>OX104065.1:33789631-33836412 GCA_944474145.2 Dicrocoelium dendriticum
CCGAAGTAGGGCGTTGACTTAGGGGACTCCACCCCGAGCCTTCGGCTCAATAGCCTGCCCCCAAGGCAGCGGAGCGAAATCAGGGAATCGCGCCCATTGGGAGCCGGTGACTGATTGCTCAGTTCATACGTCTTTCGTTTGTTCATTTGTCAAACAGGGGCCCAATGCTCCCCAGAATTACAGCATAAATTTGCTGGAATACAATGCTTCGCCAGGATGGACCAAGTGGCAATGACTTTATTTAATGGAGAGTCACGTCCGCCACGTCACAGTGTCGGCCGGTGGCCGAGTGGTCTGCACGTTTGGTTTGCAACCATAAGGTCACCGGTTCGAATCCGCGTAGGGGTGGGCGTCCTCGTGGTATACTCAGCCCGCGCGCGACTGGTGGTGCTCGCGCGGCAGTGAAGCGCCGTTACGGCGTACAGCTGACACATTATTATTATTATTATTATTATTATTATTATTATTACGTCACAGTGTTGTTAAACGGACATATGTAACTTTTTATAGGGAGAACGCTTGCCAGGCGAAAACCCACCACATCCTGGAACCCTGCTGCCGAACCATTTGCTAGAACGGGAAAATCCCGACTCACCTAGCTGGCACCACGAAGCGGTTGTTCGGCAAGCCAGCCTATAAGTATGGTATGGGTATAAGTACCCATACCTAATTACAGTTTACCGCACAATCTCAGCTGCTTGTTTTTCTATGCGGTTCCCCAGCGGGCTCCGCAAGTAGCATCAATATTGACTGACATGGCACTTAAGATCGGATTTCATTCTTCCCCTGTGGTTTATGCGTTGTAGTTCACTTGACTCCTTACACGGTCGCAATTTCGCATAGCATAGGTTTTGGTCTTCTTTACTCCACGGATGCTATTTCCTGCTTGGTCCAGCTGCTTCCACCAACCTAGGTAACACATTCACTTTCCTCGCATGGTGTCCGAATGAAGATAATTTAGGGATAGTGAATCATTCACACAGAGTTCGTACTTGAAAACCCCTCAGTTACTCCTCAGTCTGGTGCTCCACTGTGGTAGCTAGTGCCTTTTTCTAACGTCCGTACCAGACAGAAGCTCATATTGCTAGTATCTCATTATATATATATATATATATATATATATATATATATATATATATATATATATATATATATATATGCATGCATGCTTCCGATTCACTCCAACTACCTGGTCTGATCATTTGGTACAACTGCATCTTAACGGGTATATGTTACTACAAATTGTCTAGAGCAGTTCCCATGTAAGTGTTCGAGAAGTTCGATCGGGAAAAATGTTAGAAAGACGGATAAGTTTGAGTAGGATGAGTGTGGCTATTCAAAAAAGTTCAGGTGAAGTAATACAGCTATCCGTGGAACTGTGTCTTGGGACTTGCTTCCATGCACTTCCGCACTTTCACGGCCCATTTAGCTTTTTGTCGTTGATGCGTGATAGCAAGTGAGAGATCGCCGTATTAACTCATCTTCAGGGCCGTTGTTATGTATAGTAATAGGTTTTCAGAGATAACTAAGCTCTCCGCTTTTCATTTTTTTATCCTCTTTTAAGCTATTCAGTCCATTTCAACTTCTGATTCTTTCGAGTCTGGTACTTTCTTTTACTCGCCGAGTCTGTGGCAGTTTGCCCTGAGTGGACATTTTTTCTCCTCAATGGGTCTGTAACAATTCTCCATATGTAGGTGTATTGATTAAGTTGGAAGCTTCATTCTGTCACCTCCGGAGATCAGCCCAGCCGTGGCCAACACTGGAAAAGGGAAGTATAGAATGTGGTGAAATAAACAACAATCAATGATTGGTATATATCCGACGGACTCTGCTTCAGGTTATAGCTAGGGATTACACGGAAAATAAAAAACAGCTCTCTACACGATTTTGAGACAGATCTAACAACTCCAGGTAATCGAGTTGTAGATATGGAAACCTTGACCTCACAGAGCACCAATAATAGCCACGAGTCTTCCGGGTTTTTTCCCCGGGAAAGAAGAAAACAGCTAGCAGTCCTTAAAAAATGTAAAGTGGGAAAGGAACTGTCAGGCTGGCATGGCGGATGTTAGAGTGGGCAGAACTAGATAAAATTTAGCGAAAGAAAGAGGATATTTTTCAGGTAGTTTTCACACATTATCACATGAAGTTGTCACTATGTACCTATACTTTAACCCCCTCTCATACATTGTTTCCATAGTGCAATCCAGTTTCATCAGAGCTTTGACTTGCATCACAACAAGTTTCTTCTCCAGCACTTTTCCAAACGATTACCTAGACTCATAGAGTCGCAATTCAGTAGATAGCCTGTTCCAGGTCTCGGATTACCTTGTCAGACAAAATTTCCTGCGTATGTTAGTTTTAGTTCTAGTTGTAGAAAGCGAATTCCTCTTATTCCTGATATTGCTTTCCTTTCGTTCTGAATGAAATATGGGGCAAATACACGTTTGTGCACTAACTCGACTAGAAATTACAAACTCAGTTTCATTCTCCGTAGCCACAATGGCTCTAATTTTAAGCAGTGTGCAGCGCTCCGAATATCTTATCGTCGAAGATTCTGTAAATAGGGCTTTGATTAGTCGACGCTACATGATCTCCAGGTATAAGCGATTGCGTTATTTACAAGCGATAAATATCGTCGAACAGTATTCCGATAGATGGCGCAAGCAGTTCTTGTAAACATACAGCTTGTAACCAAGCAATAGCAGTGACTTGAAGATTGGCCTCGCTGTTTGACGGGATTTGCCTGCTATGAATTCTATATGCGCCCCCACATTGCGAGTGCTTGAATAATGAATACTTAAGTCTCCTGTTATGTTGCGGAATGGATTTGCTTTTCCGCAGAGGTATAAGGTGTCCATGTCAATTTCGCATCGATACACTAATATGCCGCATTTATCTGCAGCGAATGGCATTTGCCACTAAGTCCCTCCGTACCCTATTTAAAATGTGTTTCCGAGTTCTAGAATTAAAAGTGTACAGTACCATAATATAATCATCGAAAAGATAGCATGGATCATTTTTATTAGCGTCTGTCATGTCATTGGTGTACCTCAAGAAGTGCAGAAGACCAAGGACACTTCCTTGGATCACACCACTAGTAACAAGCAGCAATGATGACCTGTTCATACCTACTTGAACTTGTTGGGTGCTATCAGTTAGGTATGATCTAAACCAAGCACGCATGGGATCTGTGATGCCAACTTCTGACATCATCCCTTGCAGGTCGCTATGCGCACTCTATCGAATGCTTTTTGCATGTCGATGGAAGTGATGATAGCTGGTTGGCTGTTATCCACAGAGCTCGTTAAACAGCTCAGAAATTCCAGCTGACATGTTTGGCATGATATTTTTTGTCGGAAAGCCATGCTGAGTCTGCTTAATCAGGTTTAGTGGGAGTAAGTGGTTTACTGTTTTCTCCTTGACTATCCGCTCCATTACTTTGGCAACAATAAGCGTGTGACTAATCGGACGGTAGGTTCTGATGTCTATTTTTTATCTATTTTTGTGCCTAGGCTTGACCAACGTAAGTTTCCATTGGATTAGGAACACTCCCAGCTTCACGGACATAGTTAACGTGTTCAGGAGTAAAAGTGGTATATCATGGCCACCATATTTTGGCAAGGAATTTGAGGATAAGAGGATGGTTGTTGTTCGTTTGTGTGGTACTGAATATCTCTTCAGTTGTGAATCCCTGTGTTCAATTTTACAATGTTGATGCGCATATTCGACAAGGGCACGTCACGTGGAACAGTGAACGATAAACTAAAGTGATTATTTAGCACATCTGCTATTGTGCAACGTTCAGAAATTCGGGGTTTGTCTAGTAATATGATGACGGAAACACCATCAGATTGGATTTTATTTCATGTCTGCATCATTTTGACTAAGTCTCTGGATTTGTTGTTTGACTCCAGAGCTCGTTTATCTTCAGCCAGTAATCTCCGTGCGCATTTTAAATCAATTTCAACAAGGAGCTTATTCTGCTTTTTTAATAAGGAGAAATAAAGCGCCCGTTTAATCAGAGTACGTACTTTCTTTAATTGCTTTAATGAGCGCGGTGCTTTTAAAGAGATATTTTTGTTCGATTGTTGTTTGCTTGGCGTACATTTCATCAACCGCAGTCTAGTTCTTTTGTAGGAAAGAACAGATTCCAGTTTTTTGTTCTCAAAAAGGACAAAATGTTATCCCAATGTAAAATCTATGTGTCACGTTGCCATTGGCCGGGGGTTTAGTTTCGAGATTCTTACTGTTAACGCGAAATGGAGATGTATCACATTACGATCACTACATGGAAAGAGAGACAGCACGTTCACAGTGGTGTTTAAAACGTCGTACATATTAAGTCCAATACATTGTTGCTTCTCTTTGGTTTTTGTACGGCTTGTGTCCATTCCAATAGCTGGATCTCTAAGACGCGGTTCACGAGCCTAAGGGATGAAGAGCACTTTTTCCAGAAGATAGTTCACATGTCAAAATTACCCCCAGTTATTTTGTGAGTGAAATCAGCTTAGAGGCGTATTCAAATGCAGAAGATAATTTCAAAGGAGGATTTCATACTGCGGAGGGATACAAACAGGACCTACTAGAATGTGCGTATTGTTCAACTCCAGAAACCCAAACGGATTCATTAACGTTGTTCAGCTGTGGGTCTGATACAGAATGCATGCATAGCTGTTCCCGAGCATAAATAACGCATCCACCACCATTATCCGTATAACGACTACTCACGAAGGAGGTGTAGTCCTAAACATGGTAATATGTATGAGGTACATGGGGGGAGAACCGTATTTCAGTTACTACTATTTACTAGGGAACTGAGAGAACAATGAGATGTCGAAAGCTGTGCGTTTTATTATTCAGAGAGCGTGCAATATTGCCGCGCTTAGAAGGTAGGTTTAAGACTTCATGGAAAATTGGGGTATGACCGCTGTAGTATTTGTCCAGTTGGCCATGCTAGTGGTAGTTAAGAAACACTGAGGCCGTTGTACATGTGTAGTTGGGCTAGGTTGAGAAACTGTTTGCTAAGGCGATGGCTCTCTGGGTGTGTCAAACTGGGAGGTAAGGGTGGTGCAGGCCAATTCGAACATTGGCCTAAAAATTGGGCGGTATGACTATTGACGAGGTTTCCGCTGGTGGGTTGTGCACGGGGTTTTATTGAGTGAAAGTGGTTCGACAGTTATCCAGGAGTCGTGGACTGGCTGCTGAACTTTGTTAATGTTCTAAAGGCTATTTCGCTGAATGGAGTGAGCTGTCGCAGCTGTCTACACTGAGAATACACCTTTACGACAGCTGCGTCCGATAGATTAAGGAGCACAGAATCATAGCAATTCATAGGAGACTAGCCGCTCTTTCATAGACTGGTGACTCTTCAGTGTGTTCTCCATTTCCTAAAGCAAAGGTATATTTGGAGCTACGGCTCTTCCCGGTTAAGTTTTAATCCAAGGGAGATGTTTTTTTAGCTTTTGGTTTGACTCAATTCCATTTGGCGATAGGGTGGCTGTCTATTCTTGCGTATGAAATTTCGTGCCTAGTCGACGTTGTGGGATGTGTTTAAGTGCTTTTTTTGCTTACACTTATATCCGCACATGGGACAACAACGTTAGTGGCAATCTCTTTTGTGCGGTCACATAAAGATTCGACAGAAGCGTCAAGAGGCGCAGAGGTCACTTGAAATGTGTTGTTATAGGTAGTCCTCTAGACTTTGAGGCTGACTTGACTAGTGAGGCACCACACTAAGCTCGCATTTCTCTTTCTAGTGGGGTTCGATCCACTCTAATCACAGCGATTTAAAACTCAGTTCTCGTTGACCGCTGTGGTGAATTTTAGGTATACCGGACAATCGTGTGTTTGTAACTTTTACCAACGTGCATGGCAGTGCATTCTCCATCGTTGATGGATACAGCTGATAAAAGCATACGCTTCAGTTTCTCGATTGGATACATGTCGGGTACATTAAGTTCACGACATTACTAGAACGACTAATCCTTTCATATGCCTCAGTTGCTATAGTGGCAATAAAGTTTACGGCCCTTTCAAGGTGTTCAAGGGGTTTTCGATAGTTCCGGAATGTAAGTTGGTGGTGTCAGTAGTTTTAAAATGGGTTCGACGATTCTCCTCCGACTTTGAAGTCTTTCAACTCGACTTCCATAAGTTGTATTTTGTTCTACATTTTAGTTACACCAGCAGTCACCTTTATTTCAGAGGCTCTCGGCATTTTTTATTATTGTTGGTTTAATAGTATTAACTTCAGGTTTCTTCTTCAGTCTGGTTCGCCTTGTAAAGATAGAAGCCTTGAGATTCGTTTTACACACATCAATCGACACAAAAATGTGTGGTCTAATTGTCGGGTTTGTAATCCACATGGTAAGAACAGAGAGGTGAAAACTGGTTCCTCGAGGCACTACTCAGACACAGGGTCTATTTAAAGTAACACTGATGATGTTATTTAAAACAACGGAATTTTTAGCTGAGTGCAATTATTACAGGAGGTTTAGCGAATAATCAAAGCATTGAAAATACTTAAATCGCGCGATTAAGCCAACCGTTTCAACTTGTTTCAGCGCCTAGGCTGTTTACCACTCTATTGTTGTTCGGCGCAACTGGTTATTGACAAATTTTTCCATCGCATCTTTATTCCAAACACCTCGAATCGCTACTGCAACCCACCATTGTCGTTCAGCAGTCGGTTCCTGTCCTTTTTATTTTTCTCATTGCCTTCGCGCTCGCAGGGGAGTTCCCCACTGTTCCACCTATACCTAATATGGATCTAATCAGGTCTACGAACAGAAGTTACTGCGATGATATCGAAAACAGCCAACTTTCCCCACACACCTATCGACGTGTCCCTCGGGGCCATATCTGGTTCGGCAAATATCTTTGGGAAGTGCGATAGACATTATGTGAGCGCTTGCTTCTTGTTGGATCACTGAATACTCTTCACTCACGTATTTCACTTTGAGGAACTATGTTGGGTTTGCATTAGTGTGGGGACCTGCCGTGGCCCGGTCTCCAATGAATTTACTCTCTGAGTCGAGAACTATCATGAAAACGGAGTATGTCGTCACCACCAGCAACGAGCAGTGATTATGAACCAACTGAACCGTTTGTTAAATATATACCGGTTGCGCTTTCTTTGGTCGCGTTGCTTGCATTTCCTCGTCGGCCACCTATCTCTGCGTTGACGAGAGTGCACCATGAGTAGATGCCCCAGTAGATATTCCAGTGTGATACCAGATGGTTTCTGTCCAAACACCAAATAGTGTTGCTCACACGGTGTTCCCACCAGGAGCGAGCAGTACTCCACGGGCACCGTTGATCAAAGACAGCCTAATTTTGATGTCTTCAGAGTGAAGTGGCCAGGTGTCGACCTCATTCAATAGCACCAACCTTATCACAGTCTTGTGCACTCCCTCTTTGAATGATAGACTGGTAAGTGAAGGGCAATGCACTTTACTGCTCACGGTTAACTTCCATGCTAAACCACTTAAGTAAAGACACTATGCCTCCAAATGGTCTACTCCACCTAAGCTCGAAATCACATTATTTGCACTCGACACTGAAGATTGCGGTCATTGTCCATTCGGTAATTCTTTACGGTTTGCGTCCCCTTCATGGCATCGTACTACAGTCCCTGTTTTACTCATTTTCCCACTTGATCTATTGTTTTGCCCCTTCTTTTTAACCAACTACCTTGAACCGTAATTAAGAACGTGACTTTTCATTTTATTTATGCCATCACTTGCTTAACTTCCGCCTTCGCAGACTTCTCAACCCAGTGGTGCTACGAACACTTTATTCAACCGCGGACACTGAAACGCGCGCGTGACATTCGCGATCAATTTATCGGTTTGTTGGAACGAGTCGAAATCCCCTTAAGAAGCAACCCAGAAGATCATGTAAATATTCGGAAGGTTAGTGATTCTCTACGTCTTCCCTACTCAGCCGCCATCTCATAGTGCTTGACTCGGTAAACTGCGGTATTAGTGTTATTAACAAACGCCCCGAACTATTCACGTGAGTCCGAAAGATTCCTGATGCGCTAGGTTACCGCCGCATATTGCTCTCGTTACGCTGCTTTGTCTGCTTCTTGCATGGGTGTACCTTTGCTGACTTATACCGCGAAGCCCACCTGGTGGCCAAGGATGTACTCAAAAGTGCTAACTGCGTAGAAAGCTGCCACCCCTGCTATTTCTATTTTACTTTACTTTCAGCTGGTCAGCCTTTTCGGTGACCTATGTGTGCATCTGGCGACCTGTGACTTCAGTACCTCTTACTTTATGCTTCACAAACCCTTAGCTTTCCAGGTTTCTGTTGGAAACTCTGTGCCTGTATCAGCCGGTGCTGTGGGTTTCGCAGTGTGACCTACATTTTTACAGCGAACGCATGGACTTTCTTTGACATGTTAGCTTCAGAATCTATCGTGTTGTATATTTGTTACTTGGTCGTGGCATCATAGTTGTAACTGTACCAGTGAATGTGTCGCATGCCTAAATTCTATCCCATCTTGTTACACCGGGCATGTCTATGCTTACATACTCATCCGGCACCTCGATTAACGGATCCAGCATAACACTAGTTGGTGCTGTGGGAGGCGGAGTGCGCAGTCCTTTTGACAGTGGTAAGTCGAGTGGTTCAACCATGAAAAAAATCATAACGCAGTCACCTGTCTCGTGTACGTTCGGTCCGCATGTCTCCATCAATGCTGTGTGCATTGAAGGAGCATCACACACACACACACACACTATACATGTTAGCTAGATGTGGGCAACACCTCAGCTACTGTGCCATAAGACCTAAAAGAAAAAAGGGAATAAAATGCAGCAGGTGCAAGCCAGCTGCGCTACCGGTAACGGATGGGCATCGTTCCGGTAAGCTACCTGCCCGCTACTATGCAGCAGAAAAAATAATTTACTATGCAAAATTATAAAATGCTAAATAATGATATCGTGGTTGGAGGGGGAGACTAAGGGGGATGGTGTAGGACATTTAAACTCACAGCACGAACGCCACTGAGTTCGGCTCCTTGCCATGTCAACAAGTGTATCCAGCCAAACGTGTTCATCGTCTTTCGGACCACAATCAGAGTGCCGATACGCTCCAACTGAGGCCAGCTTCGAAGTAAGGGCCTTCATTCCTCTCGATCAAGCCACCGCTTAGTCACCCCTCCTCTTCTTCCATCCACACCCCCGGCACGCGAACAACGCACGTCGCGGGAGTCGGTGGGCTGGCATGCGTAGCACGTGGCCGAGCCATCGGAGCCTGGTGCATGAAATAACGGTGCTTAGCGGTTCATTTCCTTTTCCTGTGCCGTAAACAAGACTCGTTGCTTACTCGGTATTCCCACCAGATGTGAGCTAAATTGCGAAGTCACCGGTGGTCGAACGTAACTAGCCTCTTTACGTCCGCTGATCTAAGGAGCCAGGTAGGAGCCAGTAGGATCAAACTTACCACAGCATTGTACACTCTACTCTTCAGAACGAGAGTGATGTGGCACCGGCGCCACTATACGTGGCGAAGGTTAGCAAAAGCGCCTCGAGCTTTTGCCATACGGTTCGGGATCTCATGTCCAATCTCACGGGCACTGATACAACTTCCCATCTAGTTGAATTTTTGTACGACTTCTAGCTGATCTCCATCAAGGGTCAGCGAAGGAGGCGGTCCAGGCTAATCTTGGAGGAATGCTTTGCACTTCGATGGTGCAAAGCAAAGCCCGAAGCGACCGACAGCCAGTGCTAATCTGTCCAGTGCCGTTTGGCGTGTCTGGGAGCTGTCACAGATTAGGGCAATGTCTGCATACTCCAAGTCAAGAAGTCGTTCTCCTGGAAGTAGCTCCACACCTTATAAGTCGTGTCCTTTGAACGCGATTTCCATGACTTCGTCAATAGCGAAGTTGAAGAGGAAAGGTGACAGCGGGCATCCTTGTCTCACACCGCTGGGGATATTAAAGAACGACGGCAGCTTGCCCTCACTCTGCCCGAGCTACGCACGTATAATGCTCGGATAATATTTACATATTTCTCAGGTACATCTTTCCTGAGTAGACAGTCCCAAAGTGCACGTCTATCCACCGAATCGGATACACCTTTGATATCGAGGAACACGACAACGGTGGGCCGCCAATATATGTGACGGTGCTCCAACAACTGACGCAAAGTGAAGATGTGGTCAATGCAGCCACGACCTCACCGAAACCCGGTTTGCACTTCACGAATCTGGCTTTCACAGCTTCCAATCAGTCTGTGAAGGATGACAGACGCAATCAATTTGGAGGCGATGGAGATCAGACTGATTCCTCTGTGGTTGCCGCATTCCGATCGTGAGCCTCCCTTGAAAATTGGGACTATGACGGAGCGGCTCCAGTCGGTTGGGACAGTTTCCTGCCCCCACAGTTTCACTAGTAAGTCGTGTAAATTATCCACAAGAACAGGTCCCCCGAATTTGAAGAGGGCTGGAGGAAGGTCATCAGGTCCCGCGGCTTTGTTCAACTTCAAGAGTCCGATCTCACGTTCGGCTTCTGAGCGAGAGGGTGGATCCAAAAGGACAGCCCAGGGAGCAGGGCGATTAATGGCCGGCGAGAAAGTTAACAATTCCGACCGATTAAATTGCCTTTCAAAGTGGTCAGCCCAACACTCCAAGCGTTTTGACAAGTTGTGGATAGGTTGTCCACTCTCGTCACGTATAGTTTCACTAACACCAGGTCTTCTGCTGCCCATTTCCCGTATCAGCCGGAATAACCTCCGATGGTTTCCAAGGGCTGTGGCCATTTCCATCTCTGACGCACGATGAGACCACTAAAATTCGCGGTCTTTCTTCAGGCTAACAAGGAGTTTTGCCCAGAGGTCTTTGCGAGTTTCATTGTGTTCGCTTCCAGCCGGATTATGTCGGCGACCATCGATAAGTTCCAAAAACTGCAAAGGGACCCAATGTCCATGTTAGCGATTGGACTTACCACATGAGGATTTTCCTGCTGCTAGTAAGGTCTGGTGAATATGAAACCAGTGAGCGCTTACTCAACTCGCATGTCAGCGTACTTTGATAGGCATTTAGAACAGCTAGTTTCGCCAGTTGGCTGGTGTCAATGCGCTCACAACGTCGTCGTGACCTTCCGGCAAAACGCATCCGCAGGTCAGCACATACAAGTGCATGCTTGTTGTCCACACCTGTGCTCCAAATCGAGTGACAGTTCTGGACGCGGCATCTCCAGCGGTAACTTATCGCAATGTGATCGATTTGCGTCCATAGCTGGTTCGAGGCTAGTGGGCGCCAAGTCACCCTCCGGCGGGTGCTGTGTCGGAAATTAGTGCACGCAATAAATAAGCGAGCATCTTCACACAAATGAAGTAACCGCTCGTCGATATCACTACTGGAGCCTACACTATGTTGGCTGCCCAGATGCATTTCATCAGTGGATAATTTTCCAACTTGAGCGTTCAGATCCCCAGCCAGCACCACAGTGTCCTAGCTTCTTCTGTGACGAAGGAGCTTGGTCCGTTGGCGGTAGAAGTCGTCTTTTACCGAATAATCGCTAGCGTTTGTGAGTGCATAGACAGCCATGACGAATAGACACCTGTTAGTCCCGTGCGACTTCGAAGTTTTGAACGAGCCTGCCAATCGGACCGCACACATCCGGCTGCTGATTGGAATCCAGTCAACCAGAGCAGCTTCAGCCCGGGGACACACGGCAATGCCAACACCGGCTTGGTTGGTGCTCGAAACTGCATCGTCCCCGGATAGTCTCAATGAGAAAGTGCTGCTGGTGTCACCTGAAGGGCATCGCAAAGTGGACACAGAGCTCGAGTCTTGCAGGCGGGTCTCCGATAATCAGCAGAGATCGATCGAGAGGGTCTCTAATGTTCGGGTAAGTGCTGCTTGTTAACCGGTTTGTAGCAATGTGCGTACATTGAGGCATGCCAATCTGAAGGACGATCGAGGGCTCTAAATGGAAGTCGATGAACTGGGCTTGGCCACTTGGTTGGACATGGGCTTGTTGACAGGACAGGAATGACGCTCCGCGTTCACATTTGAGTTGAAACTAGAAGGTAAAATCCTAGCAAGGCAAATTGGGGGTGGGCCACTAATTGGGGGGGTTGAAAACATGGGGGATAAAATTGAAGTTGGAACGGGACGATGAGGGTGAAAAAGCGTAAGAGGGGGGAATAAGAAGACGGGAAGGCTTGAGCAGTAGCATCCAAACCCCTATTCACCCTGCTCGATGCAGCAGATAGGGCACCGTTGATTATCCTCTGCGGTGGCCAGAGCATCAAGAAACTGTTTGAAGAGAAATTCATTGTATTGATGGGCAGGATACTTTCAGGTTGCCCAGGCCTAGACAGGAGGACGATTAGGGTTTTCAACCAAAGCCTTTGGTTCAAAAACATGAACGCAAGACAGCAGGTTTGGCGTTGGGCTACAAGGAGTCCGTTTTAAAGAATAAGGAACCACCTCATCCTAACCCCCAACCTGGAGGACCAGGAGGCTGAGTTTGTCTGGCCTCTAACCATTGACCAATCTGTTGTGAGTGGCTCTGAAGGTGCAAAAAATGCACCACCCAGTATAGCTCAATGGATCGCTGAGACACACGAACCATCGCACCACGGTAATGTCCAGCCTCATTGCGATCGATTGAAGTAGCGTACATGGACTCCGAACCAACTACGACTTCCGTCCACCTAACTCTCGTTTCTAATCCTTCGAGTGGGTGGCGTAACGCAGGCCACTCATAGTCCTCTTATTCACACCTACCCTCTGTGGCTGTTCTCGATCACAAGTAGTGTCAACTACCACGTGTGTGGGAACGATACTGCATCTACACACCGCTGTATCCTCATACTTCTGAAGTATGTTTCTACGTGGATATGGCTCGTCAGTAACCTTTCTGAGGAAGACATTTAACGACTTGTCTATCTTTTTACCGGAGAGCGAGACGTACCTGTACATGCATACCGACATCTCCTGTATCCTAGCCAGTGAAATTGGTCTACAGTGACTAACGTCGGCCGATGGGATACACAGCGTCACCGCGTTGTATTACCTCGGGCGCAGCTAAGCTGTCTTTTCGTGCTCATGGTGGTGGCTTGTCTTCGCGGGTTTTCTAGGTTGAGTTGAATCTGAAGCCGCTGTTATTTGTCCAATGCCTTTAAGGACCATTGCCATAACATGTCTCTAAGTAGTTACCCTCTTGATCATCATCTAGCTGTGCGCTTATGTACAGTACGTCTGATGGGAGAGGGCCGATGAACGTTTTGCCACGAACTTCCGCGCTCAGCATTCAGAGCGAGGTTAGCTGACAGCTAGCGATCGCCGGACAGTGTCATGTGGCTGTCTTTAGTTGTCTCTCTCGAACTGCCGGCATGCCGACCTATACCTCACCAGTTTTACGCTTGCACTCAACTGATGCCTGAACTAAACCACTTGTATGAAGAGGATGCTATATGTCCTCACCACTAAGGTTAGAGAGAAATTAATGTGTCTGCACTCGCGCACCCACGCCATTCCGCTAAGCATTTGATGGCGGGACAACTATCGTAAATGACTGGCATTCACCATTGGCGAGCCGCGGTCGGTTCATGAACCGCCCTTCACATTCCGGAATGCGTTCATCGGCCCTCTTCCATCGGACGTACTGTATAAACTATAGATGAGCATTGCGCGTATACTCTAGCGATCCGTGTCGTCTCACTATTTCCAAATGAGTTTTGCTACTTAGACCTTCGAAGTAGTTAGTTTTTAAACTGCAACTACTTCCCCTTCGCCCTTTCACCCAGCGACGCGTCGGTTCATTCGTGTGAGGTTATGACGTTGCTTTGTCTGTGCTTGTTACCTCCAACCCCACTTCTTCTAACTCAGCGGTGAGCAATTGCACTTCTAGGTTTCATCAAACCAATCTTCACTTCGGTGACGACATCCAGCACTTCAGGGGTGGATAGTATAGATTTTGTAGTGGGTGACCGACCAGTACATCTAATCCGCTTGCGTCTGATGGGCACCGTATGAGTAAAGCTTACCAGCTCTGACTGGGAATGTAATCTCTGTGCACTTTGATTATTTCATTTCGAATGAAGCCTACATGGTCAAACCCATCCTTTCCTCACCTAATGTGTTTCTTCCCTTACTAACCTCACGATGCCTAAATACTTGCCAATTTGCCCTGCCACACTCACTCCTGCCTCTTTATGACTCAGCTCATTGTGCTTACCAAACCTTCTCCTCTTTCGTGCTGTTTCGTTTCAGGCTATCACCGCTGGCTTTTTCTATCACACTGCTCGTTTCACCGGGAACGGATACAAAACGGTGAAGCAGAAACACACAATTCATCCACATCCGAACTCATGCCTGGCTGAAGTACATCCCAAGTGGGTCATCTACCACGAGTTAGTGTTCACCACGAAAGAGTTCATGCGACAAGTGATTGAGATCGAACCCAAGTGGCTACTGGAGGTGGCCCCGCATTACTACAAGGAGAAGGAAATCGAAATCACCTCGTCTACCGTGTCAAGAAATAAGGGAAAGGCACGAGCCGAGCTTGAACCCCAAGAAGGGCTGTAGCCGCATCCACTTGTGGCTAGTGTATATAGTCAGGATGCTCTGACACTCCGTACTTGTACAATAGACTGATTTCACTCTGTTTTTCATTGACTTCACTGCTTGCGTAGGAACGGTAACTCGCTGTATTGGTTAATGGGGCTATTTTACCTTTCCTGATCACCGTTGAAGTTAATTGAAATAGCTCTGGTGGACCACTTCTGATTCCCATTTTTCCAAGGGGTAATAAAAATGTGTTCCATTGTACACTACACCGGTCATCTGTAAGCATAGGCGTCCTGAAACCACTATTGGTCACAGTGAAGCGCACATCCGAAAACGAATATCGCCGACTACTTCTATTGTATGTGTAATGATATTTACCTTCAAGTAGCCTGTTTGGATAGCGCTTACCATTCGCCTCCTTGAATAAACTCAGCCACTTGACTACCAATTAGATTGCTCTCATCCATGCCATTTCTGCTTATAACCCTGCCGAATGTCCGTGATACTCACTATCCTACTCGCAGCGGCTCTCTACTACGCGCACGGTGATCCGACACTGTTGTGTCGGAGCCCCGCGACTGCTTCCACCCACTAACGGTAGTGAGAACACGAGCGACCAGGGACAGAGATTCAAGGGTTCTTTACATAGGGAAACCAGTTACTTATATAGCATAACGCACAAACATGAAAGCCAACCAGGGTGCGGAAAGCAAGCGGACAATTAAAGCCAATAAGAACGGAACAAATGGGGAACCAATCAAGTGCACACAAAGGACGTAAGGTGAGAGTGATAGCGTCAAAGTATGCCTGCGATCTGAAGGCAAAAACAACGACTACAAATAGCCAATAGGGATGACGAAATGATGCGTTAAAACAAACATCAGTGAACCTCCATGGTAGAAAGAAAGTCTGCAGTCATGAACGGCTACAGATGCATACCTGTATTTTACTTGCACCTCCAACAGACACGATCTCTGTTTTTGTGCAAGTAACTTTTAACCCACCTCTGGTTCAATATTAGACTGATAAACTTAAGGACCAGTCGGTGGCGAGCTTCTACTGCTCGCTGGCCGTCTGAATCCCACTCTGGGAAGGAAGGAAGGGAATGGTCTACAAACTACTTAAACTGTGATGCGCCATAGATGATCACTTGTGTTCCACCAACAGCTACCTTCCCTATCCAGAAACGTATGGATGAAATCACGGATGTAGGAAGCATATAAGCATCGCTTGGTGGAACCAGAATATCCTGTAGGACCAATTTAATGCGCCTTTCGATTCTCTAGTTTTGGTAGGTACAACTTGTGATAGATAATAAGGGAAAACCCAACGATATGATGGTGTTTAATTTGTTTACAGAAATGATACGGATGAATAGGAGGCCACAACGTGGAGGCTGTCTAACGATATGCAAGAAAAAATGCTGGAGCGCTGTACTGTGGACACTGGTGTCGACTAAGACCGCTACTATGTCAACCGATAGCGTTATTTTCATCAACAAGTCAAGAAAACTGAACACGCCACTTAACCACATGTCTCCATCATTCCAAGAAATAAAATAATGGAAACGTGTAATGTCCATTCTAAAGCGTATCCGCAGTTCTCCTGGAGTCGACAACATTCGACTGAAGGTTCTGCAGGCAGTAGCTAGAGATCTAGCAGAACCACTGGCCGTTTTCTATCAGCGATGTTTACAGGCGAACCATATTTCACCAGTATGGAAGCGAGGGATCATCACTCCTATTCATAAAGGAGGTAGCTGCACTGACCCTACCAATTACCGTCCAATAATGCTACTTCCTGTACTATCCAAAGTTATGGAATCAGTCATCGCTGATGTATTATCTGGAAAGCCACAACTTAATAGTTCCAGGGCAACATGGCTTCCGTCAAAAGCGTTCGTGTAGTACTAACCTACTAATTGCACGTAATAGCTGAACTGAAACCGTTGCTGATGGAATAGGAGTCAATATCATCTACTTGGACTTCTCATAAGCATTTATTCGCTTAGATCACCGAGTTCTCTTACACAAGCTTCAGTATTACGGAATTGACGATCCAATCCTGAGCTGGATAAGCAATTTTCTACACAAACGTCGGTTGGAGATGAGTCCGGAATCTCTGCCTGATGCAATTGGTGTGGAGTGTGGTGTACCACAAGGCTCGGTACTTGGGTCTCATTTCTTCTTGGGGTATATAAAAGGTTTCGTGAGATCAGTTGCTTCCGATTTCCTATTTTTCCCAGATGATAACATGCTATGGCGAAGGATCAGAGTACTGGACGACTAGGAACGGCTCCAGTGCGATCTTAACGCGATTTCGAACTGGTCAGTTCAGAGTGCCCTACCATTCAACTTAGACAAATGTCGCGTTGTGCAATTACGCCATAGACATGACTACAAGTATTTGCTTGGGGCACACGGATTGCAGACCAGCTCCCAGGAACGTGACCTCGGTGTGCTTATACAGAGTGACCACACCTGTTTAAAACAGGCTGAGGTATATGCGAAAAGTGGCAACCAGCACATCGGCATGCTGCGAATGGCATTCGGGAGATTTGACCCATCAATCTTCCCGATGATGCACAATTCCTACGTGCGTCCTTACGTTAAATCCACTATCCAAGCTTGACAATCTTAGTTGTAGCGTGACTTAGAGGCATCACAACGAAGAGTAACGAAGAATGTAAGGGACCTGCGCTATCACTCTTACCACCGAAGGCTAAAGTTGCTGCGAGTCTTCAGCGGACGCCACCGAAGGCTGCGCGGCGATTTCATATTAGCGTCCTAAACCTTGATTGACCCCAACCACATATGCCGCCATTTGCCGAAACAGCCGCTACACGCAGCTCAGAGTTAACTGCTTGAAATTGTGGGAACAAATAGCCGTCTAGAGTATCGACAGAATTACTTTTCCCTTCGGGTTTGCCAACCCTGGAACGTACTTCCAGACCCAGTTGTATCCTCTCCTACTTTGGACATTTTAAAAAAAGCTACGGCATTTCGGATTACGTTAATCATGTTCTTCTGCATGATTTATATGTCACATGGACCCAAGAAGGCGGCGCATAAGTGATCGACCATATTCTACTTTTCTTACGTTTTACGTCAACGATGAGTGTTACACTCGATTTTTATTTTGCACTGACGATATTTATCAACTCATTCATCTCGGTAAACGCTTGGTAGATGACTCACGTACCCTTTGATCTCATCGTATTCACTCCAACCATCCTATGGGAAGTGTCAAGCACGTACTTTAATCCCGCGATAAATCATTATTTAGACTATTTACTTACTTACTGTCTTACATTGAAATATGAAATTTCAGAACCGAGTTCTTCACGTACCTTGAAATAGACTCTTGCTAACGTGGGAGGAGGGGTCTGGCGCCATGGCCTACGATGATGCGTCTGGTCAAGGATTCCGAGGGCTTCCGTGTGCAATTCCTACGCAGGTCGTAATAGAACTGGGGGCTGCAATACAAAAGATTATCTCCTAATCGGCTGGATGTTCATATCACAGCCACCAGGTAAGAGACTACACTAACTGAAACGTGCAACTGGCAAACTCCTCGTGGCTATCTAGCTGCGATTATCCCAGTTGCCGAGGGGATCGAGCCTGATATGCTTTCATGGTGAGAATAAGCACGAGTGATGGCTTTGAAGGAGATAAGAAGGAATGGAGACGAGTAAACAGCAATGGCCATCTAGTTGCAGTCAATAATCTCATACCTAAGGAATCACTACAAGATGACGCTCGAACATGCTAAATGCAGCCACCCAGTTGTGAACTGAAAGGCGGCGGTAAAAGAGTACCCCTCTCGCCTACAGCATTTCGTGCAAACAAATGATGATTAGAGGTCTTATTAAGCACCTGTATGTGTTCGATTAAGCACGAAATTTGCTGATTAACACCAATGCTATTACAAGACAGGTTCATAAGATAGAGCATTGTTGTATTAAGGCAACGTAGGTTTAAATTCTGCCAACTCGTAGTGCGTGTTATATGTGCTGATGAATGGATGTTCATTAGACTATTTAGGTTCGTTGAATTCGAAACGCCACTCACCCACTGCTGTCTACGGTGGCCGAAAGATTCCGTTGCACAAATATGCCCTTAACCTATTTCCTTCTAAGTTGCTACCTTTTTAGGCTTATTCCTGCAAGCAAACGAAAATGTAGACTTGGTTTGAGGTAACCTTTTGTCCCACCCGATTTACCACACCCTGTTGGTGCTTTCACTCCTGTAAGGCGATAATCACGTATTTTCTCCCCCACACTTCCTATCTGCATGAGAGGTGTGTGCAAGTCACCGTTCGTCACAAACTTCTTTCGGCCATCACATCACCACGAGCAAGCTTCTTACTCAGAACGCCTTCCCTCTCTCTGAATTTGTATGAATACGCACCTAAGTGTTATGTACTTGTGTCAATTGCCCTGTCTGAGAGCTATTGACACAATGTGCATATGAGTTGACTAACTGTAGGCCCGTTGGCTGGAGAGCTTTTCAAGTGCACTTTAAACAAAGAATGTTAGTGGGAAATGGGTTGCTCAGAGAACATTTCTTGTTTTTCCCTCACGATCTATGTGACAGACGTTTAACGGGCCGACATTGACATAGCTGTGGTTACACAACCCTGTGTTATGCTGAAACTACTCAGCCAGTGTGGTGGTGATCGAGCACAGCGCCAATTGGGACTCCCCTTCCCGTCCTCAGACGCTCGATCTCGCGTTCGCAATGCTCTAGGCATGCCGGAAAACACCCGCACGCACACACACAAATGCGACAATATACATGAGATGTTAATGGAGTAGAATCTATTCTACTTCTCGGTGACTCGAAATGTCGCCACCTTGATGAAGTCTGATCATTGTACACATGATAGGGCGAAAAATGACTCAGAATAAACAATTCAAGTACTCAGGTTAAGGTAGGTTTTATGTGTCGATCGTTTTTGGTAAAGTATACCTAATAACAGGTAAATTCATAAGCTTGTTTCCATAATCTGTCAATGAGGCACACCAGTGGTGATTAGTGGCCTTCTTTTTCCTTCGTACAGTCACAATCGACTGAATCAGAAACAATCCTTCATGTTTGCGCTTATGCTTTCAAAGATTTCCGGTGAGCCTGTTCTCAGTTAAGGTAGCAAAGGAGGAATCACATCGACGGTCAACTGAAACCGATTGCAGCATCGTAAATAATATAAACAGTACTCTTTTCGATAAATCACTTCAGGTATTTACAATTATAAAATTGTATATCAGAGCACAAAGAGTGAAGAATAGTGGAATCACGGCAGTCAAAAACTTAAAAGTCTTCATCGGTAAAGTCGACTAACTACGCATGTAACAGCGCATCTTGGTTGAGCAGTGGGATGCGTAGCGCACTATCCGAGCGCTGTCAGCACACGAAATGATAGAAGTTTACAAGCTAATCAGGGCCAAGAAAGAAGAAGCGCTTGCAGCAAAGCCTTCAGTTTGTACAGTTCCGGTTCTGTTATCCTAATCGCGATTGATCCGACCGTCCGTAAGATTTGCTTCCTAAGGTCTTTAGGTTACCGTTTCGGTACTGCATGAAGTACTTTGAAGACATCGGCTGTCCTAATTTGGTGTCCGTTTTCCATCAGATGTTCCAGGATGGAACTGTTGGTGCGACTGATGGTACCTTTCCGTAAAACCGCTGGGCAGTGCTTCGCTATGCGTTTAAACAGACGCCTGATTGTGTCCCACGTACCTCGCACCACAGGCGCAGGTAAGCTAGCCGTCTTGAACTTGTTGTTAGGCCGAAGGAACGACAGTTCATTAGAAAGAAGTGTATTTCGGAAAACCACATGAGTAGGTCAATATACACATTTACTAATCTTTTTACCCTTGAGGTACGAATGTACTCTTGTTGGCTATTTGTATTTTCCTGCTTCTAAAATTTTCAGCCAAGAGCACTAAAGGCCGAAAGGATCTGTATTCTCAAAACGCTGCAAGAAAACGGTTATCCAACACCGTTCATCAAAAAGCATGCAGTGACGCGTGATAGCCGTGAAGTGATTACAACTTTCCCTAAGTAGAACGCGTTCCTATCAGTTCCCTTTAAAGGCGATGTTGCCTTTGATCTGATGATCATAAAAACACTCCAGTGCAGTGGTTCAAACCTTCCCGGCCGCCTGCCCACAGGCCCTTGCAGAAACTGTTTCCTTTATGGCCCAACGCGGCAGACATTCGGTTCAGCCCGAACACTAACCTTCGCGGTAACAGTTTAAAGCTGAGCCAACAGTACAGTCGTCTAGACTGTCGGAGAACCTATTTCTCCCTCCGGGTCTGCGGGCCCTGGAACGCCCTTCCAAACTCAGTTGTTTGTGCCCCCACATTAGATACGTTTAAAAAACGATTGGACGTCGCACTGAGCGCCCTGCGCTTTGTTTTATGAACGAAAACGCTTGTATATATTTAGGCTGACCAGCCTGTTTGGATTTATACCCCAACTTGACGGTCGTAAATTTGTGCGAACCGGTGAGTACTCCATTTTTATTTGCTACCATCACCAACGATAACAATTTCTTAGCCAGTTTTGCGTCGTACCACTTTATCCCCCTAAAACTGTTATACTTCTACCTTTTATCGCACTGACGCTCCTTACTTCAACCACTTATGTGGTTTGCCAATTTGTTAGTATTTCTATTGCCAACCTGCGGGACTCGTTAAGTGTATGCTTTTTTACCCGTCATATACCATTGTTCCATAATCCTATATCAGTGTACCTGCGCCTGTGGTGTAAGGTACGTCTGTCTGAACGCATTGCGAAGCACTGCCCAGCGGTTTTACGGAAAGGTACCATCAGTCGCACCAACAGTTCCATCCTGGAACATCTGATGGAAAACGGACACCAAATTAGGACAGCCGGTGTCTTCAAAGTACTTCATGCAGTACCGAAACGGTAACCTAAAGAGCTTAGGAAGCAAATCTTACGGACGGTCGGATCAATCGCGATCAGGATAACAGAACCGGAACTGTACAAACTGAAGGCTTTGCTGCAAGCGCTTCTTCTTTCTTGGCCCTGATTAGCTTGTAAACTTCTATCATTTCGTGCGCTGACAGCGCTCGGATAGTGCGCTACGCATCCCACTGCTCAACCAAGATGCGCTGTCACATGCGTAGTTAGTCGACTTTACCGATGAAGACTTTTAAGTTTTTGACTGCCGTGATTCCACTATTCTTCACTCTTTGGCTTCAGCTCTTTGTGCTCTGACATGCCATTTTATAGCGTAAATACCTGAAGGGATCTGTCGAAAAGAGTTCACTTTGCATTTCTTGCATTTCCATCGTATTGTGGCACATTAGCTGAGGTGTGTTTCTCACCTTTAGCTAATGTGTACTGATGATTATGATCATGATTTCCGCGTGTATAATTTATGTATATATCAAGTCAACAATGCGCTTTGTGCACACATGAAGAGTGAGTATTCAGCTATGACACACACTAAGGCACATAAAATTAAATAAAATTGCGACATGTATATGGTGCGCCACCAATTTGAATTGGTGGCAGCGTTGATATCATCGATTCAGTCTGTCAATAAGATCTTGTTTGATTACATATTGATAGCTCAGAAAACGTGACAAGTAAGACAAAGTGACGTACCTTAAGCCCGTGTGCAGACATAAATGGCTTTGTACGTTTGTCTGGTTGAAGACGTTTAGCTACATTTGGACGATGCACAGTGAACAGGGTGACTGACATCAGTGAGTATTTCGGACGCCAGTTTTTCGCAGGAGCGAACACAATCATGTCAGTAAACACTAGCGTGGAAATTCCGCTGCATAGAGCAAGATGGTTCAGCGATCTATTGATCATTTTGAATTGCCCGTTTAAGAGTCACATGTGAGCAATATGTCCAGTGCGGTAGTACGCAAGCTGTGATAAATCTTAACTTCAAATAACGAGGCACGAATGAAGACCTAAGTCGGGAGACGTAGGAGGTTAGTTTCCTGACTTTGGTGAATGTTTCCTTCACGTGATGTGACCATGAAAGATCCCAACTTAGTGTAACTGCAAGATATTTCACTAATGTACAGGTGTTTAGGCTGACACTGTCAATACTAAGGTGCGGGGTGTGCTTCAGGAGCTATTGATAACAATGTTTTCTTGGACAGCGAGAAAATAACATCTTTACACTTTGATGCGTTGAGTGAAAGACAACGGGGTTTGGACCAGGAAGTGAGGTTGTCCAAGAAACATTTCAAGTTAGCCGCTGAATCTCTTGCGTGATTGTGTACACCAAGGATCACGTCATCAGCATAGTTCACCAGCATGGCTTCCTTTGGAGTGGGGATGTAGTTAATGTAGGCAGAAAATAGGAATGGGGACAAAATAGCTCCCTGAAGAACACCTGAATTTGTGGTGAGTGAGGAAGAGCTTTTCCCCCCAATCTTGGTAAACTGCGTACGATTGGCAAAGTAGTCTGTAAGAAAAGATACTAATGAAGGTTGAACTCCGGAAACTAGCAGATCGTGTAACAGCAGCTCGCGGTTTACACAACCGAAAGCATTGCTGTAATCTAGGAAGCAGATCCGCGTGGGTTTGTTTTTACTATCGAGTGATGAAAGCACGGAGTGTACAAGACAGGCTAATGCATCCAAAGTGGACCTTGAACTGCGATAGGCGAACTGAAAAGGATCACTTGAGTGGGTTTGGACAAGCATTCTTTCGAGTATGATTCGTTCAAATGTCTTCAAAGCCACAGACGTACAAGCAATGGGCCGGTACTTACAGGTTCCTTTTTTGGTACAGGTGTAATGCGGGCGCTTCGCCAGCAGTCGGCTATCTTGTGTTGATGTAGGCACATGGTGTACAGTTCAGAAAAAGGCCGTGATAATAACATTAGCACATTCAAAGGTGGACATTAGCACATTCCTTGTGGACTACAAGAGATAGTCCGTCCAGACCGTTCGCTTTGTACGACTGTATCCATGTTAATTCCTTGTGAACTGTTGCGCTATCTATGGGTGGTGAAGGTTGTGGGAAGAGTTGCAACAGTAAAGATGGTAAGTGCAATGCTGAATCATTTATATGACCACAGAAGTTGCGGTTTAATTCCTCCACATCGAGAGCAGTATGTGTATGACACTTCTGACGACTCCACTCAAGTTCTTCATCATTTTCCATATTTCCCGGAAATTATTCTTTCCAAGTATAGTTTGGACATAAATATGCTTGAGGCGGCACATTTCGTTTTTTATATCAGTCGATAAGGTCTTTACTGAAGCGGCCTATTTGAGCTTATAAGCTTTTTCTTTGAGTCTGCGCAGTCTTTTACGGCACTGAGATGAAAATCTATCTGCGCGAATGAAAATGGTTTCCATAGGACAACAGATATCGAAACAAAAGTTCAAGTAACTGGTTATATGGTCACAGTATTTCGATACATCAGTTGTAAAATATATTAAAGTCTGTGGAGGCAACAGTTTTGCATAGTAGCTCAATGTTTCGTGGAAGACTTCTACGTTAACTTGCGATCTTTGCAACGAATAACATTTTTGTAATTCCTTTTGCCATAGATTATGGGTGATAGCTTGATGGTGGTATGATCTGAACTTCCAAGCGGTGCCTTGGTACAAACAGAAAACCTTTTCAAGTCTTTGATAATCACTAAGTCGAGGGTTGCTTGTAACCTTGTTGCAGGCTGCACAATGTTCTCCAGTTCAAGATTGCTACTACAACTAGTGTCGAATCTATTGAAGTCAACGGCAAAAAAAACATAAAGGTCCATGGGTGTCGGTGACAGTGGATTCAGATGAGCACGCGATAATGCATCAGCAACAGTGTTGTTTGGACCGTCGATGTAACGGACGTCCACACAGTCGGGTATGAATCTGCCGTAGTAGTTGACTATGCCGAGGAATCGGCCAAGACTTCTGACAGATGGTGGCGTGTGGTAGTCTAGGATCGCCTGGGCCTCATCCGGAAGACGTTTGATGCCATCAACCTCGATCCTGTGACCCAGAAACTCAATGATGGACTCAACAAATGTGTCATAGTGTTCATGTCAATCAGTCCCACCTGCCACCATCTATCGGAAGCCTACGCCGATTCCTCGGCATAGTCAACTACTACGGCAGATTCATGCCCAACTGTGTGGATGTCCGTTACATCTACGGTTTCAACAACACTGTTGCTGATGCATTATTGCGTGCTCATCTGAATTAACTGTCACCGACCCCCATCGACCTGGAGAGAACATCTGCCGCCCAAGCCAAAGATCCTGAGCTTATCCAACTCCAATCAAATGACTCGTTAAAATACATGCATTTACCATCCTTACGGATCATAAGCCCCTTACTTTTGCTTCTCGTGGTTCCTCTGATCGCTTCTCACCTCGAGAAATTCGTCAGTTGGATTACATATCACAGTTTGCCACCGACATTCGACACATTGATGCAGCTCACAGTGTTGTAGTCGACGCATTGTCCGGCATTTTGTCTTCACGAGGTTTCGTGCCAAGCAATCAAGCTAGAAGACATCGCTGCCCATCAAGAAACAGATTCTGATTTTGAGCAGTTGAAATACGATCCTACTATTAAAGTTTCTCAACTGCGTGTTCTCAACTCGGACTCGCGAATTTATTGTGATATATCCACCGGAAGCCTCGAGCATTCGTTCCGCAACAGTATCGACGAGTTGTGTTTGCCCACTTCTATGGAATCTCCCATTCGAGCAGCCACGCTACCATCAAGCGGATTGCATCCGGCCCAGCATACGCTCTGACATCCAGCAGTGGGCGAAACAATGTATTGCCTGCCAGGATAGGAAGATACGTCGCCACACGATTACTGTACTGTGCCCGACGCTCGATTAAAGCATGTCCATATCGACATCGTTGGACCTCTACCGCCATCCAACGGTTTTATTTACGTGTTGACATGTGTCGATCGCTTCACACGTTGGCCACATGCCGTGCCGCTGCGAGAAGTCTCAGTCGAGACGGTGGCACGAACTTTCACCGAAACTTGGATATCCGTGTTTGGCACCCCGCCACCATCCATTTAATTCTGCACTGTTTCACCACCTTGACCGCTTGCTTGGCTGTTCTCATTTACGCACGACAGCATATCATCCGGCTGCTAACGGTTTAGTTGAGTATTTTCACCGCCAACTCACTGCGACGCAATTGAATATCCAGTGGTTGGAGCGTTTACCGATCATTCTGCTCGGTATCCGCAACACTATGAAGGAAGATGTCGATTGTTGTCCCGCGGAATTAGTTCTTGGTACAACAATGAAACTTCCTGGAGAATTAGTACTAGATTCCAGGGTCACCGGCGAAGTCGATCCTACGGCATGTGTTGTACGACTGGAATAGTACTTCGGCACCATTCGTCCACCGCCACCTCGATTCACTTCTCGAAACCACCACATTCACCCTGACTTACGCACGTGCCCCTTCGTTTTCGTACGCATCGATGCGGTTCGCAAGCATTTGACACCGCCTTACGAAGGCTTTTTCAAAGTCGTCGCTCGCAAAGAGACGTATTTCGTATTGGACAAAAATGGTTCCAAAAACTCTGCCAGTATCTTTCGTCTGAAACCAGCCTACTTCTAATTCCAGTTACCGCCACAGACTCCCGTCACTGACGTAGAACAAACTCCGCCACAGAGCACTCCACCCACCCAACCGATGTGCGGCTCCGGTGCTCCCTCTCCTCCTCAACCAGCACTTGTCACAAACTCAGACACACAAAAGCCTACACCTTTTTACGTGCAGTTATTGTTCCTTTGAAACTAGCTACTCACGTCAGATGGCACATATCGAGCGTTCCTTTTCTTTACTCAAACGCTAAGGGGGCGGAAGTTCTGTAGCTACAACGAGTTTCCTCGACATTACATGAAAACGGATATCCAGAGAAGTTCACAGCACGGCACTCGAAGGCGAACGCGAGTACTAGGAACGAACGGGTGTCCGACATCCCTAATAAAAAATGTTCATAACGCTACCATTCAAAGGCGACCAAAATGACAGGGGATTCCGATACCGCCACCGTCAATTTATGAACAAGTGTTATTACGCCGCTGAGCTTGTACTTGTGCACCAACATAACAAGTTGCTATCTAAATCCAACCTGGACAAACCAGGCTTTCTAGTTACCGCCTCAATCATTTACCAGTTTCCCTGTACTTGTGGTAGTGAGTACATTGGACGAACTGAACAAACACTGTCCACAAGGATTTCAGGGCATATTTCTCGAAATCTGGTCGCGAATGGTCAAACGCTGCCTGTCAGTTCGATATTCTGACACATGCTTGAGTGCTCCATGCGTGAAAACCCTGGTGAATCATTTAGCATAATCAAACGACAGGGTGTCGCCCACCTGCTTCAGTTCACTGAAGCTTCTGCAATTAGACAGCTGAAACCCATTTTGTGTAAACAGACCGAGTTTGTCGACAGTCTAGCCCTGCGTTGCTGATGTTGGTGGCCACATTTCTCTAGGTGGAGTGCGGGCCAACATCAGATGAAATTTGACCGTAGCCCACTTTGATGAGGCACTCTCTGCCGGGTCGTATGCATTGATCATAAGCAAATCACCGACGCCTATGATAACCAGTATCTATGATATACGCCCAGGAACGTATACAAATGTGCCTAAGTTAGTTGGAACGGTGCGTGACATGTCTTCGCACTACATACTACTACATAACGACCAGTCAAGAACACGTGGTCAATCACTGCAGTGAGAACCCACTGTAATCGTAATTCACAGTAATTCTTGTTATCCCCGAGTGAAACTTCGCAGAGCTAGAGACAATTCCAACTGAAAGAAAGGATGTACCCTAATAGGGGTGACCCAACATTGCTTTTAAGGAAAAACATCGGTGAACATTAACAAGAAATATCTCAGTGATTTTAAACGGGTTACAGATCGAGTAGGTGCAAAGCACGTGTATGCGTATTTCATACATGCTGCACCAAAGGCGTTGGAGTAGTCAATGAAGAGAGACCGCACAGTTTTGCATTTCGCATCCAACGTATATGCTATTAAGTGAACGATACGACATCCAAGATGGAACGTCGGAGTCTGTACGCAAACCGGGATACGTTCGCAGCCGGAGTGCTTGTTGTGTTTCAGGACACAACTAGTCGCTCCGAGGCATGAGTTCTCAACCTGGGGTTAATTACACTCAAGGCGGTAAAATGGCATTTTATTGGTGATAAATATAAATATTAGAATTGGATCTCCAATCAGTCGCCAAAAAGTTCTTAACAAAATCATCTGTAAAAAAGGTAGCCAACTGCCTAATCAACATTGATCATCCATTAGTGACCGACCAATAGGGAGTGGTCAGTGAACTGTGCAAATTTCAGTAATCAATTCATTACGTATGGTTGGCGGCATCCGGTTTCGGATTTGCCCGTCACTGTGGCCAGCCACAGGACACCTGCGCCTACAGAGGGACTATGGGTGGTTTGTGCTGCACCGCACACAGCTCCAACCACACACCCCATATCCATTGTAAACCCGAAGGAATAAGACCGGGAGGCATGTGGATGGGAGCTAGGTTACATCATCGCAGCTAACCCACACTCCTTCACAGACAAACACAAGCACACTGTAGTTGGGAACCGAGCGCATACAAGGCGGTGGCTGGACCGTAGTCCGCTCCACACTGAGTGCATGGAACCACTCTTCGAGCCTAACACGACCACAAGGACCGTGCACCCCGTCCCCTTCAGCAACGACCGACTGACTCCTGGAGCCAATATGGACGAGTTAATGGGTACTAGACAGGCATGAGCGTTGTCAACATGTACATCAAGCGCAGCCACACCGCGGTTATCAAACAACAGCCAAACACTTGAAAAAATGACAAATAAAATAAATATAATAACGCATAGAGATACGGTGATATAACCCCTCACTAAATAAGCGTGTAAAACAAATTAGTTGCGAACAAATCCGGGATAAGTTCAAGACGTCCGAGAATATATTTTAAGAAAATGCCACAAACGCGAAAATGTTGCCGAAGTTAACTACAATTAGCTTAAGCGACGTGTGTAAGTGTATAGAAGATAGTTTCGGTATACATTAATACGAGATAAAAAAGCATTAGTACAATATAGTAAACCCACTACCTGAAATAAAGAGACTCAGCATGCAAGCACGCGGTTAGTAAATCGAATGCAGCGCAACTACAAACGCCGCACCGGCTCTGCCTACGTTCTCAGCAGGACTCCTCGTCGTTTCGGTGTTCGCCCCGAGTGGCCTCACTCATGGCTCACTAAGCGTGCCCGACTCAGGCACTCGCGACCGCATGTGCTACAACACCATACGCTCGATGTCGATGGAGTATAGCCCATCGGCGCTTGCCGCTTCCGCACTTGCCGCAACCTCTCTGCATGCATAAGCGATTCTCCTGCACCTCGGCAATTGCCTTCCTGATCAGCTCGCACCATGCACGCCGATCAACTGCGTTCGATCCCCATGATCTGCAATCAACATTAGAACGTGATAGGCTCCCTTTGATCATGTCCTGCCAACGAAGCTTCGCTTTACCCACATGCCGCTTCCCAACACTCAGTTGACCATATAATAGCTGCTTTGGTATCCGCGTGGAATCCATACGCCACACATGACCAAGCCACCTCAGGTGTTACAGCAAGAGTATGCAGTCCACTGCATACATTCCACTTCGACGCAACACCTCGGTGTCGAACCAACCAATGCACAGAATCCGTCGCAAACACTGTTGATGGAACCGCTCGAGATATCGCACATCCCGACGGTACATAGTCCACGTTTCGCTGCGGTATAGAAGGACGGACTGCACCATGGATTTGTACACCATCAGATTCGTGCCAATGGTAAGCTGATGGTTGTTGCACACCCGGTACTCTAGCTTTCTGAATTCCGCCGCTGCTTTCGATACTCGGATACGCAGCTCACTGTGTAGCTACTGGTCAGTCAACATCACACTCCCAAGGTAGCAGAAGCAGGAGGTGGTTTCTAATACTGCAGCATCAATGCTGATTCGCGACACCGTTGTAGATTGCACCTCAGGTGAAGGCTGAAAGAGACAAACTGTTTTGCTTGTGTTGATCGTGATCCAGCATTTGGTCGCTGTCGAATTCAGAACACTAGTCCTTTGCTGCAACTCAACTCTGTGCTGTGTGCAAACAACGCACAGTCGTCAGCGAACAGCAACATACGGATTGTTGTCTCACAGGCTAGGGTTCTCCCACCGAAACGACGGATGTTCAGCAACTCACCATCAATACTGTGCTCCACACAAACACCGTAAGCACAAGCGACATCAAAAGCACAAGACACCATGGCATGCAAATATATATTACACAGAGCAGGAGCTAAGACACAGCCTTGCTTCACACCAGAGACAACTGCAAAGTCATCCGAGGTCTGTCCACTCAGTTGCACTCTTGCTCGCATACCACTGTGCAGACATTCAATTAAACTTACAAACTTACGCGGGCAACCAAACTTACCCAACACCAGCCACAATGTCTCGCGGTTCACCGTACCAAATGCCTTGGTGAAATCAAGCCTACAATGCAGCACGGCTAGATGGCATGCCTATCGGCTCACACGTTGGTCGTTGTTCTTTTGAGTTTGGCATTCGTCCGCTGGGTCGAATTACTGAGTTGAGTGAACCCTAACGTTGGAGCATTGATCAGTCGAGCGGGCTAAGTAGCGAGCGAATTTTTACAAGATAGGAGGGACACAATTGGTGATTTATGTTCAGGACCTATCGGTACATATTGGTGCTAGGAATTTGTCATCTAAGGAGAACTTGGAGGGGATGGTTGAAACAAATGAGTAGCCACTGCTATCTATTCATGCAGACCAAGACCCCGCTTTGACAGTAGAAATAATGACTCACTATGTCGAGGTGTGAGATTCAAAAAAGGACATCTTTAATTCCGTACTCGCTGCGTTCTCACTGAATCTTCTGCCTTGGGGGCAGGGAATCCGTCCCGCGCCACGCGACATGCTGATGCTGGCGTTAGTGTGTAAATTTTGCCGGGTCACTTGACGCCTCTTAACCAAGGTGCTTCCAACGGACCCTTGCTGACCACTTTTGCCCGACCGGTGGTTACATTTGATAGATGCCACTTCTGAACGGATAGATATGCATTCAGTTTCACATACCTCCTCCGATGCAGCGGTTGCAATAATGCGTTCCATATTCTCCAGCTTCCGCATCTTAGAAGCGACACACCATTTGCCATTGATTTCGAAAAACTCTTTATTAATAGTGGTGTATAACACGTGAAGTTCGCCCTGTACCTTCCCACGTCGAACGTGCTAGCGCAGGGTGCCATCCAGACCATTAAACAAGGTCTCCTCCAGTAGGATTATGAAGCTTTACAAGCAAACTTAGACCATCTTATGTTCAATTACCGCACTACACCGACTGAGTCGACAGTAACGTCTCTGGGTTTACCTTTGCCCGGTCAATGCGGACAAGATAGCCCCCGTTTTTTTCAAATTCTCCGAAACAGCATGGAGACCTAGCGAGAAAGGATGCTTGAAGATGACAAAACGTCAAAAGAAATATATCCCATGGATTCTGATCCGGTGCATTCAAGGCTGTCTCAACAAGCACTTTGGCAATCACAAACACCTCTGTCCTCCAGGGATAAATAATCGGAGTGGCAACTAGCAGATGGTTGGGTGGTGCCCCGCCAATTTGATTATGTCCAGTCACGCTCAATCGAGCAGCATGTGCTGTTGGAGTCCGCCGGCTCTGGTATACAAACACAGTAACCAGTGAGCCACAAACCGATGGGGAACACTCCCAGCTATAAAGACCCAACTGCACTCCCAGGCGGTTGATCGTTGACAATCGGGAGTCCATAGTCTTTGCTGGGGGAGAGAGGGATATCAGGAAAACACTGTATTATTTTTCGTGAGCACGGTTGCTGTCACTACTGATGATCCTTTAACCCTACCTTACTTTTCTTCTTTCAGTGGCTGTTCGTTTCAGCCGTTTTTGCCACTGTAGGAACTTTCATTCAGCGGTTACACACCTAAACTATGCGTTCTGTTGCGTTCACTAAGCCACTGACCATAATTAACATGCTTCATGAAGGGGTTGGAAACCGCATACTCTTTGTAGGTAGCCCGCATTCTATTGGAGCGTGTGGTTTTTTACTGCACACAACGACCGCATAGCAGTTAATACCTCACTTGAAGGGTTAGTTCATGGGTTTTCGTGAGTACTGGGAAGAGTCCACTCATGATGCGCATAATCAGGCATATACATCCCGAGGAACATTTCCTCAGTACTGTTATTATTGCAGTTATTACCATTACTAATGCGCATGTATGTGAAGAATGTCATTCAAATTCGTCGTCTTGGGAAACTTACCTCTTCTCGTTTGTACAAGGAGGTTATAGGGAAACCTCGCAATGTCTTCTTCTCGTATCAAAACTATGTTCCATTATAGTTTATAACGATAGAGAAGAGTACCTCCATCGACTTCTTCTTACAGTTGTGTAAATATTTATACTTACCTTAGAGGACTAGTGATAACCAGATCTGCTCAACTATTTTAATTCGCTCAACTTATGTACTTTACTTCTGCAGTGGTGTTCCGGCCGGCTTTCTTACGTAGCTTGTCTATGCGGTAAGTCAAATTACTAGCAACTCTGATTGGGGATTGAGAGATTGACTTGTTCGCTGAGTTGGAAATATTAGTTACGGACTTCTCGTCACCAATCGAAGTGATTTGTTCAGTGCGTGTTAATACTAGCTTTGCTGATCCGGTTCGAACTTTCCAGAAACTTTGTGGTTATCGACGAAGCTATCAACACGCACTGAAGACGCCACTTCGACTGGTATTGAATCGTTTGCCAGCGAACTGTCCAGTTAGGCAAACAAGTAAGAATATTGCCTAGAACGACCGACTACTCGCAGCTACTCGCACGTCTATAAGCGTTGCGACTGACTGCACGGAATAGTTTACTCCAATGAACTGATAACAGGATATCACCGGTTAAGGAATCTCCTAATTTCAAGTCTAATGGACAGTTGCCTTAGTAGGAATCCCGCCGACTGTTATCTTTCCTACGTGCTGGTGCAACTCTGAAAACCTCAGTGCATCTCCTGATCACTGGATTCTAAGGAGCCCATACAGTTATCCGGCTGGCCCAAGTATGGCTAAAACTGGTCAACGATATCCCCTTTAAATGTGGTTGGTACGCAGCATCGGACACTATGGTTGAGTTTCGGGACACCAGTTGGTAAGCTCAGTTTATCAGCGGAACAGTATCCACGTTCTACACAATTCCCTGTAACACCAAAGCTGATGGGCCAGATCAATGTATTCAATGTTAAACGATCTTCGTCAACATGTACTTTCGGATTCCGGTTCATATTAACAGTCAATCGCATGAACCGGCAGCTCAAGCACATCATGATTCTGGTAACTGATGTTCAGCGTGAGACCCCATTGCTTAGTGAGCAGCTTGTGGCTACTAAATTCGATTGTGATGGATACCACTGACAGCATCTGCCTAGATCTGAGTGGAATAGTGACCTCTCGTCTTCACTCAGCATTGTCTATCGTGAAAGCACCAACCAACGCCTGAAGGGACTATATCAAACTGGACATATGCATTCAATGCAGCCAATCGGCGCCCAAACATGGTCCGGGCGGTCAAGCACGATAAACTGGCAATAGCCCCGATTCATCCGACGTAACGGTTTGATAGAGGAACCCAAAGTGGTCAAAGGTCCACCATGTTTCAAACGTATGCGATAATACACCTTAACTGCGAATTCCAGGGGCCTAATGGTTACTTCTATTTAATCGGTGGCCCTTGATGCATTCTAAAAAGAGTAGCTTACATTTTAGCTGTGACAGCCGAAAGGTCAAAGTCTGCACAGAGGTTGCTTCCCCAGTAGCTTCTCACCGTTCATCACCGAAATCATGCCCTTAGCTTTACGTTCGACACTACAATGTGGCTATCACAAAATTCGTCTCATATAGGGAAAACGGCCCCCTCACCATCTATGATGTTACTCACGTGACCTTGCAAGATCATTACTGCTCGCCACTTTGTCCGAAAATGGAGCCCCTCCATATATGTATAGTGTGATGCGTGATTACTTCACAAATCGCACTCACTTCACGCAGCTGCGCGGCAGAAAGCCTTCTGTACTCTCCGCCAACTGTGGTGTTGTGCGAAAAGCCATCCTATCCCCCTGCCCACATTGAGGATCTCCCTATTCCATCAAACTTCATAGGCTGTAAATATGCTGATGACTTCGTCCTTTATTGCATAACCCCATTCATCGATGACTCTTTGAAATTACAACGGGGGTTAGACGAACTAGTGACCTGGTGTGGCTCCCGTTCCCTGTCTCCCAATCCTTCCAAGTGTTGTTGTCACGAAAACGACCCGGGAGGAGTTAGAACGTGTATTGCCACAACAAGGTGCCAATGACAACTTACAAAACCCGTACAGATATGGACCGTATTTCCTTCCCACGATTCAATGCGGATGAAGATTTGTGTGACAGACTATCCCATGTGCCCACGAGCTTCAGCTTTGGAACAATCCCTCCATGTTTTCATCCCGTATCTGCGCTTTGCTATATCCGATTCAGACCAGCCAGGAGTCGTTCGAAAGCTCCCGATTTGCTTTCCCGTGGCTGCAGCACTCGGCCGCGTTCAGTCCTATGGGGTTGGTTAGCGGCATATTTGACTGATTCGCTGCGTTCTTGACAAATACCTCCTCCGTTGTTCTGGGCCAAGGCTCGTTACCAGACGTCGCTCGTGATCCGCTGTCGGTTCGATGCGCAAGGCTCGCACTGCCTTGTCTCGTTTCGTCCATTGCGCCCTTCGATAATTCGCTATGTCCCGTTTTTGTTGTCTTTTTGGTTTACGAGTAGTCGTTTGTTTCCGCCGCCTTCACCCGCTCCTTCTTAAAGTTGTTTTTCCCTCTCGTACCATGGCCGTAGAAGGGCGGCGTTCACCCAGCGTTTCGTTTCTCCATTGTCTATTTGGAAGTTTGCTCCTTTCCGATCCAGTATGGTGTAGGGCCTTTCCAGCGTTCCCTAAACTTGCTCTCACCTGGCCCTTCATGAGCTGGTCAATCATTGTTCCGTACCTTGATTTGTTCTGCAATCCTGAATGGCGTCCACTTGTAAGCTTCATGCCAGGTGTCGTAGTCCCTCTTATTGCATGCTTGTTGGGTTTTGGTTCCTCTTCCAGCAGTCGCTTGCCGTCGTTCATGATGCGGTGCTGGATTTTCCTACCCACAAGGTGCCGCTAAGCACTTATCGAGCGCAATCCTTGGTTCTCCGCCGGACTGTATAATTCGAATGGCGAAACCTTTATGGTCGACTGCATGCTGGTCCGATACGCGAGCAGAACTTCAGGCAATACTTCGTCACATGCCAGCTGTGTGCAGTTTATTCACGTCTTCATGGTCCGGTTGAACCGTTCCGTCATTTCGTTGGCCTGCGGGTGGTACAGTGAAGTGCGTCGTCTCTGGATGCCCCATTTGTCCAAAATCGCCTCAAACGATTTCGACTCGAAGCAGGGCGCTTGGTCGGTGATAACACATTGTGGTATCCCATACCTTGCAGGAAAATTGAATCCGAATGCCCAAGACACGGTCTCAGCTGTCTGATCCTTGATTAACATGACTTCCACCCAGCGAGTGAACTGGTCGGTCATCACTAGAACATATCTGTTTCCTGATCGACTCACTGTTAAAGGCCTAAAAACATCCAGTCCCCAACACTGAAATGGCTCATTGACTTCCATCTATCACATCGGTAGTCTCGGTGCATTCATCTCGCGACTCGTTTGGTAGTTTGGGCATCTGCGGATGTATGCTGCGACGTCCTTCCTCATGGTAGGCCAAAACACTCTCCTCCGTAGCAATTCAAAGATACTCTCCAATCCCATATGAGCGCCATCATGAGTTATTCGCATCGCCCTCTCTCGCATATTCGGTGGAACAAAAGGTAGTTTCCTTCCGTCTGTCGCAACCACCACGTTATCCTTTTCGACTCACAGTCTGTCCCAGATCCTAAGGAGTTTCTCTGCCTCTCCTGAGGTGGCCTCCGGCTTGGTGTCAACCTGTAAGTGAGAGCACAGTACCTTCACGAATTCATCTGTCCTTTGATCTCCCAGCAGGTTCTTTCCTCCCACTGTGATCGCACGCACCGGTATGGCATTGTCCGGCATGAGGTCGTCCAACGACCGGCATGACAACATATCGGGTAGTATGATCTGTGTTCCGTCTACGTGCTCGATGCTGAAGTCAGTATGCAGTCGGTATACCCACCGCGCAAGGCGTCCCCGTAGGTCTTTCGCTGTCATCAACCATGAATACTGCTTGTGGTCAGTGACAACCCGGAATTCCCTCGCTAGGAGGTCAGTTCTCCACTTATCTTAGTGTGGCATCTGCGCAGTGTGTCAGTTCAACGCGAAGCTAGTCATCGATTAAACTCTGTTCCTATTGGCTGGACCCACCAGCGACAATGTGTCCGTTAACGCCGAGCTAAGCATTGATAAGACTGCCTGAACTTATGCGCAGCGTTGTGTTTATGGCGCGATATAATACATTCTGTGTACTGCTGAAGCTGGCGTGTATTACTTTCGTGCAGTACCGGCCGAATACTGCGTTCTAGGGAGAGTCGTGATTCAGTAGGGGCCGCGTGGTACCACTGGCGACGGTGATCATATTTGGATACGTTTGCTCTGAGCCAGCTTACTCCACCTGAACCATTTTGGAAGGATGCATCTTGTAAGCAAACGTTAGCGCTTTGGACACGCTGAAACAGAACCTTCGCTGATTACCTTATACTGGTCCCAGTAATAATTCCTCACATTAATCTAACCGAAGACCAATCTGTCAACCTCCTGAGAAATCATCTTGGCGCAGAAGGTCAACTAAATAAATAAATAAATATTTCCAGGAGTGCGAGGCACGCCTTCGAAGGCATGATTATGATAATAAAAACGGTATGGTTGGTAATTATATATTGTGTCGGTGCCCCGCGAATGCTTCCACCCACTAACGGTAGTAAGAACACGAACGACTGGGTAGAAAACAATGTTACAGGCCACCACCAAACCCGCCACCAAGCGTACGTGAATTCTAATCAACGGCATAATTCAAACCAGGGCATATAAAATGCATCGTAGACGGAGAAGGTGAAGCAGATGGAATGATAAGCCGAACGCCGTCAACACAAGGAATTCTTCGACTATATGGAGACGGTGTATGGACCGAGATTGGTGCCGATGAGGACGCTGATCGATTGTAGTTCGGGCGTTACCTGCACGCAAACTGCAGACATAATGCAAGTCTGGCAAACACACTTTTACTGCCTTTTGAACAACCGTTCAGAGATCGACTGGCCTACATTGAACAGCCTCAAGTAGCACGATGTGAATGCGTCTGGCGGAAACGCCGACACTGGATGAGACGCAGAGAGCACTTGCTAAGCTGAGAAACGGCAAGTGTGCCTGTGCCGACGGGATCCCGCGTGAAGTATTGAAACACGGAGGACCCGCGCTGGTGACTGCGCTGCACCAATTGGTGCAACCCGTGTACATTGAGGAGGAGGTGCCTCCTGAACTGAAGGATGCCCTTGTGTTACCACTGTACAAGGGCAAAGGGAGCAAGCAATGTTGCACGAATTGTCGTGGCACCAACTTGCTGAGTTGTGTGGGGCAAGGTGATTGCCCGAATCCTGCTCAACCGCGTCGTCAGTCAGGTTTTGGAAGCTAACGTGGCGGAAGAGCAGTGTGGATTCCGTTCGGGTCGCAGCACTATAGATATGGTGTTTGCGGACCGTCTGTTGCAGGAGAAGTGCAGAGAACGACACCAGCCGTTGTACTCGCTTTTCGTTGATTTCACCAAGGCATTTGATATGGTGAACCGCGAGGCATTGTAGCTGGTGTTGGGTAAGTTTGGTTGCCCGAGTAAGTTTGTATGTTTAACTGCAGGTCTGCACAGTGGTATGCGGGCAAGAGTGCAGCTGAGTGGACAGACCTCTGATGATTTTGCAGTTGTCTCTGGTGTGAAGCAAGACAGTGTCTTAGCTCCTGCCCTGTATACTTTTCAGCTTCATGCAATGATATGTTGTGCTTTTTGATGCGGCTTGTGCTTACGGTGTTCGTGTGGAGCATCGTATTGATGGTGGATTGCTGAACATCCTTCGTTTCGGTGCGAGTACTCTACTCTGTGAGATCACTATCCGTATGTTGCTGCTTGCTGACCACTGTGCGTTATTTGCACACAGCGCAGAAGAGTTGCCGCATATGACTAGTGTTCTGAATTCGACAGCGACCAAACGCTGGATCACCATCAATACAAGCAGAACTGTCTGTCTCATTCAGCCTTCACCTGAGGTGCAATCTACAATATTGCTGCGAATCAGCAATGGGGATGAAATACTGGAAACCACCTCCGGCTTCTACTACCTTGGGAATATGATGTCGACTGGCCACCAGCTACAGAGTAAGCTGCGTATCCGAGTGCCAAAAGCAGCGGCGGAATCCAGAAAGCTAGTGTACCGAGTGTGGAACAACCATCAGTTTACCATTGGCACGAACCTGATGGTGTTCAAATCCATGTTGATGTCCGTTCTTCTATACGACAGTGAAACCTGGCCGATGTACCGACGGGATGTGCGAAATCTCGAGAGGTTCCATCAACAGTGTTTGTGACGGATTCTGTGCATTGGTTGGTTCGACATAGTTGCGGACACCGAGGTGTTGCGTCGAAGTGGAATGTATGCTCTTTGCTCTTTGCTGAGACACCTGAGGTGGCTCGGTCATGTGTGGCGTATGGATTCGACGCGGATACCGAAGCAGCTATTATGTGGTCAGCTGAGTGTTGGGAAGCGGCATGTGGTTAAAGCGAAGCTTCGTTGGCAGGACATGATCAATGGCAGCCTATCACGTTCTAATGTTGATTGCAGGTCATGGGAATCGAACGTGGTTGATCGGTGTGCATGGTGCGAGCTGATCACGAAGGCAATTTCCGAGGTGCAGGAGAAAGACCTCATGCATGCAGAGAGTTTGCGGCAAGTGGGGAAGCGGCAAGCGCCGGTGGGCTATACTCCATCGACATCGAGCGCATGGTGCTGTAACACATGCAGTCGTGAGTGCCTGAGTCGGTCACGCTTAGTGAGCCATGAGCGAGGCCACTCGGGGCCAACATCGAAACGACGAGGAGTCCTGATGTGAGCGTAGGCAGAGCCGGTGCGGCGTTTGTAGGTACTCTGCGCTCGATTTATTAACCGCGTGCTTGCATGCTGAGTCTCCTTATTTCAGGTGATGTGTTTACTATATTGTCCTAATGCTTTTTTATCTCATATTAATGTATACCTGGATTATCTTCTATAAACTTACACACGTCGCTTAATCTAATTGTAGTCAACTTCGGTAACATTTTCTCGTTTGTGGCATTTCCCTAAAATATATTTTCTAACGTGTTGAACTCATCGAGGGTTTGTTCTTAACCAATTTTTTCAGAAAAGTTGGTAGACGACCGGTTAATATATTTAGGGTGGTACACCTACTACTTTATTTACGCTCGTTTAGGAAAGTTATGTCATCATATCTCTATGCATTATTCTATCTATTTTATTTGATATCGTCGTTTCGAGTGCTTAACTGTTGCTTGAAATTCCCGATATGGCTGCGCTTGATGTGCATGTTGACCAGGTGCCTACCAGTCTATTACCCACTGCGTTGGATAAATTTCATTCTACTTTATTTGGTTTGTCCTGCCTACCTGAATATTCTTCTTTTGACTGGCCACATTGCTAACGCTAATTGTGGCTATCTCCGTTAAATATACTGCGCTTGTATCATTGCTTGAATAACCACTGGATATTTTGCACTTATCTCGAATTCGTTGCCAACCAAATTATTTCACATGCTAATTTAGCGAAGATTTATATCGGCATAGCCTTATACTTTAACATATGTTTTATTTCATAAGGTCATAATTTAAGTGATTGTCTGTTGTTTGACATCCGCGGTGTGGCTGCGCTTGATGTACATGTTTACAAGGTTCCTACCTGTCTATTGCCCACAACCTCGTTCATACTGGCTCCAGGCGACAGTTGGTCGTTGCTGGAGGGGACAGGGTGCACTGCCCTTGTGGCCGTGTTAGGATCAAAAAGTGGTTCCATGCACTCAGTGTGGAGCGGACTACGGTCCAGCCACCGCCTTTTGTGTGCGCTTGGTTCCCCAAATACGGCGTGCTTGTGTTCGCCTTTGAAGGAGTGTGGGCCGGCTCCGTTGATGAAACGTGGCTCCCATCCACATGCCTCCCGGTTTTATTGCTTCACGTTTACACTAGATATGGGGCGTGTGGTTGGAGCTGTGGGTGGTGCAACGCAAACCACCTATAGTCCCTCTGTAGGCGCAGGTGTCCTGTGGCTGGCCACAGTGACGGGCAAATCCGAAACCGGATGCCGCCAACCAACCAGGTATGTATTAGTGGGCTTGATGAGTGCATTTGTGAAGTGTGACTGAATTCGTGACTTTGGTTGCTGTTTTTGCCGTCTTATGGAAGGTCCATGGAACACATCGAACTGGATGACTTTCGTGAAGTGAGGAAGGTCTTCTGGAATGGGGAGAGGCAGCGACTTTAGTTAGTGGCGAGTCACATCCGCCACGTCACAGTGATGTTAAACGGACCTTTGTTGCTTTTTATAGGGCGATCGCTTGACTGGTAAAAACCCACCACGTCCTGGAACACTGCAGCCGAACTATTCAATGGAACGGGGTACACCCGAACCACCCAGCTGGCACCACGTGGAAATTGTTCGGCTAGCTAGCATTTTGATGCACTGTGTTTGTACGAATAGTTATCTTTGTCCGACTGTCTGAACATACTCGATTGCCTTTTGGGGGCCGTGGCAACATGTCTTCACGGCACGCCTGAATTTTTCCCAGTTACGACAGGTATAGGAAGGTGTTACTTAATTCACTAACCATATACATTCATCTTTTCTAGACTGCCTTTATTATGAAATTTCGCCCACGAAGTTTAAAGAGCCAATGGTCTCCCAGTGTCTAGGTTGGTATCCGGGACGATACAGCCACGGGACTTCTATTTTCGGAAAACGAGAACATGTTTAATTGGGATACAGCATGTATGCTAGTCAGACGACGTGAGAAACTGGCGCAACAATTGGTTCACTATCGGAACGATTCTCTTCCCAGCGCAGTTTACGATGTCAAATCGCGTCCTCAACTAACTGTTAAACCATCTTTTACTTGCTATCCGTGAGAGGAAAGACATAAAAACGCTGTTGGCTGTAAACACAAGACATCTACCTTGGTTATCTTGAACCAGCACACACAGATCACGTTCGACAAAAGCATGCTGCATTGCATGCATGTATGAGTAGTCGATACGACGTTGTATGGTATGTACCTCACATTTATTCACATTGAAATGCAGTAACTTTTGGATTGACCAATGATGTGTCGTGTCTAAGTCACGCTGAACTATTTGTTGGTCAGCATTCATTTGAATCCTGTGCCAACTCTTTATGTCATCGGCAAACATAAGTATATTTGAAGCGCTTGCCTGAGCGATGTAGTTAAGGGTGCAAAGCGGTCGAGACTTATGGAAACCTGTGTGACGTACTAGACACGGATTCTCCAAATTGCGGTATAGTGGCACTATGGTCCCGTCGATTTCAAAGTGAGAAACCGCGAATTGTCAACATCTGAGGTTAAGGATGCAAGCCAGCGGATCTTGTCAGCAACAACCAGGCCGCTCTAAAGAAGGACCTGAGAGCAAAATTTCGTTACACCTTTCATTCCAGTAACCACCGTAGATCGCCATCTGGACTAATCGGGAATGGCCCCAAAGCTCAGACAACTTGTACCACACGAACTGACCGATGAGTAGCTCCTGAACGTTTGTGGCACCTCAATTTCATTGCTTATCCGAGGACACAGTCATGGATGGCTGAACGATGTCGTTACTGGAGACGTAAAATAGGTAATCCCTGTCAACTACAACAGAAATCGCAAGTGGATCGTAGGTGCTGAAACGCCAGAACAAGTTCTGAAAGACAGCACCGCGAGAAAATACGCTGCCGGTATTGTGGAATCAACGTGGCGTAATCTATCGGAAAATGATATCTGACGATTCTACGGTGACTTCCGATGTCTACTGCTAATAACTGCAAAATATGGTCGATAAACACTGATAAAGCATCCAAGAACGGCCCGAATCCTTCGTCCGCATGAGACGCGTCTTTATGTGGCGAAGGTAACAGGTCTCAAGATTCAGAAACTCGGCATCGACGCTCTAGTACATCCAGCGCATAGCCCTAACCATCATTACCACTCGCTGCGCAATCAGTTCAAGGGAGAGAAATCCGATGTAGCCGACCACTTCGCAAAGTACCTTACCCAATATTTTGACAGTCAGCCTAGCGCGTTCTATGAGACACGTATCGACTGTTTGCCTGAATGTTGACAGCACGTCGTCGATAACAATGGAGGTTACATTGATGAAATATTGTTGCTTGTTTAAAATAAATAATGATTCAAAATAAGTGCTAAAAATTTCAATTGATTTCGGGACAATCCAATAGTTGAATAGTCAAGACAAACTGGTGCTTTAACTTTTCTTAAAGAAACATTGGAGCCTTCCAGGACGTTGTTATTTTCAGCAGGTTAGGAGTGTTAAGTGAATCTACCTTATACAACATTCGCTTCCCAACTTTCAAATTGGCAATAAAGAACAATGTTTCGCGAAGGTAATCTGAAACGTTACCCATGGACATGATTTTACCTTCAAGGTATCTGGTACTGAGACCTTTTCGTTACTGTGATTCGTTGTCACACCATGCTATGGATATTCCAACACTAAGGCATTTTTACAACCGACATAAGGGGGATTTTTCATTCAGTGAGGTAGAGTTGCCTGAATAACTCTTCTCTTCTGCTTCCAACTTGCCGACTGCATGTAACCCGCTGACATATGTCTACGGATTTTAAACTGTCAAAACAAACGGAATGGTCGCGAAGGAGCAGTGCCTTCATCGGTCGTTTCTTCTTGATTCCTTATTCCTGATGGATATCCATTGATCGATTCATGTACTATGTTTAGGCCTTGAAAGATGCAATCAACTCGAATACTTGGGATAGACAATTAGCAACGACCCCAGACAGCTTGTCGGAGATGTGCAATTTAGTTCACGCCAAGCTGTTCGACAAACCACGTCGTCCCAAACAGATCTATCCGAGCGGTATCGCCTAGACGGGATATGTGAAGTTGGTAAATTCTATTGAAATTGAGTATAAGCGCTCAGATCGGAAAGTTGTTCACACGGTCTTCACGTCTGTTCCGCGTTGTGTGTGTATGTATGGTAAGAATTCCATTTACCTTAAACTTGTGGTTCAGATGTCGTCGACAGACGGTTCGGTCTGCCATCTCGATACAACCAATAAACAGTCTGGTTCCTGGGGATAAATAACAGCGGATCGCTTCGAGGCCTCAAGCAATTTGAGCACAGAATGAAGTGTGAACCTCAAGTGCTCTCAAACTGCCAGCCGTGGTCCTGTGTAGGTGCGTGTTTTGCGGTTGTCAGTGTTTGCGAGTACTTCACGTCTCATTGCCGTGTTTGCACAACATATGGGTAAACGGCTTCTAGACGATTAAGAGAAAGAGGAGTAATCGATTTCCGTCACCATATCCACGCTCCGTAAATGTATGTATGGTCCAGAGTAACTCCGCCAATATTGCATAGCAATTGCCCAAGTTTGCCCGCATCCTCAACCATCCATTACTCGCCGCATGAATTGTATCATGGCCATCTTTTCCGTTAGTGGAGCATTCTGGGGAACATCCCTTTGAAAGTAAATGTTCGAACGATTATTAGCTGTATCACAACCTTGAACTTTGCAAGTTAATGAGACTTTCATAAAATGCAAGTCGTGAGACAATCAGATCATCTAGTTTATTCACCTCTGCCCCAATCATAAGAATGACCTTCTGGCCGTAGGTTTAAACTGCATTTACTCTATTCGATTTGCGATACACTGTCAAAATGTGGATCACGATTTGCTTTTGAATGTATCCCGTTGATTTCCTTCGCTGGAAGTGCATTGGAGTCAAGAGGATGTTATTATCTGTCTCCGACCGATTTGTCCCTGTTACACTCAACCGAAATCAGAACAACAGTATTGCAAATGGAAGTGTAGTAGAAGCAATGGCAATAGTTCATCGGCAGTCCACACTGGGTACATATCGACTGTTTAGTTTTACGCACTTCACATGGTTTAGTTAAGCACTTGCTTTTGAACCACTCAATAAGCACAGCTGGTTAGTCGGGAGATGGACACTCACGCACTAGCGCGCACAATGCAGCTCCACAGGCTAGGTAGTGTAGCATGACCTTGACGCGCTCAACGTCTGTATCACTTTTCCCCCCTTTAGTTGGAGCTATCCAGCTTGGAAACGATCAACCGGTCGGCGTCGGCGCTCAGAGCGCCGCAATTGTGACTCAGTTACCGGTTCGGCTTCACGCACATGCATGTCGTTCGATGCTTGAGCTGGCTGCTCTGTCTCGGCAACTGTTTCTGTGTCGGACAATCTCGGTCGCACATGATCTAAATGGCGTCGAACGATCCTGCCATCCTCAGTCTCTGCTTCTATTATCTGTCCGTTAGTTGTTTTAACGACGGCTGGCTCCCACCCCGAGCCTGTAGGTAAGCGGATGTTGATGGGATCTGAATCTGTCACATACTTTCTCCCACGTCGACAGCGTTTCATCTTCGAAGAGCAGACGTTCTCGTGTCTTCTCATCGAAAACACCCACGATTAATACCTGTAACAGCATCGCTTCTTCGAACTGGGCTGGCAGGATCTGATCATAGGCGCAGTCAGGAAGAGCAGTAAGGAGACGAGAGATAAACTCATTTATAGTCTCATTTAGTTGTTGTCGCATGGTGCTGAATTTATACCGAGCAGTAAACACATGGGGCTTTTCCCCCCATATTCGGTCCAGGGAATAGAACACAGTTTTTAGGTCTCGCTTCGTAAGTAATTGTAAACTGTCGAAATGTCGCTGGCCCTCGATGCCGAGATGGTGGCGTAGTAATTTAATTTTCGCTGCATCATCAATCGTGCAATTTCCGCCAAGGAGCAAAAGCAAATCAACCTAGTTAGTAAATGTAGTTTTCCACTGCAACCATTGTTGTGCAGTAGGCCTTTCAGTAGAAGAATTCCAAAAGGGTTGGGGTGCCGTTATTGAATTTGCCATGAGAAACCAGAATAACCTCCGTCGCCAAATTGTTACACGCAACCGAAATCAGAACAACAGTATTGCAAACCGAAGTTTAGTAGAAGCAATGGCAATAGTACATCGGCAGTCCACACTGGGTACGGATCGACTGTTTAGTTTTACGCACTTCACATATTTTAGCTAAGCACTTGCTTTTGAACCAATCAATAAGCATCGCTGGTTAGTCGGGAGATGGACACTCACGCACTAGCGCGCACAATGCAGCTCCACAGGCTAGGTAGTGTAGCATGTCCTTGACGCGCTCAACGTCTGTAGCAGTCCCATTTTAGCTTCTTAGTTGGAGACAGTCGGAACTATGAGCCGAACACTGGGTGTTGAACTTGTGCCTAGATACCATCATCATGACACCGAGATCCGTGCGCAACATATGTTGCAGTGATTAGAAGCTCCTAGTAGGATTTCTTGGTGCTCGTTGTGCGGCCGAAAGTATCAGCTGATGTCAGGTGATGCCTTAGCAGTTCTATCACTGAGATCGAACAGCCTACCAAACGTCTAACCTCAGTTGCTCCATTAGGTACTGACCGAAGATTTTACAACTTTAGTCGCTCGAAACACCTTAACTAGCACATAGAGGTACTCCTCCCTCTGCTGTCGCAGTGGTGACAGCAGTAGTCGCTGAGGTTCTAGCCGACGATCTAGAGAGCTACAACGTCATAGCACCGGATCACTGCGGTTCCTGTCAACACTGTACATGCTGTTTGATATCTACTCAAAAGTTGGTGGCACAGCTGGTTCAGTTGGTGGCCGGAGGGTTCGTTGAGCCAGACAGTTTTGCTGCAAACGGTTCATAGCCAACCGAAGTGACATTATTAATGCACTGTTGTGTAGCGGAGCGGCGCGATGCGCAGTGTTAGCGCGTGTGCGTCGGGCACTAATGTGCATTGATGACCTTACCTCGGTTCGTGACGAAACGATTGTAACACTGGGTATGGCCAACGTACAGAGGGACGTTTCAGGGAACATTCCTGGTATCGACGGCAGCATCATACTCTTAATCTTCACCGTTAAAATGACCACCAAACAAGTACCTCTTTCCTATTACACCAACCACAGTATTAACTGCAAACCCTTCCGTCAACTGATCCGGTCCTGCGATTGGGATGGCCACTCTACAACAATGCTTGCACAGCCGTGGAGCATTACTATGTTTAGTTTCAGCAAGTCATAACCATGGTTGCTTCATAAGCAAAACAAATCAGGGACGTTTAATAAGATGCAGCCGAAGATTCGATGAGCCAGAAAGTCATAAAATTGATTGCGTGCTAAAATGATAGGATATTTACAAGGATTCCACAAATGCCCCGACTCATCTCTGAAATCAAACACTTACTATTGATGTGGAGTACACAAGAAGACCAAGCAACCCTACGAATACTGTGTAAAACAAAAGTGCTGGTCAGATTTCTCCGTCGAAACACCAACAAATCATTTTCATTGATCACTGAACTGGTGGACGACATGCAGGCGCATTCGGCTCTTTCTTCTCCACCTACATGCATTTTGACACTAACGCCATAATTACACTTTGGCTCCATCTAAAGTGCTATTGCTCTCCGCAATATCCGCCAAGCAACACATTTTATTCAACCGTGCTCAATTCTGGAAGCTGATGGCATCCCTCCATCCGCCTTTAAACTGGGAGGGCTTGATATGTCACTTCTCCTTTGTATATGTTTGCCGGTTCACTGTGATCCAAGTACTTTGCAGATCAATGGAAAACTTCATTTATCAGCCCTCACCACAAGGTCTGCGCAAAGCAGGAGATTGACAATAACATGTCAAGCCAAAACACCCCTATAATAGCCGAATTATTCGTGAAATTGGGAAAATGGTGTGAGGAAGTTCATCAACTCACTGGAGCTGATAGACAGGTCCTAAAACGGTTACCTTGACTAAAGTTAAAACACATTCTGGTAGCTGCAGCGGCTATAAGCT
>OX104065.1:33836893-33871820 GCA_944474145.2 Dicrocoelium dendriticum
CGCCACGTGGAAGTTGTTCGGTTAGCTAGCATTTTGATGCACTGCGTTTGTACGACAGTCTGAACGCACTCGATTGCCATTTGGGGGCCGTGGCAACATGTTTTCACGGCAGGCATGAATTTTTCCCAGTTACGACAGGCAGAGGAAGAAGGTGTTACTTACTTCATCAACCGTATACATCAATCCTTCCTAGACTGCCTTTATTATGAAATTCCGCCCACGAAGTTTAAGGAGCCAATGGTCATCCAGTGTCTAGGTTGGTATCCGGGACGGTACAGCCAGGGGACGTGCATTTTCGGAAAACGAGAACATATTTAATTGAGAAACAGCATGTGTGCTAGTCAGACGACGTGAGAACTTGTTGCAACATTTGGTTCACTGTCGGAACGATTCTCTTCCCAGCGCAGTTTACGATGTCAATTTGCGTCCTCAACTAACTGTTAAACGATCTTTTACTTGCTACCGGTGCGAGGAAAGGCATAAAAGCGCTGCTGGCTGTAAACACAAGCCATCTACCTAGGTTGGACAATGGACAATGGTTTATTACGGGTAAAAAAGCATCGCTTAATAAGTCCCGTGGGATGGAAATTATTGCGAAAATAAATTGCATAATAAAGTGAAAAGCGTTGTGGTGGACTCACCATAGACTTATGTGAAATAGCGGAGATGTTCGCGTATTAAACATAAAAATCCATAAATCCAATGGTTGAGCGTTTGACAAGAAACCGTTTGATTGCGTTTTGTAGCCCCTGGCTAACAAGTCATAAAAAGAAATGTAAGTGAGACAACGCATCGTCAACACGTTTTTTAAATATCGCCAGATTGGGAGCAGAGACGACATAATTAGGGAGGGCATTCCAAGGCTCACACACGCGGAGAGAAAAGAAATTTCTACGGCATTCAAGCCGGCTATAATGAATTGTCAGTTTCAGAGGGTGACCTCTTAGTTTAATGTTGGGGTTCAATTCCAGCAGCGGACGGCAAATGTGGTTTGGGTTCTTCAGAATCTGGTAAACCATTATGAGATCCCCCCGCAAAAGCCGATATCGACTGCTGTACATTCTTAGAGATTTCAGTCTAAGCTGATAGGGCAGATGAAAGAGGCCCCTGACATTCTTGGTTGCCCGTCGTTGAGGAGTCTCGAGAGCAATGAGATCCTGTTTCTGCCACGGCTGCCACGCCTGAATAGCATATTCCACATGCGGGCGCACGTAGGCGTTAAGCATTTGGGGAAATATTGATGGTTCAAACCGACCGAAGGCTCTGCGAAGAAGGCCGAAGTGTTGATTTCCGGTTCTCGTCGCCTTCTCTGCTTGTTTGGAACACCCGAGATCTTCCTGTACCAATACACCCAGGTCCCGCTCCTGAGAAACCTTCGCCAAGGTGTGGTCTCCAATCTTGTAGGCGCTCACCAGCTGGTGACGCAGATGCATCACTTTGCACTTAGCCATGTTCAATTGAAGCTTGTTACTCTTTGACCATTCGTAAATGCAATCTAGGTCATGTTGGAGCAGATCCTGATCTGCCTTGTTACTAATCGCCCGCCATATCTTGACGTCATCGGCGAAAAGCAGGAAGTTTGAGGAGATGACTCTTGCCAGGTCGTTGATAAACACCAGGAATAAGCGCGGTCCCAGCACTGAGCCTTGTGGGACACCACATTCCACCTCAATTGGATTAGAAAGTGATCCCCTAACACGTACTTGGAGCTTTCGTTGGTAAAGGAAGTTGCCAATCCAACCAAGTACAGGATCTCCGATTCCGTAACTCTGAAGCCGTTGAAGTAGGATGCGGTGATCAAGGCGGTCGAAAGCTTTGGAAAAGTCCAGATAGATGACGTCGACTCCGACCCCATCATCGGCCACTTCCGTCCAACTACCTCGAGCAATAAGTAGGTTGGTGGTGCATGACCGGTGTTGACGGAAGCCATGCTGTTCCACTACCAAGATGTTGCATTTTTCCAGATAGTCCATCAAAGCCTCAGCGACGACTGCTTCCATCACCTTCGCGAGCACAGGGAGGAGAGTCACTGGACGATAGTTAGCAGGATCGGAACGGCTACCGCCTTTAAAAATAGGGGTTATAATGCCACACTTCCACATAGTGGGGACTCGTTGTTCATCAAAGCACCTTTGAAAGAACTGTGACAGTGGTTCAGCTAGCTTATTAGCCACAGCCTTCAGTGCCTTCGGGCGGATGTTGTCTGCTCCCGGAGAACTATGTTCGCGCAGTGAGAGTAACTTCCTTAGCACAACTGATGGGTTGAAAATAACATTTGTAAACAAAGGTGTCGGTAATGAGCTTGATATTATGGGACAGGTAGATGTTGCGAGTTCAAAAATTGGGGCGTATTGCAGCCGCAGTGCATTAGCTGCTTCTTCGGCGCTTTGTACTCTACCGCCTGTCGTGAATAGTGGGGGTATTCCATGCTTCACTTTACGAAGCTTATTGACATGCTTATACAGCAGTTTGTTGTTTGCCATGAACTTTTTGGCTAGGCACTGTTGATACGTTATTTTGTCCTCACGGACAAGTGCGGTGCAATGGTTGCGATAGGTCAGGAAATTTCCCCAAGTCTCTGAGTCTGGGTTAATCTTGTAGGCACGCCATGCTGCATCCCTTATCGCCAGGCATTTGCGAGTCCTACTCCTTATAATTGAAGGCATTTTCGCGGGACGAAGGGGTTTGGTCTCTGATGCTTTGTTGACGATGTCGCTGAGCTTATTAACGAACTCTGCCCAAACGTTGTCAAGGGGACTTTTGTTTGAGAATTCCCAAGCAGCTTCGTCGGCGAGTTCTTTCAATACGTGGTAGCGTGTGATTGTATGAGTTAGTTCCGAGTGTTCATATGGATACTCTGCATAACACACATAGTCAAAAGTTATTACTACGTGGTCACTGAGACCTAATGGACTATCCATCAATAACTTGTCAATCATGAGCTCTTCATTTGTGAGCACAAGGTCCAATTTGGACGGTTTGTTTGCTGTCCTGAATCTAGTGGGCGTGGTGATGTGATTGTACAAAGGGATATTAGCAATCAGTTCCTGCAAGTCTGCTTTGAACTGCTCACTGGGCGATGCCGAAACCTCCAGATTGTGTAGATTGAAGTCCTCGGAGATGAGAGTGTGGCTGTACCTAGTGCGTGTTACTCTGTTTAGGCCACGGATCAAGCAGGAATCCATTTCCAGTGTGGACGTTGGGGGGCGGTAAACGATAGCTATGAGACATGTATCGTTGTGTCTCAGTCGGAGACGGCACCAGAGTGAGTCGGTAACGTGTGTTTCCAGGTCCTCAACTATTGTACATTGTAGATCGCTGCGGTAGTAGAGTAGGACCCCACCTCCTCTGCTGGGGCGGTCGTTCCGGATCAGTGACATTCCGGCTATCTCAACCTCAGCATCAGTCACCTCTTGATGCAACCAAGTTTCGGTAATAGAAATTAGGTCCCAAGCATTCGCAACCTGACGCAGTCGAAGTTCGTTAATTTTACTGAGGAGCCCTTGGGCGTTGGTGTACGTACATGAAAGTTTCTCAGATTTAATCAATGTTTCAGAAGTTGTACAACTCATACGTGAAGTTTCGCCGACCAGTGAGTGGCCGGCGACTGGATGGGTGGATGAAGCAAATGAGTTTACGCCGACCATTAAAGGGTCGGCGACTAATCGTTTTTTGGATGGATTGCATACTCTCGAGAAGTATTTGATATATAAGCAGGTATCAGATGCTCCGAATCCTGGTGTTTGCTCTTGCTCTGCTGGGCCCCTCCGGATAGTATGGCTACTCTTGTAACCGTCCCCGAGTCAGGTCCTGCAGCTGGCGTTTTCAGTAAGAGTTGTGCCTCTACTGAATTGTCATTAAAAGGTGTTGGTGTTCTTGCTGCTTTCAGACGAATTTCCGTTGGCAATCTGCAACGGAATTTGATCCAGTTCGCTAGTAGGGTTTGTGCCATTTGTTCCGACTGTAACACAAGTTGTAAGAGCCTGGGACCGCATCCTTTATAGTTTGGTGATATGGGGATCCTTGTCAACGAGGTGACCACCACATTTTCGAGAGAAAAAACCTCCCGGATGTAGTGCCATTGCTCGCGGTCATGCATCTGAGCATCGTCGGAAGAGGAGTCAGTAAGCTCAGGAACACCGTGAGCAATCACTGTTTTCTTATCTTGACTTATTCTGTACCTATCTTTGTTGGCGGGATCCCCTGAACGTTCTTTCCACGGGATTTCGGGTAGTATGCGCACTCCACTTGAGTCGTTGCGCAGACGATTCGCGGACAGCAGAACGGCCTCAGTCTCGTCCGCCGAGTTTAGTGTTACTCTGGGTGAGTACAATAAGGTTTCGCAAGGAGAAGGATGAACCAATAAGGAAGTAGAGAATTAGACGCTTTGTGTGTGTGTGTGTGTGTCTGGGTTGTGTGCACGTGTCTGTCTAGACTAGACGTCCAGACAGCTGACAGAATACACAACAGTTCTTACCTGTCTATTGCCCACAACCTCTTCCATATTGGCTCAAGGAGACAGTTGGTCGTTGCTGGAGGGGACGGGGTGCACTGCCATTGTGGCCGTGTTAGGCTCGAAGAGTGGTTCCATGCACTCAGTGTGGAGTGGAGCATGGTGCAACCACCGTCTTGTAAGCGCTCGATTCCCAACTACAGCGTGCTTGTGTTTGTCTGTGAAGGAGTGTGGGCCAGCTCCGTTGATGAAACATGGCTCCCATCCACATGCCTCCCGGTCTTATTCCTTCGGGTTTACACTGGATATGGTGTGTGTGGTTGGAGCTGTGTGCGGTGCAGCGCAAACCACCCATAGTCCTTCTGTAAGCGCAGGTGTCCTGTGACTGACCACAGTGACAGACAAATCCGAAACCGGATGCCGCCAACCAACCAGGTATGTATTAGTGGGCTTGGTGAGTGAATTTGTGAAGTGTGACTGAATTCGTGACTCTGGTTGCTGTTTTTGCCGTCTTATGAAGGGTCCATGGAACACATCGAACTGGATGACTTTCGTGAAGTGGGGAAGGTCTTCTGGAATGGGGAGAGGCAACGACTTTAGTTAGTGGCGAGTCACATCCGCCACGTCACCGTGTTGTTAAACAGACCTTTGTTGCTTTTTATAGGACGATCGCTTGCCTGGTAAAATCCCACCACGTCCTGGAACATTGCAGCCGAACTATTTATTCACTGGAACGGGGTACACCCGATCCACCCAGCTGGCACCACTTGGAAATTGTTCGGCTAGCTAGCATTTTGATGCACTGTGTTTGTACGAATAGTTACCTTTGTCCGACTATCTGAACTCACTCGATTGCCTTTTGGGGGCCGTGGCAACATGTCTTCACGGCACGCCTGAATTTTTCCCAGTTACGACAGGGATAGGAATGTGTTACTTAATTCACCAACCATATACATCCATCTCTTCTAGACTGCCTTTATTATGAAATTTCGCCCACGAAGTTTAAAGAGACAATGGTCGCCCAGTGTCTAGGTTGTTATCCGGGACGATACAGCCACGGGACGTCTATTTTCGGAAAACGAGAACACGTTTAATTGGGAGACACCATGTGTGCTAGTCAGACGACGTGAGAAATTGGCGCAACAATTGGTTCACTATCGGAACGATTCTCTTCCCAGCGCAGTTTACGATGTCAAATGGCTTCCTCAACTAACTGTTAAACCATCTTTTACTTGCTATCGGTGCGAGGAAAGGCGTAAAAACGCTGTTGACTGTAAACACAAGACATCTACCTTGGTTATTTTGAACCAGCACACACAGATCACGTTCGACAAAAGCATGCTGCATTGCATGCATGTATGAGTAGTCGATACGATGTTGTATGGAATGTACCTTACGTTTACTCACATTGAAATGCAGTAACTTTTGGATTGACCAATGATGTGTCGTGTCTAGGTCACTATGAACTATTTGTTGGTCAGCATTCATTTGAATCCTGTGCCAACTCTTTATGTCATCGGCAAACATAAGGATATTTGAAGCGGTTGCCTGAGCGACGTAGTTAAGGGTGCAAAGCGGTCGAGACTTATCGAAACCTGTGTGACGTACTAGGCACGGATTCTCGAAATTGCGGTATAGTGGCACTTTGGTCCCGTCGATTTCAAAGTGAGAAACCGCGAATTGTCAACATCTGAGGTTAAGGATGCAAGCCAGCGGATGTTGTCAGCAACAACCAGACCGCTCTAAAGAAGGACCTGAGCCAAAGTGTGCGTAAAATTTCGTTACACCTTTTCATTCCAGTAACCACCGTAGATCGCCGTCTGGACTAATCGGGAATGGCCCCAAAGCTCAGACAACTTGTATCACACAAACTGACCGATGAGTAGCTCTTGCACGTTTGTAGCCTCTCAATTTCATTCCCTATCCGAGGGCGCAGTCATCGATGGCTGAATGGTGTAGTTACTGGAGAGGTAAAATAGATAGTCCCTGTCAACTACAACAGAAACCGCAAGTGGATCGTAGGTGCTGAAACGCCAGTACAAGTTCTGAAAGACAGCACCGCGAGAAAATACGCTGCCAGTATGGTGGAATCAACGTGGAGTAATTTATCGAAAAATGATATCTGACGCTTCTACGGTGACTGCCGATGTCTACCGCTAATAACTGCAAAATATGGTCGATAAACACTGATAAAGCATCCAAGAACGGCCCGAATCCTTCGTCCGCGTGACGTGCGTCTTCATGTTGCAAAGGTAACAGGTCTCAAGATTCAGAAACTCGGCATCGAAGCTCTAATACATCCAGCACATAGCCCTAACCACTCGCTGTACAATCAGTTCAAGGGAGAGAAATCCAATGTACCCGACCACTTCGCAAAGTACCTTAACCAATACTTTGAGAGTCAGCCTAACGCGTTCTATGAGACACGCATCGACTGTTTGCCTGAACATTGACAGCTCGTCGTCGATAACAATGGAAGTTACATTGATGAAATATTGTTACTTGTTTAAAATAAATAATGATTCAAAATACGAGCTAAAAATTTCAATTGATTTCGGGACCATCCAAAAGTTGAATAGTCAAGTCAAACTGGTGCTTTAACTTTTCTTAAAGAAACGTTGGAGCCTTCCAGGAAATTGTTGTTTTCAGCAGATTAGGAGTGTTAAGTGAATCTACCTTATACAAGATTTGCTTCCCAACTTTCAAATTGGCAATAAAGAGCAATGTTTCGCGAAGGTAATCTGAAACGTTACCCCAGCCCACGATTTCAAATGGACATGATTTTAGCTTCAAGGTATCTGGTACTGAGACCTTTTCGTTACTGTGATTCGTTGTCATACCATGCTATGGATATTCCAACATTAAGGCATTTTTACAACCGACATAAGGGGGATTTTTCATTCAGTGAGGTGGAGTTGCCTGAATAACTCTTCTCTTCTGCTTCCAACTTGCCGACTGCATGTAACCCGCTGACATACGTCTACGGATTTTAAACTGTCAAAACAAACGGAATGGTCGCGAAGGAACAGTGCCTTCATCGGTCGTTTCTTCTTGATTGCTGATTCCTGATGTATATCCATTGATCGATTCATGTACTATGTTTAGGACCTGAAAGATGCAATCAACTCGAATACTTGGGATAGACAATTATCAACGACCCCAGACAGCTTGTCGGAGATGTGCAATTTAGTTCACGCCAAGCTGTTCGACAAACCACATCGTCACAAACAGATCTATCCGGGCGGTATCACCTAGCCGGGATAAGTGAAGTTGGTAAATTCTATTGAAATTCAGTATAAGCGCTCAGATCGGAAAGTTGTTCACACGGTCTTCACGTCTGTTTCGCGTTGTGTGTGTATGTGTGGTAAGAATTCCATTTACCTTAAACTTGTGGTTGAGATGTCGTCGACAGACGGTTCGGTCTGCCATCTCGATACAACCAATAAACAGTCTGGTTCCCGGGGATGAATAACAGCCGATCGCTTTGGGGCCTCAAGCGATCTGAGCACAGAATGAAGTGTGAACCTCAAGTGCTCTCAAACTGCCAGCCGTGGTCCTGTGTAGGTGCGTGTGTTGCGGTTGTCAGTGTTTGCGAGTGCTTCACGTCTCATTGCCGTGTTTGCACAACATATGGGTAAACGGCTTCTAGACGATTAAGAGAAAGAGGAGTAATCGATTTCCGTCACCATATCCACGCTCCGTGAATGTGTGTATGGTCCAGAGTAATTCCGCCAATATTGCATAGCAATTGCCTAAGTTTGCCCGCATCCTCAACCATCCATTACTCGCCTCATGAATTGTATCATGGCCATCTTTTCCGTTAGTGGAGCATTCTGGGGAACATCCCTTTGAAAGTAAATGTTCGAACGATTATTAGCTGTATCACAACCTTGAACTTTGTAAGTTAATGAGAATTTCATAAAATGCAAGTCGTGAGACAATCAGATCATCTAGTGTATTCATATCTGCCCCAATCATAAGAACGACCTTTTGGCCTTAGGTTTAAACTGCATTTACTCTACTCGATTTGCGATACACTGTCAAAATGTGGATCATGATTTGCTTTTGAATGTATCCCGTTGATTTCCTTCGCTGGAAGTGCATTGGAGTCAAGAGGGTTTTATTATCTGTCTCCGACCGATTCGTCCCTATTACACTCAACCGAAATCAGAACAACAGTATTGCAAATGGAAGTTTAGTAGAAGCAATGGCAATAGTACATCGGCAGTCCACACTGGGTACAGATCGACTGTTTAGTTTTACGCACTTCACATGGTTTAGTTAAGCACTTGCTTTTGAACCAATCAATAAGCATAGCTGGTTAGTCGGGAGATGGACACTCACGCACTAGCGCGCACAATGCAGCTCCACAGGCTAGGTAGTGTAACATGACCTTGACGCGCTCAACGTCTGTATCAGTCCCCATTTTAGCTTCTTAGTTGGAGACAGTCGGAACTATGAGCCGAACACTAGGTGTTGAACTTGTGCCTAGATACCATCATCATGATACCGAGATCCGTGCGCAACACAAGTTGCAGTGATTAGAAGCTCCTCGTAGGATTTCGTGGTGCTCGTTGTATGGCCGAAAGTATCAGGTGATGTCAGGTGATGCCTTAGCAGTTCTATCACTGAGATCGAACAGCCTACCAAATGTCTAACCTCAGTTGCTCCATTAGGTACTGACCGAAGATTTTACAACTTTAGTCGCTCGAAACACCTTAACTAGCACCTATAGGTACTCCTCCCTCTGCTGTCGCAGTGGTGACAGCAGTAGTCGCTGAGGTTCTAGCAAACGATCTAGGGAGCTACAACGTTATAGCACCGGATCACTGCGGTTCCTGTCAACACTGTACATGCTGTTTGATATCTACTCAAAAGTTGGTGGCACAGCTGGTTCAGTAGGTGGCCGGAGGGTTCGTTGAGCCAGGCAGTTTTGCTGCAAACAGTTCATAGCCAACCGAAGTGACATTATCAATGCACTGTTGTGTAGTGGAGCGGCGCGATGCGAAGCGTTAGCGCGTGTGCGTCGGGCACTAATGTGCATTGATGACTTTACCTCGGTTCGTGACGAAATGATTATAACATTGGGTATGGCCAACGTACAGAGGGACGTTTCAGGTAACATTCCTGGTAGCGACGGCAGCATCATACTCTTAATCTTCACCGTTAAAATGACCACCAAACAAGTACCTCTTTCCTACTACACCAACCACAGTATTAACTGCAAACCCTTCCGTCAACTAATCCGGTCCTGCGATTGGGATGGCCACTCCACAACAATGCTTGCACAGCCGTGGAGCATTACTATGTTTAGTTTCAGCACGTCATAACCATGGTTGCTTCATAAGCAAAACTAATCAGTGACGTTTAAAAAGATGCAGCCGAAGGTTCGATGAGCCAGAAAGTCATAAAATTGATTGCGTGCTAAAATGATAGGATATTTACAAGGATTCCACAAATGCCCCGACTCATCTCTGAAATCAAACACTTACTATTGATGTGGAGTACACAAGAAGACCAAGCAACCCTACGAATACTGTGTAAAGCAAAAGTGCTGGTCAGATTTCTCCGTCGAAACACCAACAAATCCTTTTCATTGATCACTGAACTGGTGGACGACATGCAGGCGCATTCGGCTCTTTCTTCTCCACCTACATGCATTTTGACACTAACGCTATAATTACACTTAGGCTCCATCTAAAGTGCTAATGCTCTCCGCAATATCCGCCAAGCAACACATTTTATCAAACTGTGCTCAATTCTGGAAGCTGATGGCATCCCTCCATCCGCCTTTAAACTGGGAGGGCTTGATATGTCACTTCTCCTTTGTATATGTTTGCCGGTTCACTGTGATCCAAGTACTTTGCAGACCAATGGAAAACTTTATTTATCAGCCCTCACCACAAGGTCTACGCAAAGCAGGAGATTGACAATAAAATGTCAAGCCAAAACACCCCTATAATAGCCGAATTATTCGTGAAATTGGGAAAATGGTGTGAGGAAGTTCATCAACTCACTGGAGCTGATAGACAGGTCCTAAAACGGTTACCTTGACTAAAGTTAAAACACATTCTGGTAGCTGCCTTACCTGAACTAAATACCAGACTCCACTGACTCAAAATATGCCATATTAATTCTAGGCTCGCACGTGCAGAAAACATGAGATCGATTGCCTCACAAATGGTGACCGATTCAGATAGATTACTTTGAAGTCACCCCAAATTAAGGGGTGAAGCAGTCTGGAGATTCCCCGGTTTGCCTGTGTAAAATTCTAACTAAAATTATTTCGTTGTACACCTTGGCAACCGGTGTGGTTTGTTGAACTGAGTGCTGAGTTCGAATGCTTGACTTGCTCATCGTCATTTTTGCTTGGCGCTCGTTTCGGTTGCAACTCGCAACTGCCTTGTGTGCTGTGCTTGCACCGTTCCCCTAGCTAGAGCGTCCACGGTGTCGTTCGTTTATAGCTAGCTAACAGGGAATCTTTTACTGTACCAATAAAAGTTTCCCTGCAACTCGATCTGTCTTCTCCAATCGCTCTCTGGGCTCCCGGTACAGGCGACCCTCTAAAGGGGTTGACTATCATCATACATGAACGTCCCCGCTAAAATAATCACCTTAGGCGACTATTGCTCTTCCCTGCGTCCCATTACCAGCGGGGTTAAACAAGTATGTGAGCTGGATACATTAATTACGCTTCTTTGTGTCAATGATGGCAGTTCGGGTAACAAACATGGCGTGCCGTATTTATTTGTTGATGATAGAACATTTGTCCACAAGTACCGAGGAGTTGAGGTTCCGAATGTACTACCACGCATTCAAGAATATATTCATTTGCTTGAGACTTGGTGCCACAAGCGGATGATGCCGTCTTAAGCACAACGGTCAAGTATATTAAGTTGCGACCGCTAGACACCCAAAGTATCTATCACACGTAATAGCGAACGCATCTGTGTGCAAACGGTCTACCGGTGATCTCGAAATCAGATATCCTTGTATCTTAATGTTCTTAGAACAGATTGAGTACCAGATAGAACGAGCCAGGCAATCCTTCACTAACATCTCTCCTAACAAGCGTACCGTCACAGCTACAGTTGGACCATTTAAAATCCTTAATCGTCCCTTCTTGGAGTTTCGCAACATAATCTGGGGCAATATGAAGAAAGCAGACAGAACCTCGATAGAAAGCCTTCAACAGTCATTTACTAAGCAAGTATTGAAAAGCAATTCTATCATAAACTCCTTGGAGCGAAGCTAGCAACTCCATATCGAGCCGCTTTGGCTGCGGAGACTGAAAGATAACTGCTGCACAATCTGCTTCATGGCAACACCCATTGCAATCGATTCCTCTTAATATGTAAGCACAATTACGCGCGAGACCTAAGTAACAAAGACATTACCCTGATTATATCACAAAGTAGGACAAAACTGCGGTTTAACTTTCGTCACACGATATTTGCTTCTCTGTGGAATCGGCTACCATTCACCAGCACGATGTTTGAGACTGTGCAGTTCTTTCCCAGTGAGTTGGAAATCTACTGTAATGACCTGGAGATTCCCCTGTTTGGGCTGCCGCATGCAGCGTAAATTATTACAAAATAACAAAATTATATTTTCTCGATGTTTATAGCAAATTAGCCGCTCGCCTGTTTGAACGTTGCTCCCGTTTGTTTGAGTCAACATAGCATCCGCCTTCGAACGGCGTGACGCTCATCGGCTCCTCGGCCATCTTTGCTCTCCGCGCACGCGACCACACCTTTCCCCTAGCTATCTATCTTCCGGTGCCTTATTTTTAGCACTAGATAACGTATCGCCCCACTTAATAAATTTTTCCTAGTGTTACTTTTGGTGTTCTCCACTCATCGGAGGTTGGCCTTATATTCGCGTATTGGTTCTAAAGCGTACCGATCCTGCTTCTCGCTTTATTGGTGACCCCGACTTTTGGTCATTATCCGGTGAGTTTTCGCTAACCTTTCTTTTCAGATTTGGCCACATTTTTTTCGCTAACCCGTCTGATTTTCACTTTTCCTTTTCCGGTTTAATCTCGCTGGCTCGCTATTTTGCTCGCTATGGAAACTGATCGCGTAGATTCTGACGTTCAGATCGGCACAGTTACGCTTGCTATCGCACCTTTTCGGTAGACTAATCCTAGGTCTCGGTTTGGTCAGCTAGAGTAGCAATTTTCTTTGCGTGGTATTAGGTCCGAAAAGACCAAGTTCCACCTTGTCGTTTCCGCGCTTCCGCTAAATGTCATCGATGACATTGATGACATTCTGGATCTTCCTGACGACCAAAAGACTTACGATGCAGTCAAGACAGCTGTTCTGAGAAGAACAGGCTTATCCGATCGACAACGAGTTACGAAACTCCTCAACGAAACCGATCTTGACGATCTTAAGCCGTCTCAGCTGCTTCGAAAAATGCAGAGCCTAGCTAAACCCACTTCGATAGATGATTCTTTTCTTCAAGAAATGTGGTTGCAACGACTTCCGCGTGAGATGCTACACATCCTCTGCGCTAGTGAGGATGCACCTTTATCTAAACTGGCCGATACAGCCGACCGAATTTGGGAGTCGTACGGCCAGGTTTCGCAGGTCCAGACGAAACCGGACGACGATAGCGCCACGCTTAAATCCCAGATGGAAACATTGACTCGACAATTCGCAGACTTTTCGGCCTCCGGACATAACCGCTGTAAATGCTCTAGGAGGCGTTCGCGTTCACGTTCGAACACTCCTTCGCGATCACCGAATAGAAACGGTTACTGCTGGTACCACGAACGATTCGGCCAGCAAGCTAAATCATGTCGCCCGCCCTGTTCCTTCAAACGACAGCAGCAGGGAAACGGGCGGACCAGCACGTAGGGGCGACGGACGTAGCTGGTCAACGCAGTCGCCTTTTCTTCGTCACCGATCGTAGAACCGGAGTTCGCTATCTCGTCGATACTGGCGCAGAAGTCAGCGTTCTCCAGCGTGATCCAAACGACCCGACCGAAAAGGTGACTAGCTCATTGCGCGCAGCTAACGGGACCATTATCCGCGTATATGGTCAACGCTCGCGCACGCTAAATCTCAGCCTCCGACGCGCTTTCAAATGGATATTCCTCGTTGCGGATGTTCAAATGTCGATTTTTGGTCTCGATTTCTTACGTCATTACGACCTACTCGTCGACGTTAAGCGACACTGTCTAGTTGACCGCCTTACTAATCTCGCAGTCATTGGGACTTTGACCTACACCGCGTCAATCAGTCCCGTGTACGCGACTCAACTTAGTTCACCCGTCGGGCAAACGTTGCTCTATACTTTTTCGCAGACCTTCCGTCCTGCCGTCCCGTTGCCTTCCGCAACCGACGCCGCGACACATCACATCGTTACGAAAGGTCCGCCTGTGTTCGCAAAAGCCAAGCGCATGACCCCCGACAAGCTTAAAATTGCGCGCTCGGAATTCGAGCACATGCTAGACTTAAACATTATTCGCCCGTCTAAGCGCCTGTGGGCATCGCCTCTACACATGGTGCCTAGAATGTCAGGAGACTGGCGTCCATGTGGCGACCACCGCGCTCTCCATAACGCTACCGTCCCCGACCGCTATCCGATTCCGCACATTCAGGACATCACGGCTAGCCTACGTGGCGCCCATGTGTTCTCGAAGATCGATCTTGTTCGCGCTTACTACCAGATCCCTGTAGCCGAGGATGACATTCCGAAAACCGCAGTCATCACGCCTTTCGGACTTTACGAATTCTTGCGAATGCCCTTCGGTCTTCACAACGCAGCTCAGACTTTTCAACGCTTCATAGACTCTGTCACGAGAGGTCACGACTTTGTTTATCCTTATATATACGACATCTTAGTAGCTAGTTCTTCCGAAGAACAGCACGCGGAGCACCTCAAGATGCTTTTCGAGAGGTTAGCCTCTACTAGCATTACTGTCAACGCTGACAAATGCATATTTCAGCAACCATCTATCGAATTTTGGTCATCGAATTGACCAGCATGGCATACGGCCGCTCGAAGACCGAGTCAGCGCTATTAAGGACTTTCCCGTTCCGACTACTTTGGCCGCCATCCGCCGTTTTAGTGGGATGATCAACTACTACCGTCGATTTCTGCCACGTTGTGCCGACTTGCTCAGTCCATTGACCGACTTACTTCGTGGACGCAAGAACGGCAACGTCGAGTTGACGCCCGCTGCAACCGAGGCCTTCAAGGCCTGCAAAGAGGCCTTGGCTGAAGCCGTTATGCTTCACCATTTCGACCCCAAAGCTCCACCCAGCGTTGCAGTCAATGCATCGGACACCGCCATTGGCGCCGTCCTGCAGCAATTCACTGAGGGATGCTGGAAACCACTCGCTTTCTACATCCGACGCCTACAACCGGCCGAAGTCAAGTACAGCACGTTCAGCCGCGAACTGCTGGCAGTTTATTCTACCGTCCGACATTTCAGACACGTCTTAGAAGGTAATTCGTTCGTTATCTTCACCGATCATAAGCCGCTTATTTACGCCTTTCGAAATCAATCAGCTCGACACTCACCACGTGAGGTTCGTCAGCTGGATTTCGTGGCTCCATTTTCTACTGACCTCCGACACATTTCAGGTCAGAATAACGTCGTTCCTGACGTTCTTTCGCGCATCTCAGCAATCCACACCGATGGCCAGGCAATCGAATTAACTGCCATGGCTACCGCGCAACTAACCGACACCGATTGTCAGAACGTCAAACAAGATTCTTCGCTACGAATCACATCGCATCCATTGCCGTCAGCTGATGGCACAATCTTGTGCGATACTTCTACTGGACGACCTCGACCCGTCGTTCTATAAACCTTTCGACGTCTAGTTTTCGTCACACTTCATAACATCGCTCATCCAGGCATCCGAGCCACGATCAAGCTCATATCCGAGAGATACGTTTGGCTCGGAATGCAACGCGATCTTAAGCGCTGGGCACGCGGTTGTCTAACGTGTCAGCAAGCCAAGATACAGCGGCACATGTCCGCTCCGCTTGGTCGTTTTCCGCAAATCTCAGCTCGCCTCGCCCATGTCCATCTCGACATAGTTGGACCCTTGGCACCATCCAGAGGAATGGTCTACATTCTGCCCATGATCGACCGATACACCCGTTGGCCCGAGGCCGTACCTATACCCGGCGTATCCGCGGACACCGTAACGCGCGCTTTTGTTGAGCGCTGGGTCGCTTCACATGGCTGTCCAGCCACCGTGACTACCGACCGCGGTCCGCAGTTCGAATCCTCGACCTTCAACGATCTTCTCAAAGTCCTCGGATGTCAACGCATCCGGACTACCGCCCATCAGCCGCAATCCAACGGCATGGTGGAACGTTTCCACCGACAGCTGAAGGCCTCACTTAGTGCCGCTAATACACTAAGCTGGACCGAAGCACTGCCTATGATACTGCTTGGTATCCGATCAGCTCTTAAAGCTGATTTGCACACGTCCAGCGCCGAACTGGTCTATGGACAACCTCTTCGACTACCTGGGGACTTCTTTTCTGGAAACCCCAGAACACCCCGCTACGACGCGAATTACGCTCGGCAGTTAGCCACGAGCATGCGCCATATCAAAGTAACCGACGTGCGAGAACAACGACGTAAATCCTTCGTTCCACAAGATCTACTGCATTGCGCTTACGTTTTACTTCGAGTCGATGGTCTACACAGACCACTCGAACGACCCTACGAAGGTCCAGTTAAGGTTCTTAAACGTAAGGACCGCGTATTTGTCATCGACCGCCACGGTAAACGTGAAACTCTCTATCGACCGTCTCAAGGTTGCCCATGTGGAACCTGAGATCGACGATGACTTCCGTCCACCTTCGGACGAGTCGACGCAGCCTATGATCGACGACACGCCTACTTCCGATGCTACGAAGCATTCTCCGACTAACCCTTCCGACTCAGTTCCTTCTGATTCTATCGAGCCGAAAGCTTCCTCATCCGACAAAACTGCTGGATCGATAACGCCTCCGACCTAACGTCCTAAATCGACTAGGTCAGGTAGGCGGGTTCATTGGCCAACGCGATTAAAAGTTTAGTCTTCTTTTCATTCTTCCTTTCCCGCTTCCCTTTTACTTGTGGCCTAACCCGCCCAAGAAAAGCGTTTTGAAAACCCCAAAAACCGCAAAAACGTTTTGAAAAACCCAAAATTCGCAAAAACATTTTGAAAACCTTAAAAAGGGGAGAATCGTTTTGCAAACACAAAATGGTTCTCGCTTTATTCGCTTATCGCACTCAGTAAGTGCTATCGCCTTTTGTTAGCTCTGTCGCTCGCACCTGTTTGACACTCCGCGTTTCCGCTTTTTTTACATATCCCCGACACGCGGACGTTCAACGACAATCGAACGTTACGTTTTCGGACACTACGTGTTCAAACATCATGTGCTGTGGCACTACGCACTCGACCGCTACGAACATTTCCCCGCATTTTGTGTTTTTGGCACCTGTAGGGAGGACACGGGTGGGAGCCCCTTAGCGTCCGATCGCATTGGTTCTCCCCCAGCAGCTGCATCAGGTTTCACCGCCTGGTCTCGCAGAAGGCTGGCCGGCGACGGACAGTCCTCACGTAGATCGAAGGGTCAACTACGGTTCCCTTCTAAGAGGGGGGCTGTGTAGTGACCTGAAGATTTCCCTGTTTGGGTTGCCGCATGCAGCGTAAAATATTACAAAATAACAAAAGTATATTTTCTCGATGTTTATAGCAAATTAGCCGCTCGCCTGTTTGAACGTTGCTCCCGTTTGTTTGAGTCAACATAGCATCCGCCTTCGAACGGCGTGACGCTCATCGGCTCCGCGGTCATCTTTGCTCTCCGCGCACGCGACCACACATTTCCCCTAGCTATCTATCTTCCGGTGCCTTATTTTTAGCACTAGATAACGTATCGCCCCACTTAATAAATTTTTTTTAGTGTTACTTTTGGTGTTCTCCACTCATCGGAGGTTGGCCTTATATTCGCGTATTGGTTCTAAAGCGTACAGATCCTGCTTCTCGCTTTACTACATCTACCTGGATACCAGTATGTCATTTTTTCGTAGGGATGATCATTTGTACATCCATTCGATGAAAGCCCAGATAACGTCTAATGGGGGTACTATCACCAACTCGCGCAATGTAATTAGTCCTCAGTGTCTACAATACACTCAAACTAAAAGTTTGCCTCCCACCATCGCATCAGACAAACATATGGGGCAAATACCTTGCCAGAAGTGCAGAAATATATAAGAAGATAACTTGAAATTGCTCTTGCAAGAGCACGACATCACCTGTGCGTGTATGTTCTGTGCCAAATATTGTCGCAGCATTTCACTAGATGAGAAATAGGTCCACCATTATTATTATTAGTAGTAGTAGTAGTACTAGCAGTATTATCTTCATCCGATATGTCGTTTGACCAGAGGCGTTTATAACCTGGAGCCTAAATGTGCCACTGGTACTGTGCACCTTGGACCGATTACCTATTGTACGTTCTATACCTTACGGAATGCTCGGACAAGCGCTAGAAAGTTAGTACAGGACACCGACTACCGGCCTGATCAGAATGCGAATCAATCGTAACCCTTTCCGATAAAAGAAATGTTAAAGGAGTGCCAAATGAGAACGTTAAATCACCTCATCCCAAGTTGACTAGCTACAGTCAGGCGTACTGTTGGTAATCTCTAGCACTGACACTGTCATCCCTGCCTGCATTCTGTTAACACCAATGTGTCAACCTACTCGTGAGCACACCTGTACCCATAGCCGCATACAACTAACCCTGTGTTTACATGAAGAGCGTCCCATTAGTTAAGGTACCATGACCAATTAGAGTTTCAAGGATAGTGCGTGCATATAACCCCTCAGGAAGAGCATGGATTGATGCTTGCGTGAACTTGAATGAACAGCAAGTTATTTTGCATTGTTAACAAGATGACTAAAAACCATATTATAGAGCAAGTAGGAATGAATTCTGTACAGCTCTTGCGAAATATCATGGAAGGCGTTATACAAATTGAGAGCCGTGAATTTCGTTGTCGTTCTCGTGTAACACTTAAAATATCTGAATCAAGGTAGTGCAGGACTCACGAATGTGAGATGTCATCGAAAGTGTGCAAGCCTTCTCTGAATCACTGGTAACATATAAATCTAACAAGGTTTTGAATTGCTGTACAGATGTTGCCTCCATCACATTTTCAGGCAAACTGTTCCAAATATTTACCACTCTCCATTCGAAGCACAGTGGGTGGGGAACACGTTTCACATCCGGCACGATAAGTTTGTCTTTGTGTCCGCATGTGCTGCATGGCCGTCATAAGTGCAGAATTGGTCTCAGCATGGGGAAGTCACCGAGATGTAGAATACGGTAGGTCATAATGAGGTCGACTCCCACTGGACGGTAGGACAAGGTGTAGAGTCCTAGTTTCTCGCACCAGTCTTCATACCCCACGCCACGTAAACTCGGGATCAGTCTGGTAGCAACGTGTTGGACCCATTCGATCCTTTGTGTTTTGCTTCAGGTAATCGGAAAGTAGGCGGGCGAACCGTACTTTAGCATTGGTCTAATAATGGAAGTGAAGAGGCGAGTGGCAACCTCTTCAGACCATGTGCCGACGCTACATTTGAGCGCTCAAAGCATGCGCACTCCGTTACAATATAGCCTGTTCGTGTTGTCCACGGACTTCAAATCATAGCGCAAGAGTACACCTAGGTCATTCACGGAGGGTGTGGGATATAGCAATTGGCCCTCAATGGTGTAGGTTCAACCATCAGCACCCTTCCCCAGGCTCATAAATACAGACTTGGCTGGGTTGACCGGGAGATGAACTGCTGCAGACCATGTGGATAGGTGGTTGAGGTCTTGTTGAAGTAGGCCACAGTCGTCGGGAGCGTCAATTTCTCTCCAAATCTTCCTGTCGTCCGCAAACAAGGCACACGGCGACCGGAGAAGCTGAGGTAGATCGTTGATGTGGATCAGGAACAGAGTGGGCCCCAGCACAGTGCCTTGAGGCACACCGCTTGTAGAGGGATACTAGTCAGTTAGATGGTCGTCGACCTGTACCCTCCACTTTCGTCCAACAAGAAAGTCGCGGATCCACCGGTGCAGTGAGCCACCGACACCACACATCCTGAGTTTGTGAAGGAGAACCTCATGGCTGACCTTGTCGAATGCTTTACTGAAATCGATGAATATCACGTCGACAGTCTTCCCCTTGCTTATTGTTTTCTACCACTCATGCCTCGTGACAAGTAGGTTTGTAATGCATGACCGGCCTTGCATAAAACCGTGCTGTGCGGGCGTCAGGTCCGTTTTTGACTGTGGCAACTGCAGCAATCCATTCTTCAAGATTTTCTCAGCAACCTTTGCAAAAATAGGTGTCAGACAAGTTGGCCTGTAGTTGTCTACTTTGCTAGGGTCGCTTCCCTTCGGAATAGGCTTCACCACCGAACATTTCCAGTCAATCAGCAACGAGCCGTCGGACAGCGATCAGTTGAAAAGGTCAGGCACGACAGGAAAGATGATGATCGAAAGTGACTTGAGTATCAGTGAGTGAAGCCCATCAGGTCCGGCAGGTTTGAAGCCGTCAAGACCGGCGAGTAGTTGAAATACTTCTCCAACGCCGCAATCCAGACTGTCGAGTTCGGTAAAAGCGGTACACATCGAACTCAGAACAGGCACTTGGTCATTCGCAAATACAGAAGCGAAATGCACCGCCAAAGCGGACGCACGCTCAGTGCTGGAGGTTAGGGGCTGTCCGTCCGAGCCATCCAGCACTGTCACATCACTTGCCGGCTTCAGGCGTCGCTTCACTTAAGCAAAGGTTCTCTTCGTGGCGATTGCGAGCTGCTCTTCGAAATGTCGGCGCTTATTCCTTTTTGCACTGTTGTAGAGGTTTCGATGACTTTTATACCCTTGGTAGTCATTAGCAGAGGCAGAGAGGAGGAATCTGTCCCACAGTCTGCTCCGCCTCCGAACCAGATTTCCATTCTCGTTGTCAAACCAATGGGACTTAATCGGTCCAACCTTCCGAAATTTTAATGGCACAAATTGAGAACACAATGATGTCAATCTCTCTTTTATAAATATCCAACAGTCTTCCACAGACGCAGCTTTTGACAGAGACCAATCCAATTGGTTCGTGGCTCGAGCTTGACCTCAAGCCATTTTCCAGTAGTTGTAAACTGATTCCAGCGTGAAGTTGCCTGTAAAAAGGCACAGTTTCAATGTTCCCGTTTCTGATCGCTTAGCTGCCGCTGCGATGCATATTCGGGAGTTAGAATCAATGTTATCGAAGGCCAACCTGAAGGGTAACGACAGTCAACTTCTCGCCCCATATAAGTTGTACGGAAAGGCGCACTTGTCCTTTGTCGACGATCAAAGTGCAGGCGGTAATGGCACCTCTGCACTAACTGCACACACATGACGATTTAGCTTGGCGTTATAGTTTCTGCCGTCCCTCCATGGTGCACATGCTGTGCCCTTCGTTGTTGCATAGGCTCTCTCCTCCTACGCGGTGTCTTCGCACACGAATCATCAGTTCATTTCAGCGATACAGGTCAATGCAAGTCAGCTGACTGGATGCGCTTTTGGGCCTCCGAAACTGGAGATTGTCAGATTTAATGGTGACCCGATGGACTACTGGATTGTACTACGCAGTTTCCAACCTAACGTTATGAGCTTAACCGATGTACCTGTGCTGTTATCGTATTCGATGTACTACTGTGAAGTGAATGCCAGAAAAAGGACTGAGAGCTGTTCCCTATTGGAACCAGAGGAGGGTTTCAGAGATGCCCTGGAGACACTTAGGACTTGATGTGGACGCCCACACTTTATTGCTCCTGCTCATATCAGCCAACTGTTCGAAGGACAAGTTATAGAAAATAATGATGTTGATGCCCTTAACAAGTTAGCCGGTCAGATGGAGGCACGCATGAATACTTTAAGACAGCCCAACTACGAAGCCGATTTGAACGCCGCGGTGACAATTTCTGCTATTTTCAAGCGGCTGCCGCAAGCTGTGCGGCAGGAATGGTTTAAGAGAGTGAAACCAATAGTGCGCACCTCTAGCGAACCAACCTTCACTGATCTATACGAAGCCGTGATTGATTCTGCAGAAACAACGGCTACCCATTCGATGTACTGGGGGGTGTTTCCAGTAGCGAGCACACCTCTCAAAGGTAGAGTGGTCGGAGCCCACACTCTGCAGCTTGCAGTATAAGGTATAATGGAGCCGCGCCGGAGCCACTCGAAATCTTGTGTAATTTGCTCTACCAACCATCATCTGACTCAGTGTGCACAGTCTCGATCTTTTGACGCAACTCAACGGGCCTCTGTAGTGTCCACGAATAACCTGTGTGATTGTTGCCTTATGACCAATCACGTCGCTACCGACTAGAGCAAGGGTCACGTGTGGCTTTAACGACTGTCGTACTATTCACCACCCCCTAGTGCATTACGCCAGAGTGACCGCTGCCACTTTGCAACAAGGCGCCGTTAATTCAACAAACACATTCAATAATCGGGTGGCCCTCGTGGTCATCCCAATAAGAATAAAAGGCATCGGCAGAATCATGATAACCAACGCTTTGCTAGCTTCGGGGGCCGATTCATCTTTCATTGATTCACAGTTTATAAAGGATTTGCAGTTAGGTACCAAACCATCACATTTAAGTCTAGACACTTTTCTGCTAATCCAGTCTAGACTCCACAGTGACAGAGCTGGAAATTGTGGCCTATGGATGATGGGGAACCTGTCATAGTGAGCCAAGTATGCTTTCAAATGCTTTGGCAAACGATCAGCTAGTATATGTGTTATGCTGTTATGATTAGCCAAGTATGGTCGGTGAAGAATATGCCAAACGCGCGGCGGATATTTCCTACCCAACAGAACTTCGACGCTGGACTCACCTTAAGGTGGTAAGCTTTCTGAATGCAGACGATTGCCGCATCGGACTTTTACTGGACTTAAACGTCCCGAAGGCGCAATGGGTCCTGGATCAACGGCACGGGAATCCAACATAGCCATTCGCCACTCGTACGCCACTTGGGTGGATGCTGGTCAGTCCGGTAGATATAAGGAAGTGTGGAAGCTCGAGTATCAAGATTGTAAGTATTGAATCCAACGAAACCTACACTTTCTTAGAAAGAATCTGTAAGTTGTAATTTACAGTACGCAGTAGTTATCGCCTCGATTTATCAGTCCATGCCAAGGAAAATCCCTTAAAGGTGGATGCTAGTAACGCTATGGTGACCCAACAGCTTGCTCAAGCTTTAAGTGTGCGCAAAGTAAAGAACTTACCGTACACACATGACGAAGATCTGAATCATTTTCAGGCGGAAGAATAATCGTCTATTCGGGAGATGTCCGACCGCAATACCCGGTTCCTCATGTATCGTAATGAGACTAATGCATTGAAAACAAGACTACAGGAAGCTGAACTCCAGTGAAATTTGTTGACGCTGGAACTGGAAGCGTTGCTGAGTTATGGAAAGAAGCAGATTGCTAATCACTTGGCGGTGCTCATAAGGTTTGAACACGAGTTGGCCGGTTTCAATAGGCTACTGGAATTAGTCACTCGACAAAAGGAAGAAGCGGTTAAGCAGGTAAATAATTTCCAACTTGTTGATGGTTGGATACAGTGTGCAGTGGAAAATGCTGTAAGTTGTCGGGTTCAGGCGTTCAAGACCTGTAGTGTACCGGAAAACTCGTGCGTTCAGTAGTTTGCAATATTGCGTTTTACCGTTGTTTAAACTTTTAATACGTCCATTTGTTTTACTGTCAGCACTTCTGTTGACACAATTTGTTTTGGTGAGTATGTTGTTGCACCATTTGTTGCACTGGTTGACTGGCTTCCTAGTTTTGTAGCCTGTACAATACACCTTGGGTTCAGTCGCCTCCAACTTCTATACTGTCCCGTATTTGACACGGCTCTTACGTGTCATTGCTTACCGACTAATATCCCAGGCGCCACCCAACAGTCCTTTCGGGAATTGAAGTAAATGCTGAATACAAAGAATTGGGAGTTGAAGGTGGCTAGTCTACTTTTAGCCTAGTACACATAATCGAAAGAGCATTTGGCCAGATGGGATTGTCGGAAACATCAATACGAACACAGCTGGCCTCGTGCGGAAAGAAACGGTTAGGAGCTCCAAAGGATTTCTGCTCAGGGATGTGAGACCATTGTGTTTTTCAGAAGAGAAGATGGATGTGGAACACATTGAAGAGGAACCGGTTGAATTTGTTGGGGTGTGCGAATCACAAATACACACATCGTTAACTTGCAATTTTTATCCTTCTTCTCCTGCTCGTTAGCATATGTATATATTTTATTTTGCCTTTTTATGCCATTCGCGCACAACGCCGCGGATTATAAAGCACGACCGTGACATTTGTTTATTCTTATCACTGAGGTTAACCGAGGCATCATCTTATTGGCCCGTAATCAAGCACTTCACGGTTGACGTGCTGGACTCTGCTGTCCTTCTCACCGCTGCCGCCTGTTTACCACTGACCAGGAATATGCGCTGCTGGGATGGTTTCGGTTCACTGTCGAGCAACATTGAGGCTACGTCTATAAACCTATTCGTAAGTCATTTATGTAAATTTAAAGTTACTGTTAAAGAACAAACTTGAAGATTTCCGCTACATCGAGTTTTGCTCCTTTTGTCCTGGGAGTTTAGCCGTGGATAAGACTAGGCTTATAGTGTGCAATATTTCTTCAAATGACACTTACACCAAACACCCCACAAATGATGACGTCCGAAGGGTTACTTCGAGTGTCACCTAATGGAAAAATAACTCTTATTTGATTAAGGGACTTGGTACGGTTTATGGAACTAAAAGTGTTGGGGATATACCGAAATCTCCAGCTAGGAAACAGTTCCTTGTCTTTGGTACTGTTTTTGGAATCTCATAGCAAGATTTCATCCGCCGTGTCATTAAGCAGGAGAGGGTGTGCAAGACAATATGTCGGACACACTGATGGATGAAATAAGGCCTTGCTGTCTTATCTCCTCTCCTATCAAACCCGTTCGCGCACCACTCTCCAATACCCGATGTCGCAGAACAGCGTTACTATTCGAACCGAAAAGTAGAAAGACTGGTATTTCTGTCGCATGCTGCATCATGATTCTTGATCAATGAAGACAGGGTCATCCGTACACATCCTAATAGGATCCAACTTTCACAATAAACTCAATCCACTGCACAAGCAACGTAATGGTTACCACGGGTAATGACAAGGCTGAGTAGAGATAAATGTACCATCAGAACCTTGGCTGTAATATAATGTAAAAGGGCTAGTTCAACAAAGGAAAGCAGCATTAGAGTGGGGTAACCTAAGTGAAACTTATTTCGTGTCCTCAATCAGCTGCCTATAGACAAGCAGTGGATGGATTAAAGCTATGCAAATGAAATGTGATCAATAGGGGAATCAATAAGATACGGAGAGATTCAAGATCATGGCCGGTAATATTTGCTGACCTTTGGACAACAGACGATCTTTAGTTCGCACTTATTTCATACGAGTTCATGAATATTCTCAGAAGAGTCAGCCGAGACAGAATTACCATGTATTGAGCGTACTTTATTTGTTAATGGTTATCCCAACGAATTTGTCGCAGGATATGGGGTGGGGATTGCCAGAAGTGAAAAACGAATAGAGACGCCAAAGCAACTAGGTCTACCGTACGCTACCATACAAAGCAGAACCGAATGACAGAAGATTCTGCTACCGCTTACGTCATGCCATGAAGAGGTACTAATACGCAGTTGAGCAGGTGCTGTTGCACCTGACCAAACAGCTGCTCCATGGATCCAATTTGCATAGGCCTAACTCTCAGGTTATTGCCTCGTGTGTTTATCACTTTACGTCTACATGCTGTAGCACGCACACTGGCCGAATCGAGAGAAGGCTATCAACTAGGGTCATGGAACATGTTTCACGAAATTTAGTAACGAGTGTCCCTAAGCTTTCTGTCAACGCGATTGCTCAGCATCTGCTTGATTGCACATTGTGCGAAAACTCTCATAACGCATGCAAGGTTTTCAACAGGCAGAACACTATGTACCTACTTCGATTTGTTGAAGATTTCGATATCCGGCGAAGGAAACCTAACCTCTGCGAATAGCTCGACTTTGTGGCAGGCCTCATTTCGAGCTGGTAAGGTGTATTTCTCATCATTCCGGTCGATGAGCTTGAATCTCTCGATATCCTATTGCTTCCCCTAATGATCGATTATCATTTTCATTCCTTTAATCCTTCCACTGCTTGTCTGTACGCGACTGATTGAGAAGACACGAAATAATTGAATTGCAAGTTATCCCGTTCTAACGTTCTTGCTGTCTTAAGTTTTGTAGGGAAATGGCTGCACGGAACGCGGTGTGTTTTGCTGTTGTCGTAGTTTTCGTTTTGGGTGGTTCACACACATCGTTATAAATAATTTTAATGTCCATTAAGACTGAAATTTGCATGAACAAGTGATGTTATAACAGCATTGATGCCAATTATTTTGGTTGCAAGCCATAACCACCAATACTTCCGACGATTTGGAGCCCCCATCACTTGGTCCGTAACCTGGAAGCACAAATATGTCTGATGCCAAATATGGGGTGACATTCTTAATGTTCCTTTTCCTCGTCCCCGGTGGTCCTCCTCGGACAACTTTCCATGCACGCTCTTAAATTGTAAATAACGCTCGGTGCGGAAGTCGATTGACTGGTATACATAAAATGTGACCAAGCCGACGTAATCGGTGTTCGATAGTAATGCCCTGAAGGTTGAACTTGTTCGCTCCGAGCACTCAACTTTCAGCTTGTCTACATGATGTTACCACGACACACAAACGATCGGTAGCAAGCAACGATTGTCGAAATATGGTAGTCGTTCTGATCCTCCGCGCCAACGGGCCGGCTCTCTTAGCCGTACAGCCGGACCGCACGGACAGTGGCGCTGCACACTCTGCTTTTAATCCTAAAGCTGATGTCGTGGCAACGGCACAACTGTCTCAGGTTAGTGAACGAAATGCAGGATTTGCCGAGTTGCCAAAGGCGTTATCTCCACCACCGGCACCGAATGCGACAAAACTCCCGAAAACTTTGCAGCGGTTAACTTGCGCCAGCAATCACCTACAACTGTAAGCGCAGGTATAGACATTTGGCAAGCTCGGAGCAGTACTTTACACTTGGATGGGATGAACTCCGAAATCGCAATTAGATACTTCGACCGCTAAGCCGTTCAAAAGGTTTTGAATGGCTTTTGGGTCATGTACATCTAAGCGATCTCATCAGCATGATCCAGATTCGCTACCATGCCTCGGGGAGACACTCAACACCGCAGTTCTCAGTTCCTTCCAGTGCGCGGTGGAAAACATCGTCGATGACGAATTTGAATAAGAACGGTGAGATAGGGCAAAGTTGGCGTACTCCGCTGGTAACAGCAAAGGACGAAGAAATCCTTCGATAAGCTTTAACTTTGACCAATGTGTGAAGATAAAATTCCTTCGGGACTGCGACAAATTTGTCGGGTACGCCGTTCCTTAGCAGTCCGTGACAAAGAGATGTTCTATCTATCGAGACAAAGGCGGTCCAGTGGTCCAAAAACACAAATATTCTTGGTCTTCGGTGGACATGACGATCTTTGAGAATTTGATAAAATACGAAGACCTGGTCGGTGCAACCTCGACCGGTACAAAAAACAGCTTGTCCTTTACGAGACAAATTATCTCTCTATAGAGTAGATGAAGGCCTGCAAAACAATATGGACACAGAAACCTTAGACGCGACCGAGATAAGTGATTTTTCTCGATAGTTGGTGGAATCGCTGCGGAAGCTTTCCTTGTAAATCGGGACCACGATAGATTTGCCCACCGATTCGGGAAACTTCTCATCAACCCAAAGCGAGAGCAGTTCTCCAACGACCATCTTCCCTCCATCTTTGAATAAGGCCGAAGGATGGCCATCAGTACCTGAGGCTTTATATCCTGTCAGCGTCTGGGTTTCTCTCCACATTTCTGCCTCAGTGGAAGGATTTGTGCAATGGGGATGTCACCGGTGGTTAATTCGGACAATTAAAACAAAGATCAAGTTGCTCTATCCAGCCATTCGGATGCCTGCGTGGGTTAGTGATCTACGTACTGTCTAACGCGCAGATCGTCTCACTGAAGGCATGTGATTTGCATCCTATGGATCTGGTGAGATAAAATATCAGTGGGTGTTCGTAGCAGCGGAAGCAGCTTCCATATCCGTTGCAAGTTTGGACCACCAGGATTCACTGTCATGTCGAAAACTTGCTTATAGGTTTCCAGAAACGGTCCATCGGAGTTCAATGTGTTCCACGCCGACGGAAACAGACTGTCGACCGTCAAGTAGTTCCGACGATGTCGCCGGTATTCTACTATTAGCTTTTGGGCGAACAAGACCACGGGTAGACGGACCCTCCTAAAACATGATCTGCTGTAATTCTAGCTGATGCTGCTCAACTTTCAGTGGAGTTAGATAAGTGGATTTGTCACGGAGACTCCCTTGATATTTCACTTAAGCAGCGCGGGCTTTCAACTTATCAGTGTTCGAATGAGCTTTTTACTCCTAGGCGAGCCACCGAAGCGCATGCGTACCGTCTCACGTGTCAGCGCATGATCACATCTGATTAAAGTTGACAAATAGGGTCTGCAGTCTCAGATACAGTCACGTCACTGAAGACTTATGGTGTTGAGGTCAATCTGCAACGAATGTTTCAATAATGGAACACGCCAGGTAGCGTAGTGGCGTCTCGGGTAGTAAAGATTCAGGTTGGATGGATAAGTTTGGTGGTCGGCGCATAGGTTGATCAGCCTTCCCTCATTATCCGAAGGAACGTTATCGTATGTACGCGGACCTCCGAGATGGCGTGCAATTGGTAGTGAACAACCAACACGCAAATTAAAATCCTCCGCCATAACAACAATGTCCGTTTTGGGGTTCCATGGAAGCAAGTCATAAGGGTTCAGATAGGGTAAGTTTTTGACTGTGTTTGAGATACAGTCAGTGGGCGCATGTGTGGAGATAACAACAAAGAGCGTGTTTACCTTCTCGACGTCTGTTATATTTGGAATCTATTCAAAAAAGGAGGTTTCGGCTCTGGCACTGAGGGCACCTTGGACACAAGCTTGCTTGGTTGCTGTGGGCTGGGCGTCTCCATAAAGGAGGAGATAACTGGTGAATAAGTGAGGGTGGTTGGTAGACAGTATTAAGATACTGAAATGGGGTTTCAAACAGGCAACAGATATCTGTTGCAAGCGATTTCAGGGTGCTTGCGAGACCGGCTTATTGTCCAACCTGTATCAGGGTACGCCCATTTAACATTCTCAAACTGAACTGTGCTTTGAGTTGGAGAAACTGAGAGAAGAGGGCTTGAAACTGTCTTATCCCGGTTCGGTGCTGTGTGCTGAGTATGGTGACATTGTCATCAGAGGACGCTATACTGTTCATCGATGACGGGTCAGACAATAGCAGGGTAGGATGGTGTAGAGGAACTTTAGATGGGCAGGTGGTGTGTGATTGAAAAGTAAGTTGCAGTAGCATAAGAGCAGACCATTAGCAGAGCGAGCAAGTGTAGTTCAATATATTATCATGGCTCCTCAGTAAGCGAAATACTACCCGATTGCCTAGGGGATTTCTTACCGAACCGCCACCCCGAGCTAATTGCAAAATGCGCAACCCAAAAGCTAGGATGGCGATATGAAGGACTCCTACTTGTTGCGAGCCAGTGACTGATCGCTCGGTTCGTACGCCTTCCAGGTGGCTAAAATCCATACCACTCTCGTCTGCAATGACTTTCTTTAGTGACCAGTCAAATCAGCCACGTCACAGTGCTTTCGTGCGGCCTATGTGGTTTTTATAAGGCGAACGCATGTCAGGTGGAAAACCACAACGCCGGCCAACACCTCAGCTGAATTGTCATCGACTGCTTAGTAATCTCAGTGCGGAGTATATGAGATACATTCACAGTTACCTACGTAATGAAGGCATCACCCAATTCAAAAACTGGGGACGCGCCCAGTAGCCCACAGCTCGGCTCAATCTGAACAGCTGACCAGGTAGTGTTTGAACAGCTTCAGAGCGTCAGTCTGTGGTACGACTGATGAGTCACTTTGTCCCTTTCTTCGAGTTGGAAGCTTACATTACACTGCAGCGTCCCACTATTCTTTATTTCAGACGGATATGGGAAAGGGCTTTTTATGCAATTTTTGGTGTGAAAACATACTTGACTGAGATTTAGAATGTGGACAAAGACCCAATGCATTAATTTTCATTTGAGTTACCAAGAACGCTTTGTTTTAATGAACTGTTTCTGAGTTTTGGTAGATAAAGGATAAATTACTGTTTTCGGCCGCAATTTCTGACTATTGGCTATGGGAGTGTAGCAGATAGGATTGTTAAGTGGTTTTCCGCCACATACACACATCTTTCACGTTGGCAGCCATTCATTCATAAAAAAGGTCCACTTACCATTTTTCATCCGTCACAATGGCCCACTAATTTGCTTTTATCTACCAAATTGTGTTCTATCATTTAACTGCATACTGAACAACTTTAGGGGTAGAAATTTCATAAGGAAACTTAACGTAATTGTCAATTGCAGCAAATATGCGATCAAACCTTTGTGTTAAGGGAATTCTTAGTTTCTCGTCTGTTGTCTGAAGTTGAATTTTTCGCTACGTCCTGTGGAACGCTACCAGGTTACACCAGGGCTCATGCGAATCATGTACAATACTTTCGTGTATGTGTGTGTGTGTGTGTGTACTATTTCCCGCTGCTCCTGGCATCGATTTAAGACAACTTTTGTCTCCTTCATTGTTTGCAATCTACATATAAAGGGGTGAGGAAGCATGCGCTAACATTATCCTCTCGTGCGGGTTGATGGATCGTTGAGGCGAGTGAGAGTGATAGGTATAGCCTACATGAGTCAACGCACACTGTCCACCGCTGAAGAGCGCTCACAATCGATGCAATACCAAATATAAGGTGAAATAGAAGTCACGTGGCAGCAGCAGGTCGGGTAGCGATATCTCATTGTCTATAAAAAGAAAGCGTGTTTGTCGTCAGGCCCAGTCGTGCATTTGTTTTGAAATGCACTGGATAGAAAACGTCAAGTTCAATTGACCCGTGGTACCTTTGGTTTCAGCGTCAGCAAGTATTCAGTCCATTTTCCCAAGTAGTAAACTGTCAAGCTTTCCTGTACTCTGCTGCTACGGCCAAACACGGTGTGCCTCAACCTAAGGATAGACACACGTTGCCGTGACTTCGTGCGTTAAAATGAGACAGACTGGGTGTTTTATTAATCTGGCCCAGAGCTAAGGGCGGTTGCACTCAGGTGCTGACGTACCCCGGTACTCTGAATTGCTTGCTATCCGCTGGCGCAAATTGCTTTACCGGCAGGGGCATGGTGGGACACAGAGACGCGACATGTGTGCCTACGAGAGCAGGGCCCACTGAGTCCTTCGGCTGTGAGAGGTGCACGTTATCAAACACCACAACCGCAATCGACCTGGCATGCGTGGGTCGCAGGGCAAGCCAAAGGGAAAGCACGCCGTTCTGCTATGAGAACTAAACGTTAGCCAGACACCACAGCCACAATGAATGCATCATGCTTCGACCGCAGGACGAAACCAAGGGAACGCACGCCGTTCGGCTGTGAGCAGTGAACATTAGCATCACCACAGCCATAACCGACCTGTCATGCCTGGATCGCAGGGAAAGACCAAGGGAACACACTCCGCTAGGCTGTGCGAAGTGGACGTGAGCCAGACACCACATCCACACCGAACGTATCATGCTTCCATCGATCGGTGGTCTTTTTTCACCCAGGTAAAAATGCCAGCAAAAGGGTTCTCTGTGAATTCCCTGTGAATTTCAGTCACTCAACTAATTGAGCACTGGCTGTTGAACTGTTCGCTGAGCTTGGCGATTTTGTTGTAAACGTTTTGTCACCAATCGAGGTGACATCATCAGTGCGTGGTGAAGTGGCGTGCAATAGCGTAGAGTAGTGTAGAGGAGCCTTCTAACTGCTCACTCTACAAGCTCTAAAAGCTGACATTTAGTTAAATGCAAGCGCAAATGTCTGTGGCTTCTTATCCACTGTTATTAGAAACCTACATTGCTCCTGACACATCATCCAGCCGAGACGTTTAGTAGATTAACTTTCCTCCAGAATGCTTTCCACCAAAATGATTTGTCTGCATTGTTTCTAGTGACTTCAATAGATATGATACAATATTCTTCAAGTCAATCGACCTGGAAAATTTAGTACCTTTCCGGACCAGACAAGACACACAGCTAGATGTTGCTTATACAAACAAACATCGTCCGTTTTCATTCGAAAGTATTCACCACTGAGTAACTCGAAGCATTGTGTCCTGGCGATTTGTCTTACCATCTGCAGTAGTAGTAGTGGTTGTCGTCCTCGTAGTAGTAGTAGTAGTAGTAGTAGTAGTAGTAGTAGTAGTAGTAGTAGTAGTAGTAGTAGTAGTAGTAGTATGCTAGACTGTGGAAATGTCCTTTCAAGACCATCCGAAGTCGTAAATTATCGGTGGAAAATCGCATGAATTCTAGTAACCCATACTTCAACCGATCTTCAGTTTGAATAATGGAGATGTATCGATTAAATTTGATCATCTCAGTTATATACTTTTTGGCCTCTACCCATGGTGCCCCATCAAAATGATCTATCTGCTAGTCTACAGTTTTTCCTCACTCCCACTGAAGCAACTCTGAAGGAAAATAGAACGTCAGTTTGATTTGGAGTATCCGACTTGTAGTTGGATTGTGACAAGCAATTTCTATTGAGACCTCAGGTCAATTTGTAGATGACCTCAGTCATTCTGAGCGCGTGTACCGTATGCTAAATGAAGGTGATTCGGCGTTGCTCTTTACACGACCAACACTTTCGACCTCGTTTGGACTCACTACATGGAGATAGTCTGAGTATAAGCGTTCAAAATGGCCACTTGCATCAAAGGCTTAACTGGTATTGAAAGCTGAAATGAAATAGTTAAACAGTTTTGTACACTGAAACATTATTTGGACATCATACCTGCAGAGATCGCAGAGGGCTGCTGAAGCAAAGCTGTGGTAAAAGTACCATCAGTTGTGCTGGAGCAACGGATGCGGACAATGCTCGGTTTCGATCCCCTTCATCGAGTCCAATTTCATTGCCCTCCATCACTAACTCAAGCGTATGGCTCCTTTTCTGATTACATCAACGACTTTGGCAACCACGATAGGTCATTACTGTTTAACGTTTGGTCTGAAAGGGAGTCCTCTCTATATGTGTGCAGGGTTATGCATGATTATTTCACAACTCGCAAAAATTTCATGCAGGTGTGTGGTAGAATTTCTTCTATACTCCCGTCCAACTGTGCCGTTTGTGGGTAGCCATCTTTCCCGCTACCTATTCTCTGTTTGCGTCGAAAATACTTCCATCCCACCAAACTTCGTAGGTTGTCAATATGCTGATGACATCACCCTGAGTTGCACCGCCCCAATCATTGAGGACTCTTTGAAACTTCAACGAATGTTAGATGAACAAGTCTATTGGAAGCGCTCACCGTTCCTCTCAGTTAGCTCTTCTGTTTTCTACATACTAACAGAGTGCGTCCCTTTGTACACATCTTTCTTCGCATGATTGTGCATGATTAAAGCATAACTCGTACCTCTATCGCAATGTATCTCAATTTTCTTGTCTGCATTTTGCTTGGACTACACATAGTATTGAAATATTAAAGAAGTTAGGCGGCTCTCGCTTTTTACACCCTCTTGCTTAAAATGCTTTCCGTTCCCCGTGCGTTAATTCTAAGCTTTGTAACTGCACGTATTCTCTCTCTTCCCCTGTTCTTTCCACGGGTTTATTCTATTTGAGCATGTCTTACTAGTCCGTTCGAAAAAAAATTTCTTGTTGTATGAAGCAACAGAGAGCTGTTTACTGATTTTATCATTAACAAACATTTCAGCGAACGACTTCAGGATTATAAACTACCCTTCTCACTCTATTTAGCACTATATATACTTTTTCCCACAAGGCCGAAATATAAATTTTTACATATGCGTACCCCGTCCTATCGAAACTCCATCCTGACTTAGCTACCACGCTTACTAACCGACCCGCGGGCAATGAAATACCTCTTGCGCGACCGTATCTTTGATTGAAGATGTAACTTCTCGTTTTACTGATGTCAATTTTTACTTGCTTATTGGTATGTTGTTGTAGTACAATCCGCAGTGCTAGTCTGAATTGCTGGAAATGCTCCCAAATGCATGGATAAAGTTTATTGTGATTTGATTTAACTTCACGGTGTCTACCCGCTATCGTAGCACTGATTTTGGTTTTTGGCAAGTAAATCCTCACGAGGCCGAATTTTGGGGAGTTTTCCTTTCGGTCTACCTATATGGAGCCCATATGTCGATAGTTTTTTCATCCCATATTTGGCTCGACCTCATCGGAAATCCGCAATTTCTGATACTGACACGCACATGCTTTGCTATCGTCTACTATGAGTAGTATAAATTAACAGAAATAAATCGCAAACCTTCCTAAAAGCCCGCAGCGTTGTTTCGAGGGCAGCACCGCCAGCATTAAGCGCATTGGTTTATTATCCCCTGACAGGCCCTATTAATCCTGCGTTGATTCTGCGATAACCAGCTAACAAGGTTCCATATCTGCGGTTATATTATTTACACAAGGAATTTCCCCGTGGCAATATTTTACTTCTCCGTCTCGCACAACACGAGAGGTGATGAGCAACACGTTATTCTGCGTACAGAATGCCACAAGTTGGCTGGCTGCAGGACTTTCGGGACAGCTGTTGAGTCACATCGTTTGATGATTTGTTGGGTTGTGGTAAAAGGAACACGTTTGTTGATGTTTAATGAGACAACTTTCCACGGATTATCGGTCAACTCATCGACGTTCAGAGAGAGGACCTCCCATGGAGCAGAAAACCCCACTATTCTCCTGAACAGTGCCTCACCTTCCTACGCCCCAACTCATTATTGCCGAATAGAGTTTAACATTGGTGTGTCTTATAATGTAATATGAGCCAGCTTTGACAGCTCTGGTAAACAGGGTATTCCATCGTAATTCAGTTTGTACCACCAGACTGTATATTTTTAAGCTGATGTTATAGCGGTGGTAAGAAAACCACCACTCCCCGTTGTTTTGTGAGCTTGCCTCATTCACTCTTATTCATACCGTCCTCGTTAACGGTTCCCCGCATACGCTTTCTGTTTCCTCACATTTGTAACTAGCTTGGGCTGACACTGAACCTTATGCTCAATGGCTTTTCTTCTACTCTCTACATTTCGCTCGTTCGTGAGACACCGTATCGATCCTTCGCCCCTGCAATGACTAGCTTTGATTGATCGATTGTCAGCCTTTCCGCATAGTCTGTGTATGTGCTCTAATTTGAATCATGTGACGGAGTTGCACACACAGACACTTGGTGCCCGGT
>OX104065.1:33872118-33934373 GCA_944474145.2 Dicrocoelium dendriticum
ACTTCGGCGCAACACTTCCGTGTCTGCAACACTGTCGCCCCAGTCGATCCGCAAAATTCGTCGCAGACACTGCTGATGGAACCGCTCGAGATATCGCACATCCCGACGGTACATCGTCCGCGTTTCACTGCCGTATAGAAGAACGGACAGTACCATGGATTTGTACACCATCAGCTTCGTGCCAATGCTAAGCTGATGGTTGTTCCACACTCGGTACTCAAGCTTCCCGAATGCCGCTGCCGCCTTCGACACGCGAATACGCAACTCAACGTGTAGCTGCTGATCAGTTGACATCACACTCCCAAGGTAGCTGAAACGGGAGGTGGTTTCCAATACTTCAGCACCAATGCTGATTTGCGGCAATATTGAAGATTGCGCCTCCGGTGAAGGCTGAAAGAGACAGACAGTTTTGCTTGTGTTGATGGTGATCCTGAATGTGGCCGCTGTCGAAGCCAGAGCACTAGTCATGTGCTGCAACTCATCCGCGCTGTGTGAAAACAACGCAGAGTCGTCAGCAAACAGCAACTTACGGATAGTTGTCTCACAGACTAGAGTTCTCGCACCGAAACGACGGATGTTCAGCAACCCACCATCAATACGGTGCTCCACACGAACACCGTAAGCACAAGCCGCATCAAAAGCACAAGACAACATTGCATGAAGATAGATATTAAACAGGGCAGGAGGTAAGACACAGCCTTGCTTCACACCAGAGACAACTGCAAAGTCATCAGAGGTCTCTCCACTCAGCTGCACCCTCGCTCGCATACCACTGTGCAGACATTCAATTAAACTTACAAACTTACGCGGGCAACCAAAGTTACCCAACACCAGCCACAGTGCCTCGCGGTTCACCGTATCAAATGCCTTGGTGAAATCAACAAAAAGAGAGTACAATGGCTGGTGTCGTTCTCTGCACTTCTCTTGCAAATGAGGAGCCGCAAACACCATATCTATAGTGCTGCGACCTACATACATACGTATATGGTTGGCGACATCCGGTTTCGGATTTGCCTGTCACTGTGGCCAGACACAGTACGTCTGCGCCTACAGAGGGACCATGGTTGGCTTGCGCTGCACCACCCACAGCTCCAACCACACACCCCATATCCAGTGTAAACCCAAAGGAGTAAGTCTGGGAGGCATGTGGATTGGAGCCAAGTTTCATCAACGGAGCCGGCCCACACTCCTTCACAGGCAAACACACGCACACTGCATTTGGGAAATCAAGCGCACACAAGTCGGTGGCTGGACCGTAGTCCGCTCCACACTGACTGCATGGAACCACTCTTCGAGCCTAACACGGCCACAAGGACCGTGCACCCTGTCCCCTCCAGCAACGACCAACTGTCTCCTGGAGCTAGTATGGACGAGGTAGTGGGTAATAGACAGGTAGGCACCTTGTCAACATGCACATCAAGCGCAGCCACACCGGGGATAGCACGCAACAGCCAATCACTTGAAACGACGAAACGAATTAAAATAAATCCAATAATGCATACAGATACGGTGCCAAAACTTTTCGGGAAATTAGCATATGAATTATGTTCATTAGCAATGAATCCTCGAGAAGGAAAAAAGGTCCACAAGTTACTCTAAAATGCTACGAACGGTACAAAATTACCGAAGATAAGCGCAATTAGCTTAAGCGACGTGCCAGCTAATAGAAGATTATTGAGATAGGCAAATCTAACCAAATAAAGTGGAATGAAATTTATGCAGCTTAAGGAGACCAAGTTTAAGTGTAAGTTGATTTAGCCCAACTGCGGGGAAGAAGCATCAAGAATGCAACATCAGCCTCAGCATGGGGCACACATACATATATACATAAAACACAATACACAAAGGAAAAATAGATACGACAGCTGCATGCCAGCTGAGCTACCAGCAACGGTTAGCCATCTATCCGGTAAGCTACCAGCCAGCTACTAGGCAAAAAGAAAAAAATTATTATGTTTAACCTACGAAATGAGATCGTGGGTGGAGGGGGAGGCTAAAAGGGATGGGGAGGGACAACGAAACTCACAGCACGAACGCCACTGAGGTCGGCTCCTTGCCATGTCAGCAAGTGTATCCAGCCAAACGTGTTCACCATCTTTTGGACTCCAACCGGGGAGCCGTGACGCTCCAACCGAGGCTAGCTCCGAAGTGAGGGACTTCATTCCCCTGGACCAAGTCATCGCTTGGCCACCCCTCCTCTTCTTCCACCCACATCCCCGGTGAGCAAACAACGCACGTCGCGGGAGTCGGTGGGCTGGCATGCGTAACACGTGGCCGAGCCATCGGAGCCTGGTGCGTGAAATGACGGTCCTGAGCGGTTCAGATCCTTTTCCTGGGCCGCAAACAAGGCGTCGAACTCGCTCGTTACTCACGCGGTGTTCCCACCATATGTGAGCCAAACTGCGAATGCACCGATGGTCGAATGTAACTAGCCTCTTCATGTCCGCCGATCTTAAGGGCCAGGTTTCGCAACCGTACAGTAGGGTAGAACGTACCGCTGCATTGTATACTCTACCCTTCAGGGCGAGAGTGATGTCACGCCGCCGCCATAAGTGGCGAAGGTTAGCTAAAGCACTTCGAGCTTTCGCTATACGGTTCGTGATCTCGTCTTCGATCCCAAGGGCGCTGATACAACTTCCCAGGTAATTGAATTTCTGAACGACTTCTAGCTGATCCCCACCAAGGGTCAGCGAAGGAGGCGATCCCTGCCAATCTTGGAGGAACGCTTTGCACTTCGATGGTGCAAAGCAAAGCCCGAAGCGGCTGACAGCCAGTGCTAATCTGTTCAGCGCCGCTTGGCACGTCTGGGAGCTGTCACAGATGAGGGCAATGTCGTCTGCATACTCCAAGTCAAGAAGTCGTTCTCCTGGGAGTAGCTCCACACCTTCCAAGTCATGTCCTGTAAATGCAAACTCCATGGCTTCGTCAATAGCGAAGTTGAAGAGGAAAGGTGACAGCGGGCATCCTTGTCTCACACCGCTGGAGATATTGAAGGGTGGCGACAGGTTACCGTAAGCCCTCACTCTGCCCGTGCTACGCGCATATAATGCTTGGATAATATTTACATATTTCTCGGGCACACCTTTCCTGAGTAAACAATTCCAAAGGGCACATCGATCAACCGAATCGAATGCACCTTTGATGTCGAGGAACACGACTACAGTGGACCGCCAATATGTGTGGCGGTGCTCCAACAACTGACGCAAGGTGAAGATGTGGTCGATGCAGCCACGATCCCGACGAAACCCGGCTTGCTCCTCACGAATCTGGCTTTCATGCGTGCCGGTCAGTCTGTGAATGATGACAGAGGCTAGCAATTTGGAGGCGATGGAGATCAGACTGATTCCTCTATGGTTGCCGCATTCCGAGCGCGAGCCGCCTTTGAAGATGGGAACGATAACGGAGCGGCTCCAGTCGGTTGGGACAGTCTCCTGCTCCCACAGTTTCACTAGTAATTCATGTAAAGCATCAACAAGAGCAGAGCCTCCGAATTTGAAGAGGGCTGGAGGAAGATCATCTGGTCCCGCGGCTTTGTTCAACTTCTACAGTCCGATCTCACGTTCGACTTCTGAGCGAGAGGGTGGATCCAAAGGGACAGCCCACGGAGCAGGGCGATTACTGCCCCGGCGAAGAATCGAACTATTCTAGCCGATTAAATTGCTTTTCAAAATGCTCAGCCCAACGCTCCAAACGTTTTGACAAATTGTGGATGGGCTGTCCACTCTCATCACAAATTGTTTCACTAACACCACGTCTCCTGCTGCCCGTTTCCCGTATCAGACGGAATAACTTACGATGGTTTCCAACGGCAGCGGCCACTTCCATCTCTGACGCACGATGAGACCACCAGAATTCGCGGTCTCTCTTCAGGCTAGCAAGGAGTTTTGCCCGGAGCTCTTTGCGAGTTTCATTGTGTTCGCTTCCAGCCGGGATATGCCGGCGAGCATCGATAAGTTCCAGAGACCGAGAAGAGACCCAATGTCCATATTGCCGATTAGACATACCACATGAGGATTTGCCCGCTGTTAGTAAGGTCTGGCGAACATGTGACCAGTGACCATCAATTGTCTCCAGTGGGCACCTACTCAACTCGCATGTCAGCGTACTTCGATACGCATTCAGAACAGCTGGCTTTGTCAGTTGGCTGGTATCAATGCGCGCACAGCGTCATCGTGGGCTTCCGCCAAAGCGCATCCGCATGTCAGCACATACAAGTGCATGATCGGTGTCCACACATGTGCTCCAAATCGAGCGACAGTTCTGGACGCAGCCTCTCCAGCGGTAACTAATAGCAATGTCATCGATCTGCGTCCAAGGCTGGTTCGAGGCTAGTGGGCGCCAAGTCACCCTCCAGCGGGTGTTGTGTCGGAAATTAGTGCTCGCAAGAAATAAGCGAGCATCCTCACACAAATGAAGTAACCGCTCACCGTTATCATTACGGGAGCCTACACCGTGCTGACCGCCAAGATGCATTTCATCAGTGGACATCTTTCCAACTTGAGCGTTCAGATCCCCAGCCAGCACAACAGCGTCCGTGCTTTTTCTGTGGCGAAGCAGCTGAGTCAGTTGGCGGTAGAAGTCGTTCTTTACCGAATCATCACTACAGTTTGTGGGCGCGTAGGCAGCGATGATGAATAGACACCTATTAGTACCGCGCGACTTTGAAGCTTTAAACGAGCCAGCCAATCGGACCGCACACATCCGGCTACTGATTGGAATCCAATCAACCACAGCAGCTTCAGCCCGGGGACTCAGGGCAATGCCAACACCAGCTTGGCCGGTGCTCGAAGCTGCATCGTCACAGGATAGGCGCACTGAGCAAATACTGTTTGCATCACCTGAAGGGGATCGCAGAGTGAGCACAGAGCTCGACTCTTGCAGGCAGGTCTCTGATAAGCAGCAGATATCGATCGAGAGGGTCTCCAATGTTCGGGCAAGTGCTGCCTGATGACCGATTTGTAGTAGTGTGCGTACATTAAGGCATGCCAATCTGAAGGAGGATCGATGGCTCCAAATGGAAGCCGATGAACTGGAATGGACCGCTTGGTTGGACATGGGCTTGTCGACAGAAGAGGAGTGACGCTCCGCGTTCACATGTGAGTTGAAATTAGAAGATAAATGCCTAGCAAAGCATGTTGGGGGAGGGCCAAGAATCGGAGGGTTGAAAACTGGAGGGATATAAGTGAAGTTGGAAGAGGACGGTAAGAGTGAAAAAGCCTAAGAGGGGGAATAATAAGACGAGAAGGCTTGAGCAGCAGCATCCAAACCCCTATCCACCCTGCTCGATGCAGCAGATAGGGCACCGTTGATTATCCTCTGCGGTGGCCAGAGCATCAGCAATTTATTTGAGGTAAGATCCATGGTATTGCGTGGGCAGGATACTGTCAGGTTGCTCAGTCCTAGACAGGAGAACGATTAGGGTTCTCAACCAAAACCTTTGGTTCAAAAACCTGACCGCTAGGCAGATGGTTTGGCGTTGGGCTACAAGGAGTCCGTTTTAAGGAATAAGATGCCACCCTCATTCCAACCCCCAACCTGGAGGACCAGGAGGCTGAGTTTGTCTGGCCTCTAACCATTGATCTATCTGGTATGAGTGACTCTGAAGGTGCAAAAGCACCACCCAGCATAGCTCAATGGATCGCTGAGGCACACAAACCATCGCACCACGGTAAGGTCCAGCCTCATTGCGATGGCAAGCAGTCGTTTACAAACATACAATGTCAGGATAGCGATTACATGTGACATGGAATCAATAAGGCACCTAATTTGAACCTGGCGCGATCGGGGTCATCGCTTCCAGTGGCTGATCCTATACCTTACGATGGCAAGGCTAAGTTGGACACGAGATCAACTTGCTTGCACAGGTTGGGCTTCAGTGGCCGGATTGCGGAAGCCTCGGCAAACCGGAGCAGTGCTGGACTGTTCTGCCTACTGACGACTTTGAACGAGTTCCGGGGTTCTTGACACTTATTGCAATCGAGTAGGTGTCGAGCAATATAGCTGACAGGTAGCTTAGGGCCACTCATCGCTAGGCCTCGCGGAACATGCTCCACAATCCTGGTAGATAACCTTCTCCCAGTCTGACCAATGTACATGCTACTGCATGTAGAGTTAAATTGGTAAACGCCGGAGGCGGTGACTTCAGGGAGAGGTTTATCTGGGTTGGATTGGTGCAATAACTTTCTGATTTGTTGAAATAGTACTAGTTCGGCTGCGTAATAACAACACTTTATGGATGGCCATAGCCGATGGTAGAAACTCATTGCTGATGAGCAGTGAGTTTGTTCCCCATTGTAAGATAGGGTCACGAGTACCTTTTTGGGAACATCAGGTTGTTTCACTATTCGGGGATTTTCCTCCCCATATAGAGCAATAAATTTGCTAGTGTACCCATCAGCACGTTGCTGCACCAATCCAACCCAGATAAACTACGTACCGACGTACTGATGATGCCTACTTCTTCTGACGAACGGACCTGGATTACGTGCGTATGTATTCCATCTTTCAGGAGCTAGATGGGCAGTTCAGTTACTGCGGGATTCAAACTGGCGTCGTTAAAATCAAATGTGATTGGTAAAGGTGACGGTATAAATTCAGGCTTCTGACCTCGTAGATTTTGCGCATCAATGAAGGACGAATCGATGACTTCGGTCGACTGCATTGCAAAACTGCAAAGATACATGAAACTTACTGTCCGGTCATCGATAACTTAGCAGCTTAACATAAACAGTTAAGTTGTACAGAGATAGCTCCTTTTGGGCAACTCCGAAATGGAAGTTCATCCGATTCCCAAAATTAGTTACCGATTCTGAATCAGAATCAAATGGTACTCATTTATATTCTTGGGCTCGCATGACTCATCGGCAAAAGAATAGAATAGAGCTAAAGCCCAAATGAGCTTCACTCCGTAGAAGCTGCGTTACGATCTAGGCAGGGTCATCTATCTGAACTGGTTAAATGGCTTTCTGTCCACACATAACTGATATCAGTTCGGTTGCTATGACCTCCTGACCTTAGCCTGTCCACTTTGGCAGACCAACAATTCACTGAGATCATTTCACTGATACATTGATTGTATGTCGTCGCAACGAGACTGGACATTACGTAGTGCGACGGTTTGCGTACCTCATTGACCCATTGAGCTATACTGGGTGCCTCCGGGCCCCTTGAGAGCTACTCCTTCTAGGTTGGGCAGTGGTGAGACGTCCGGCAAACTCAGTCCTCTGGTCCTCCAGGTTGAGGTTTGAAATGAGATGGCGTCCATTGCTGTAAAAGTAAACCATGGCCAACTCCCCACTGCCTTGCGGAAAGGCTTTTGAGCCAAAGGCTTTAGATGAGGACTCTAATCCTCCACCTGTCTAGGTCTGGGCGCCCTCGCACTATATCAGCCCAAATTCAATCATGGCTTTTCTTTCAACATAAACTTCACCCTGCATCGGTTGTCGCGCAGATTATCAAGCGTCGCCTTATCTGCGGTGTACAGCAGAGCGGATAATTGGCATCATGCTACTGCTGGCGCCTCCCTTTTTTCTTTTCCATCTGATTATCTTACTCCCATCCCGACCCCCATTACTAACCTTCCTTCTATAATTCCCAGCTTAATTGACAGCAACCGAAGTGCCACTGGAGTAGAACCATCTGCAACCACGTTCTCACGACACCCACCGGATGCCTATCGGCAAAAGTTCCTTCTAAGGCCACGCTGTCCCGTTTCCATGGTGAGGTTCAACGTTCGCACTCTAAGACCAATAGGTCAACAGGCTGCACTCACACCACCTTGGACACACTGGGTATTGATGTGTGTTGTGTGTCCGAAACTAGGATCAATGACCCTAACGGGATTGTTGCATTAACTGCACCCGGCTTATCCTCTTGCTATTGGTTGCACGCATCCGGAGGCGCCGATGCAGCACTCACAGGTCAAGCTAGTGTAGGTATCATTCTAAGCTCCAAGGCTGAGCCATCGTTGGTTGATTGGATTCCGGTGAACAGCAGTTTACGTACAGCCCGTTTGACGACATCAGCTAAGGTTGATTCACGAAGTAGTTCAAAACGCTGTTGTTTGTGATTTCCGCTTATGCTCCCACCGACTGCAGTTCCAATTCTGTCAAGGACACATTCTATCACGAACTGAACGCGCTAGTACGCAGTGCTACTAGTTCAGATATTATAGTACTTGCAGGGGATATGAACGCACAAGTAGGGCGTCTGAGCTCTTCAGAAGCTCAGCTGAGTGGTAATTATGGGCTTAACCCCGAAGGGACTGACAACGGCGAGCGTCGGCTGCAACTGTGTGCGGAACAGCACTTGTTTCTTAGTAGCACTGCTTTTAGACACAGTGGGCGCCGAAGTGCCACTTGGTGTCCTCTTGTAGGTGGCCAGCGATGGACCCAAATTGACCACATAGCCAAGTTACAGGTGGCGTGGTTACTTCCAGGATTGTCGTTCGTACTGGAATAGTTGAGTCGACACTCATCACGCCTCAGTACGCTGTGGTTTTGCTATGAACATTACCAGGAGACGCATAAAGCGTTCCCTCGATTCTCAACTGAGAAATTGTCTCAGCCCTCTGTCAGGCAAGCCTATCAAGACGCACTGCCTACCGAAGTTCCGCTGACTTGTCCTAATGACAATGAGCTTCAGTGGAATAGGATCTCTCGGCCGCCATGCACGACGCAGGAGCATCTGCTTGTGGCACTATCCATCGTCACCGCACCAGTCACTGGATATCCGAGAGGTCAGTGAATCTGTTGGAATCCAGAAGAAACCTAACGGTTGGCTCTGAGCACAATGCGACCACACAGGCTATTAAGCCCGAACTAAAGCGGAGCCTACGTACTGCTAATGATGCCTGGTGGACCAGTAAGGCTCAAGAACTGGAGGAGGCAGGAGCAGTAGGCAATTACCGCAACGCCTGATCCGCAACGCTGGTCCCCAGGATACCAGGCATCAGTGAGACAATCAAAGAAAGCGCGGGTGCACTGATACACAATAAAGAGCGACATACGACTCGTTGGGCGGAACACTTTCAAGATCAGTTCAGCTAGCTCTCTGTTTCCAGACCGCTTCCTACTCAGCTGATACAGGGCGAGCCATGGACGTTTAGTTTAGAGCCTCTGTCGGAAGCCGAGGTCCGAAACGCGATCACAGCCCTCAATCGTCTTCATGCCGCTGGCCCGGATTCCCTTTCACAGGCACTATTAAGAGTGGAGATGAGGTACTCTTCAAAGCACTGACCTCCTTATTTGAAGTTAACTGGAAGAAATAGATTGTCCAGGCTAATTGGAGCGAATCGATTATAGTTACGTCATATAAGAAGCGAAGTCGCACACACTGTTCTAACTGCAGGTGTATTAGCCTAACGCCAGTTGTGACAAAATTACTGGTTGCTATTCTCGTTCGTCGCCTCACCGTGAAACGGGAATCTTGGATTATGAAAGTGCAGACAGATGTACGACCAGGACGTAGCTGTATAGACCATATTTACACTGCCGCAGGTGCTAAAGCAACGCCACGCATACCGCAGACCGACAATGGCTGTGTTCCTCAATTTCAAGAGTACATTCGATTCAGACGAGCAATGCATGCTGGTCGAAATACGCGCAGAAAGGTGTTCCCAAGAAAAATGTGAACATCCTACGTCTTCTATACTCGAAGACTACAAGCCGCGTCAGGGTTTATAGTGACCTGTTGGCGAGGTTTCCGACCACAAGTAGCGTTTAGCAGCGTTGTCCGATTTCCCCATTTTTGTCCAATTTCGTCGTGGATTCTCATGGAGTGTTCTCTTACGGAACATCACGAGGTAGGCCTTGAGGTCCTGCCTGTTGAAAGGTTACTTGATCTTGATTATTCGGACGATATCGTCTTGCTTGTCGACGATATTGCGGCGGCTCAATCAACCCTGAATAGCCTGCCCAGAGTGGTCCCATTATTTGGTAGGCGCTTCGCAACTTCAAAGCGCAAAGCGTTGCTGCAGGACCACCAGCCATTTGATGACCCTTTGAAGCTTGCTAACGAGGAACTCGAGGTGGTTGATCATTTCACTTATCTTGGTATCTGTATCAGCGACGATGAGGGCATAGAAACTGGCGTCTGCTCACGCGTTGCAAAGGCCAGAACCGCCTTCTTGAACCTTCGACAGCTTTGACGACAGAAGGGAGTTTCCCTCCGTCTGAAAGGTCGGGTATACAAGGCCACAGTGAGAGCTGTCCTGCTCACTGGTAGTGAGATCTGGCCCCTTCGGTCTGACCATCTGAGGCGTCTTCAAGTCTTTGATCATCATTGTCTGCGTATCATTGCTGGTGTCGGATGGCACCAGCGTGTTCGCAATGATGATGTGCGCAGACGAGTACTGGATATATATATATATATATATATATATATATAATAAACAATCTGTGGTACAGATATTGTGCCATCGGAACCATGGCTGAATAGGAAAACAATATGAATAATAAGAAAAGGGCAACAACAAATGATTTTTTGTCTATTTTACCACTCACAGTTTTTGAAATTTTTTTCAGTTTGTTCTTTTTTTAGGGGGTGGAAGAAGGGACACCGCAACAAACCGATGCACACGTCCGCCATTGACATCGATCTTGAGCCATAACTTCCAAGGTCTTCAACTAGCAAGTATCCTCATCTCTCGGACCCCAACCAGTTAGTCGACAACAACCGGCCGAGGCCAACTGTTTCGTCAACTTTTTCATGCGGCTTCTCCATGTTGTAGGCTGTCCACCAGACCGTCTCTTCCAGCCCTGTCCAGCAAGTGCAAACAACGCACGACGGGGGTAACGCTGGACAGGCATGCGCAATACGTGTCCCAACCACCGCAGTTGATGCAGTGAGATGAGCTCCTCGAGCGAGTGGCTTCCACGTCCCAAGACACGCTGTCTAACTTCCAAATTGCTTAAGTGGTGCTGCCACCACACACTGGAAATGGACCGCAGACAGCGGTGCTCGAAGACGGCTAGCCTGTGCAAGTCATCTTTACGAATGGGCCAGGTCTCGCCTCCGTACAACAGTACAGCAAAAACAGTTGCACAATAGACCCGCCCTTTGATTGAAAGACGAATGTCGTGGCGACGCCACAAATGCCTCAGCCTAGAAAAAGCGAGACGTGCTCTCGAGAAGCGCATCGAAATCTCGTCTCCAACAGCCCCGCCAGCAGTGATGCAACTTCCCAAGTAGACAAAGCTCTCCACAACCTCTAGTGTCTCACCAGCAAGCGTGAGTGCAGGCAGAAGCACCTGCCAGTCTTGAAGGAGAGCCTTGCATTTGGATGGCGAAAAGTACATACCGGACTTTGATGCTTCAATCGCCAAGCGGTTTAATGCAAGTTGGACGACCTGTGTTCGTCACCCAGCAAGACGATATCATCAGCATAATCCAAATCAACAACTCGACTACCTGGGAGGAGCTCAACCCCAGCTTTCAACGAATCGCTCAGAGCGTTCTTCAGGACATCCTCAATGGCAAAGTTGAATAGGAACGGAGAGATAGGGCAACCTTGTCGAACTCCACTGGAGACCACAAAGGTAGGCGAAAGCATGCCATAAGCCCTAACCCTGCCCGAGGTCAGACTGGGTAGTGATAATCATGCTAGTTCCTTAGAAGAACAGATAGCACTGAATAAGTCGCGTTGGCTTGGGCACGTGCTACGTATGGCTGATCACCGCTTACCTATGAGGGCCTTGTTTAGTCTGCCAGGTGTAGGGTGGCGCATGGCTCGAGGTGGACAGAAGTGGACTTGGCAGCTGGGAATGAAATCACTGACGACGAAACTGGGTGCCGTTGGTCCGTCTCGCCTTCCGGGCTGGAGTCCACGTGACCCGCCTTTTGCTGGGCTTGAGACTTTACAGAACATGGTTCGCAGTACACGCCACTGGAGCGTCTGCTGCCGTCTCCTAATTGGATTGCCTGTTTACAATATGTTTGTTGCTGAGTTGTCTGCAGGTTCATGGCTGCTTATGACGCGGGGCCGTAAAAGCCACAAGGAAGCTGTCTCGCCGATGCCGCCTTATGTTTGCACGCTAGCCAGCTGTTTGTGACGATATGTTGTCTACACAAGGTGTAGTCGCCTTGATCCTGAATGTTTGCTTAGGGCATTAAGGTTTTCATGTAAGTTCCCCTTTTTATTATTTTTTTCTTCCTTAGGTCATCATGGCAACGAAGCATCAGTTCAAATGCCTGATGTACCGCTGCTGTTGTTGATTTGTTTATTCTTTGCATGTTGTATGATATACCAGTGTACAGTCCCTATCCCAGGAAACCAAGAGTGTGTTTCATTACCATTATGTAGTTTTCAATAATAACAAAAAGCGGTGGGCTGCGCTTAGCCTACGTTACCTGTAATGTGGTAGATTGTTCTTAGCATAGTGAAATTCTCAGCGACCTGTGTTTAGTGTTGCCTAACTATGGCAGTTTTTGCTTCTCTGGATAACACTATTTTGTTGAGAATGCGTTTAACTCCTGGAGTCTTTAGTGTGGTTCATTTGCTTTCTGGGCTCGTAGTTTCGTTGCAACAGCTTCGTTAACAGGCTGGTTGACGTTCCTGTTAGTTGTATTAATGACGCCACCTGGCCTGGTAACGAAATGTCTGTGGTCAAAGCTCGAAGAACAACTAAGCTTCCTCACATCTGTCTGCGGAAGCAAAATTTTGATCTTGATTTACTGCAGTCCTAGCAACATGCTTCCTTTGTACTCCAAGATTATTCGCGTGTACTTCAACCTCGTGTACAACAATGTGTTCTCAATTTGACCATTATAAGTTCATTCGTTTAACTGTTCATTATATTGCTCGGCATATCGACAGCTTACGATTGGACGACCGCAACTGATCTTTTTCCTTTCGGTATCTCTGGCTTCTCTTTGGTTGCAATTTTACAGAAAATTCCTATGTTTACCTGTACTTGTGGTAATTCTAGTATTATCACATACCTATTTTTTGCAATCTGCAAATTCAGGTGGAAAGCAATGGGTATCCCACGTAATCCGAAAGTTGATTTTATCAGGCCGCACTTGTCAGCCGGTCTCAATTCTCTGCATGTGCCTCATGTGTTGGTCGAGTTTGAGGTTAGTAATTCTCCTGCCGATTCCCAGTCTGTTTCGATCCTGGTTAACAACGCAAGATTGGCAAGTGAAATCCAATCTAAAAATTGTATACACTGTCATTGTGAATGACTTTGATCTTCGATATCGAAGTGGTACTGTTGGATCGAATACCGTTGGATGGCTGTCACCGATGTGGTCATGCTCGCTCAGCACACAGTACTCGTCTTTCAAGGTACTTCCAAGAACAATACTGACCAACTTGCGGCTTTTCGGACAGATAACAGTGTTGAGGTTGTTTATGAAACCATTCTAGACCATGTGGATATATGGTCGTCATTTTGTCGAGTGGACCACATTGATACTACGAGACATTGTGTGAGTGACCGGTGGACAGGCTGGTCAAAAAGAAGGCGGTAGGTACCAGGGACTGCGTTAACGCCCAATGTATATTCGTCCAAAACGCGTACGATTGCCCGAGAATCCAAAGCCGAGTGTGAATAGCATACTGCATAACCAGGTCACACAGTTATCTGCATCTATAATGGAATATGACTGCAAATGAGCTGTTCACCATACAAAGCACAACATCTTATTGGTTGCTGGGACCGATGCGGATGTAACGTGTAATAGTGCTTACTGATTCGATGACAGCTCACTATTCTACGGTGTGTCAGCTTTGGAATCTGTATGAGGAAATGAATGGAGTTAAAGGGAACATCAATAAATTCATGAATTGCCATTTGGTAGCGCGTACTTCGTATGGGGATTGATGCTGCAACCGTATGTGTCGTGCCTCGATGATCCTTGTCCAGTGTGCGTGGAAAGGCGCCGAAATGGAATACAACAAGCTGACACACCGATGCGTTCGAAACTTAACGACTGTAAACTTTATTTTTGGGACTAAAACAGCACCTACTCGAGGTGCTAATAAAAGTAATGGATACCGCTCATGGAAAAAAGATAACTGTAAGTAGTGCTTGTGGTGGTGGTTGGCGAGCGAGCAAAGTCAGTTTCTTTGAGTAGAAGGATTTTGGAGCGCATTTTCGTTCGTCGCAGTCAGCCGACAATTCAGATAAGTCAACCACCTATCCGGAAAAGCACCAGACGGCCGTTTCGCCCTATTGGGGCCCATCAGTGGTGCGCATCCTTCGGTCCTCTATGGAGGATCGAACCCATGACTGCTAGTGGCTTGTGCCAACTAGCCCGCAGCTTATGCAACTGAGCCAAAATCCTTCTATTCAAAGTAATACCAATTCACCCTTACGGATTCTATAAATGCTATGTTAATTCATAGCTGCCGTAATCGGGAAGTCCTGACGTCGGAAGGCCAACCGCTGTCATCTGCATGGCAGGTGCCTGCATGGCAGTGGAGGATGGGTCGGGCTATATCGCAGTTAGCTAACAATTCGTGATGGTCAGCTGCCGTCCTCCATGGCTCAGCTGCATAAGCTGCGGGCTAGTTGGCACAAGCCACTAAAAGTCATGGGTTCGATCCTCCGTAGAGGACCGAAGGATGCGCACCACTGACGAGCCCCAATAGGGCGAAACGGCCGTCTGGTGCTGTTCCGGATAGATAGTTGACTTATCTGAATTGTCGGCTGACTGCGACGAACAAAGTCAAGTTCACACGCGTGCTCGCCATCGCCGGACAGACAGTCTGCCGCCAAGTCATGTGTCTGTCACAGTGCGTTCGATGAAGTAATCGATCGAGTGAACGAATGAGTTTAAAAGACAGCTAATTGGGCAGAACCTCAGAAATGAGAATAGAGTGTTTTGTGCTGAGCTGGTTTGTTTTCATTCTCTTGACGCGGCTGGGGGACCCAGGCTGGTAGGATCGGTTGGTTGCTTTTAACAGTTCCAAAGCTATGGAGTGGACAGTGGTATCGATTATCTGTCGAAACAGAAGAGCACCTAATCGTCGCTATATTCCGGCTAGTTATAGTTCAGCAACATAGAAACAACTGCTACCATGATAATTGAATCAAGAAGGCAATCGACCGATGTGAATTAAGAGCTGTGATAAAACCTCGGTGCTACATGCACCCAGAGAAGTGTCCCCTGATTCTTAAACCCCTTAGAACAGATAGTCTAACATGTCTTCTGCCTACCATACAGCGAATTATTACTGACGTGAAACCAGATGGGAAAGTTTGGTTGCCGCTTCCTGTTTTATTATCTAACGCCCTGTCAATAGATCATCACAACGAACATTTAAATTTTCGCCAAGTGTAAGCATTACTAGCTACAAGGTTGGTGAGTTTACTTCTTGTGTTAACGAGTATGAACCAAATACCAATAACTTCCCATCTCGTATGAAGCTTGGATTCACTGTGGCTGTAGAATATGGGTGGTAGAAATTATCTGACATAAATGCCGGGCTGATCCAGCATCCAAGTAGTCTAGTGTTGGCCGCAAAACGTTGAAAACATTGGAAAGATTGCTGACGTAAGTTAATTACTTCCTTTTCACCTAGAAGGATTCACTCCAACTGCATTGATTCGGCGATTATGCGCTAAGAACGATTTCCAGTTTTCAGCTGCTTTATGTACACAAGGAATTCTGCCGGAAGCAAAATTTCACCTGTCAGTCCCACAAAACACTTGAAAGACAATATGCACACACTGTTCTGTGCAGAAAACGTCTCGAGTGAGCTGGTTGTGCTTTTTGTGGCATATAAGTGGGTCATTGTTATAGTCTGAGTTGGATGAATTCCCACGAACTCCTGTTTGAAACCCTGTTGTACGCCCGAACACGCAATACTGGTCAAGCAGAGGTGTGATGAAGGGTACACCACAAAGAACAAAGTACTACGGACAGGCCTGTAACTGCGAATAGCACAAACTACAACCAGCTTTTAAAACATGCGTGATTTTATGCGAGGCGAAAGGTTCTCAGGTGTAGTGTGCTCAAGGACAAGGAAACGAGAACGATGTTTTTTTCTACACAGTGGACATATGGTTCATGGGTTTATGGGAACATACCGAATCTATACACGCTCACCTGTAGTTAGTTGCGCACATCCCCTGGAAGGTGTTGTTTGTTCGGGTTTGATGCACAGTTCCGTAGCGTTCTATGATTTCGGGTTCTCTGGACCCTGGGTTTTACTCGAGTAAGGTTGGTCCGACAGTAACAGTGACATTATTCGACGATTGGTCGCGTTGTCACGAAGGAAGCACGTCTGTTGGCATCTGACAAAATATCTCTCTAATGGTTAACGGTTGTGCTGATCACTGCGCATGAAAGGGACTACGGGTCGAAGATACGACCGCACTGCAGTGCCGAACTGCATCCCATGTATAAAGCGCGTAAGTTTGTCGCGGAGAAGAGTATAAGTATTTAGCCAAAAGTTAACATCAGATCGTCTTGGTATGACCTATGGGATCATTGTTAACATCTTAGCAAGCTGTAGTAGTTGGTACATCACACCGCAATTCAGTTTCTATGTCGCATTGTATATATTATGATGAAGATGATCATACTCCGCTTTGTCACGTAAAGGTCAAGGAACCTCTAGGATTCACGTATTAAAAGCATTAAATTTCATCCCACTCCTATGTTCGGTCTTTTGGGCTGTGCGTTCGAGCTTCATCCAAACTGCGCGTTCTCTACAACCAGTCTGAACACGCACCCACACCCACACACACACACTATACACGTTAGCTAGAGGGGGGAAACACCTCGGTTACTGTGCCGTAAGACCTAAAAGAAAAGAGGAAATAAAATGCAACAGGTGCAAGCCAGCTGAGTTACCCGTAATGCATGGGAATCATTCCGGTAAGCTACCTGCCGGCTAATATGCGGCAGAAAAAATGATATTTTACTATGTAAAATAATAAAATGCTATATAATGAGATCGTGGTTGGAGATGGAGGATAAGAGGGATGGGGTACGACAAAGAAACTCACAGCACGAACGCCACTGAGGTCGGCTCATAGCCATATCAACAAGTGTATCCAGCCAAACGTGTTCATCGTCGTTCGGACCCCAACTAAAGTGCCGATACTCTCTGACTGAGGCCAGCTTCAAAGTAAGGGCCTTCATTCCTCTCGACCAAGTCACCGCTTGAACACTTCTCCTCTTCTTCCATCCACACCCCCGGCGCGCAAACAACGCACGTCGCGGAAGTCGGTGGGCTGGCTTGCGTAACACGTGGCCGAGCCATCGGAGTCTGGTGTGCGAAATGACGGTGCTAAGTGGTTCAGTTCCTTTTCCTGTGCCGTAAACAAGGCGTCAAACACGCTCGTTGCTCACGCGGTGTTCCCACCAGATGTAAGCCAAACTGAGAATGCACCGGTGGTCGAATGTAACTAGCCTCTTCAGGTCCGCTGCTTTAAGGGGCCAGGTTTCACAACCGTACAGTAGGGTCGAACGTACCGCCGCATTGTACACTCTACCCTTCAGGGAAAGAGTGATGTCGCGCCGGCGTCACAAGTGGCGAAGGTTAGCAAAAGCGCCCCGAGCTTTTGTTATCCGATTCGTGATCTCATCTTCAATCCCACGGGCGCTGATACAACTTCCCAGGTAGTTGAATTTTTGAACGACTTCTAGCTGATCCCCACCAAGGGTCAGCGTAGGAGGCGGTCCAGACCAATCTTGGAGGAACGCTTTGAACTTCGATTGTGCAAAGCAAAGCCCGAAGCGGCTAACAGTCGGTGCTAATCTGTCCAGTGCCACTTGGCACGTCTGTGAGCTGTCACAGACTAGGACAATTTCGTCAGCATACTCCAACTCAAGAGGTCATTCTCCTGGAAGTAGCTCCACACATTCGAAGTCGTGTCCTGTGAACGCGATTTCCATGACTTCTTCAATAGCGAAATTGAAGAGGAAAGATGACAGCGGGCATCCTTGTCTCACAGCGCTGGAGATATTAATGGACGACGAAAGCTTGCCGTAAGCTCTCATTCTGCATGAGCTACGCGCGTATAACGCTCGGATAATGCTTACATATTTCTCAGGTACAACTTTCCTGAGTTGACCGTCCCAAAATGCAAGTTTATCCACCCAAACGAATGCACCACTGATATCGATGGACACGACAACGGTGGGCCGCAAATATATGTGACGGTGTTCCAACAAGTAACATAAAGTGGAGAAGCGGTCGATGCAGAAACGACCTCGACGAAACCCGACTTGCAGTTGACGTTTATGGCTTTCACAAGTAGCAGTCAGTCTGTGAAGGATGACAGAGGCAAGCAATTTGGAAGCGATGTAGATCAGACTGATTCCTCTATGGTTGCCGCATTCCGGTGGTGAGCCTCCCTTGAAAATTGGGACTATGATGGAGGGGCTCCAGTCGGTTGGGACAGTTTCCTGCGCCCACAGTTTCACTAGTAACTCGTGTAAATCATCCACAAGAGCAGGTCGCCGAATTTGAAGAGGGCTGGAGGAAGGTCATCTGGTCCCGCGGCTTTATTTAACTTCAACAGTTCGATCTCATGTTCGACTTCTGAGCAAGTGGGTGGATCCAAAGGGACAGCCCACGGATCGGGGAGATCAGCGGTCAGCGAGAAATCTTACAATTCCGACTGACTAAATTGACTTTCAAATTGCTCATCCCAACGCTCCAAGCATTTTGACAAATTGTGGATAGGCTGTCCACTCTCATCACAAATTGTTTCACTAACACCACGTCTCCTGCTGCCCGTTTCCCGTATCAGACGGAATAACTTACGATGGTTTCCAAGGGCAGCGGCCACTTCCATCGCTGACGCACGGACAGACCACCAGGATTCGCGGTCTCTCTTTAGGCTAGCACGAAGTTTTGCCCGGAGCACTTTGCGAGTTTCATTGTGTTCGCTTCCAGCCGGAATATGCCGGCCAGCATCGATAAGTTCTAGAGACTGCGAAGTGACCCAATATCCATGTTGGCGATTAGACTTACCACATGAAGCTTTCCCTGCAGCAGCTAGTAAGGTCTGGTGAATATGAGACCAGTGAGCTTCAATTGCATCCAGTGAGCGTTTATTCAACTCGCATGACAGCGTAGTTTGATAGGCATTCAGAACAGCTGGCTTCGCCAGTTGGCTGGTGTCAATGCTGTCACAACATCGTCGTGGGCTTCTGCCAAAACGCATCCGCAGGTCAGCACATACAAGTGCATGGTCGGTGTCCACACCTGTGCTCCAAATCGAGCGACAGTTCTGGACGCAGCCTCTCCATCGGTAACTTATCGCAATGTGATCGATTTGCGTCCATAGCTGATTCGAGGCTGGTGGGCGCCAAGTCATCATCCGGTGGGTGTTGTGTCGGAAATTAGTGTACGCAATAAATAAGCGAGCATCTTCGCACAAATGAAGTAAGCGCTCGTCGATATCACTACTGGAGCCTATACTATGTTGGCTGCCCAGATGCAGTTCATCAGTGGATAATTTTCCAACTTGAGCGTTCAGATTCCCAGCCAGCACAATAGTGACCTAGCTTCCTCTGTGACGAAGGAGCTCGTTCAGTTGACGATAGAAGTCGGCTTTTACCGAATCATCACTAGAGTTTGTGGGTGCTTAAGCAGCGATGACGAATAGACACCTGTTAGTCCGGTGCGATTTCGACTCTTTGAACGAGCCGGCCAATCGGACCGCACACATCCGGCTACTGATTGGAATCCAATCAACCAGAGCAGCTTCAGCCTGGGGACTCTGGGCAATGCCAAAACCGGCTTGGCCGGTGCTCGAAGTTGCATCGTCACCGGATAGTCTCAATGAGAAAGTGCCGCTGGTGTCACCTGAAGGAGGCCGCAAAGTGAACGCAGAGCTCTAGTCTTGCAGGCGGGTCTCCGATAAGCAGCAGATATCGATCGAGGGGGTCTCTAATGTCCGGGCAAGTGCCGCCTGTTGACCAATCTGAAGCAACGTGCGTACATCGAGGCATGCCAATTTGAAGGATGATCGAGGGCTCCGAATGGAAGTCGATGAACTGGCCGCTTGATTGGACATGGGCCTGTTGACAGGACAGGAATGACGCTCCGCGTTTACATGTGAGTTGGAACTAGAAGATAAACGCCTAGTAAAACAAGGTGGGAGTGGGCCAAGAATAGCGGGTTGACAACAAGGGGATCAACGTGAAGCTGGAACCGTGCGGTAAGAGTGAAATCGCATAAGGAGAGGAATATGAAGATGGGTAGGCTTGAGCAGTAGCATCCAAACCCCTATCCACCCTGCTTGATGCAGCAGATAAGGCACCGTTGATTATCCTCTGCGGTGGCCAGAGCATCAAGAAGCTGTTTGCAGAGAACTTCATTGTATTGTGTGGGCAGGATACCGTCAGGTTGCCCAGGTCTAGACATGAGAGCGATTAGGGTTCTCAACCAAAGCCTTTGGTTCAAAAACCTGACCGCAAGGCAGCGGGTTTGTCACTGGACTACAAGGAGTCCGTTTTAAGGAATAAGGTGCCACCCTCATTCCCACTCCCAACCTGGAGGACCAGGAGGCTGAGTTTGTCTGGCTTCTAACCATTGACCAATATGGTATGAGTGGCTCTGAAGGTGCAAAAGCACCACCCAGCATAGCTCAATGGATCGCTGAGGCACACAAACCATCGCACCATGGTAAGCTCCAGCCTCACTGCGATGGAGCAGCCTGAAAGGATGGTGCTTTACTCGTGTCGAAGCTTTGGAAATGAAAAAAATATTCAAACTTGTTTCCAAATCGCCCAAGCTTTGTCGCTTGAATTCCACTTGTTTGGGGTGGTGAACATACCGCCTCGTTTTAAGAAGCAAATTGGGTATTCTATGGTGCAGCAATTGCATTATGATCTACGCTGGTAAATTATTTTTAACTAAACGTTGCAGCCAGATGAATAAGCAACCCCAGAGTGATACCACCTCTACAACCACAAGCAAAACCATGGCTCAGTGGCATAAGCTGCTGGCTAGTTGGCGTTAGGCTCTAGTGGTCATGGGTATGGTCCCCAGTAGGGGACCGCTGGATCCGCGCCACTTACGGGCCCCAATAGGGAGAAACGCGCACCTGGTGCTTTTGCGGATTGGTAGGTTACTTATGCGACTTGGAATCCAATTGTGATGGACCAAATCGCACCATGCCCAAATCCGTCTACTCATTAGTAATCAAAATCTACGCCCTACCAGTATTCATACTTGCTGTGTGGATTGACGGCTCTGGCAAGGGAAGAACTGACCGTGACGGTCAACCACCGCCCTCTACACGGGAAATTACCTGCGCGGTAATGGAGGATGGGTAGGGCTATATCGCAGTTAGATTTCAATTCGTAATGGTCGCTGCCGTCACCCATGTCTCAGTGGCAAAAGCTGCTGGCTAGTTGGTGTTAGCCTCCAACGGTCATAGGTTCGATCCCCAGTAGGGGACCGATGGATGCGCACCACTGAGGAGCCCCAATAGGGCGAAACGCGCGTCTGGTGCTTTTCCGGATTGGTACCTTACCTATGCGGCTTGGAATCTAATTGCGATGAATCAAATCGAAACCGCTAGAAGTCAATGCCTCACAACTGTATACTGTGGCGTTTGTGGCCTTCCAGCCAGAACCTAAAACATCAAATGACGCTGGTGAGTTTCCACTATGGACACTTGTGATCATACGACTAGAATCCAACATTTCTGCATCTCTTATTATGCCATTATGTACACCGCACTTACGTAAGGTTCTTAAATAATCTTCTTCAGAGTGTGAGTTGACTAACTCGCTGTCAAGTGTTCATCTACTGTAGGAAATCCCTTGGTTAGTGGAAGAACAAAATTCATTACCCTACTCGCAGGTGCCACAGCTCTTTGATTTGTGAGATATTATGATACTGATTATTAATATAAATGAAGTGCCTCTGTACATAGTCTCCATTGATATGCGAGGGATAAAGATAGCCACAGGTAATAATTTCCAGCACCAACAAGTTACTTGCTACTACCCCTCTTCACATAGACACTGGAAGATGCCACAGTTCGCCGCAACTACTGCCCAACCAAAGATGTATTACAGAATAATTTATTGCAACGGTCTCACAAAGGATGCTCCGCTTGATAGCAGGGTGTAGCTCGACTTTCTACTGTGGATACTGAGCGGCATCTTAAGGTGTTAGGGTGGAACTGTAAGCAAGCACCCGAACACATTCACCACTAGTTTTCAAACACCTACAGAGGTCAGTAGATGATTGTTGCGGCAAACGTAGAATGACCACGACATCATATCAAGTTAGGACCGCAGTTGCAGTTGTATCGGAAGTACGAACTCTACATGAAGATGGAAAGTTCACGATGCTGTTAAGTAGTTCTCTCCGATTCCAGCCGCAGTTGAACTCTTCAAATGCGGGCAAAAAGCCCCGAAACTTGAACCCAAGACATTGTGATATTATGACTTACGTAGTAGTTATAAATAAGTTAGATCGACATGGAATTCCTCTTCGGGTTTCGAAGTGGACCATATGTGGCTGGGTTGAAAGACGCCATCGCCATTGAACTTAGACTCGATCACTTCGACCACTGGTATGGTAGCTATGGTGACGGCTGTCGTGTGAAAATATTGGGTAGAAGAAATTGGTTATCGTAACACAATCAAGCGTTGTAGAATGTGTGACAGCGCCATCGTGTAGGATATAGGTCCGCGAATAAATCATGTTAAACGACCAGCCGATGATTGTACCGGTTTCCGGACAACCCTGAATTCGGTCACAACCCAGACCCCCTTCGGTACTGCTCGCCCCTGTTTGTAAACTCCAAGCCTTTTTTCTGTTTTTGTCTTCTATCTAGCGACAGTCGGAGTTGGAGATGAAGCCCTCTGGGTAATGGTTTTCGTGCAACCGCTCTTTCTCTAGTCCACCCAGCTCCGTGAGCAGAGTTTTACACAGTGAACTGGTCGTAGGATTTTGTCATGACTGCAGCAGTTCGCTTGGATTTCAGCGCGTACTCTCAACTTCCACTATGGCCCATACAATCGATAGCTTTGTCATATCGGTTACTGGGGCTTCATCCCCTGGCACCTACTGATTAGCTTAAGCTGCATGTGATTACATCATCCAACAACAATGGAACAATGGTTTATGACCGGTAAAAAGCACAGTACTCACATGTCCCGTAAGATGGTAATAAAGGGAATTGCAAATTCAGATGCCACATAAGTGAAGCAAACAAGATGCACATCGGTAAATCGATAGAGTAATAGTATAAAAATAATAGTGATTCGGGGGTGAGATAATAGTATGCAAAACGGATGAACAAGTAGTTATGACCAATGCTAAGAGCAAATACTGAACGGATTGCTCACCCGGCTGCACAAATTTACATGCGTCAGTCTTGACTATAATTGCAAAGGGTCCAGTTTGCCGGCATTTATCCCAGAACAATCGTTTATGCAACAAAGTGTATAAAACTCAACGCGATATCCATAGGTTTTTGATATTGGCTTAAGTGAGGGAACAAACAACGGAGTTCGGAAAATGGTTTCAGAGCTGTTAGACCTGGAGAGAGAAGTGATTTCCTCGACAATCTGGACTAATATCTTGTTAACTCAGTTTCAGTCGATTGCCCCTGAGTTTTGGTGTTCGGACTGAGTTTCAACATGGTGGCGCCATACGTTACTGGGGTCGTTTAGTATTTGGCATGCCACAATGAGGTCTCCAGATAGCCATGGGTATCGTCCACTAAACACTCTGATTTTCCTTAGTCCTTCCTGTTACTGAAGGTGGCGCAAACCTTTGACATTGTTCGTTGCTCGACGTCGCGGAGTATCGAGTGCTTCAAGATCACGCTTTAGCCAAATTCTCAAAGCCTGGATCAAGTATTCGACGTGAGGACGCACGTAGGCATTGAACATCATGTAAAAGATGGATGCATATATACTCCCTCTTGCTCTTCTCAAGAGACCAACATGCTGGGTGTCAGTGTTTGGTAGAGTAAAACCGAAACACCATGCTTAAAGATCAGGATGGGGATTTATTAGGTTCTTGTGAATATTTGTCCCAAGTAGACTCGGCTAGACAGTCACCACACTTCCGGGAAAGCGCTTTCCCGGAATGTCTAACCGACGTCGTCTTGCACCAGCACCAGCATTGCATTTCTCCAAATAGCACACGCAGCGATGCATCTTTTAGTATGTTGTCTGTACTTATCTGGTCACGTGATTATTATGAGGGCCACCGCAACTTCCGGAGTCAGCACTGGGACAACCATGAGTGCTCACCAAGTTCATTGTCACAGTCGATCGCTTGTCCCAGGCGGGCTTGTCACGGGAATGAGGCACACACATGCGTAGTTGGCTGCTTTTTTAATCGACACTGGGTCACCTGCAGCTGGGCTCTTTAACGTGCCTTCTAATGGGTTGGTGTAAGTAGCTGTATCTGCAATGAGCAACTTGAGTCATAGCTTCCTCAGAAGTTGTCCAGTAGGAGCAACCACTGAATAACTGTACATCGCGAAGAAACCTTTATAGAACCAATTTCACAGCTGTGAGTGTTGCTAAAAGACAACAAAGTTACCCGCGTAAGTGTAAGCATCAGCCTTGCTGAAACAGCTTGGGCACAGTTCTGTAGACAGGTGTCCATAGACTGCGGGTAGTCAATTCGATTAAAATGAGTGTATGATGGCTGCCACGCCTGAAGATGGAGCATGGAGATTCTTGACAGAGCAGAGTGCGCTAACTATGCGACCTTTTCTAATGGAACAGATACCTCTACTCAGGTGACTTGGCGAAAATTACTAGCGCGGACCAAAGCATAGTACTAGCCGACCTTCCACACATGGCATGTTTGCAACAACCGGTCCAATAGTGTAGAAAACACGGAGCTATACTCTTCGACTTTGCACATCGCTCACAACTCGTTCACCTATGTACGTCCATTGTGATTCGCTTTAGTTACTAAACGCAAACGAAGGTTGAAAGCTTATAAAACACCTGCTACCTTTCGGTATATTGTGTACAACAAGGTACAATATAGGAATCGCGATCAAACAAACATGCGACCTCGTGAACCGCACTAGGCAAACAGCTTGGCGCATCCTAAGAGTGACTCAGTTATGGGTGTGTCAAAACCGCACCAATGATCACGGGAATAAGAGTGAAACGTATTCAGCTCATCCCAGGTTCTTAAAATAAGGTTGGAAAATGCGGTGCGCAATTCCTCACTCGACGTGAAGGTGCGGAATAAGCGGTAATAAGTTAGAGCATAATCCGCGTGGCATACTATAGGTTTCCGTTTGTGTTGGACGAAAATACTGGATGTCGCATGCCGAATCCTAAAGACCATACTGTCTGTTCGTACCGAAAAATATAATTTTTCGAGTAATCTGATAAAATGTCAGGTGATCTATAGTGTCAGGAGGTTGTTTAAAATAACACGACGGCCTCGCTTGCCTGCTGGTTGAATACCACTCAACACGAAGTGCTCTACCCAACAAACATTTTTCCAGCGTGCCCACTTGGGCATGTAGAATCGCAAGTCACGTGATGTATGGAGAATACGCCTTTCAATGCGCTGATTGGATTCAGTCAGGTGAATGGCGTGAGTTTGGGTGGTGTTGGTTCGCCACACAATTAACTTGAACCTGCACGGTCAATGGTGGGAAGAAAAAGGCACGTGAGTATTCTTGGGCTCAGCAATCAAGCACGTGGGAATACATGGTGAATTTAAGAGCACCTACTCTGTGCTCAGCTGTGTAGAAACGTTAAATGTAATACGAGCGCCACCACTGTCTGCGGCAGCCGCAACTGTACCGTTGTTCGAGCAGCATACCCCATTCTAATCCCAAAATGCTCAGGTAATCGTACCATCGTTATCCGACAGACTAATGGTTCAGGGACTAAATCTTCATCGAGGTAGAGTGTCCAAGACTATGCCGCCGTAAATGGATGCTGGATGTGTCAGTAGGGTGATCTCGCCAATATCCCTATGGCAACAGTTTGACCAGATCTGAGACAAAACTGCACTATAAACTGCTCATTCGTCATGTGGTGGGTTAAAGGCAGACACTACTACATCAATTATGATTAGTATAGAAGTGCCAGGAAGCCAAACTGCAATGAGCCAACAGCATGCCATAATAACTCTTCGAAAGGAAAGGAACACTTGGCAATCCCAGAGAGGGATGGGCACGTAAGCAATGCATGCCACATAACCACTACACACAGAATCAACGCGCACCAAGCAACCTTCTGTGCGTTGGTCAGAACCGATGCATCTAGGCATGCTTGTTAACACAATAAATAACTCCGTCACCATCTTGAGTTCTTACAACGTTACTATTGAGCATTTGGGGAATAGTTTCCATCATTTCCAGTAGAGACAGTGCTGGTCGTAGTCACCTTCTGAGTTATATGACGTTGTAGCTTCAAACAATCACGGATACCTGCCTTTACAAATGGACCACTAGTGGACAGCGTTGAACCACCCATATCTCCATTCATACACCGCGTATCCAGCGGCAGTTCGTAGCAGCCAAACTGGAGCATTTACTCTCTATCAACAAACAGCGTGCATGAGTAGGGGATGCTTTGGTGTCGTTAACACAACTACGATCCGAATCTATATTTCCAAGCTCCTGCTTACCACGTACTGGATACTTGTTAATTCTTCCTCAAGGAGAACAGGGAGGCACACATGTTGATTATGCCCACCACAGTGGAATGCTTTGTGGGGGAATCACACCTTCAACACAGTACCCCACGAAAGGATGTACGCATTATTCCCATCATGCTCAATAGCTGGACTCCTGAAACTGCTGTTCGAAGCGGTAACCCCGAGTTGGTAGATGGATTGACAAAATCCTTATTAGAAGCAAACAAGCCGAACGGCTTTCTGGAGCAGCACCGAACTCCAGCTAGCACTTGCGTTTTCAACGTGGCTTAGCTGCAAAGGCTATGTAAAAGATCACCATGATACAAATTCATCGAATCTATTTCGTCCATGTGTTCCAAAAATAGTAAGTTACTCACCGCGAACGTTGGGATGCTTGTAATGATTTCCATTTTTGGTTCATTTAAACCCTTTTCATGTTGCTTTACAAAATAATACAGTTCCCTGAAACATAGATAAAGCTGTCTTTTTATCGCCTTTTCAGTGAGTACAGTCATGCCTTGAACCATACTTGTTTTCCGTTCGTCGGAAATGCTCACGGTTGAATTGGATGAGTCGCGCTGCACAGCAGCTGGTCAGTTGGTCAGTATGGCTGCTGTCCACTTGACCCAGTGGTTTCTGTTCCCAACTCCAAAGACAGGGCGACTCCAGTGCGTCAACAGGCAAGGAAACAGGTTATGTTTCTGTCCCACAACACGAAAAGGTAGTCCAGTGTGTATTGAAAGTGTCCAGTTGGGGTGATAGATTCAAGGAGCGAACTAGTCAATTGGTATCAAGCTAACGGTTTCTGTCGTTGGATGTAGTAAGCATGGTCGTCTGTCTACGCGACTCTGCTGATTAGCTGATGCTCATGTGCACCGCAGTGGGTTTCTCATCTGCCTAGCTAACAAAACTACGGCTGGCGAGCCGGATCCGGATGGCGACGTTAGTTTATCTGCTCCTCCAACGGTACTCGAATTTAAGTACCTAAATCTCCACACACCCATCCTAACTATGTGTTTACGGCCCTCGTAAGAATGTACATTTTCGTGTTCTTTCTCTTTCTCTGAGGATCGAGCCTATTTACAGAGGACGTCCCACTTGAGCGGTGGTCCATCCGTACACAGACAAAAAGGACAGTGAACATAGGATATCGTGCACCAAATCGACGATCAAGTGCATTCGCCACGCTCCTGACATCAGCCCAAATCAATACATGCCTCGCACGATACACAACTGCAAACATTAATAAAACTATGAAGACGGGATTCATTCAGAAAGTCTCACCTGCACTAGCGTCATCACCAGCAACCAGCACAATCCGCATCCAAACATTCACTCAATCCCATGAAGATAGTAATAATCTTCCAGTAAAACAAAAATGGCTTCCGAGGAACTCCATGCAAAACAACCGAACTATGGCGTCATTTCTCCTAAAGACAACCCGTTGCCAATTCCTCAGCTGGTGATGAAACGCGATGGATCAACACATAGACCTTGCACGGAGGCCCCTCACGGCGCTAATAGACGAATGTAGAGACCGCGCCACCAATCGGTTCAAGCGCGTCGAAATCATCGTTATAGATATAACTGTAATTAGCAAAGCTGCAACAATATGGTTCTCGCGTACTCGCAACGCTTCAGCAAAATTATTGTGCACCTTATCACACACTAAGTTTGACCACACACGATGGTACTATATACCGCAGGAAACCTCTCTCTTGACATTCTACCAAACTACATATCACTAGGCTACTCATACATTTACAAGATTAGGACGCGGCACCGTTCACATTGCAGTTGAAGTATTATTGACCCTTGTGTTAACTGATCATCAATGCTTATCGCGTCTTGTATGAACCCGGGAATAAAGATGCTTGTACAAAATGTACCTGCATCAGCACGCACGTAAGAGCGTGCTTCGCATTACCGAGAATAAATACGTCAGTTATTCACTTAAGTATTTACCATTTCATTGCATGAACACACTGTGAACTCGTTTATGCAATTTCAACACCGTACCCTAGCCTCGTTCGACCCCTTCACGTCGCAAAGCGTTGTCGATTATCTTAGCGATATTTAGCAGGTTAACTACTCATAAAAGCCGAAGAAATCAATCCGCCACTTTTCTAAAAATGCAAGGAAATATTTGGCAATAACTTATAAGACTGTTCTACTACACTCAACAATTTGCATATCAGTATGCAAGTCAAAAAAGAATTGCTGTCATTCACACAGGCAAAGCACGGTGCGCCGTGAATTTCATCAGCCGTAATTGTCATTGAAAGAAACGACATAAAGCCTGTCCAAAACGTCCAATCCAACTACTCTGGAAATGCAGGTCAAAGGATCACTCCTTCGGATGAGAGGTAGAGCACACTAAATTGCCAACTGTCCAATAGTAAATGTTGGTCTATCGCAAAATGTCTCATCAGGTCACATGGGTCTAGAATGACCGTATGCATGCATGTGGATACGCGTGTACTCGCCAATGTCGTCCATCGTGAAAACGCTGGGTCAGGCACGGATGGTTTAGTTGGAGTAAACCTATGGCTCGCCACAGGGCAAGTTCACCGATCGATACATACGGTGTATCGGGCTGGTTGGAACGGAGACAGGCGTGCAAAATCGAAACAGCAGTGCCTCATTACCGGGCTACTGCGGTATAATTGTGGTGGCGCTTCAGCAGACGTAACTGGCCTGAGCAAGGAGTATGCAATAGGTGCTTGGTGTTATTCCAGCTAATGGCAGAAAGCTTATTGGCAACGCCCTTGTAGACTGAAATTTACCTTCCAACAACCTACCTTAGCAAAATAGGCATTCCTTACAGTTTGGCCTTGCAAATATGAAACGTGACATTTTGAGAAAGCATTCTTGAAAAGCTACGCCGCCTAAAGACTGTCGCTGCCGCATATCTTATTCTTTCGTCGTAGTATTGATCGCCGTTCCAGAAAACAAGTGTGATACCACTGCCCAGTTTGTTTCAGGCGGGACCATGAGCGTTCATTACAACATATTCATTGATGAGGCAATATTCCATTATCACAGAACTGAGAAGCTGCATCTCTAGGCAATACCTAATCTTCGCTGATACTGAGAATCACGTATTGCACAAAACGCGAAGCTCATGGGCTGGAAAAACTGAATGACAAATCGAAATACCAAAGCATACGCATGTGGCTTCTCACGCATACTGTACATCACAAGTTGTAATCCATGTGATAACTTTTCTGACACGTTATGCTGCAAAGTACGAATATCAAATTTAAAAAGGATCGATAAGACACTTTTCCACTGTCTGTATTCCTATTGACAAGTTGTTAAGCCATCTCTCTTTCCCCTTTGTGTGACCGGTATGTTATGGTTTGGAAGCACTCATCCCACGCCAGAGTCTGTACCTCGATGAACAGGATACAAACACGAAACCGCGTAGCCTATTCTCACATCACCATCTCGTTCACAACCTCCCCGTATTCCCTAAGCATAATACTAAAAAACAAGTATTACCATTGTGAACCAAGTTGCATAGAAGTGGTCAGTCTAAGCGCTATCTAATCAGTTTTACTCCTGAATTGCATTTTGGTCCGACGCATCTTTGGCACCATTTTTCCGTGCACTAATGCAGTCCATAAATCAGTGATAACTGTGAATACGTATATTAACAAAAACCAGCATAAAACGGTCATATGTCCATTAAGTACAAAGATTTTCAACGTGCACGCCGGCTTTCTGCTTGCACTGTGGAAATCGCCAGAGGCAATACGCTATAACTTTTTGCCAAGTTTCCGAGTTGCTGGCGCAACATTCTTAGATAATACGGCCTTTCAATTGTTCCAGTGAAATAGGCGTTTTATTGTTAGCTCTTCTGTTCAAATAACCCCCAAGAAGAAATCTAAGGGTTCAAAACTGGTGACCGGGCAGGCCAATCATTCAGACCTCTGCGACCGATCCACCGGTGACCGAACACCTTAAGATAATGCCACACCGTTTGTGCATAATGGGCAGGTGCGCCACATCGTTGAATATTTTGACGGGTAAGTTGATTTATTAACAGAACTAACCCTTCACATTTGTTAACATCCTCCTACAAAGAAATGTGTCGGACCTGTGTCATTGCACAGCTGCAGGCCGAAGGAAGTGAAACCAAGCAGAAATTGCTATCCGATAGCTTTGAGCGAATACTGCTCTTCAATCGAAACAACGGAGGTCATTTGGAACATCTACTTCGTTGATTTTTGTGCTCTTGAAACATACTTCATGTAAATATAGGTATAATGTATAACGATTGGTTTCACTAGCACATTGTTGCGATGGGTAATGGTGCAAATCCTTCGTCAGGGTTGAATGGACGCTACGAGCAAATAGAACAAGATGGGTACATGAGAAACGCGTGATCGTTCCATTGCCCAGATGCCAGTATTTACACACGTTACCTTTAGTTCAGAGAGCATTTTGAGTAAGCTGCTTAGTTGCGCACCCATAGTTCCCCCGGATTTGACATCATTCCACCGAACTTGCTGCAGGTGGCAGCTACGAGGATAGCTGAATCATTAACGAGATGTATCCAAAGAGACCTGGACGAACAGCAGGTCCCTAGCTTGTGGAAGCAAGGCATCATTAGTTCGATTTTCAAGTGATAGTCGTTCAGAGCCAGCCAACTATTGCCCAGTGATTCTTCTTCCGGTGCTCTTAAAGGAGATGGAATCGATCATATCTGAGGCTGTGACGGGCTACTTCGAAAGGTCTAACATCATAGCATCTGAGAAACACGCATTCCGCCAGCAACGATCTTGTGTTACCAACCTACTAATTGCCCGTGGTAGTTGGACAGAGATAGCCGACAGTGGGACCGAGATTGATGTCATCTACCTAGGCTTTTCCAAAGCCTTCGACAGCATAGATCACCGCATCCTTCTCCAAAGGCTGCAAGCCTACGGAGTCGAGAACAAAATCGTTGGAGGGATCTGAAACTTCCTCTTTCAGCAGTGCCTTCCGGTTTGAGTTCTAGTTTTATTTTCTGATCCAATTGGTGTGGAATGCCCTGTTCCACAAGGGTCGGTGTTGGGGCCACGGTTATCATTGTTCTTCATTAACGAACTTGCGAGTGTCCCAAGTCAAATTTCCTGATTTTTACCGATGACATGAAAACATGGCGGACAATCGACAGTCAGGAAAATCACGATAAGTTAAAGTGAGAATTAGAGAGTGCATTTGAATGATCAGAAATACATCTACTTTCGTTTACCACGGACACGTGTTTCAGCTTCATTGATAGAAGTCAACACAACTAGGAGGAGTCTTGGTTCACCCCAATGCTGTGAGTTTGGGTGACAGGTAACGCGTGACAAATTGGCGGGTTTAGTTAGAACATCTATAGTGTCACATATTGTAGCGAGAATGACAAGACAGGGGGGTAGACGTTTATTGCACACCGAAAATGGGCACATGAGGGTCTCGCGCGCGCCATCGAATATCGACTAGATTTCCGTGCGGATGTTGGAGACGAGCCAGTCCTTTCGCCTCGGAAGCTCCGACTTGGAAGTCCCGCCTTCCTGTTTTCGCCTCGATCTCCGCTTCTCTGTACCCGATTTGGATCGGCCAGGAGTCGTTCGAGAGCTCTCGACTTGCTTGTTCTGGGATGTGTCAATCGGCTCGGCCTCGGTCCTGTGGGCTGCGCTAGCGGCGTATTTGTCTGATTTATTGCGCTGCCCACATATTCCCGCTCCGTAGTTCCGGGCCCAGGCTCGTCGCTAGCCGTCTTTCGCGATCCGCTCTCAGCTAGCTCCGAAGAGCTCCCCATAGCCCTTCTTGGAAGCGGCCCCTCTACAATATGGAGTTCCACGGGTTCACATCATCGAGTTGTTTCTCTCACCAAGAATTTGACCTCGATGCTGGAACGTTGGTGCAGATAACCGCTAGTATACTACGTGCAACTGGTTGAGGTCAAACGACCGGCTTGTCTGTATACAGTCGATGGAGACTGTTTGGGTACAGCTGCATCTTCTTTATGTACTATGAGTCCAGTAGGAGTGGCCGGAGATTTAGGTTTCTGGTTTTCATTGGCGGCAACCAAATTCCAAACACCACTGGTGTCGAAGCCCTTCTGAAGTTTCGGAACCGTTTGGAAGGTGGACGAGGCTTTGGCAGTGCCCATTGCCATCGGACTGGCCGTGGTTCATCATCATCATACTACACGTTAGCTGGAGGTGGAGAACACCTCAGTTACTGTGCCACAATACATAGAAAAAAAGGAGATTAAAAGCAACTGATGCAAGCTGGCTGAGCTACCGGTAACGGATGGGCATCGTTCCGGTTAGCTACCAGCCGGCTGCTGTGCACAAAAAAATTACTATGCAAAATTATATAAGGCTAAATAATGAGATCGTGGTTTGGGGGGGGAGGCTAAGAGGGATGGGGTACGACAAAGAAACTCACAGCACGAACGCCACTGAGGTCGGCTCCTAGCCATATCAGCAAGTGTGTTCAACCAAACGTGTTCATCATCTTTCGGACCCCAACCAGGGAGACGTAAAGCTCCAACTGAATCCAACTTCGAAGTGAGGGCCTTCATTCCTCTCGACCAAGTCATCGCTTGGCCACCCCTCCTCTTCTTCCATCCACACCCCCGGCGCGCAAACAACGCACGTCGAGCTAGTCGGTGGGCTGACATGCGTAACACGTGGCCGAGCCATCGGAGTCTGGTGTGCGAAATGACGGTGCTGAGTGGTTCAGTTCCTTTTCCTGTGCCGTAAACAAGGCGTCAAACACGCTCGTTGCTCACGCGGTGTTCCCACTAGATGTGAGCCAAACTGCGAATGCACCGGTGGTCGAATGTAACTAGCCTCTTCAGGTCCGCTGCTTTAAGGGGCCAGGTTTCACAACCGTACAGTAGGGTCGAACGTACCGCCGCATTGTACACTCTACCCTTCAGGGAAAGAGTGATGTCGCGCCGGCGTCACAAGTGGCGAAGGTTAGCAAAAGCGCCCCGAGCTTTTGTTATACGATTCGTGATCTCATCTTCAATCCCACGGGCGCTGATACAACTTCCCAGGTAGTTGAATTTTTGAACGACTTCTAGCTGATCCCCACCAAGGGTCAGCGTAGGAGGCGGTCCAGACCAATATTGGAGGAACGCTTTGAACTTCGATTGTGCAAAGCAAAGCCCGAAGCGGCTGACAGCTAGTGCTAATCTGTTCAGTTCCGCTTGGCACGTTTGTGAGCTGTCACAGATTAGGGCAATATCATCAGCATACTCTAAGCCAAGAAGTCGCTCTCCTGCGAGTAGCTCCACACCTCCTAAGTCGTGTCCTGTGAACGCGATTTCCATGACTTCGTCAACAGCGAAGTTGAAAAGGAAAGGTGACAGCGGGCATCCTTGTCTCACGCTGCTGGAGATATTAAGGGGCTAAGAAAACTTGCCGTAAGCCCTCACTCTGCCTGAGCTACACGCATACAATGCTTGGATAATATTCACATATTTCTCAGGGACACATTTCCTGAGTAGACAGCCCCAAAGTGCATGTCTATCCACCGAATCGAATGCACCTTTGATGTCGAGGAACACGATTACGGTGGGCCGCCAGTATGTGTGACGGTGCTCCAACAGCTGACGCAAGGTGAAGATGTGGTCAATGCAGCCACGACCTCGACGAAATCCAGCGTGCTCTTCACGAATATGGCTTTCACGAGTGCCGGTCAGTCTGTGAAGGATGACAGAGGCAAGCAATTTGGAGGCAATAGAGATCAGACTGATTCCACTATGGCTGCTGCATTCCGATCGTGAGCCTCCTTTGAAAATTGGGACTATGACGGAGCGGTTCCAATTGGTTGGGACAGTTTCCTGCTCCCACAGTTTCACTAGTAACTCGTGTAAATCATCCACAAGAGCAGGTCGCCGAATTTGAAGAGGGCTGGAGGAAGGTCATCTGGTCCCGCGGCTTTATTTAACTTCAACAGTTCGATCTCATGTTCGACTTCTGAGCGAGAGGGTGGATCCAAAGGGACAGCCCACGGAGCGGGCGATCAGTGGCCGGCGAGAAATCTAACCATTCCGACCGATTAAATTGCCTTTCAAATTGCTCATCCCAACGCTCCAAGCATTTTGACAAATTGTGGATAGGCTGTCCACTCTCGTCACGTATAGTTTCAATAACAACAGGTCTCCTGCTGCCCGTTTCCCCTATCAGACGGAATAACTTACGATGGTTACCAAGGGCAGCGACCATCTCCATCTCTGATGCACGATGGGACCACCAGGATTCGCGGTCTCTCTTTAGGCTAGCACGAAGTTTTGCCCGGAGCACTTTGCGAGTTTCATTGTGTTCGCATCCAGCCGGAATATGCCGGCCAGCATCGATAAGTTCCAGAGACCGAGAAGAGACCCAATGTCCATGTTGGCGATTAGACATACCACATGAGGATTTTCCTGCTGCTGCTACTAAGGTCTAGTGAATATGAGACCAGTGAGCGTTTATCCAACTCGCATGACAGCGTAGTTTGATAGGTCTTCAGAACAGCTGGCTTCGCCAGTTGGCTGGTGTCAATGCTGTCACAACATCGTCGTGGGCTTCCGCCAAAACGCATCCGCAGGTCAGCACACACAAGTGCATGGTCGGTGTCCACACCTGTTCTCCAATTCGAGCGACAGTTCTGGATGCAGCCTCTCCATCGGTAAATTATCGCAATGTGATCGATTTGCGTCCATAGCTGATTCGAGGCTGATGGGCGCCAAGTCGCCCTCCAGCGGGTGCTGCGTCTGAAATTAGTGCTCGCAATAAATAAGCGAGCATCTTCGCACAAATGAAGTAACCTCCCACCGTTATCATTACGGGAGCCTATACCATGTTGGCTGCCCAGATGCTGCTCATGTGTGGATAATTTTCCAACTTGAGCGTTCAGATCCCCGGCCAGCACTACAGTGTCCGAGCTTCTTCTGTGGCTAAGGAGCTCGTGCAATTGGCGATAGAAGTCGGCTTTTACCGAGTCATCGCTAGAGTTTGTGGGTGCATAGGCAGCGATGACGAATAGTCATCTGTTAGTCCCACGCGACTTCGAAGTTTTGAACGAGCCAGCCAATCGGACCGCACACATCCGGCTACTGATTGGAATCCAATCAACCAGAGCAGCTTCAGCCTGGGAACTCTGGGCAATACCAACATCTTCTCGGCCAGTGCTCGAAGTTGCATCGTCACCAGATAGTCTCAATGAGATAGTGCTGCTGGTGTCACCTGAAGGGGAGCGCAGAGTGAGTACAGAGCTCGAGTCTTGCAGGCGGGTCTCCGATAAGCAGCAGATATCGATCGAGAGGGTCTCTAATGTCCGGGCAAGTGCTGCCTGTTGACCGGGTTGTAGCAGTTTGCGTACATTGAAGCATGCCAATCTGAAGGAGGATCAAGGGCTCCAAATGGAAGCCGATGAACTGGAATGGGCCGCTTGATTGGACATGGGCCTGTTGACAGTGCAGGAATGACGCTCCGCGTTCATCTGTGAGTTGAAACTAAAAGGCAAGCGACTATTGAAGCAAGGTGGGGGAGGCCCGAGAATTGGGGGGTTGAAAACAGGGGGATATACATAAAGTTGGAACGGGACGATAAGGGTGAAAAAGCGCGAGAAGGGGAATAAGAAGACGGGAAGGCTTGAGCAGTAGCATCCAAACCCCTATCCACCCTGCTCGTTGCAGCAGATAGGGTACCGTTGATTCTCCTCTGCGGTGGCCAGAGCATCAGAAAGTTGCTTGAGGAAAGATTCATTGTATTGTGTGGGCAGGATACTGTCAGGTTGCTCAGTCCTAGACAGGAGAACGTTTAGGGTTCTCAACCAAAGCCTTTGTTTCAAAAACCTGACCGCAAGGCAGCGGGTTTGTCACTGGACTACAAGGAGTCCGTTTTAAGGAATAAGGTGCCACCCTCATTCCCACTCCCAACCTGGAGGACCAGGAGGCTGAGTTTGTCTGGCTTCTAACCATTGATCAATATGGTATGAGTGGCTCTGAAGGTGCAAAAGCACCACCCAGCATAGCTCAATGGATCGCTGAGGCACACAAACCATCGCACCAAGGTAAGGTCCAGCCTCATTGCGATGGACTGGCTGTGTTAGACAGCGGGTTAAAAATGCATCATCAGTGGCATTAAACGCCAATGCTAACAGTTGCGCCAATATTCCTAAAGTAACTGGCGGTGGTTACTTTAGGAGTATTGGCGCAACTGTTAGCATTGGCGTTCAATGCCACTGATGATGCATTTTTAACGCGCTGTCTAACATTATCCATCAGTTTTAATGCGGGGCCTGATGTGAATGACTGGGATGTACTCTCTGTCACGGTTTCTACAAATGCATCATTTTTGGTGCGCCAAATTTGTTCAAACATTGCCACCAGCCTTTCCTACTTCTGCGATAATTCATGTACAATCTTTACCAATGGGATGACTATATGTACTGAACAGAACCACAGCGAATCTGGTTTATTTTGTGTAGCTCCAACTGGTGAACTGTGAGCTTGGAACATGTGCGATGAAAGCACGTGACCCTGGCTTGCAAGAAACGCATAACCCACCATATTGAGTTTCAACAGTTACATCCATCACCGTCAACGTTACAGTAAACAACAACAGTGACGCCTGTACCCTGCCGGGCAATTGAACGATCGCGCGTTTCTCATGTACCCATCTTGTTCTATTTGCTCGTAGCGTCCATTCAACCCTGACGAAGGATTTGCACCATTACCCATCGCAACAATGTGCTAGTGAAACCAATCGTTATACATTATACCTATATTTACATGAAGTATGTTTCAAGAGCACAAAAATCAACGAAGTAGATGTTCCAAATGACCTCCGTTGTTTCGATTGAAGAGCAGTATTCGCTCAAAGCTATCGGATAGCAATTTCTGCTTGGTTTCACTTCCTTCGGCCTGCAGCTGTGCAATGACACAGGTCCGACACATTTCTTTGTAGGAGGATGTTAACAAATGTGAAGGGTTAGTTCTGTTAATAAATCAACTTACCCGTCAAAATATTCAACGATGTGGCGCACCTGCCCATTATGCACAAACGGTGTGGCATTATCTTAAGGTGTTCGGTCACCGGTGGATCGGTCGCAGAGGTCTGAATGATTGGCCTGCCCGGTCACCAGGTTTGAACCCTTAGATTTCTTCTTAGGGGGTTATTTGAACAGAAGAGCTAACAATAAAACGCCTATTTCACTGGAACAATTGAAAGGCCGTATTATCTAAGAATGTTGCGCCAGCAACTCGGAAACTTGGCCAAAAGTTATAGCGTATTGCCTCTGGCGATTTCCACAGTGCAAGCAGAAAGCCGGCGTGCACGTTGAATATCTTTGTACTTAATGGACATATGACCGTTTTATGCTGGTTTTTGTTAATATACGTATTCACAGTTATCACTGATTTATGGACTGCATTAGTGCACGGACAAATGGTGCCAAAGATGCGTCGGACCAGAATGCAATTCAGGAGTAAAACTGATTAGATAGCGCTTAGACTGACCACTTCTATGCAACTTGGTTCACAATGGTAATACTTGTTTTTCAGTATTATGCTTAGGGAATACGGGGAGGTAGTGAACGAGATGATGATGTGTGAATAGACTACGCGGTTTCGTATTTGTATCCTGTTCATCGGCGTCCAGACTCTGGCGTGGGATGAGTGCTTCCAAACAATAACATCTCGGTCACACAAAGGGGAAAGAAGATGGTTCAACAGCTTTTCAATAGGAATGCAGACCGTGGAAAAGTGGCTTATCGAGCCTTTTGAATTTGCTATTCGTAGTTTGCAGCATAACGTGTCAGAAAAGTTATCACATGGATAACGCCTTGTGGTGTATATTATGCGTGAGAACCCACATGCGTGTCCTGTGGTCCTTCGATTTGTCATTCACTTTTTCGAGCCAATGAGCTTCTCATTTTGTGCAATACGTGATTCGCAGTATCCGCGAATAGTAGATATTGCCTAGAAATGCAGCTTCTCAGTTCTGTGATAATGGAATATTGCCTCATCAGTGAATGTGTTGTAATGAACGCTCATGGTCCCGCTTGAAACAAACTGGGCAGTGTTATCACACTTGTTTTCTGGAACGGCGATTAGTACTGCGACGGAAGAATAGGATATGCGGCAGCGATAATCATTAGGCGGCATAGCTTTTCAAGAATTCTTTCTCAAAAGGTCACATTTCATATTAGCAAGTCCAAATTGTAAGGAATGCCTATTTTGCTAAGGTAGGTTGTTGGAAAGTAACTTTCAGTCTACAAGAGCGTTACCAATAAGCCTTCTGCTATTAGCTGGGATAACATTAATCACCTATTACATACTTCTTGCTCAGGCCAGTTACGTCTGCTGAAGCGCCACCACAATTATACCGCAGTAGCGCGGTAATGAGGCACTGCTGTTTCGATTTTGCACGCCTGTCTCCGTTCTAACCAGCCCGACACACCGTATGTATCGATCGGTGAACTTGCCCTGTGGCGTGCCGTAGGTTGACTCCAACCCAACCATCCGCACCTGATACAGCTTTTTCACCATGGACGACACTGGCGAGTACACATGAACCCACATGAATGCAGGCGGTCATTCTACGCCCATGTGACCTGGTGAGACACTTTCCGATAGGTCAAGCTTTACTATTGGGCAGTTGGTAATTTAGTGTGCTCTACCTCTCATCCGAAGGAGTGATCCTTTGACCTGCATTACTGGAGTAAATGGACCAGATTTTTGCTGCAGGCTGTTTAAGAATTCTCTTTTCTTTTGTATTAACTTGTACGAACACCACTTGTTTTTTTTCTATCATTTCAAAGTGTGTTAATGGATGTTTCGTTCCCATGATGTTCTGGATTTATGTAACCTCCTCAAGCCTATAGGATCATGCTATAGTCGTCTGAATGAAGGAAACCTCTCTGCTAACTCTGGTGACGTGGAATGGTGCAAGTACTCTTGATGATCCAGATTGTCGTAAGCGTTGGGCTTGGCCATTTCGGTCTGTCTCTGCAGCACCTGTGGCTGCCACTCGCGGAACCGCTATTTTACAGCACTGATGCATTCTGTTTATTTAGACTGACCGTATTCAGTTATTTTCAGGCAGAATGTTTTTTTGCCATAGCATCATCTTCAGTACATGTAAGCTGCGGTTGAGCAACACACTTCGGTTTATATATCGGAATACAAAATGATAAGAGACTTATAATTACACTACAGATTACGCAAAGTACACTACAAAATAATCTGATGTTAAATATCATATTATGCCTTCCGCATCAACTCGGGATTGTAGGAGGAACATAAGAGGTGTGGGATAAACAAATAACCTCACTGCACAAACGGCATTGCGGCCGCCTCTTCGCCATATCAGCAAGTGTGTCTAAGCAGACGTTTTCATCGTCCTTTGGACCCCAGCCAGGCAGTCGGGATGCACCAACCGACGCCAGTTTCGAAGTGAGGGTTTTCATCTCTCTCGAGCAAGTCAACGCTTGGCCTCCCCTCCTCCTCTTCCAACCGCACCTGCGGCGCGCAAACAATGCGGGTCGCGCGAGTCGGTGCGCTGGCAAGCGCAACACTTACCCCAGTAATCGGAGCCTGGTACGTGATATAATGGTGCTGAGCCATTCGCTCTCTCTTTCTGCACTAAATACGCGAAGTCGAACACTCTCATTGCTCAAGCGGTGCCCCCAACAGACATGAGCTAAGCTGCGAGGGCAGCGATGATCGAACGTGACGAGCCTCCTTATGTCTGTCGAGCTGATGGGCCAGGTTTCACAACCATATAGGAGGGTTGAACAGACGGCTGCGTTATGTACTCTGCCCTTCAAAGCGAATGTAATGTTGCGTCTACGCCGCAGGTGGCGGAGATTAGTAAATGCACCAAGATTTTGCTATGCGGTGCGTAACCTCATCTTCGATCCCACGGGCGCTAATATGGCTGCCCAGGTACATGACTTCCTGAACGACTTCTAGCTGATCACCATCAAGCGTTAGCGCACGGGTGTGTCACTGCCAATCTTGAAGAAGTACTTTGCATTTCGATGGAGCAAACCATAGCCCAAGACGATTGATAACTATTACTAATCGGTCCAGTGTTGCTTGACATGTTTGGGAGATGTCATAGATTAGCGCAAGATCGTCCGCATGCTACAAGTCAAGTAGTTGTTCATCAAGAAGTCGCTCCACACCTTCTAGGTCATGTCCAGCAAATGTGCTTTGCAAGACTTCGTCAACTGAGAAGTTAAATAGGAAAGATGACAGCGGGCAACCTTGTCTCACACCGCTGGTGATACTGAAGGGTGGAGACTGTTCCCCATAAACCCTCACACCGCCCGAAATATGTGCGTACAGCGCTTTGGTAATGTTTATCTATTTATCAGGCACACCTTTCCCCAACAGACAGTCTCAAAGGGCACATCGATCAGCCGAATCAAATGCACATTTTATGTCAAGAAACACGAAAACAGTGGGTCGCTAATAAACATGGCGGTGCAAGATGAAGATGTGGTCGATGCAGCCCCGACCTCAAGGAAACCCGGCTTGCTCTTCACGGACCTAGCTTTCACGAATGTCAGTCAGTCTGTGAAAAATGACACAGGCAACCAATTTGGAGGCAGTTGAGATCAGACTTATCACTCTATGACTGCCGCATTCCGAACGGGAGCCTCTCTTGGAAACGGGGACAATGACGCAGCTGCTCCAGTCTGTCGGGACTGTCTCTTGCTCCCAAAATTTCACTAACAACTCGTGTAAATCATCTACTAGAGCAGGTCCCCCGAATTTGAAGAGGGCTGGGGGAATTCTATCTGCCCCTGCGGCCTCATGCAATTTCAACAGCCTGGTCTCAAGTTTGACTTCTGCGCATGAAGGCGGATCCAATAAGACGGCAAAGGAAGAAAGGCGCTCAATGTCCGAAAAAGAAAGCGATAATTCAGGTTGATTACATTGCCTTGCAAATTGTTCGGTCCAGCGCTCCAAGCGTTTCGACAAGCTGTGGGTCGGCTGTCCACTCTCGTCGCGTATTGTCTCGCTAACACCAGGTTTCTTGCTGCCTGATTCCCGTATTAGACGGAATAAGTTACGATGGTTACCAACGGCAGCGGCTGTTTCCATCTTCGAGGCAAGATAAGACCACCAGTCTTCGCGGTCTTTATTCAGGCTAGCACGCAGTTTTGCCCTGCGCTTTTTACAAGCCTCATTGTCTTCGCTTCAAGTCGTAATACGTCCGCAAGCATCTGTAAGTTCCAGAGACTGTGTAGAGACCCAATATCCAGTTTGGCAATCTGACTTGCCACATGAAGACCTACCTACTGATAGTAAGCTTTGGCGATTATTCAACCAGTGGTCTTCGACAGTGCTCAGTGGGCGCTTACTCAGCCCGGAGCTCAGCGCACTTTGATACACATTCAGAACACCTGGCTTCCCCAGCTGACTGGTGTCAACCCGTTGACTTCGACTTTGCGGACGTCCACCGGAACGCACCCGGAGGTCGGCGCAGATAAGTGTGTGGTCAGAGTCCACGTTGGTGCTCGAAATCGAGCGACAGTTTTAGACACAGCCTCTCCAGTGGTAACTGATTGTGATATGATCGGTTTGCGTCCGTGGCTGGTGCGCGCTAAGTCACGCTTCTGCGGGTGGTGTGTCGAAAGTACTTGCTCGCGAGAAAGAGACGAACATCTTCACACAGCTGTAGCAATCGCTCACCGTTATCATTACGAGATCCTACACCATGTTGGCCGCCCAGATGAAGCTCACTAGAGGACAATTTTCCGACTTGGGCGTTCAGATTGCCAGCCAACACCACAGTATCTGCGCTCTTTCTGTAACGAAGAAGATCGTGTAGTTGCTGCTAGAAATCATCTTTCACCGAAGCAGTGCTACAGTTTGTAGGGGAGTAGGCCACAATGACCAACAGGCACCGTTTGTTCCCGCGCGACTTCGTAGCATGGAACGAACCAACTAATCTAACGGCGCACATCCGACTGTTGACTGGGCTCCAATCGATCAGGGCAGGTTCAGCTCGGGAAATCAAAACAATACCGACGCCAGCTTGACCAGCATTTGAAGCTACATCATCGCCAGACAGGCGCAATGCGAATGTGTAGCCAGTGTCGCATGTGGGGGATCGCAGGGTAAGTACGGAGCTTGAATCTTGCAGGCGGGTCTCTGATAAACAGCAACTATCGATCGATAGGATCTCTAGTGTTCGGGCTGCCTGTTGGCCAATCTGTAGCAAAGTGCGCACGTTCAGGCATGCCAGTCTTAGCAAGACTCGAGGAATCCAAAGGTAAACGGATGAACTGACGATGTCCACTTGGTTGAACATGGGCTTGTCGACTGGATTGCAGCGACACCTTGCGGCTGTGTGTGAGTCGAAACTAGGACACAAGTGTCTACTGAAGCAAGGTGGGTGGGCCAAGAATTAGAGGATTGAAAATGAGTGAATAAAAGTAACCTAGGGACGGGACGATAAGGATGAAAAAACGCAAGAAGGGTGATAAGAAAACGGGAAGGTCTGAGCAGTAGCATCCAAACCCCTATACACCCTGCTCGATGCAGCAGATAGAGTGCCGTTTATTCTCCTATGCGAAGTCCAGAGCAACAAAGAATTGTTAAAAGAAAGGTTCCGTGTATTGCGTGGACTGAATACTGTCAGATTGCCCAGGCTTAGACAGAAAAGCGCTTAGGGTTCTCAACCAAAACCTTTGGTTCAAAAGACCTTACCGCAAGGCAGAGGAGTTTTGGCACTGGACTACAGACAGCCCGTTTTATGGGGTAAGGTGCCACCCACACTCCAACCTCCAACCTCCAACCTGGAGGGCCAGGAGACCGAGTTTGTCTGTCCCCTAATCATTGACCAATCTGGTATGAGTGGCTCTGAATGAATGTGCAAAGAGAACCACCCAGCATAGCTCAAAGGATCACTGAGGCACACATACCATCGCACTACGTTAAGGTCCAGTCTCGTCAAGATGGGAAAGAGAAGCACAGAGGAGGAAAAGTTGTTGCATTTTACCACTGCTTCTCTGAGGTTGTATATGCGGGACTGAGGAATTTCGCCGCTGATATGGTATCCATATTTGGAACAACATATATCTGTGAGCAAACTTCCTTAAATATGAAGTATGTGAAGTCATCATCCTCGACTAATTGATGATGAATATTTGCAAACAATTCTCTCTATTGGATCCAGCAATTCCACACCAAATATTGATGCTATTTTGAAAGACAAAGTTCAGTTCCACAAGCCACTTTAATCAGTTTGCTGTTTAGTTTGTGCTATCCGGATGTGTGCGCTAAATGTCTGAGGTAGCTGGTATTTTGCTTATGCCGTCAATAACATTTTAATTTACTAAGTATGTCGTTGTTTTTGTTTCTTTGAATATTGCATGCCGCTCACCCATGTCTAACATGGAATGTTGAACTAGGTTTATTAGCTTTTTGGCACAAAGCTTGCGTTTTGGCCTGCGGGTATGCTGCAGCAATCTAATCCTGCCCACGGTCGTCATATAACTGGCAATCCGGCCAGCCGTGAAAAAAATTAACTGACCCCTGGTCTAGGTGAAGCGAAGAAGGGACCGCATCGGTCTAAGAGCATCGATGTTAATGGAGGTAAACGAAAAATATATGCTGACGTTTTTTGGGACAGACGTGCTGTTGTTTTTGTGGATTTACCTTTGTGGAACAAATTCTTTGTATCTTAATGATCAGCATTTTGGTTGATCATTTCCAGATGTGCATGTGTGGAACTGAGAAATCCTTCTCGTATCTTATATCCGGGGAAACCAAGAAAACTATCACGTAGCTCTCCGACACAAGTGATCAAGACACCACTGGTGGATGCGCAGAAAGTGTGAGCAGGGTCGAAACTGGACTACGCGAAGACGGAAAACGTGAGGTCAGCTCCACTGCAGATGAAAGAAACAAGTGACGAAAATGACGCAGGCATATTCACGAGCTGGGGACCAGCATCAGAGACCGGCTCACATGATAGTAGGGGAATGAAGAATTCTAGATGAAAACTCATCACCTAAAATGACGAGTGGCAGATGGATCCATACATCACTGTACAATCTCAGCTTCCATTCTGTCTGCGTTGCAATGAATGCTGGAGTAGGTTTGCGCTCCTTCTTCACTCTGTTTTGCAGTTATGAGTAATTGGGGGACATCGAGTAATGAAATAGTGTCTCTCACCCGCAGTTCCCTCTGGTCAACTTCCACATCTCACCCACTTGGTGAATCAGGGGCGCTCACTGTGCCGACGTAGAAGCTATGACACTCAGTTGACCACTAAACAGAATGTGGACACAGACACCCAATCCTTGAAAAAGCGGATCTAAACCACGGCTAGCCAGCCATCATTACGTAGGACTGAAGTGGCTGCTTCAGGATGGCTACCTTCCGCGCCTCACATTTTCGTTACTTGACCGACCGTGCGATGCGACGTGACTAGTAAGCAAGCACAGGGTTCAGGTGCACTCAGTCGATAGAAGGCCACGTGTCTCTTTTTCACCGTTACAAGTGATCTGAATGCTTAAGTCCGGAGTCTATCCAGTCAGTTGATCTCACTTACTGATCGCCGGATATGCACACTTCAGAAGGGATGGCAGCTGAGGTAAAAAGGTACCTTTTACTCCCATTTGATCAGATGTAACGCTCGGTCATGGAATTAGCAACGCGTTTCTCGAATGATGGACCGAACTAACGCCCAGTTTGTTTTTCGAAAAGTGCAAGCATTCAGCTACCAGCCTCACACCTGTTTCTGAGTTTCGGATATAAATGGTCGACGTTCGCCGCTTATTTACACAAAACATTCTCTTCTCTCTACCCTGAATCAGTTCCAGTCAGACGCCGTTTTCTATTTGTTTCGGACAGTTCGATTGTCGTGCCCGTAAAATTCAACAAGCTGAAGTGTCCTGTCGCTTTCTTTCAGCAAAACCGAGGTGGCAAATCCGACAACGCCCCCACCCTCTGTTAACTTGTTCCTCAACATATCTCCCGTAGGCAATGGGTGGTGAAAGCGATGGCAAGGATGCCGTTATGAGTGTGTGCTGAATAGATTTGATATGGCGGGATATGTCAGTGTTACATGTCCCGCTCCGATGTCAACCCAGTTGTGTCAAGTAGGCCATTGAGACAGTGGGCAGACCGCATGCCCTGAAGAACGAGCACAGCGTACGAGTGTCCTATCCCTGCCGTTGCGCAGTAAGAGTGAAACACCGCAAAGGTGAGTTGCGTTTGTGCGTGTGTTTGTGATCGCGCGTTAGCAATTGTTCGCCGCAGTGTTTTCACCGACGTGCTTGATTATTACAGTGCTTAGCGGGTCTGCAGACATAACTGACGCAACGGTCCAGTTGTCTGATATCTTCGAGATTTGGTTCAACAGAAATATGATGATACGGTTTGCGAAAATGATCGCGGTTTGGTTTGAACGATACTCAGAATGGTTAGTCTTTTCATACCGAACGGTTGTATCAACGGATCGATAGTGAAGTAGGGAAGCCTGGGTGCGAATGTTAACTCGGTCACGTCGGCGTATTTATGAGTGCACCGCACAAACACTGCAAGTGTGTGCGACAGGGGTCTTTTCATGTGGTTGATAGCCACAGAACCGTGACTTATTTTTCCCACAGCAGCAGTTACTCTTTTGCATCAACTAAGCAATTTATTAAGCATGAATGCGGCATTGCCAAACTTCCATAATGCAGTTGTGCAGCAATACATACCAAACAGGGCTTAGGTGATGGTAGTAAGTGCCATTGCCTACGGGTATTGTTCGATCTGCAAGAGCTTACCCAAAGTAGCATCATCTAGTAAGTCAGAACTTACCCATCATAGATTGTCACATGCCCCGATTGAGCCATTCGGGCATTAAAAATGCATGTAGGTGATGGATAGATTTTTGTTGTTGTTTTCTACCTTCATTGTTAGTTTCTTCCTTTGTTGAACACATTAATTTGGCACAGCCGTTGCGGAAAGTGGAACCAGTAGCGATTGATGTCATGATCACTAGCCCATTGGACACCACCACGGGTATTGCTTGGAACAACATCTGCTACGTTTTGAAGTGCCAGCGTGGATCTTCTCCGCGACACGTTACGTCAATGTTGATTAGAACTTACACAAAAATTAGTCTTTGTCATTCACGTTTCTAAGACGGCATCCGAAATGATGTTACTCTGTCTTGACGCTCACCTCCACGAACCGTCTAGTCCTTGCCTAAAGCCCCCAACTTGGCGTAGCGATGCTGTGTGTATGGAACCCGAGAGGTAACCTTTACCTCCAAACGCCATAAACGTTTCAGCACCATCTAACACCCTGAGCCATACTTGCGAAAACGCCTGGCACTCCGTCGTTAAACTTCTCCGCACTCGTTCTGTGTATGGACTACGACACGCAGTCTCAACTTGGACCGTGGGCTACGGTGACACGAGCTTCGATCGTGTTTGACCCTTTGGATAACATCTGAAATGGCCCACTGTAAACAAACTTCCGTCGTGTGTGTCAGCCCACACATCGACTGTCTCAACCTGAAGATTCATGCTATGGGCACATCAGGAAGGACAATGTAATTTACTGACAGAATCATTTAATATTTATCTCCCTCAGAGAGGACTCTCAAGCAACCGAACTGAGCGACGTTCACTTTAGAGTGGGTCACCTTCCCAGCTGAGATAGCGTGTGATAATCCGCTCACAAATCAGATGATCCACACAGCCCAACAATGGATTCCTAGTGTTTTGCGTTACGCATTATCGGCATATCTCGGTAGGAGATTGACAAAGTCACCGACCAGTAGTTTCTACGCCGGCATTTGCAATGGCATTTCTGCCTTCACTATCTGAACATTCTAGATGGCGGTGAAATCAGTGTTGCTGCAGCGAATATCCACATTTATCGGCCCTGAGGACGCCTCACAATAGCGTCTGTGGAACCTGTGAGTTAGCTAAGGATCCCCGGGCATTACTCCTCATCGCCTCCATTCGGAAACACCTGTGCCCAGCTTCGTAGGCAGGAGCCATAAATAGCCCACAACAATAGGAAAGAGGGGTTGGAAGGGGACCGGGTACAAGATCCAACACCGGAATCAACATACACAGGTGGACAACGGGATGATGGAGACAGGATGCTGTTACCCGACAACAAGTCGTACATCAGAATGACCGGAACTTACAAAGGATCGAAAAAGTCTCTGAATTCATACAACGCACTGTATAAAAAACCTTCGCCATAACACCCCACCGAATCCCAAGCCGGCAGATACCACGAAACATTATCTCCTGGACACTTCTGTTTTTCGTCTATCAATCTACATCGAAAGTGATCGAAACAGGTTTACCAACAGAAACTATGCTAATACCTGCTCCTACTTCACCCCACAACTATGCAACTACACTTAACCAAGCATTCCCCTCCGACCCTATTTTACGGGAAGCGGGGTTGGTTCCATAGCCATTCCCAACAATGCCGTTGCAGACGGGCGCCAACTATATGTTACCACTCTTCATGCAATTTCTGCAGACAACACAGATGGCTCAGCCCCACGCCACTCGCAATCAGTATCCAATGATCCAGATGCTCTCTTGTTCCTTGGTCTGTCAAGGCGCCAAAATGGTAAATCGTCCTTAGCCCCGAAGTTATTAGTTGAAGATCTGTAGGCTACATGTATGTATTCACCTGCTTTCCCCAAACCAAAACACGCAAGTCCATTGAAGGGTCCAAGGCAGCACTACTTAAAAATAGCAAACATGCACCATCAACCTCAATCTAGGCGCGTTTTGCTGCTCAATGCACGTTCCCTCGAAAACAAAATCCCTTTTCCACGCCCACTTATTTCTCTCTCTGGTGCACAAATCATAATTGTAACCTAGATATGGCTAGTGGAAGACACTCCTGAGTTAGAGTACAGCATATTAGAATATAATGTATTTATTGGATGTCGTAAGACTAGAATATGTTGTGCTTGAGCCATCTATGCACACGAATCATTGCGCGCTAAAACAGTACACATTCCCTCACGTAAGTGCCTCCAGGACTCCGCTTTTATAAATATGGCGCTGGATAATAGCCGGTTGCCCCTCGGTGTGTATACATGCACCCAAATTACATTTACGCAGAAATTAATGCATTGCAAGACCTGTTCTGTTACCCAGTGGATCAACCAGCCAAGTACAAAGTGATAAATGGAGATTTCGACATGCCGGACACCTCATGAACCTCCTGCCATATGTCCACCAGGTATGCAAATCTGATTTTGTCTTTACATACACATAATGGGCACTACATGTTATCGCTGGCATCAGAAAAATAACACATTAGACCTTATAGTTATCATTAGCCTAATACCAGCTTTCGCTGTTGTACTGGAACGCTTTCCTGGCACGGACCACAAACTGGTCCAGTTGTATTCACAAATAACGCCAGACTCGCAAAAACGAATGCACCTAAGACACAAATACCCTCAGGGCACTATGAATCAGTTGATTTGGACTCGTTGGCTAATTTACTCAGGCATATTCAGGGGGAGGTTTTCTTCCTCGCTGACGACCCGCAAGCTGCAGCTGATGCTCTGTATAATAACATCAATGACTATCTCGGCGCTCTGGCTCCTATCAAACATAGAGACTTTCCCTCAGTTCGCATCAAGGCTGATTCATGAAAAACACATGCTAAACTCAAAAACCTAATCACGGCATACCGAAAAACGAATAACTGCTCATTCTTGATACAACACCATAATTTAATTACATCGCTGAAGCTGGCTTATTACGCGAAACAAATCGCTGATGAAAAGTGGGTTCTCCATAGCCGAACCAAAAATCGTGAACTGATCAGACTTTTAAATCGCAAAATATCAAGCATATCCAAGACGCAATCTCACTCGTAATACCGCCTGATTGCTACATGATAGACTCTGCTCAAACTAGCGTAATGTTTAACCAGTATTTCTGAGCCTGCTTCAACGTAGATACCGAATCTCTATGCAATGTCATTACTCAGGGTCGAGCAGCTCAATCGTATCAGATTTGAGCTTCACGATATACACCAACTTATCAGGTGTACAAAATTATCGTATTTCTAGGTTCATACGATATTTCCCCGCAGTTGTAAAACTAGGGAACGATGATATCCCCGTGCTAATGCTGAATATATTCAATCTATCCATGAACACCTGCACCGTGCCAGCTCAGCGGAATGAAGCCATAGTTGTGCCGCGACTTGAAAATTATGGCCCAATAAACCCCACGTCGATCGTATCAAAGATTATAAAGCGACATAGCAAAGATAAAACTATCGAATTTCTATTATCAAGAAAGCCAATAGACAACTCTCAGCACATCATTTTGAAAATATCGGTTCTGCATCACTTGCCACCTGGAATTGCTAAACAACATAACTGCCTCGATGATCTTGGTATGTCGACAACTAGACTTTACCTCGACATGCACAAGGCGCTTGACCGGGTGCCTCTGAAAATCTGATACCTAAATTGATGCCATACGGGATCAGTGAACCCCTGCTGTCTTGCTTGAGGTCACCCCTTACAAATAGAGCGCAGGTGGCACAACTTCGAAATACAAGTCTGAGCCTACACCTGTCACCAGTGGCGTGATACAGGGAAGTGTCCTTGGGCCGTTACTGGTCTTAATTTATGTTAACGACATCTTCGACGTAGTAAAATTCCGTACATCAATTCTGTTTGCCGATGACATTAAAATTGTATGCACTTTCAGTCCAGAAGCCTCCAATGCTGCTGTCCACTTGATTCAATGGCACCTCCATGCGCTTGAAACCCGAGGCTCAAATTGGAAAATGTATTTCGCCACTGACAAATGTTGTGCAATATTCCACAATTGCGATTTGACTCATAATGACCTGACTCTTGAAGGCAAACCACTTAATCTCTGTCCTACGGTTAGAGATCCGGGATTGCGATATTCATGCTCACTTGCCCTCCATGAGCATGTAGGCTATGCCACCGTGAGAATAAGACGGAAAATTGGATTTCGATGCTGGACGTTTCCCTACAGGAATCAATATTACATCCTTACAAATCAGTTGTTCGACCCAAGTTTGAATATTGCTCAATGGTGTATAACAGCTCAATACAATGCGATCGCAATACCATGAAACAAGTGCGGAGAGCATGTACATAGCGCCTTCTTGGTACTTTTTCAGAACAGGAATATTCTGAAGGATGTAATAAGCTCAAGCTTGATGCGTTCAGCCTGCAGTGCATGAAGCATAACCTAGTTATATTCTTTAACATCCTGCACAGAAATATAGGTGTTTCCAACTTCAGCCTGACTTTAATGCAATCAGTAGTCTACAACACACGAAACACACAGAACTTAGTGGCGGAATGCAAGTCCATAACAAGCGGGTCTGTCTACATTTCATCAACAGGTACACCAGTCGAGAACTAGCAACCACCCATAATATGTGTCTGCACTCTCGAACACGAATTTCGAAAAAACATCCGCAAATCCTTGTCTGTACAGAAGGTGATAAAACCGTTTGATTGTTCCACACCAACAAGCCAAGCGTACCAGCAGGGTCCATATTTCGTATGATGCAGTACGTGATTCACCAGCATACCCCCTGCTGCGCTTTATAGGTGGGAGAACAATTACAAGCCGGCCAGCATACTTTCATTTAAGAAAACTATATATTCAAGAAAAAGAGGCCGAAGGTAAGCAACTGTTTTCGATGAATTCATCGTCAGACCTTTACAATCATATGGGTACACTAGCAATGGGCGTAACTGTGGAGTTGATCAGTTCACATTAAATTAGATCACGTGTCGACCAGGGGCCTAAACCAGCAACAAACATAAACAAGCGCAAACTAGGGCAAACATGTAGTCGAACGATTGGTCCTGGCCTCAGAATCGTCCGTTTTATCTGACCAGGGTAGCTTAAGAGCTTGGACCAGTTTCTTTGTGAACGCAAAGCTGTTGATACAACCGAATACTGATAGCTTCGGCTGCAGCGAGGCTGCGGAGGCGCGCGCTTTTCGACTGGATTGGAGGGACCTTGTATAGTATTCGAAAGGCGCGGCTTTGGTCGAGTTCATGTCCACTATTGACCAGATGAGCCATAACAGAGCCAGTTATAGCCCCGGTACCGCCTCGACGCAAACAACATGGAAAGTGCACGCTTATGCGTCGTTCGATCGAGGTAAGTGGCGCCACAGGCTCACTCAAACTGACAAATGACCATAGAAGCGGTCAGCGTCACTGAGACATCAAATCGGACCACAGCCAGTCCACTGGACCGAAAACAGTATACCAACAAGGCAGCTATAACCACCTTCTTTTGTGGGGTGAGTGGGTTGTTCTATGTGCCACATGTAACCCGCCGAACTGTTTCGCTCAGTGAGCAGGCATTGGTTTATGCGCTAATCCAAAGTGGTTGAGTGTGATCCTTCACATTGAACAGTGTATACTGCCGACTAGTAAGGCTGTACAAACGAACCAGTTACGAGGCATAATGCACTCTGTAACAGTTTCGGATAGCCACCGGTTCAGCGCTACCAGGATAAACCGTCTGACATGAGTTTCCATCACCAACGCACACTCGCACACTTAGGTACGGTTGTGCGTGTAAGTGTAAAACCAAAAATATGCAGATTGATGCTGTGTGTTGCGCATTCGCAACTCTGTTTATTGTGATCGGTTTTATCCTTTTTTGAGCTCTTCGGGTATAGGTAGGAGAACTCGAGCCTGAACCGAAGAGCTGGATGTTGCCGTGACCCTTGATTGAAATCCATCTATAGTAGCATGGGAATGGGGTGCGTGGATGGCGCTACAACCTTTTTATCAATGGTACCATTGCTTGCTCAAGAATTTCCAGTCGCATTGGGAAGCAATTAGTTACTGTTACGGTAAGCAACGCCATGGGCCTTCAAACGCAACAAACCCTGTTCTTGATTTTCGGGTTTGGAAACACCCAACGTGTATCTTGGATTTCGACACGCAATTTCAACTGTGGACTCGGTTGGATTTGAAGTCAACCTCTGCCATTCCGCTCACTGAGAAGGTATCCGAAGTAAATCTCAGTGTAGCTCTTTCATACCCCTGCACTCCACAACCGACGGTTTCGTCCTTGTGTGGACCCATCAGGTGGAGATAGCCTGAGCTGGGAGCGAAACTCTTCACACAGTGCGCCGAGTGGCGGTTGCCAAACCGCTCTCCATGCTTCCAGTTATAAGGTCAGTTGAACATCCCTAACACCCTTCACGTATACGTTGAATGGCTGTATAACGCTAGACAGCGAGCAATACATTTGTTTTGGGCCTAGGTCCCCCCCCAGCCGCGTCAGGAGAAACAAGACACACCGGCTCAGCACACTAGCGTTCTATTTACAATTCTGAGGCAGAGAGTACAACTAGCTGTGTAGTTAAAAACTCACCTGCCCACTCGATCGATCGCCTGATCTACCGCACTGAGGCAGGCGAGTCCCTCCGCCTGAGCTTTCAGCCACCATCACAACCTTTACGTGCGACAACCACAATGTGTCCTCTCATCAGATGCACACGAAGACGCTTTATTCTTGACGCTGAAATTAAGGGCCCAGTTCTGAACACTTATTTCACCACAGAATCCGCACAACTTCCGTCTCCATAGTGTTGTACCAAGGTGCAAGTGACCATCAGCGGGTTTCGGGGCCCCGATGCAGCGATTGTCGAATGGTGGGGTCCTCATGTATTTCAGCGACGTTGTGGCATCCAATATCGTATCCCTCATCCTGCTAGGGTACGTTTGACCACACAATGCAGGTTTACGTTCCAATTGAACTATGGACTTCATTCTCGATGATTCCTATTCACGACACGGCATTGCATGATCAAATTCTTTTGCATTTGGAAGTTTCAGATGAAGATAGCGGTAGTGGTGAACACCATCACTAATATACCACCAAGTCCTCTGAGTTAAACCGGTTGAAGTGGTTTTAAATTCATTCATGTGCTATCGGAGTACTCGGTGAATACTGAGTTTCATCCAGTTTTGGACATCCCTTAACTTAAATACAAACTCGATAGTTCCTCTCACTAGGCATGGCCAGTGAGATGGACACACTTACTGTGTTACTGGCCCCCAATACTTCTCTACACAACCGACTTCGCCTTCACCCTATCTTTTCGGCTGGAACTAGATGAGCTGGGAATCGAAGGTGGAATTCAGGGACATATGGTGCGCCTGTCAACAAATAACCACGGATTTGCACGAGCAACGAGAGACTACGGTGGCTTGGAATTCGTCGTTAGGTTTTTAAAGCACAGTATAACCAGCTATGGTGACCACCAGTCTATGGCGACCAGCCAAAAACATCCCCAAGGTTTTCTCCTATGAGTAATGTCTCTATGCGTGAACTTGTCTTTGGTGACCCCTGTCCAAGCCGACCACATTTTTCAGTCCATTGAGTGGTCATCTTAGACAGGGTTGACTCAACTTATACCACGACTTACTTTGAATTAAAACCCCTTAATCTCGATCACCAGGATCGGAACTGAGCGAAAACACTTTCGCATTGCTCGCTCCGGAAACTGGCCGTCATATTTAGAACTCCCTCGACCACAGGATAGACATATCGTACATTTAGTTAAGGATTCGCAGGGTTACGAACTGGAGAATGGCAAGCGTTTTTAAGCTTTGAGCTTAAAGAAAGGCTCATGTGGACAGACAAAATAACTGATCTTTGCATATTCCTGAAAATGATATGCCGTTTACACTGGGCAGGATGCCTCAGGCCGAACAATATAGCGAATCTAGTTATCACTTTCTCCACCAGATAATAAGGTTTGAATGATTTCAAACACCGACTTGTTCAGTAGGCGATAGCAAGAAGACCAACTAGTAGTTACGGTCATCTCAAGTACGCGAGACATAATATTTGCATTTAAGTTGAAATTTGGTCTAAATTATCTAAGTGTTGCACGCGTGTCACCCACTTATTGTGCATTCATACGCATGTTAGCCTGTGATCACTTTGTGACGGAATGTCCGAGATCAGAGTCGCATGAATAGCGCACGCTAATATACTCTCCAAGTCAAATGTGTGGGTGCCGTTGCTGGGTAATCCACCTCTTAGTCACAACCCGGTGGTCAATTGTTTTGGTCACCATCCTGAACGTGTGCTGATGGTCTATTTGAGTTTATTTGTGAAGCATCTCTTTAAAGTGCGTTAAGATTCCTTACCGCAATTCAAGTTGTTATCGAGTATCACAAAACCCACAATGAATCCCTAGTACCTGTGCCAACTAATGCTCACGATACTTGAAATATTCTTAGAACCGATTGAGAAGTCATGGTTTCAGGGAGATTTGTGAAAAATCGGTTAATTTATTTCGTTGGTCAAGTAGTTACCAATCAACTGAACCAACCGATTGTTCACAACTTTCACTGAAACAATACTCGCGATTGTTCAGTCGGTCGATATGCATGCAGCCTGCTGTAAGTCCCCATTTCCTAGGTTCCACTCCCGCGTACGGCAATATCTGCTTGATGCGTCACGTAACGCAAGGAACCAAACTGTCTGTGCTGACCAAAGTCGAATGAGAAATCTGCTCACCACTAGTTCACAGTTGTGCAATGCGCACGTTCTATATTGGCATTTCGTTGAGATTTGAGACGATATGTGCGATTTCCGCGAACTTTGCTGTACGGAGGGAACGAATATTTCCCCTGCGTCGTCAGAACTCACATCTGCTTCGTGAATTCCAAGTCTGTCTGGGACACGTAACGAGCAAAGCATTGAGCAAGTCCAATTACCACTAGCTTTCATTAGAGCAGGTTAATGGGGGTTTACCACACTTGGGCGGCACATTTGCATTTACGTCACGCAAAGCAACTCAAACTGTTGGGTTGTGTTCGTGATACACTGAAGATTGCTCTACCTCCCTCTGTGCAGTAACCGGTAATTTCGATGAACTGAGCCTAGAGTAGGTCATAGTGTCAGTTAAGCTATCGAGTTGCACACAGCGACACACTTAGCTGCATGTGATATTGCCGCTTTAACATAGATTGCTCAAGTTAGCAGTGACCAAAGCCGTCCAAGAGTTCAATTGCAGGGAAATGCGGCGCCATACATCACAGGTGTACAGTTAACGTTTGAAGCTACCGTGCCTCACATTCTGTCCTGCTGTATTTGCACAGCTGCGGCGAAGATCAACTTCGTCTCAGATGACTACGGTCTGTCATGAGTTGAAACTACGCAATTTCATAAATGCATGTGAAACCGCTCCGCTGCAGTATGAATATCGTGTTGTTCGCCCCCAGCAATGCAACGCACTCTGCGACCGTGTGCACCTTCATTTGGGCTCTCTGGATACAGATGTAGCAACATGCAACTGAACCAGGCTTCCGCAAATTGTCTGATGACTTCTCTGCTACTAAAGTACCACCGAACTCCGCTGGAAAAGTGGTTCACACCGCAGGATCTCCATCGCTGGCCGCCGTTAACAAACATGGATTGTGGCGTGCGAATTCAAACTGAATTATGGGTTCCCGAGATTTTTGTGGTGGTGTGAGAAGCTGCGTGTGGCAATCCAGAAATACAACAAGCACATCAGGGTTCTTATTTGCACTATAGGGGACTGTGTATGGCCTGTAATCATGGCATGGATAAGTTGGTAAAGCGAGATGTATTGGCGCGCTAGGAAGAAAGGAGTGAAGAGAGAAGCAAGCTGTTTGTAGAAAGTGGAGTCAAGATGTCCTAGCAGCTCACTAATCAAGAGACTACAGCTAAGGAGGACAGACGCTTCTTGCATAAACTGAGGTAAAGGTGCTGTTGTTGCTTAGACATTAACGTTTTCCTGTTTCGCCTTCCGTTAGAACCACTAGCAGGGCGGACGATTTTCAAGCATGATGATTCAAACCCCGATCGGTTCTCTCCTTGCAAAGGCATTTTTGTTTAACGCCTATGTAGACGAATGTCAGTTACCTGTAAATAAGGGGAAAGGGAGAAAAGTAAGTTTAGTTCATGTCATAAGGTGAGAGGACGTGATTGAATAAAAGATGGGTATACGTATTATTAACATAAGACTGTATAGTGAGCCATGGGAGCAATTACAAAAATAGAAGAGAGCAATAGAACAACAGAAACAGCTGTTTGCTTCACGTACGTCATTTTGAATATTTTGTACTGCGACTGATGACAAGGGAAGATAACTTTGGCGTCACAGTTATATTTTGCGGTCTACAACAGCTAACGTTTCTAACCATTAGGTGCCCGCGTCGCCTGGTGCCCAGCCCGGAAGGTGGACTGGTCTAAATCATGTGAAGGCTGCCGTTGCCTTCTTCATACTATCTTTCTACGTTACTGGTTGTCCACCGCGGCATCTTCTTCAGTCACTTCCTGGAAGCGCAAATAACGTTCCACGGAGAACGTGATAGGTTAAGATGCGTAAAAGGTAGTAGAGCCAAAACAAGCGGTGTCACAGAATAATGTTTTGAAGGCAGGGACTGTTCGTTCCAATCACTCGGTCACGGACTGCTGCATCGCTTACACGATGTTGTCAAAACATCTGAGCAGTGCTTTCCAGACCAAGGTTGTCAAAAACTGGTAATCCTTTCATGTCTTCCGAGCAAACAGGCCAGGTCACACTGTTTTACAACTGGACCGCACGGACAGAGCCATGGTACCCCCTGCCCTTGAGCTAGAGACTTATGTCGTGACGGTGCCACAGGTGTTCCATTTTGTTGAATGCAAGTCTGGCCTTTGCAATACGTTGTGAGAACACATCTCCAATACCGTTATCAACCGTGGTGCAACTCCTTGGATAAGTGAAGCAATTGATTCGGACAAAGGCGCTTCCAATCTTGGAACAACGGATTTATCACGGATAAGCAAACGCTTAAAAAGTTTCTGTAATTAATGAATGGGATCAAAAATGGGGACATCGGGAAAAATATAACGCGTATCGACGGACTCATAGAAAAATTCATACGTACGCCTAGTTTTATTACGTTGTTCCCTGTCCAAGTGATGGGTTAGATTGTGTAATACAGGTTGTGTAATGCGTCACCAAGTCGCGTTTGGAATTAATTTAACTTAGGACCCTTGAAGATCTGATACACCACTATAAGCTCACTTCGCATACGATATTGCTCAATGAAAACGCCCAGGGTATTTAGTCTAAACTGGCAAGAGAGGTGCATTTCCTTTACATTTTTCTCGCTCGCCGTGCATTATAAATTATAAATTATAAATGTTATATTCCTCGGTGTTTCGAGGTGCAGTCCAACTATGTGGTCTGATCAATGTGTACAACAGGATCGCAAAAAAAATAATCAATTTGTTCATGCTTTTTACAATGGATCCAAAACAGGTACTAAACTAATTGGCAGGATTAAAGCATTAAAGAAATTAAAAAGCAGGAACAATAAAGTAAGCAGATTTAAACAGATGTCTAGTTAAAGTAATACGGCCACTCGTGGAACCATCCCCAGGGGACCTGCTTCCATGCAAGGTATTCCCTCGAAAGGTTTCGCTCGCACTTCCATGCAATAACTGGCCGTGTGCCGGTGTGGCATAGTAGCACATGAGCCATCACCTGTTTATCATATGCTCTGTTCTTTTTAGAGCTGCTTTTGAACATGTATTATGGGCCATGAAGGCTCAGCCCAGTCCGTCACACGGATCATTCTATTATGGCACTTTTTATACGCCAGTCAGTTGGTGGCAATTTGCCTTGCATAGGTAACGTCTTTTATAATCTGGAAGCTGTAATCCGTCACCACAGGAGATCAGCCCATTCGTGGCCAACTATGAAATAAGGAAGAATATAGAAAAGAAGAATTATGTGAAAGAGGTACTATATCGTTAATGTAAAAAATAGGCAGGTATGTTTTGTACATCGGCGTAGAAATCGATCGAGCCGATCATACGATAAATTGTGTAGCGTGACAGCCGGAGACAGATGACTGTACGAGTTGTCCATAGGCAAAAGTCGCATAGGGAATCAGTTATTGCCATCCCTGAATTCAAGTATATGTTTCTGGACTGTTAACTTCAGAAAAGAGGGGGAAATGATTAGCACTGGAGAACAAATGTAGCGAAAGGGATCGCAGAACAATATTACGAATTAATCAATTTGTGGGGAAAATTACGAAAATAGTTCCTGACGTCACACCAGTAAATAATTTTGCTCTCGGTTTTAAACAGAAGACAGTTGATATGAATTAAGTTTAAAGGGAGTAAAACCGCATGGAAGGTAGCGTTAAGGAATAGCATAAGAAGCGGTTTGTAGCAGCTCATCCTAGCTGATCAAGTTTTCTCTGGTGCAGTAGAGTTGATGTTCTCCGGTATCATACATGATCCGGCCCTTCTTCATACAGTTTTTCATCATCAAGTTGAATGTTTAAGATCCATTTCGCTCTGTCCGTTGACAGATAAGCCTTTATCATTTTCTTGAACATGCAGAAATGTTCAATACATCTAATCTCTTTTGGCAGCTTATTCCAAATGGAGCCATACCTAAGAAGATAGAAATTTCTCCTTAGACTGCTCTTGAATTTAGGTAAATAGAATATGCATTCGTTATCTCGCAGTTCATAAGTGGTGTTTTCCCGAAAGTGTAATTGATAGGTTCCAATATATGCTTTCCGCCACGCGAGTTTGTGGAGGAAGCACAGATTTAGTTGCATTCTTCGTAACCACAGAGGTTCAAGATTCAATTGCTTGCACCTATCTCGGTATGAAAGAGCGGTTGAACAGCCAAATATGCGCTTCGTAAAGGCTCGTTGGACGTTTTCAATGGCTCTCAAGTCAGCCTTTCGCAAGTTACTGAACACAGCACAACAATATTCAAGCAAAGGCCAGATACTGATTTTGAAAGCAATTAGTCTGGTTTCTTTCAAGGTTAGCAGGTGGCATATGAGCCCGACCGACTGCTTAGCCTTTTTCACTATATGATTTGTATATTCGCTAAAGTTTAACGAACTAGAATATCTTAAACCTAAGTCACGAACAGACTGGCTGATGGGAATGACTACATCATGAAGCCTGAACACTTCTGCTGCTATCTGACATCCATACGATAGAATACTACACTTCGATGTTGCAAATGTCATCTGCCACATATCAGCCCATCTCTCAATGGCTTCCAAGTCGCTTTGGATATTGTTAACTTCAGCGGTACGCTGAGAACCTGGGAACGTGTAGACCACCTTTAGATCATCAGCAAACAAATAAGGCTTCCCAAATTGTATAACAGAAACCAGGTCATTTATATACAGTAGGAAGAGCAACGGGCCTAAGACACTGCCTTGTACCACTCCACTGGTAACTGGACGAGGTGAAGAGATATAACCATTGATATCCACAACTTGCGACCGTCCTACTAGGTAAGATTGGATCCAAGAGTAAAGCGGGTTTGTAACACCGTACTTACTTAATTTACATAACAGCTTTTTGTGTGGGACTCTGTCAAAAGCCTTTTGCATGTCGAGGAAGATAACAATGCACTGAAGACCTGAGTCAATTGCTTCAGTTAGATGGTTAAGGAAGTCAACTTGACAGGTAACACACGAGCGAGACTTCAGAAAGCCATGCTGTGAAGGTGAGAGAAGTTTGTGCGATATTAGGAACGAAACCAAATGTTCCTTAACAATTCTCTCTAGCATGCGTGAGAGAATGGCTGTGTGACTAATGGGGCGGTAGTTCCGGATGTCAGTTTTCGACCCGGACTTATGTCTCGGTATGACCGTAGCCGTTTTCCAACGTTCGGGGTATTGACCAGACTGGAGAGACAAAGAGAAGATATTTAATACAATAAGAGGGATATCATCTCCACCGTGTTTGATTAAAGCAGAAGAGATCCCATCGGGGCCAGGTCTGTAGGATGGTCGTAGACAAGTAATCATACGTTTTATCGTAGCGACACTAAGCTCGATCGCTGGGACTTGTTCAGATAAGTGAAACGAGGTTGACAAATCCAGGGTTTCTTTTTCAACATTAAAGGATCTAGCAAAGTATGAGTTAAAGGCTTCCGCCATGGCGATTGGGGAAGCAATGCAATCACCTTCAGGCATGACGATGTGGGAGGGTAGGTCAGTTTTGCCACCTCTCCTTTTCCTCAGTAATGCAGTCACCAGTTGACTTGTATTACTACTATTTACAGCCCGTCGTTCTTCTTGCATGAGGTTATATGTGTGTGAAATGTCCTACACCTGTATGGTGTACTCCATGTGTGGCCTCATGTGAGCACTGAGTATTAGCGAAAAGAAGGCAGGATCTAAGTAACCAAACATTCTCTGCAGTAGGCCAAATAGTTGGTTGGTATTTTCACCGCTTTGTCGATTTGTCTTGAGCATCCGAGATCGTCGTACACAACCAGGCCAAATCACACTCATGTGTAGCATGCTACTGAACGTGTTCTCCTAGTCGATATTGGTAGGCGATCTCGTGGCACATGCTCATTACTTTAAACTTGACTGGATTAATTTCGAGTATGTTTCACATCGGCCACTCGTAAGCCCTGTTGATGTCGCCCTGTAGGGTTGTATGGTCGTCAAGTTTCTTGATTACCCACCACATCGTGAGATCCTCCTCAAAGGGGAATAGGTTTGAGGTCAGCAATCGCGCAAAATCTTTTACGCACACTAGGAATAAACGGGGTCCTAGTACCGAGTATTGAGGAAAATTACATTAAACCTCTATCGCAGAGGTACTCAAAATGTTTGGTTCGTGGACCCCTTTTTAGTTGAACCCTAAAAGGCGGACCCCATGACATATTGTTAACCACAGCAGTAGGCTTTAATAAATGAGAATGAGGCGGAGTGTCCTGGAAACTTTCATTACTACGCATTGCATTAATATAGATGTTCATTAATCTCAGTAAATAATGAAAGCTTTTGAATTTAGGTAGAAAACAACGTACATTGTGGCCAAAGGTGTGGGATGAGAGTGTTTCTGACATGCAGCGCTGACATTGTTTGGTGTTATTGAGGATGACTGCAACATCATATCGGGTTCAGCTTCGAGTCTAATACGGTGCTCTGTTTGTGTATAGATCTACTGCGAAAATGCATTTTCACATAGATAAAGTGATAATGGAATGAAGCACGGCGACAGCTGTCTTCGCTATGACAGGGTACCTGTCCTTCGTTTTATACCAGGAAGCAGACAGCAAAAATTTATGAAATTCTTCCTGAAATGAAGAATCAGACATAATGTCGATGAATTCCTTATACTGAATAAATATGAAATGAGGCTGTTTGTGCAAGTAAATGGGTCCTTAACCTATGACGCTTTTCACTTTTCATCTTCTCCTGGAAAATACTGACGAACCTTCTACTAGATCATCCAAATGCTGCTTCATTTCCTCAGATAGATCCAATGGCTGGCTTGCCGAACTACCTCCTCGTGGTGCCAGCTTGGCCGTTCAGGTGTACCCCGTTCCACTAAAGGATTCGGCGACAATGTTCCAGCTCGGTGGGGCTTTGCATTCCAGCAATTGTGCTGATTTCATGGGGGTGTATTGGGTCCCTGTTTGGTGATCTACCAAACAAAGACACATGAACTGAACATTCAGTCAACGCCTCCCAATGGGCGCGATTCCCTAAATTCGCCCCGCTGCCTTGCGGGTAGGTTAGTTAGCCAAAGGCTCGGGGTGGAGTCCCCTAAGTCAACTACCTACTTCGGCTTGGGCAACCGGGTAGTATCACGCCCTCTCACAAAACCATGGACAGTACTACAACATATT
>OX104065.1:33934870-34287599 GCA_944474145.2 Dicrocoelium dendriticum
TGTGATAGTCACCATATCCTTTATTCGTTTCAATAATATAAGATTACCTACATATAGTTGAATTCTTGAGTATATATTTGAGAACCATCTTACTCCTATCAATCCGTCTAACAAATTCTGTTTTCTCCTTTGACGCACTGGTTCGTAGATGCACTACGCCTTTCAAACTGATGTATCTGTACCATCGTCGTCACTCGCCAAGATTTTCCAACAAATTGTGATTGGCCTATCGGCAAGCCTTTGTATTCATCATTATGTTTTATAATTCCTCATACTTTATCTTCTTCTTTGTTGGTCATGACTGGACTGACCTCTTGTGGTGACGGATTACAGCTTCAAAATAAAAAGTATACCCATGCAAATCATATTACTACTGACTCGCTGGTTTAAAACAAAATGTGCCATACTTCATTGATCCGCATGACAGACCGGGCTGAGGTTTCATCGCCCATAATGTCTGCATAAACAGCCCTAAAAAACGTAAAAGAAGACATTTGATACCCAGTTCTGTTGGCCTATTTACTATCTTGCCACACAGGCACAGAGCCAATTGGAGCATGAAAGTGCGGGTGAAACCCATCGTGGGAATACCCTGTATGGAAGCAAGTCCCCTGGGGACAGTTCCATGGATGACCGTATTACTTTACTTGAACTTTCCGTGAAATCTACATTTATTATTGTTCCCAGTTTCTTTACTCTCTACTTTTTCCAGACTGCTAAGCACTTCAAAAACCCATATGAGAACCATTGTTCAAAAGATGAATAATTAACTATATTATGCGATCACGTTGTACATGTCGATAAGACCACCCAATTGGTCTGTGCCTCGCACTGTTGAGGAATAAAACGTGTATTTATTTATTTATTTATTTTCAAGTCCACCTTTGCCGTCGACTGTGTGGCCAAAGGAAATTTCGTTTCTAGGATGAACGGACCCACATCGTGCGTACAGCAATGCCTCGGGTTTGGTCAAATTTCGTATTCAGGAGACAGCAGCGTAAAACGATTGCTGTTTTCGGTGCATTGGGATTGTCGACAGGACTACTAAGCACGTGACTCTTTGAGATTGGCAGAGTTGTGCTGTGTCCGGATGCTCCGAGTACTCCCTGGCCTTATCTTATGCCATGTGACACGAGTTCGAAGGGTTTTGTAAACAGGAGGATAGATAACTAGGCTCAGTCAGATAGAACCTTACACGCGAGTGAGTCCACCGGACTTAGGCAGGTGTCCACACGTGGTGATTTCCGCCCTGATCCGGCGTGTATCTCAAATTCGTGCACCCGGCTATGGACAACAATTTGGACACCGGTCATTTCGTTCCGGAGAACATGTTTTAAAGCGCACATCGCTCAGACCACTAAAGACAGTGATGATGAATAGCGCTCACCAGTGGGACACAACTGGGGGGTATCCTTCAGCTTAACCGCTAGATCGGTGGAGGCAGAACACCGTTTTATGTCTATACATAGTTTTTGCGTAGACCTCTTCAAGAGTGGCTAGACTAGTGGCGGAGCCGAATGGATATTTCCCTACAAAGGAAACAGCCTCACAAGGGTTTCATTGGGGACAAATAACTGAGCGGTTCGGACCGCAGTGAACAGGGTGAGTGAGTTCCCCTTGCTTCCGTAGTAAGGTGTGGAGGGAATCACCCTAGCCCTGCTAATTGAAAGCGTCCTGATACTGTTTGCAGTCAAGCGCTGTCAAAGTTCCATCACATATCAGCAGACCCACAGAAGCTCTGTTGACCCAGTAACATAGGCTATGTTCAACTCGATGTCAAACTTCATCCAGTAAGGAGAAGTCGAAGCGACTACACAACGATGGCAAGGTGGCCAGTGACAGCGACTGCCAGACCTTTAGCCAGCCTCCACAGATGAAGTATCAAGGCGATTTCCATTATGTAATAGCCGCTACGTTACCATGGTGCTTCGTACTAATTTCTATGCCGTTTTGGAGTTGGTGCTGACGACGCAAGGTAGATGACAGTGTAGTTTACTCTGCTGTGACCTCACACAGATACCAGGAGCCCGTCCATCCACAAGCACTCACATTTACGTTGAAACACCCAAGGCACTGAACGGACCGTCCCTTTACATGGGTGCAAATGGACAGCATCCGTTTACTCTGTCATCGCCAGTTGAAAGATTCCACTGTACAGCAACTCAAGCTCTTTGAACCCTGAGGAGAATCATAGGGTCCAGGACATCGAACTGCTATCCTTTTAAGATGTATGCTCAAACCAAAATGTATGACCGTCAGACGATTGCATCGACCACATCACACACGCACATCCAGGAAACAGAACGCCACACAACATACATGGCACAATTCTCATCTAATCCCTACTTCAGTGTGTAGTAGATTTAACTGCATGGTTTTTATTAATCATGTCCAAATCTAGGAGCGGCTGCACTCAGGTGCTGAACTACCCCGTAACGCTGAATTGCTAACTGTCAAATGGCGCAAATTGCTTTGCCGACAGGGGTGAAATGGGGCACAGCGTCGCGACATGTGTGTCTACGATCGCAGGGCACACCGAGCCGTTCGGTTGTGAGAAGTGAACGTTAGCAAACATCACAACCGCAATCGACCTGTCATGCGTGGATCGTAGGGAAAGCATAAGGGAACGCACACCGCTCGGCTGTGTGCAGTGAACCTTAGCCAGACACCACAGCCGTAATGACTGCGTCATGCCTCGACCGCAGGGCAAGACCAAGGGGACGCACGCCGTTCGGCTGTAAGAACTGAACGTGAACCAGACACCACAGCCGCACTGAACGTGTCATGCTTTTTTCGATCGGTAGTCGGCCTTTACGCAGGTGAAATAGTCAGCAAAAGGGTTCCCTGCGAAGTGATTACTAGGTCGCTGTGCTAGCAATTGAGAAAAATAGCCTGTCCGTATGTGATGACCGGTCGATGGGCGCCGTATTGCTATCGCCACAAAAGCTGTTATCACCTCATGACTGGCTTCCGACAAACCCGTAAGCTTTTGCTGTGCGGCTTTCGCTGCTAAAGGGAATCATACTGCCGGGGGCACATTGTAAGGTTGCAGTGTTGCTCGCTTTACCGTTTCGATCGCCTCTGTGTTACAGCTGATAATTCACCCTTCATGGGTGCATAAAAACGAATTCTTGACTAGACTTGTAACAATGCCCTTAGACTTCAGTCTGTCCAGACGCACTGTTGGCATCATTAGACAGCACACGGATTTACTCATGAACGCAACTATTGCCCTCAAAGTCAGACAATTACTAGTTGTACGGATTAATCAAGCCTTCGATGGTGTTTATCGTGTACAATGGAGAATATAATTTTATTCATTTTGCAACTATATTCAAATGAAGTTAAGAAATGTCTGTAAATATTAACGAATTAGATGTTTGCAACATCAAAAAGGCGGACGACCTCGCGCCGTCACGGATGAAGTATCAGCTTGCGCGGTTGCGCAAGATGTATGCAGTAACAACCATCTCAGCATTCGGCAACTCGCACAACATTGCGAAACCACACCGTGTGCCATGCATCGGATATTGAAAGAAAAAAATTCCGGCGGTGTAAGTGTTGAACGCATGCGATTCACAGAAGCGCTTGTAGGTGTTCATGGAATTTGGGTTTTGCATTTCTTTCTACTGTGTCATTACAATTCACCAGCGTGGCTTCGAGGGGGTACCTCCGTCAGAGGGGAACTCATCTTCGTCAGCCCGACAATGGGGGTCAGACAACTGGAGTGGGACCAAAAGTGTGCCAGCTAAGAGACACTTGTGAGGATTACGTCCAAATCATCCAAACCCATGAGTGATTTCGCGTGTCGCTCAAACAGGAGGAGTGACAACGCCGATTCATTCACGAAGTATGGGGATTTGCTCAGTCGGGTAGTTGTGAGAGAGGGATCAGCCAATTGCGTTTTTTTAATCGTTCTGGGATCAGAGGGGATTAGACGACGCACATAAGTAGGCAATTTCCAAACAGATTTCATGTTGGGCATGCTGTTTGATAAGTGGAGTGGATTAAGGCACCATGCGATAAAATGGAGAGCATGGCGTCCATACTGTATTTAATTTAGGTAACGTGAGACATGCCAAACATCAGAGGGAGCTATTTATTTTCATGCAGCGCAGATCACCTTAATGGCGTAGCAACTACTTTTGCCGCCCGGGACGGATGTAAAATTGTCGCCTCCCCTATGGCAATTGTAAATCCGTATACCCGCACAGCTGTGAGCATCTCTTAAACATTTCCTTTCAAATTACAACAAACGATGGCCTAATTCTAGTGTGCTGCCGTAAATGCAGATATTTAAATTGTCACAATACTGGTGAACAAAATTTACACATACACTTTTCGTGTATTACTTGAGGCAATGGTATTGATAACACTATCAGAACGCAGTTCATCGGTAAGTTTCATATCTTTGGTGAGATGGGCCAATCTGTGAAGCTTGTCTGGTTCACTGTTGACTGAAGCTAGCTCGTTTTGAGCTTGCGTTTTGTGAATGCGCTCTCACAGCTGGCAGCGCTAATAGTTCGGGTAAGAAAGAAGCGCAGCAGAATTCTCAAGATGATATTTTTGTGTGATGCTCAACAGTTCAGAAGGTCTAGTAATTTGCTCGTTTCCTGATGCTTACACAAAATACTGCAAACTTCTCCTTTCGGTAAGGACTTCCTATGTTATATATCTTTCTCCTTTTTGCTAAGCGGACAACCACAGTTATCATCAAGCAGCTATGACGGCGTAATCAAAGCTTATTTGTTTGTAAGGTCATGAATTTACATAAGTCTATAACATATCATCAGGCAAACTGTCTATGACAGCCAACATTCCACGTTTTAACTCAGTATTAAATCCCATCGATGTACCAAACAATTCTCCACCATCCATTTATTTCCTTTGAAGGATTCGATGCTCTTTGCTTATTCACAATTCAGAGTAGCTTTCTTTGGATTCGTCCATTGCAATGCCCACTGTGTTCTCTTTATTTTGAAGAAGTCAAACGTTGTAAGCTTGACAGAACTGCTGCAGATCCAACTCCTTTGTTTAGACCTCTGTGCATCCTTGTTTTCTATGAGAACAGATCTCCATAGGCTCAGAGACAGAATAAAAGGAGACGACAATACCGAGATGAGAATTAACGATGCATCTGATCTTGAGTTTGCGTTTATTCATTGTGCTGTGAAGTGGTTCAGAGAAATGACGAGTTCCGAGTATTTCTTCACCACAGCATTTACAGCGCCTGCTCGACTACTCCATATAGAGTTTTCAACCACTTGATACCTAGACTGGTGACTTTCATCAAGCAATATTTATAGGAAAACATAATGAGGATATCCATTCCATCGTACCAGAAATGTAACAGAATGAACTGTCGCAAAAGCTTAATGTACACAAGCCAACTTCAGGGAATGGTCTGTGCATGGCAGGAATGTAACTTTTGGATTGATTTCACAGATGCGTCTCGGAACTCCCGATCGGTATCCCGCCATAACATCAGCATTGTCAAATGCCTGGATACGGCAATCATTAAACTGAATTCCGTTCTCGTCCGGATTGCTCGAAAGCTGTCCAGCAATTTCCTCTGCCATTTTGCTGTTGGTATCCAGGGAGCTGAGAAACAACTCTACCGTCACTTCATTTCCACATATATCTGACTTTTGTGTGATACTTCAGGAGTGCTACCAAAACTTAAGCAAACACACCTGCTTTGCTTGATCTGTTCTGTGAATCCCTTTCCCAGCTGCCCTACCAAAATGCTCACAAATTCTTTTGAGCGTGTGGTGCCAAAGAAAAAAGTGCTTATTTCCCTTCCCAGGTGAACTGTCACCAAATATTCACGAAGACCACCTTCATAATTTGCCAACAGATGTACAACTTTTGAAACATTCCCCTATTTTCCTGGCCTCCTTTGTCAACCTGGAGGTCTTCTCAGCGACCATAAAGTCTCATGTACTGCTTGACGATAAACCTGACGATACCAAATATTCTAGTGAAAATTTCACGCCTCCTCTTTCTTACAGGTGCTAGCTCCACTTTATTAATTGCCTTTCTTTCGACTCACCGGATCGCTAAGTCCTTGCAGTTAAAGAATGACTGAGTATGCGATTTACTGGATTCATGTTCACATGCTATCGGATTTGGTTTTCACCAGTTTCCGAAACCGTCATCAGTCGAAATACTCGAATATCCAGTTGAAAACATCCTGCTCACTGTTTCGTAAATGCCGAAAAAACCAATTCCTTCTTAGCTTCTTAGCCTCAGTTTTTGTATCTTTTCCAGGTAGCGCCATTTGTTGAATTCACGATCGACGTACCGCACGATAGTAGATCCGTGTCGGATAAGCATAGTTAGGATTGAGTGGCCAAGATTGACATCACTAAATGACATCCATACAATCGGTTAATGTGCGTGTTATCGTGCCAATGTGGTTGCATTTCCAATTCTTTAACTTCGCGCGCATCTGCATCAGCATTACAAACAGTTCCCGCTGCATCCATGCTCTCAATATCGCTTTCTGTTGTCCGGATATCTCAACCCTGCAGTAACAATTCCATTTCTATTTTTACCAATTCAGTCATGGAAGTAATTTGGATGAATTCATACTTGGTATTGAACAAACATCTGGACTAAAAATGCTACCCCCTGTCATATGCCGTCCGCGGCAGGCCGCTCCAGCCCCTCCTATGCTACGCAACTGGATCACATTTCATTCTCTACGTATTAGCCTGATCTACCAGTGAAGAGCCAACTGCCCTACCTTACTTAACCAATTTGTTATGGTGTGTAGCAACGCCGTCGGGTCAAAGAAGAGGATAGTTCGCTTTTCACACCCACGCAATAGCGTGTTAGTTCAGGAATGAGACCGATATCAAAGGAAGAAGCAGCGTTCGGATTTCGCAAGTCCACCTCCTACAAGTTGCATGAGCCATACTTCCCAAATTTCGGGGTGCATATTTGCCAGGTGTTTAGGTGGTCCTGCTTGGCTCAGTGACACGGGTACTCATTTAACGCACTTCTCGTTTTGTGCGACATTTTCTAGCCCAAAACCCCACAATTGGAATGAAATAGGTACCAGTTCAGTTAGACAAGTTCGATTCGGCTGCCGAAATGTGCTGTATCCTGTTGCTATGGCACCAATTTGTAACCAGTTTGAGGAAAACGAGGCGGACCATAAGCTGCTATCGGGGCAACAAGTTTGAGCAAGAGGCAAAATTACTATAGATGGAATAACAATACGCACATGCAAGACGCCGAGGACAATGCTTCGCCTTATTGTACAACTGTACCACGCCTGATAGGTCCTCCAACAACCGATGTTGCTAAACACAAGGTGACCATCCTACAATATGGTATGTACCAAGCCAACCAAGTCTTTCAGTTAATGTCTTCATACATTTGTGTCATTGAGGCTACTGACCGACTCAGTTTCCCTCGACTAAGTGCAGTGCTACCATGTAATGCACGGCCAGGTGAGCGATCAATAAACATCCAAGGGACATGATTTAACGGTCGTAAGCGGCTCAAGTTTGACACTCCTGTGACGCATCCGACGGCAGCTACACAAGCATCAACTAGCGGACTTTAGTGGTGCCCACAAGATATGAGCGGGACTCCTTAAGATGCAGTGATCAAAGCTAGTCAACTCCTTTTTATCCTCGACACGCTTTGTCTGTGTTTCGTATCCATACAGCAGCACCCACTGTATCGCATTGTTTGTACCCTCTGCCTTTGGCTGATATCCTGCCATGTCCTTCGATGGTTGAGACCCTTGATGACCACACAGACTTGACAAATAGGTGAAAATTCTCAGTTAAGCGACCACTGGCTACCCTCAGGCTACCGACGTGAGCAAACCGACGATCTCTTTTGGTGACGTATTAGTTGAGACATACAACAGTGGCTTGTAGTTTGAAGGTGCGTAGCACATACTGAAACGCGCAGCGCTATGCGTCAGCGCATTCGTTTGTGCCTGCCTAGCTGCTCGGTTCAACGCAGGGAGAAAGATGTCCGCATACCCAAGGTTCAATCAGTGGAGACCAAAAAGAAATTTCAAGTCAGGAAAGACTGACAGAATAGATTCATTTGTGATCAGTTTGAGCCGAATGTCGAAGAGACAAAGAGGCATAGGACAACCATGCGCGCTACTCCGCTTACAGTGGGAAACTCAAAAGAGTGCTCCCCGCAAACTCTTATCTGGCCCAGGGAGTAGCTGTAGAGAGAACTCCAAGGAGAAAGAAGTTTCCTGGAACACCCTTCAAGAGTATGCGGCTTCACAAGTTGGTGTGGTCAGCAGAGTCGAAAGCGACATTTTATCCAAGGACAAGCCTAATCGTCAATCGTCCGTATCCGTGTTGCGGATCCAAAATTTGATGGAGAGCAAACATATAATCACAAATAACTACCAGCGCTGAAGGATCATTCGTCCTTTAATGGCTGCTCAAAAATTCGCATCCTCCTATCCGCTAAGGAGTTCAAAAGCATTGTTCAACTTTTATCTTAAATACATAAGTCTGGGCCAAGACCAATGTCAACCAGATGCAGCATGATTCACTGTATACTTCTTTGCATGAAACCATCTCGGGAGCCAACGCAGCTCTGTTCCTTGAAGACGCGGTTCCAAATTTGTCAGTTAACCCATGGTAGAATGGACAGTTTGTATGGAGCGTCGTTTACAAGGAGGCGTTGGGACGATTCCGTCTTTTGTCCCTCTACCACACAAATAGGCAGTAGCTCGCTTCCATTGCTGGGCAGCAGGTAACTAGCAGTATTGAACCTAAGGCCACTTCGGAATTTGAGGTCGCTGAAATCAGGCAATGATGACAGATATGAGGTCAACGCACCCTCATTCTGATGAGATTGCGACGAGCAATCTCGATCAGGTTCTCAGTTTATTGTTGGGTCAAGCTCAATCGAGACACCAGCTAAACACACACACCACGGACAGTGCAAACTTAAAGAGGTGTCCTCCCCTACCGCTACAGCAAATTTGTCCCACATGTATCTCAGCCATATCAACCATCCGCTCGCTGACAGTCGAGAATGCTGCGATAACCTACTTCATCTATTCCAAATCTGCTGGTAGTGACGCGGATTACTTGCCTGCTGCCGCGTCAATAAAGATTGCGCTTCATTGACGAATCGCTCTGCTACATACTGACTATGGTGGCCTAGTTCAGCCTGTTCAAAGTGCAGCTACTAATACCAAGACGAATTCGTCAAGCGAGCACAAACACGCATTCCCCAGATGCCACGCGTTCAATCCACTGCCGAACAGTACGAATCTAAGGTTTCTGGTGCACGTGAATCAAAATGAGTTTGAGTCACTGGCACGTAGTACGCTCATGCGAGGGCAGCCGTACACGGCTGTGGTAGTCCAACCTCTTGCACGTAACCCCAATGTTGATGTGATCGGCACATGCCAGTGCTGCGGCTCCACCCATTCCGAGTTGTCGATACATACTTGCAATGGAGTAAGCCTACTGCCCACATCTTGTCCCAATTCCAGATCTGCTAAGCTGTACTCATTGTTGCCGCGGTTGCTCACCTCAGCAACTCGACTTGGAACTAGTTTGCAGACAATGAGAGGCAGAACTACAGGGCGGCTGCACATTTGCCGCACTAGTTGGGTTTATTTAATAATCGGTTCTCACAACTAAACACTCGTCTTTAATGTTGATTGCATCTGGCCACTTTTGGGGCTCGGGAACGCATACTTCTCATTTCTATTCGCCATACGGCTGTCCTTGCTCCAGCAACCAGTTAATAGTGTAATGATGGCTGCCCGCAGCATTCGTTTCCGGATTTTCCCAACCACGTTGGAGGTGAATATCTTTTAGGCATCTATTTCTGGGACGGCTGAAAAGCGGTGGGAAAACACGGACGAGGGAAGTGTGCCATTTGGTGGAACAAAACAGATCCGCGGTTAGAAACCTGAGTTAACGTGCTCATTTGTTCACTCAGGCGCGTCCCTGCCTTCATTGCCACACCAATGTCCGCGGGTGCCTCAGTTGAACGGTCCAAATGCTTGTATTCAACGATTCTCCGACTGCCTTTTGGGACAAATTATCACTCCTTCTTGGTCTCGTTTAAATGGAATGTGTAATTACCAAGCCCATGTTTGGCGGCATCCGGTTCCGGATTTTGCCTAGCATAACGGCTTGCAAATAACAGCTAGAGGACGCTTGCGCCTACAGAGTGACCATATGCGGATTGCGCTGCACCACCCACACACCCCATATCCGGTGTAAACCCGAAGGAATAAGACCGGGAAGCATGTGGATGGGAGCCACGTTTCAATAACAGAGCCGGCCCATTGCAACAGCATCCCGGTCTATGTAACTTGGGAATCATGTGTACTAAACGTACACAAGACGGTGGCTGGGCCGCAGTCCGTTCCACACGTGCTGAAAACACTCTATGAGCCTAGCACGGCCACGATGACGGTGCTCCCGGTCTCCTCAAGCAACGATCAACTGTCCGCTGGAGCCAGTATAATCGATGTAGCGGCTTTTCGACGGACAGGCACCTTATCGACATTCACATCCAGCTCAGCCACACCGTGGATATAAAACAACCAACGCAGAATTTGAAGGAAAGTAAACACACAAACTAGACACAGAATATGCAGTAGTATAACAGAACTAAACAACTCAAAGAAAGTGGAATATCTCTTATCCAGATTGACAGCAACAAGTTTAAGTGTAAGTCGATGTGGCCTAACTGCAGTGAAGAAGCATAAGGCAGCATTAACCTAAGCATGATGCGCATTAATGGACCCAGTCAAGTAGACACCAACTCCCCGGAAACCGCCGAGCGACTGTTAGCTGTTGCGGCTCCTCAGCGTATTCCATTCCTATTAAGGTGTGAAAAACAAGGTACCCACTTTCCGAGGTCCAAACCTCACAAATTTTTCACAGGACCATTAGTTATTTATGGGCTTACGTTTGGGACGTCGTGCACTGGGGTCTCTGAAGGGTTGCGACCTGAATGGTGCAGATGAGTAGACTTGGTACTTAGATAATCGCGCTGTTCATCACCATCTACTCTGATTCAGATGTTTCGACTTTCCATCAAACGAGCATGTCAAAATTTCGCTCCCTTCAAAGGTTCGAGAACAAATGTATTGACAGCGTGTCTCTAAAGAACGTACGAACAGACCACGGTATCGTTCAATGTCGCTGATCGTCTGATTCGATCTGCTTATGATGAAATCATTCCGCTACTGTTTGTGAGTATATATATATATATATATATATATATATATATATATATAGTTCTGGTGACCCGCCGCATATACCCTGTTAAATTTGCGCGTTTGTTCTGTAATTTTTGTATTAGCTGATATCCTCTAACCAACACTTTCAATTGCCCAAGCTCCCAGGTACACTAGATCAGTTAGAGTAGACGTTTTTATTTGCTCTGTTCCGTTATACTGCTGCATATTCACCGTCCGGTTTGCGTGTTTGTTTTCTTTTATACTGTATTTGTTATTCAACATCCCCGGTACAACTGCGTTTGATGTGAATGTTATCAAGGTGCCTATCCGTCGAAAAAGTGCTAGATCGATAGTTGGTTGTTACATGAGGAGATGAGGTGCACGGTTTTGTGGGCATGCAATGCTCAAACAGTGCTTCCGTCCAATGTGGAACGGGCTAAGGTCCAGCCATCACATTGTTTAGGTCCGCTAAGCATAATTCCCAAATTACTTACACAAGAATGCTGTTACTGTGAGCCGGCTCTGTGGATGAGACCTGGCTCCCATCCACATACTTCTCAGTCTTATTCCTTCGGGTTTACACCAGATTTGTGGTGTTTGGGTTTGTGACGGTATGTGGTCTACACAAGGTGTAGGCGTCTTGATCCTGAATGTTTGTTTAGGGCATTGAGATTTTCATGTAAGTCCCACTTCTCACTTATTATTCTTTATTTCAGAGGCCAGCATGGTTGTGTGACAGCGAAACCTCATTTCAATTGACTGATATACTGCTGTTATTGATTATGAGAATGATGATGAGGATGATGATGTTGATGATGATGATGATGATGATGATGATGATGATGATGATGATGATGATGATGATGATGATGATGATGATGATGATGATGATGATGATGATGATGATGATGATGATGATGATGATGATGATGATGATGATGATGATGATGATGATGATGATGATGATGATGATGATGATGATGATGATGATGATGATGATGATGATGATGATGATGATGATGATGATGATGATGATGATGATGATGATGATGATGATGATGATGATGATGATGATGATGATGATGATGATGATGATGATGATGATGATGATGATGATAACGGTTGCGAAACAATCCAGGGCAACCAGTGTACTTTACTTAATACTCACATTAGGAACATTACGTTGCAAAAAACGAGCTGTTGGACAGTCTTTACGGTAGTGACAACGAGACATTAAGACTTCTCTGCGTTACGGGTATGAACGTCACCCTACAGCCGTTCTTATAACGTTGCTACCGGGGGGAATATTTGGACATATGTGCAACACTTGGGCCCATCTTCTACATGCGCTGCCTTTTCCCCCTCCACCACCACCTAGCTCTCCAAGACACAATGTATGAAAGTGCTTCAAGTATGCCAGACATAAGCGTGGTTGTTAAATCTCTGGTATTCACTTCGTAACAGACTACTTTTAAGATTTGCCTCAAGGCAGCGTCCTCTAAGCAATCAACAGACGCGGTAAACTGAGCCGCATCTAGTAAGGGGAACAATACGGGTTGCATCACTCAGCCAGGCTGCGAAATTGGCGATCACACCACATTTCTTAAACACGAGATTGCCCAAGACACAAACTCAGTCACCAGCAAAAGATATAAAAAGCGATCAGTAGACGACCTCGAGGCGGTCGCTGCAGCCACATCCATTTCACATGCCTCCCAGCTCACTACTGATAGCAAGGTTATCACACACTTGGAACATCAAGTTTATGACTGAAAGCTGGTTCCGCGCACAAATTACCTACGACGAAATAGCGATGAAGTGGGTGCTGCTTATTCGAAAATATGGTAAACGGAACTGGACTGCTTATAAGTTGTCAGTACAATCATTCCTCGGCGTGAATTTGCAGCTGCTAATTGGCAGGTACCGGTTTTGTTTGTGGCCGCCTTTGTGACGATGTCGTCCGTTCATCTGAGAAGTCTCTTGATTCTGTGACGAAAAACATTGACAAGCGACGAGTTTACTTGGTACCTAGCAAATATCCAGGTAAGTGCGCAAGCACCATAGCTTGAATTTGAGCCCGAAATGAGGAAAGATATGGAAGGCTATCGAAATGCTTACGATCCCTCGTGAAATCGCGAGGCGCGCTGTTACTCCCACAACCCTGGTGCGAACAAATCACCAGTGCCATTTGAAAGTGTTACCATTAATGTACGCAAAAAGCACGAGTGACTACTCATGTGTTGGTCTGGACTGCGCTTTCATTAATGAAACGTGCACCTGAAAGATTGCCCAGTTAAGCAATGCGAAAAAGGGCTAAACACTCGTAAAAAAGAGTTCAAATTGAAACATACGGAACGTAAGTTGAAATATAATGGTACAGGATCTGTTCTTACGAGTAAAATTTTCCGTTGATCGCAAATAGTTTCACGCAAGGTTTAACACCGACCAGAACAGCAAGGGAAATTATTGTAAATTGGCTAATCATCGCAAATATTTAAGCCGGTTTCCCGTTGATTCATAATCTCAAACACAAGAAGCGACAGTAGCTTTCAACGCATCATAGCTATTTTTCTACACCTCAAGGCGACCTGCAGGCGCATTGACAAGTGTAAGTCTGTGGAAGATCAAGTCCCTCTGTAGTCCATCAAACAAATGCCATAACGCTTGGATGACTGCAGTAAGATAAGGAATTCAAAGTATTATGAATTCCTCCGCAGCAGCTGGTGGTTTCCAGTGACCTGTCAAGAGCAGCATCGTGATGGTTCCACATTTGCAGTGGGAACTGTGGTTCTCGTAAATAGAGAAGTAATAATCGAGGACCGCATTATATGATCCTTCATTTGGAAATGTGCTAGCAAGCTCATCAAAAACTCCTCTCATTTCAGCGACTGGGACTAAGGAAAGTGCACCTAGTGGCTTCAGCTGTAGTTAAATTTTGACATCTATTTCAGAAGCACTCTTTAGATCGAGTTTGAAGACTTTTGTGATGATAGTTTGGCGCAGGTGGAAGTAACATCCTTTAATTACTGAGTCGGAAAACGTGAATCTCGCCGCGTTAATAGAAGTCTTCTCAAAATAGACTAATGCATTTGTTGGTATATATCCGTTAACAGTGGTTGCATTATTGCAAACCTTCTTGTATAGGTCTGCAGCAGCATGTAAAGGTAAGCGTGCCAAGTATACAACAGATAAAACGTGTTGGAAACTTTATCGAAAGTGCCTCCCCGTATATGGTATCTGTGCACAATTCAAATATAAGTTCTTCTTACCAAACACAGCATGCTTTCTGGATCACCCATACCTGAATCATGTAGAATTAGTTCGGACTACTGCTGATAAATAGCAAAATTTGTGCCTGTTGAATAAGGTAAATGACCGCTTTTTCGGTGACTCAGAAGAGTTCTTGCTATTGATGATTGTTTAGGCAAGCGGGCCAAAGCATCACTACTCAATGCAGACGACATATTTCCTATAACGTTGCGAGGTGTAGCACTGACTGCCCTCATGTCAAGGTTCGTTAGGCTTCGTGCAGCATTGGAGCATTTGAGGACATGAGTCATGAGAGTGCGCAGTCGGCTGTTACCACTGATGCCGTCTCGTGTCTTCATCAGTGGGTGACACTTCACACCTCAGTTTTTCCCTCATCTCCAAGTTAACACTCCTACGATAGTGTAGAAAGCAAGGTATTCGAACCCCAAGTATGTCAAAAGTAGGTTGTCCTTCTGATTCCTGGAGTACTCCATAAGTAACAGTGAAACAAGAAACGACGATGTGCTTTGTAGTCCACTTAGCAAATCACGTACTCGCGTCAACCGTTTACATAGAGCTGATTAGTTAAATCGGGTACATAACAGCGTCCTTGGCCAAACACTGGCATTCAAAGGTCATTTGACGCTGTCCAGCCTCCTGCTTTGCGGCCGCAGTCACCAACATCTTCATGGCTAGGCGACATTAGCTACGAACTCCATCTGCTTACATGGGGTCGGTGTCACCCGCAGTTTCGTTGCGGCTTCGAAAAACTTAAGTTTGTGAGCAATCCCCAGTCTTTGCTTGTGATTTCTGATTCATACCCCATTGCGGGTGTGCAGCCTTTGCGCCTGTGCTAGGCTCAATTACTGGTCCCATCTAGCATGCGATGTTCTGTACGCGGCTGAGTCGTAAATTCGACAGGAATGCTGTGCATGCTGAAAAAGTGTACGCCAACTCTGTTGATGAATCTTGACTACCATTCACTTGCCTCCCACACTGCATGTGGTGTGTGTAGATCGAGCTATGGGTGGTGCAACACATGCCAACTGTAGTCTATCCCTCATGATGCGCAGGCATCTCGTGTTTGCCCACATGCGGGACACAGTAACAGGCAGGACCGAGAACAGACGCTGTCAGTCATGCTTCACACTCGTTTAGACATGCATGCTTGGTCATAGTTGTCCATTCGTGCGGCTGTAATATTATTACGAGACATAAAATTATGTGGAATCTTGTTACATACTTTTACACAGTCAATTTGAGAACGTTTATCTATATTCTTAAAGCCATTGGTAACATGCTTATATTACTAGGTAAGGTGGATTATACCGTGATGGTTGGAATTACTAAACTACTAAGCAGGCACTTGTGAAGAAGAAAAATACAGCTGGATCTTGAGATCGGACCAAGCGTTGGAGATGTGTCCAATAATTGCCCCCTAAGGATGCAACGTTGTATGAGCGGGCGTGCTGTGACTTATATTCCGATACCGAAGATAAGTTTCAGTGTCCCGTGGTCACTACTTGCAACAGGTCCAGTAGATGGTTTTATGCGACGTGCATTCCTAATATGAGTATTAAGCAAAAGACATAAATAATGCGGTCATACGTGACCGTGTTAACGGCTTGCGAAGACGTATTCACTTTTGGTGTGCGTAATCTTCCGTGTCCGCAATCTTCGTGTCCGCTTTTACGTCTGTGCGCTTTTTGCTGTCCGCAGGTTTCGTGTGAGCTTCTTTCGTGTGTGCTTTATCCAAATGCGCTTTCTACTAGTCACCGGAGTGTGCGGATGGATCTGTAGGTGGCGCAGCGTAAGCAAATGCAGAGCCACTGTGGATGTTCGCGGCCACCTTTGCTGTCATATATATATATATATATATATATATATATATATATATATATATGGTTGGCGGCATCCGGTTTCGGATTTGCCTGTCACTGTGGCCAGCCACAGGACGCCTGCGCATACAGAGGGACCATGGGTGGCTTGCGCTGCACCACCCACAGCTCCATCCACACACCCATATCCAGTGTAAACCCGAAGGAATAAGACCGGGAGGCATGTGGATGGGGGCCACGTTTCATCAACGGAGCCGGCCCACACTCCATCACAGGCAAACACAAGCACGCTGTATTTGGGGGACCAAGCGCACACAAGGCGGTGGCTGGACCGTAGTCCGCTCCAAACTGAGTGCATGGAACCACTCTTTGAGCCTAGCACGGCCACAAGGAGAGAGCACCTTGTCCCGTCCAGCAACGGCCAACTGTCTCCTGGAGCCAGTATGGACGAGGTAGTGGGTAATAGACAGGTAGGCACCTTGTCAACATGCACATCAAGCGCAGCCACACCGGGGATATCAAACAACAGCCAAACACTTGAGAGAAAGATAACGAAATAAACAAACCGAGTAATGCATAAGCAAACGTGAGCATGTGAAATGAGTTGTTAACAAAGGGTCCGAGATAAGTTCACGAGGTCAGAAATTATGTTTTACGGAAATGACACAAACACGAAAATGTTATAGAAATTAACTACAATTGGCTTAAGCTACCTGTGCAAGTTTGTAGATGAGCGTACAGGTAGATACGTATGTGAGAAAGAAAAGCATTAGGACAAGTTGAAAACCCACCACTTGAAATAAAGAGACTTAGCATGCAAGCACGTGGTTCGTAAATCGAATGCAGCGTACCTACAGATGCTGCGCTGGTTCTGCCTACGTTCTCTGCAGGACCCGTCGTCGCTTCGGTAGTGGTCGCGAGTGGCCTCGCTCATGGCTCACTAAGCCGGCCTGACTAAGGCACTTGCGACTGCATATTCTACAGCACCATCCGCTTGAAGCCGATGGAATATAACCCATCGCTGCTTGCCGCTTCCGCACTTGCCGCTTCTTCGCTTTATGTTTGAAGTCATTCTGCCGCACTTCGGAAGCTGCCATCGTGATTAGATCGCGCCATGCACGCCGATCAACCGCCTTCGATTCCCATGACCTGCAATCAAGATTAAAACGTGAGAGGTTCAATTTAATCATGTCCTGGTAACGTAACTTGGGTTTCCCAGCATGCCGCTTCTCAATACTCAGCTGACCATATAACAGCTGCTTCGGTATCCGCGTCGAATCCATACGGCTCACATGACCGAGCCACCTCACGTGTCTCGATAAAAGTATGCAGTCCACTGCATACATTCCACTTCGTCGCGACACTTCCGTGTTAGCAACTCTGTCGCCCCAGCCGATCCGCAAAATTCGTCGCAAACACTGCTGATGGAACCGCTCGAGATATCGCACATCCCGACAGTACATCGTCCACGTTTCACTGCCGTATAGAAGAACGGACAGTACCATGGATTTGTACACCATCAGCTTCGTGCCAATGGTAAGTTGATGGTTGTTCCACACTCGGTACTCAAGCTTCCCGAATGCCGCTGCTGCCTTCGACACGCGACTACGCAACTCAACGTGTAGCTGCTGATCAGTCGACATCACACTCCCAAGGTAGCAGAAACGGGAGGTGGTTTCCAATACTTCAGCACCAATGCTTATTCGCGGCAATATTGAAGATCGCACATCCGGTGAAGGCTGAAAGAGACAGACAGTTTTGCTTGTGTTGTGGGTGAGCCCGAATTTGGCCGCTGTCAAAGCCAGAGCATTAGTCATTTGCTGCAACTCATCCGCGCTGTGTGTAAACAACGCACAGTCGTCAGCAAACAGCAACATACGGGTAGTTGTATCACAGACTAGAGTTCTCGCACCGAAACGACGGATGTTCAGCAACCCACCATCAATACGGTGCTCCACACGAACACCGTAAGCACAAGCCGCATCAAATGCACAAGACAACATTGCATGAAGATAGATATTAAACAGGGCAGGAGGTAAGACACAGCCTTGCTTCACACCAGAGACAACTGTAAAGTCATCAGAGGTCTCTCCACTCAGCTGCACCCTCGCTCGCGTACCACTCTGCAGACATTCAATTAAACTTACAAACTTACTCTGGTCACCAAACTTACCCAACACCAGCCACAATGTCTCACGGTTCACTGTACTAAAGGCCTTGGTGAAATCAACAAAAAGTGAGTGCAATGGCTGGTCTCGTTCTCTGCACTTCCTCGGCAACTGACGAGCCGCAAACACCATAGCTACAGTGCTGCGACCCGAGCGGAATCCACACTGCTCTTCCGCCACGTTAGGTTCCACAACCTGACTGACGAGGCGGTTGAGCAGGATTCGGGCAATCACCTTGCCCACACAACTCAGCAAGTTGATGCCACAATAATTCGTGCAACATTGCTTGCTCCCTTTACCCTTGTACAGTGGTAGCACAAGGGCATCGTTCAGCTCAGTAGGCACCTCCTCCTCAATTTACACGGGTTGCGCCAATTGGTGCAGCGCAGCCACCAACGTGGGTCCACCGTGTTTCACTACTTCACGCGGTATCCCGTCGGCACCAGCACAGTTGCCGTTTCGCAGCTGAGCAAGTGCCCTCTGCGTCTCATCCAGTGTCGGCGTGTCCGCGAGACTCCTCCTCACATCGTGCTGCGTCAGGCAGTTCAATGTAGGCCAGTCGATTTCTGAAAGGTTGTTTAAGCGACAGTCAAATTGCTTTCGCCAGACCTGCATTATGTCTGCAGTCTGTGTGCAGGTAGCGTCTGAAGTACCATCGATCAGCATCCTCAACGGCTCCAATCTCGATCCATATACCACCCTCAAGGAGTCAAAGAATTCCTTGTGTTGGTGGCGTTCGGCGTAGCATTCCAGCTGCTTCGCCTTCTCCGTCCACTATGCATTTGATATATATATATATATATATATATATATATATATATATATATATATATATATATATAGATCTTATGAATATTTTGCTCCGAATGATGCAACATTTTAGAGATGCAAAGTGAAAATTTCATGAGTTGAATACATATTTGCTAACTACATTACAGGCTGACTGTATTACGTCTTCTTTGCCTTTAAAACGAAATCAGACACCGGGAGTATTCCTGTGATACAACTCATAGCTTACTCACATGAGTGTCTTAGCAGGGAAAGATATTATTCTGCCTCCCCTAATTCTAATAACGACTCCTCAGTAGGCTCTGGAATTACGGTCGCCGGCAAGCCCCATGTTATGCTGATTCTTTGTCACTGGTAGGCAGGCTTAAATAAACTAAATTAGTACAGGCACATCAAAGCATAGCTCTGTTCTGGTACTTTACTCTCCATCCGGTCTGTCTGTTTTCAGCTCGTAACCTACGCCCATGATAAAATCAGAAATTCAATTCCCGAAGGAGTGCTCTCTTTTTAATAATTCGGTTGCAAAGATTTCGTCTGAAGAGAATTTGGCGCGTCTTCGCAAATGTTTGGTTTTAACCTAATTTCCTCCCAACAGATCCTGGCAACCATCGTTGTTCTCCTCTCATCCCCGTCACACTATAGTTTATCGCATCATAGAAATGAATAAAATCATGTTCTCCTTTTTCCACAGCGTGAAGCGCAATGAGGCTCACCACTATGTCTTCCAACTCTATCAATCATGATTCGAGGAATGAAGGAAGCTGGATCCCCTAGCACAATCTCATGTGGTCTCCATGGTGACATTCAGGAATAGACAATAGCAGATTGTTCAGTCGGAATGTAGACAATCTTAGGCATGCATCCCGTTCGACGCACTGGTGGATTGGTAGTCAGAATTGTAAGTGCGGCCATTAGAACGCAACATGCCAACAAGTTCTGTCTTTCAGTGACAGACGATCCATTCGGCGGATTAAAGCACACAGCTGGTCTGTACATGACTTTACTATGCATCGCTACGCTACAGTCAGGTCTGGCGGCGAGGCTGTGATAATTTCCATTGCTCATCTAATACACACACGGTAACCTACGCTCTGACTTCCGTTCGACCATGAGCATCACACGGCACGCTTTCTGGTGCTCAGCTATCTCTGACACTGATTCACATCTCGTCGGATTGTCTACTTTCCACCTTCTTAAGTGTTCTCCACCCCATACATAGTGAAACAATTTAATTCGGGTTGGTCCAGTCTCCTTCGGTGTCTTGACAACTGCACCTGGTGTCTACTTATTATGCTTACCCATACAATGATACCATAGGAGATTTTCCAACCACTGACATGATGTCCTTCTTCCACTGCATGTGGAACTCAGATATTGGTTGAGCCCAGTCCACCTGCCAATGATAGGATATAGTTTGGAGAACTTATTGCATCACAAACAGCGACTGAGTCCCATTCATCGGATTCACCTTACTTTTTCTGTTGCTAATATAGGACAATATCGATCAGCGAAATAACACAGCAGGTCGGTCGTTACAGAAAGTAGTGGCCAGTCGCGGTCAGAGACAAGCACATATCCAAGGTGTGGCAGCTCGAACGATAGGAACTAACGTGGTGATGTCATGGAACCTCGCACTATACCTCAGTAGACAATGGATGCATGCGCCACTCATGAAGAAGACGAACACCAACTTGACTCCGTCCTCCAGCAATTCTCTTTATTCTCATTTGTCATCTCAACTGTCGGTCACCTTGGAGCTTCACCCAGTTGGACGTCTTCGGTGAACGATAAAAGCATCGGTACGCGTCAACTGACATCCAACGGGCCTGACTCAGTCGCTCTGAATTGTGTTTGTACTTCAGTGCGGATCACCACATAGGTAGTGATCGCCAACTGCATGGTAATCACAAGGTGTAACATTTTGATCCCATCAGATGTGAGCAATATGTCACAAGCGTCGTTGATCAAAAGCCGTCAATCTTTTGAAGTCGTTCGTTTGCAGTAGCCACGTTTCCGGTTCATGCAAGTACCACCGGCCACAAGCAGCGCCCTTCATACCACCCTTGACTAAAGGGGGCATATTCCACAGCCTCTATTGCTCACAAAATTTGAAAGTTGTATTCATCAACCTCGTGACGACACCCACTTCTTCGATGAGTTCACCAACGGAAGCAATGTGGTTTTCATGCTATGCTTTTCCTTTCCGGAGCTTCATCCGTCATTGGTACGTCAATCCAAAACAGTTGTCACATTCAACGTGTCGTAACTCGACCACCGTTTGCTAAGTGCTGAGGTGTATACGCCAGTCTTCAAAATCCCGTTTCCCTCACCAGAGCGTCTGGGGTTTCGTTGGCGGACAGTGCCCCATGACAAGTGGATGTACGCCGACCAGAAAGCGAATGGGCAAGCTGTTTTCTGAGGAAGGCGCTCACCATCAATGACATAGCTACCGTTATTGATGCACCGGACACGAGTATGTGTGGTTTACGTGCTGTGGTACAGTCCACTCGACAATAAATCCCATTTTGGACTGGATCAAGGCGACAGGTAATTCCGGATGCAAATGCTGTCAACCGCACCCCCATACACAACCGATCCTGTGGGTATAGATTTTCACCACAAGGAGGGCCTACGAAAACGCCCTAGAAACTGCACCAGTTTCTGGGCGGTTGCCACGGCTACCCACCGAAGATGATCAGCACAGTGCAAGCAGCAATCTCCTTTCCATCCACTCTAGTGGAAACCACTTCGCTGGAAGCTTGACAAACACTTTCCAACTAGCACCAGCAAGCTCACTCTCCGAATTTATGATCGTGCACATCCTCGTTAAGATCAACATGCGCGGATAATGAGCGCTGCCCGGGATTGCAATGCGGGCGCCGGACGACTCCCCGTACGCTTAGCTTACTCTTTGCAACGCTGTATGCGTTCGTGTCCACTTGGTTCCAGATGAATCCCTCCGTTACGGTTCGAACATCGGGCGTTTTTGCTCTTGATATCGGAAACCCCAGTTGGGATGAGGGTGAATCCGCGGTACCAGCTGTTTGAACAGACGGTTCATCTTGGATTGGCGAGGTTCCACAACCGAAGTGCCCATCTGTCAGTCCGACTATTATGCATCAGAAATCGACGGAATCGTTTTGAATAACATTTTAGAGGCTACAAATGTAACATTATCATTGCGGTGTTCAGCGAAGCGTTCTACTGTATGTTGACACAAATCTGTACGCACAACGCGCATATGGAATACAGACATTGGCTCTCTGAGCGCAGCAGGGGTGGATCCAATTGCATGTGAACCACCCGACAGATTCCACCGAGTCTAGCGACTTGGTACACGAGTAACTTTTCTGCTTGATAAGATTTGTTGTCGGACTGTGAAATTTCCGATGAACTACTTGTGCATGATATTCGGATTCGAAGATGATGCGGTAGGTGACGCGATTCTCAGAGTAAGGATCTCCTCATTTGGTGTTCCTCTGTAGTATTCAACTGTCCGTCATCAGACTAGTGTCGGCTGATGTTTCAGTCTCCCACTGGGGCGAGTTTCACGTTATAAACTAAATCTGTAATTATCCACGTTCATGGTCCAACGACTCCTCCAAGTTATCAGACTTAAATCTTTCCTAATGTGAAACATTGCATTCCACGCGCTTCGAATATATACACTCCGAGGGTTTTAGGTAGCCGAACGTCACGTAGTTCGTTTATGTTTATCGTCTTGAGTGCCGATCGAAGGCAACCATAATTCATCAGTTTGAATTTTACCCACACGAAAATTCCTATTAAAGTTTTGTGGTAGAAGCAGTTATCTATTTAGTTATCCGGAGGAATCTTAAAAACCAACCACTTTCAAACACTTCATGCCTCAATGGGATGGCATCTACTATATCCAGCCAACATCGCGCCTTTCCTTTACTTGCATTAAGATAGCCATGGAGATATGGTGATCCTTTCTTCTCACTTCAAAGGTCTGAACATGTGAATCGCTACGCACAGTCGAACTCACTGAACACATTCTTGTTCAATGTCATCTCAACCTTGGTCGGAGCAGCGCACTAGGAAGTTAGAAGACTCCAAGTGCTACTCGTATGGCTGTCCTTTTGCCGCTTTAAACGTCATACGCAAAAATAAATTTCATTGTCTTTGGTGAACCTTAGACTGAGCTATATCGTGCTCGTTGCAGCATCAACGTTCTATTTTGCATCCATTGGAATTCCCGTTGGACTGCAGCGGAACCTATCAGTTGAGCATCAGTTTAGCTGACCCGTGTTTTGAAGCACAACACTTATTTCTGATATCACTCACACTGTCATTTGAAACAATGTTTCATACCTTTTCCAAATGGAAGGATGTGGACATGTTTGCGATTCCCACGACGTGCAGAGTATTGTCAATCGACGCTCACGTGCAGTAAACTCAATGAGCAGTAACGGACACGTAAAATGATTAAACACCAGTACTACTTTTAACCAGACGTCAATAAAGGATTAATCACTTTGGCAGCTATTGTAAAAGTCTTCCACAATGGTGGTGAGGAAAGTGAATCTAAGAATGGAGCACTTGTAGAGCAGAAAGTGAATGACTCATCCATGAGCACGACTGCGATACATTTCCAACGGAGGTGACTTTGCACGCAGCGTCCAATTTCTTCGCCTACCTTGGCAACATGCGTTACCTAGCGGGTCATTTTAGGTACAGGTACCTCGGTTTGTCCATCAAGATGGTCGACACATTGCTCTCTTGTTCAAAATCATTAAGGTATATGAGTCATGAGGCACTATTAGTTGCAGCAATCACAACTGCTCACGGTACCCATTTGGAAAGGGTGAAAGTATTCTCAGAATATGAGCCAAATATGGCATCTCATAACGAATTAAAAAGTTGTTTCCGTGGCGTATTGTGCAGATTTGAGAAATCGTTAAAACAGGAATTCACAGATTCCTGTTCGCCGCTGCTAGTTGGCAGTATGCTTCGAAGCAATAACTTGAAGTATGGCCGCCGAAATCTGGCTACGAAGTGTCAGTTAGTGTCATCAACATCATCAACAACAGCAGTACATCCACCATCTGAACTGACGCTTCGCTGCCATACAACCATGATGACCTATAAAATAAAAGAATAATAAGAGGGAGAAAAGAGGAACTTACGTGAAAACCTTAATACCCCAAGCAAACACTCAGGGTAAAGGTGCCTACACCTAGCGTAGACAACATACCGTCACAAACAGCTGCCTATAGTGCAAAGACAAGGCGCCGTCGGCGAAACAGCTTCATTGCGCCTTTTACTGCCACGCGTCATAATCAGCCACTACCCCGCAGATAACTCAGCACCAAACACACTTTAAACAAGCAATCCGGTTAGGAGATGGCAGCAGACGCGCCAATGGTGTCTGTTGCGAGCCAATCCCCGTAGTCTCGAGCCAAGCAAAAGGTGAGTCACGTGGACTCCAGCCAGGAACGTGAGACGGACTAACGGCACCAAGTTTCGTCGTCAGTGACTTCATTTCCCACCGCCAAGTCAACTTCTGTCCACCTCGAGCCTTGCGCCACCGTACACCTGGCACACTAAACAAGGCCCTCCTCGGTAAGCCGTGAGCAGGCATATCCAGCACGTGGCCGAGTCAACGCAACTTATTCAATGCTATCTGTTTTTCTAAGGAGCTAGCATGATTAGCACTACCTAGTACTTGCCTAAGCAAATCATCGTTGCGGACACGCTGGTGCCATCCGACAACAGCCTCAGATCTTCAGACCGGAGGGGCCAAGTCTCACTACCATTGAGCAGCACGACTCTCACTGTGGCCTTGTATACGCGGTCTTTCAGCCAAAGAGACACTCCCTTCTGTCGCCGAAGATGCCGCAGATCCAAGAACGCAGTTCTGACCTTTGTAATGCGTGAACTGACTTCAGTTTCTATGTGGGAATCGTTGCTGATGCAGCTGCCAAGTTAAGTGAATCGATCAACCTGCTCTAGTTACTTGTTGTCAAGGGCTAAGAGGTCATCAAGTGGTTGGTGGTCCTGCAGCAACACTTTGCACTTTGAAGGTGCGGAGCGCATACAAAATAACGGGACCACTCTGGGCAGAATTTTCAGCGCTGACTGGGCAGCCCTAACATCGTCGAAAAGCAAGACGATATCGTCCGTATAATAAAGATCAAGTAACCTTTCACCAGACAGGACCTCAACCCCTACTTCCTGATGTCCCGAAAGGGAACACTCCATGATAGAATCCACGACAAAATTGAACAAAAATGGGGAAATCGGACAACGCTGACGAACGCCACTAGTGGTAGCAAATCTATTCGGCAGGTCACTGTAGACCTTGATGCGGCTTGTATTGTTCAAGTATAGAGCACGTAGGATGTTCACATATTTCATGGGAACACCTTTCCAAGCAAGTATTTCGAACAGAATCGATCGATCGACTGAATCAAATGCACTCTTGAAGTCGAAGAACAAAGCTATTGTCAATCTGCGGTGTGCGTGGTGCTGCTCAAGCACCTGCCGAAAAGTGAATATATAGTCTATACAGCCACGTCCTGGGCGGAAACTTGCCTGCTCTTCAATAATCCGAGATTCCCGTTCCACAGTGAGACGACAAAGGAGAATCGAGGCCAATAATTTTGTCACGACTGTCGTTAGGCTAATACCCCTGTGGTTAGAACATTCTGTGCGACTGCCCTTCTTGTATATTGCCACTATAATTGATTCGCTCCAGTTAACCGGGACACTCTCTTCCAAGTGACCAAGTGTCAGTTAGTGTGACTGCAATGGTAATAACACTCTGAAGCACACGTCTTGTTACTTGTTGCGGAGTTAGGCAGCGGCTAGCTGGTATGGGTGCTCGACAAACCGCACTAACCACGATCTGGTCCATGAACATACAACAGTCCTAGGGTTTTGATGTGAAATCTCTTGAACCGCACAGCATCGCAGGGTACTCCAGATCAAGTTTAGGATATACTTCACGTTAAACTGGCTCCCCATTCCATCTGCAATCAACAGCCAGTATCAAGCAAACTGCACAAGCCTTTCCGTCACAAGCTGAATTTCCGGGTACATCAAGGGAAGCGATTTTGCCCATCCGTAGGATACCAGGAGCAAACCTGCATGCGATCCGAATAGATTAATCCATTCTCAACAAAACCTCGTGCATTGAGAAAAGTAGCTGCACTGAAACAGACTAAAAATAGCTGAGAAAGCAAAGTAAATGTCATTTTCCCGACCGAGTCTCCCAGTGAGTGAGTGGCGATAACGACGAAATTCCCAGTCTCGTCGTTGCGTAACACAGCCATCGTTAGAGGAATAGTGGTGTCTAAGTCGCACATCTTCTAACGGACCAGAGCCGCGTAGATAACTCTCATTATACAACTGAAATGGTGGACATTGTCGTCACTTTCCTTGAGCAACTTTTGGACTTCAAGCATCCCTTGCTCGGACCACGTTAGTGCCTGGGTGTTCCATAGTGGCATTTTTGACGTAAAAACCTAACACCGCCGCATGAGAAAGCATGCGATATGTGGTTTTCCGCCTACTGGGTGCAAGGCCATCCTAGCTACAGTTTTGCCTCCATTCAGTGCGTTCCCTGGTCCCAGGCGGAGCAGTAAGTGGAGAGCACCGATTGTTGAATGTTATATAATTCATCGAAGGCATGTGAACCAACGAGTCATTCGTGATTGGTTCTAGTTGTCGTGAGGCGTATCACGAACTTACTTCGAATTGTACCGCTTCTGTCCTAATGCCAGACAGAATCACCATACCGAAACCCGCGCCGGTCGACCGGTGCACGCTTCTATCAATGTAATCCAAATATGTACCAAATCAGTACGTGTCAAATAGCCACGAACTGCAGCGGCACTTGTACTTTCTGGGCCTTTTCCCATTTGTGAGGCACTGTCACATGGACTCGCGTATCCGTTTGGTAACACATGCTGATGGTTGTGCGCAAATCCCGGATCAACCATGGCTTCATATATGCAGACCTCAGAGTTTTATGCTTTCAGGATTACACTGGATATGGATGTGGATAGAACTCAGCCACAGTATGTTCCCTATAAAAGTGGAACCATTCTGCACTAGTTCGATGTCAAAGGGACAGACAACTCCGGAATCTGCCACCGCCGAATATACGCACAACAATGCGGTATCCGATGTCACTATATCCGGGCGATGGTTATAATTCCACTTAGGAATTTTAAACTCAGTCATTTGTAAGAGGGTTGTGTCTGCTGATATCCTGTTAATATAGCGACCTTCGCTTTCTTACATCGTGACGATAAGGAGGAGTAGGTGATTTTTGTCTCCATCTTAAAGGCCTGGACGTGTGGGTTTCCATGAACGGTCAAACTCATTCGAGCATGATAGTGACTTTACATCATGATGAAATATCATCTCAGCCTGAATAGTTGCAACCTTTTTGGTGTAAATAATTATGAGAAGCGCGAACTAGACTCCAGCGCATCCAGCTAGACTTATATGGCGTAAATAGTCGAGTTTCTGTCTGCCGCATATGGGGTTTAGTGATTCAGTTGAGAAGTAAAATGCCTGCAACAAGATGGATGGGAGAGGGTGAGCACATCTTATAGCCGAGCCCCATCACATTCTGGCTGTGAGCCACAGCTGAGCAGAAGTGGAATACAAGCGACTTACACAGGTATGTAACGGAACGAAAACGAACGACCACGTCGGAATCCATCATGCGAAATGTGTACTACCACAACTTATTGGATTGGGTGACTTTTAGCAAGTAAACAGAGTTTCTCGGCGTAGTTCCAATTCCAACGGCCGGCCGAAACGCCAACTTCACTTGTCCAACAGACGCATGAGATTGATCAATCCTAGCGGTTTACAATGAAATGGCATTTTGATTACCTACTCGAGTAATCCACGGCACTAAACAGATAATAGGATTTCGTTCGCTAAGGAAACCTTTACCTGAGGTCTAATGGACTGTTCCTACCGTAGGCATTTTCCCGATTTTGCAGTTTGTACTTGCTGGCTCTACTGTGGAAATAATGGCTCGGCTTTTATTTTCTGGTATCTGATCCGTTCACCCAGAGATCCAGGTGGCCCAAGTACGGTCGAAATCAAAATCATTCATACACGGTATCTGGTAAAACTGCCGAGTTTCACTGTATCAACTATGTCTATTCTTCGGGACTCCAAATGGCTAGGTCACGTGGACCACCAGCATCGACTTGCACCATTCCATTAATCATGCACCTGATTTCAGTAATCGTGGATACGTTGCGTTAGTATCCAAGTCAGCTAGTCCTCCACACACCCAAAGATTCACTAGCAAGTCGTTTCGTCCAGTCCGGAGTCGTCAGTATTGCGAATCCCTCTTCTGCATCAGGATCCAAACCTACGACCACCAGCGGCTTGTGCCCCTAGCCAATAGCTTACGCCACCGAGCCACGGAGGACAACAATAGACCCACGTGACTTGGGGCTAACTGCGCTATAGTGCAACTCATACTCTGCTGTCATGCCAGCTACGAAATTTGCAGAAGACAGAGTTGGCTCAGTGGATCACGGCTCCCGCTGACAGTAGATATCTACGACACGACATTTTAACACTTTGACGTTAGTGTTTTGGCATACTCGTGAGTGGCAGGTTTTCGATTTAACCAACTGAGGATTCCTCTTAGCATCTTAATTATGGTTTACAATCCAGCGGACGGGCTAAGTCGGTGCATTTGGGGTCACAGGCTCCTCATCTAGACACAGTTTTGGATGCCGATTCACGCCAATGTCACACTATGTGAACTGATAGCCCAGGTACATATAAATCGCGATAAACGATGTGCCTTTCTTCGACATTCGGTCTGTGACCAGGTCGCACACTGAGCAGTCAGCGGCTATCCAATACACTTCGGATAACTGGATCTGGTGGCATGGGGTTTTCTTGTTTGCAAACAGAGATTGAGAGCAGGGAGGAAATAAATATCACCAAAGTGGATATTTGCTATGCAATCCTGGTCGCGAGTAGATGCCCAAACGAGATAGGTGTGGTCAATCAAGATGAACTGGAAAAATCTTCAGTACATCTTACGTAGCCGTTTTGTCAGGAACCCAAATTGGCGAAGGGCCAATCGGGTTTCAAACTCTGCGGCCATGCACTCTGGCCAAGGACTCAGGTTACAAGGTGGTTGTTACTATTCTACCAGTAATAGTTGTTATGTTCTGCACAGTAAACTGGCCACATTTCGGTAGTGAGCACTTCTTAGTCAGGGTCCGAACGGAAGTTACTCCCTTATGAGTTTCTAGAACTGGTTACACTTTCTCCGTTCCACATCGGAAGCTTTCTACCTGCTTCAAGTCTGACATTACGAGGTGGCTGAAATGAAGTCGTCCCACCTAAGAAAAACAGCGCCCTCAATAACCACATGGTTGACGGCATCCGGTTCCGGATTTGCCTGTCACTGTGGCCTCCACAGAAGAGCCACAGGACGCCTGCGCCTACAGAGGGACCCTGGGTGGCTTGCGCTGCACCACCCACACCTTCATCTACACACACCATATCCAGTGTAAAACCGAAGGAATAAGACCGGAAGGCATGTGGATGGGAGTCACGTTTCATCAACGGAGCCGGCCCACACTGCTTCACAGGCAAACACAAGCACGCTGTATTTGGGGAACCAAGCGCACACAAAAAGCGGTGGCTGGACTGTAGTCCGCTCCATACTGGGTACATGGAACCACTCTTCGAGTCTAGCACGGCCACAAGGAGAGTGCACCCTGTCCCCTCCAGCAACGACCAACTGTCTCCTAGAGCCAGTATGGACGAGGTAGTGGGTAATAGACAGGTAGGCAGCTTGTCAAGATGCACATCAAGCGCAGCCACACTGGGATGTCAAACAACAGCCAATCACTTGTAATGACATTAACAAATAAAATATTTCTGTTTAGCATACCGCTATGCCGTCATAACTCTTCGCTAAATTAGCATATGAAGTAAGTTGGTCAGCAACGATTCCGCGATAAGTACAAAACGTCCATAAGTTATTCAAAGATGCCACAAACGCGATAAAGTTAACGAAGATAATCACAACTAGCTTAAGCAATGTGTGCAAGTTGGTAGAAGATTAGTCAGGTAGGCTGAACAAAGCAAATAAAGTGGAATGAAATTTCTCTAGCTTAAAAAGACCTAGTTAAAACGCAAGTTGGTTTAGGCCAACTGCGGTGAAGAAGCATCATAAATGTAACATCAGCCTCATCAATACCCACAACACGCGAGTTTACTCGCATAAGCATCCACCCATCCTATGAAAGTCTATATTATTGTTACCTGTTACTGCGACGTGCGTTCTCCGTCCTCCTCCATAATATCCACACTTGTACGGTACACAAGCAGAGCTGTACTCACTTGGCCGCTCATGTGCACCGACGCACACACTCACACACAGGTACGTTCAGGCGAAACCGAGCCCTTTGACTCTCAAGCTGAAAGGTATGGCACCGGCGGAGCAGTGCAAATTCCAGGGCTGTTATGAACCGGATTCAATACAACCTGTCCACAAGTGCTGATTGATTGACAGTTGAAACCATTGTGTTTACGAAACTGTGGGACCACCATTTGGAGGTGACTAGCGTACACGAACTCCGCTGAAGTTTCATGGTGTGGGTGCAGTAACACATTGAAAATAACGTGTTGTATGAAGCAGTGTGCTTGGGCTCAAGCAATCACCCTTTTTGAATTTCCGGAATCCGCACTCATCTGCCAACCAGTCAATCCACCCACCCATCAGCCTGCCCACCTGAATTGCCCGGTTAATTCGCTTACCTGTCCGAAGCAGCTCTAAGTAGGCAGTTCCGCTGCACTAAATTTCACTGAATGAATTGCAACTCTGAAGTGCATTATTTCCGTTTTCCAAGTAGCGCTGCACACGTGTTGGATGCAATTTACAAAAGAGCGCATACAGGCGTATGCACTCCGAGTCTGAAATGTTTATTATAATTGAGTGTTAAAAATGAAAATTTCTTCACACACTCCTTCATCATTCGATTTCTCAGCTTTATTTCAGATGGGCTAAATCAGTACGATAGCCAGAACTGAACGAGTGCTGTGTACGTAGCTAAAATTTGCAATTCACTATGTCAGCATAACTCAGTCCATACTAACGAATGTGTTTCCTTATCTGAACGTTTCCTCGGTCGCTGCGCTGATCGCGATGTACTGCAATGAATGCCGCAATCCTACTCAGGATTGTGATCGTATAGCGAGAGTGAAAAACAACACATCCATTGGGGTTAGTGCGACTGCGTCAGTGAAATCGTGAAATTAACCTGAGCAAGTGAATGTACTGTGGTGGTGAGAACCCCGGAAAACTCACAGAATCCGCTTATTACTCATGCAAATGGGTGCGCAAACCATGATGCATTGGACTTAATTATCTTTCCTCTGATGCGCCAATGGAACCGAATGGCTGTGATGAGATGGACCACACTGATGTAAACAACTTCACTGAACAATCTTCAGGGGTAGGCACAGAAGCACCCCGATTTCAAACTGAAGTCATCATAGACGTCCTTCTGATCCCTGTTGGTTAACTACACCTCGAAATTTGAGGGTAACCGGAGCCTCATATGCTTCTAATAGTTAGGCACTGCGCCATGCGCAGTCAGTTTCGCGAAAACGAAGTAGTATCCAGTGCTTGCATGAATTCACGGCCACTCTACAAGATGGGCAGGTGCTATGATGAACTTTTAAATAGTACTCATTGGAACAATGGAACAATGGTATATGACGGGTAAAAAAGCATACACTTAACGAGTCCCGCAGGTTGGCAATAGAAATACTAACAAATTGGCAAACCACATAAGTGGTTGAAGTAAGGAGTGTCAGTGAGATAAAAGGTAGAAGTATAACAGTTTTAGGGGGATAAAGTGGTACGACGCAAAACTGGCTAAGAAATTGTTATCGTTGGTGATGGTAGCAAATAAAAATGGAGTACTCACCGGTTCGCACAGATTTACGACCGTGAATTTGGGGTATAAATCCAAAGAGGCTGGTCAGCCTAAATATATACAAGCGTTTTCGTTCATAAAACAAAGCGCAGGGCGCTCAGTGCGACGTCCAATCGTTTTTTAAACGTATCTAATGTGGGGGCACAAACAACTGAGTTTGGAAGGGCGTTCCAGGGCCCGCAGACCCGGAGGGAGAAATAGGTTTTCCGACAGTCTAGACGACTGTACTGTTGGCTCAGCTTTAAACTGTTATCGCGAAGGTTAGTGTTCGGGCTGAGCTTCAAGAGGTGGCGGCATACGTGACTGGGATCGCTCAATATCTGGTACACTAGTATGAGGTCTCCACGAAGTCGTCGGTACCGTCCGCTGAACACTCCGAGTATCTCCAGTCGTTCCTGGTAAGGAGTGTGGAGCAAGCCCTTGACGATTTTCGTTGCTCGACGCTGTGGGGTCTCAAGCGCTGCAAGGTCACGTTTTAGCCAGGGTTACCAGGCCTGGATAGCATATTCGACGTGAGGACGCACGTAGGCATTCAGCATCAAAGAGAAGATGGATGGATCCAAAATTCCGAATGCTCTTCGCAGGAGTCCAACATGCTGGTTGCCCCTTTTAGAAGCGGAATCTGACTGTTTGGAACACCCGAGATCTTCCTGTACCAGCACACCCAAGTCGCGTTCCTGAGTGGTGGTCTTCAGATCGTGTGCCCCAAGCTTGTAGACGTGGACTTGTCGATGGCGGATATGAACAACGCGACATTTGTTCACATTAAACGGCAGGGCGTTTCTCACCGACCAATTCCAGGCCTCATTCAAGTCACGCTGTAGGACTTCATGGTCGTCCGATCGTTTTATCGCCCGCCAAACCTTGAGGTCGTCCGCGAAGAGAAAGAATTTCGACGTAATAACTCTTACTAGATCGTTAATGAAAAGCAGGAACAAACGAGGCCCAAGTACCGAACCCTGCGGTACGCCGCATCCCACTCGAATCGGATCGGAAAAGGATGATTGAACTCTAACTTCTAACTGCCGTTCAGAGAGAAAGTTACCGATCCATCCTAACAACGGGTCTCCGATACCGTACTGTTGGAGTTTAATGAGCAGGATTCGATGATCCAGGCGATCGAAGGCTTTCGAAAAGTCCAAGAATGCAACATCAACTCCTGTTCCCTCATCGACAGTCTCGGTCCAGTTCTCACGAGCTATCAGCAGATTCGTCGTACATGAACAATGTTGACGAAACCCATGCTGTTCTGGCGCAATTATGCCGTAGTTTTCCAAGTATCCCATTAACGCATCTGCTATCACCGCTTCCATGACTTTGGCGATCACAGGCAGAAGCGTATATGGGCGTTATTACACCTTGTTTCCACCTCGAAGGTACGATGTTCTCATCGAAACAGCGCTGAAAAAATGCAGCTAGTGGTTCGGCCAAGTGGATGGCAGCTACCTGTAATGTTTTCGGGTGAATGTTATCGACCCCGGGAGAGCTGCGTGGACGCAAGGATAGCAGCTTTTGCAGCACCATTTCTGCAGTGAACGTGACGTTGGATAAAACGGACGGTGGGGTAACTAGTGGCGGAATATACGTCGAGGCTTGTACACCTTGGAAGATTGGGGAGTACTGGGCCCGTAATGCGTTGGCCGCTTCTTTCGCAGTATGTGTATACCCATTGGTCGTATTAAGTGGTGGGATTCCCCGTTGCACCTTGCGAAGTCCATTCACATGTTTGTAAAGAAGCTTTTTGTTCGAACAGAATCGTTTGGCTAGCTCCTGCTGATGCGTTCTCTTGTCTTCGCGAACCAAAAGCACACAGTAGTTGCGATGCGAAACGTATTCCGTCCAGTTTTCTACGCTGGGGTTGCTTTTATACGTGCGCCATGCCCGATCCCTTAGAGTCATGCATTTTCGCGTCCGGCTTCGCAAGAATGATTTCGCTGTGCGGGGATGTTGGGAAACTTTTGGTGTTGAGGCTTCTATGACTAGTGACGTCATGGTGTTCGCAAATGTCTCCTAGGCTAGTTCTGGGGTGCAGTTAGCTAGAAACGTCCAACTGGTGTTCTCAACTAGAGCAGACAGAACGTGGTAATGGATAACAGATTACCTCGTTTCGAACTCCGCAGCTGGATATTCGGCGTAGCAGATGTAATCGAACTGCAAAGTCACGTGATCTCTACGGCCCAAAGGACTGCACACCTTTAGTCCATCGACCATGAGCTCTTCGTTAGTGAGCACTAGATCTAATATCGATGGGTTGTTTCCTGTTCTGAACCTGGTTGGAACGGTGACGTGGTTATACCAGAAGGTGCTAGAGAGTAGCTCTAGCAAATATGCCTTGAACACTTCTGTCTCGGATGCTGGATTTTCCAAGTCATGCGTGTTGAAATCTCCTGCAACGAGGATGTGGCTGTACTTTTGATTAAGCACGGAGCGAAAAGCGGAGATAAGTCTGTTGTCCCTTTCCGGAGTGGATTTCGGTGGTCGGTAAACCACAGAGAGAAGGCATACGTCGTTGCGTTCCAACCACAGTTTGCACCAAAGGACGTCGGTGACACAAGTCTGGGGATCGTCTATGAGCTCACAACGAAGGTTCGTTCGGAAATAAATGAGCACGCCACCGCCCTTGCCCGTTCTGTCGTTCCGGAGAAGTGACATACCCGGTATGGCAATCTCAGCGTCTGTGATTTCGCCGCTCAGCCAGGTTTCGTCGATCATTATGATGTCTCGAGGCTCCGAAGCCAAACGGTGATGGAGTTCCACCAACTTACTTATGAGGCCTTGTGCATTAGTATACATGCAGGATAGTGCTTTTGTAACCAAGAGTGAGCTAGCACAGGTTGTGGTAGAAATGGAGTTTGTGCCGACCGTTAACGGGTCGGCCATTAACCGTTTTTTTGTGGTGACGTTTGCCCTTGAGTTTGCTTTTGGTTAGACGACTGATCGCGGCCTTCCGGACCCTGCTGGTCCCCCGTGTTCAGCCGTGTTTCGTGGGATATTGCGGTTGTCGATAAATCCATGCCTTCACAAAGTTGCATGAGTGGATGGTTCAACAATTTGATCGCTCCCCGTGAGTCGTTGGTAATCCGTGGCAGCGTACCTGATGCCTTTAACCGAATTTCAACTGGCAGCTTCATGCGGAATTTGGACCAGTTTTCCAAGGCGAGCGGTAACATAAACTCAGATTGAAGCACCACCTTCATAAGTCTGGGACCGTTCCCTTTGTAGTTGGGTGAAAATGGAATCATGGTCAACCGCTTAGCGATGATATTATTGAGGGAGATTTCGTGGCGGATGTAACTCCATTGCTCCCGGTCATGTGCATCCGCTGCATCAGAGGTTGAGTTTTGGAGTTCAGGAACCCCGTACACAATTATCGTCCGTTTCGCCTCGGCTTTACGAACTTCCTCACGGTTGCTCATCTTTTTCGGACGTTCGTTCCAGGGGATATCAGGAAGTATGCGCGCCTCGAGTGATGAATGACGAAGCCTGTTGGACGATAGTAGTAGTGGAGCTCTAGGCATTCCCAATTGGCACGATGCTTTGCTAGCTAGTTGCGGCAGATAATGTCGTCAGCAGGGCTTAGTCACATATCGTTTATCTCCGCAGCTGTACTGAAGCGGCTGATGTCTCTGCGCGAGTTCAGCTCCCCGGGTGCGGACGGCATTCGCCCGAAGGCGTTGAAAGTTGCTGCCATGAGTTTGGCGGCGCCACTAGCAATTTTATTTCAACGATGTCTGAACGAGATGCACGTCCCCATGATGTGGAAGCACGGAATCATCACGCCAATCTACAAAAGTGGCAGCCGTGCTGAACCAACAAATTATCGCCCGATAACACTACTTCCTGTGATCTCCAAGGTTATGGAGTCCATTGTCGCTGAGGCTTTGATGGGGTACCTGGAAATCAACAAAATTCTCGTTCCGGAGCAGCGCGGATTTTGTAAGAATCGGTCATGTACCACTAATCTGTTGATTGCTCGCGCAAGCTTGACAGAATCTGCGGACGCTGGTGTAGGAGTTGACGCGGCCTACTTGGATTTCTCAAAAGCATTCGACCGTCTAGACCATCATATTTTACTCCGTAAACTCCAGAAATTGGAATCGGCGATCATGTTCTGTATTGGATAGGAGACTTTCTCGTGCAACCTCACCTGAATGTGAGGGTTCGAAGCAACCTATCGGAATCCATCGAAGTTCAGTGCGGCATAACTCATGGCTCGATACTTGGAACCCGCCTGTTCTTGTTTTCATAAATGATCTCGCGAGCGCGCTATCGTCTAACTGTTTGTTCTTTGGTGATGATCTAGAGGTACGGCGTGTTATAGCTGCAGTGGAGGACCACACAGTGTTACAGGAGGACTTGGACAAAGTGTACACATGGTCCATCCAGAACATACTGCAGTTCAACGTCACCAAGTGCAAAGACCTCACCATACGGCACAAGTGTGCACACAAGTACAGCCTAGGACCACAGATTCTATAGCGGGCCTCTCATAAGTGCGATCTCGGTGTGATAGTTCAAGACTACCTCGGTTGTTTGATGCAGACTGAACAGGCATCTAAGAACGCTAACCAGCACCTCCGCCTTCTTCGCAGAGCTTTCGGGAAGATGGACCCTTCAGTCTATCCAAAAATGCTTAGTGTGTACGTGAGCCTGCACGCGGAATACGCTATTCAAGCGTGGCAACCCTGGCTCAAGCACCATCTCACCGCGCTCGATACTGCACAACCTAGGGCAACGAAGAGCCTCAGAAGTTTGAACAGCCTCCCCTACCAACTCAGGCTGAAGACTCCCAAAATATACATTGGACGTTATCGGCGTCTAAGGGGCGATCTCATAATGGTGGACCAGATCCTGAGAACCCCCAACCACCCATGCCATTCCCTTCTGATACAAAGAGGTCGGCTGGGATCGGTAGCGGATAGTAATTTGGCTCTAGTGCTGCATTGAGATCGGTGGAGAAATCGGCACAGATCCGGAGGGATCCATTCGGCTTCTTGACCACGACCATCGGCGCTGTCCAGGCGGAATAGCGCACAGGCACCAGAACGCCCATGTCTTCCAAACGTTGGATTTCGGTATCGACCAAGGGTAAGGCTGCGTATGTGACAGACCTTTTGGGACGGAATACCGGTTGAGCACCAGATAGGAGCTGTAACACGGCGCGGGTGCGTGTACAGCGGCCAAGAACATCCTGGAAGATCGGGGCGAACTGTCTGATGATGTCGGCCGTTCGATCGCTTCGTACTGCCGGAGAATGTACCGCATTGCAGATGGCCTAAGAGGAAGATCGGCCAAGCCAAGGGTTTCGAGCCAGTCGAGACCAAGCAGGTTGAGCTTCGCCTTCGTGATGTAGCATGTCGCGTTGAACGTGGCGCTCCGGAAGGAGACGAAGCAGTGCAGCTGCCCAGTTAGCTGCACGCGACTACCACAGGCGCTGGTGGCAGATTGGGAGGTCGGTTCGAACGGTGGCTTGCCAAGGGATCGCCAGCGATCCTCGGAGATGATCGTGATGTCAGACGCAGTGTCCAACTGCAATCGGACCGACTGACCGTTGATCAAGACGTAGACGAATTTTCTCCGGTCAGCAGCGTTGATTTGGTACGTGGCCAGCAGGCTCAGGGAGCTGCCAACCGGACCAGGTTTTGGTGTGCATCTGGGTCGGGACCACTTCTTTGGATCGCGGGTTGGAGCCAGCCCAGTTTTGGCCCCCTTGGGAGATGTGGGATGGCAATAACCATCCAGGTGCCCCACCCTGCCACAACGTTGACAACGATGCTGGCGGAAATTGCAGTCACGGTGGAAATGCCAGACACCACAGAATCGGCACGCGTAGGGTGGAGACTTCGCTCGGTCGGATTGGGTGGTGCGCGCGGATGATTGCGTCCTCAGTGCTGTGACGGCATAGACCATACCAAGAGCGGCGGAATCCTGGATCATGGCAGAATCGTACTTCAGTTTGAACAGTGTTTGACACTCCTCGGCCAGATTGTGGTGGGTGACTGAGATATCCTGTTTTAGCTTGGACAGGAGGCGCGTCCGTATATCGGCATCGTGTGGAGACTGGAGATGAAAAGCAGGTATTTGGTTTGGTCCTCAGTGAGCGAGCCAAGTTAAAAACGTTGGCATTCACGGTTGACCATGCTCGCGTACGTGATGAAGTCGTCGGCATCACGCCTCACCAGCTGCAGACACTGATAACGAGCAGTGAACTGAGGGGACTGCTCGCCAAAATTCTGGGACAAACTTCGGACCGTCTCGTCAAGGGTAACGTCGCGTGGGTTCCTCGGCAAGATGAAATTGGTATAGCGCTGGTATTCGGGCGTACCAAGTTTGCGAAGAAGCCGCCGGACCTTCCACGCGTCGTCCAGACAAGTCAAGTCAACTGTGAACAGGTCCTCGTACCGCTTATATCAAGATTCGAACGTAACTCCGGCCTTGGCGTAGTACAGGAATTCGCTGATGCAGCTAAGCACATGGTCCATTGACTGCGAATTAGCGTTTGGACCTGCATGAAGGGAAGAACTGGAGAGCTTTTCGGTTAAGACGTACATCAATCTAAGTTGTTGCTGCAGCATCGGTTTTAAATAGGCGTATTCGTCAATCATGGTTAGTCGACTCTGTCGCCAATGTTATAATTGCGTAGATGCCTGATAAGATCGTCAACGGCGCGGTTGAAGCACGCCTACCGTAACGGCTTGGAAAGCTGGCCAATCGAACGGATTTGCACTGACCTGACTGTGTTAGCTTAGCCCGGGGTACGCGCTGGTGAGACGGAAACTGAGCGAGCGTGAAAACGATCCTAGCCGCATGTATTCGGGTAGACGCTGAGCCCTCGGAACAGACACACAAGACAGGGGGTTACGGTAGATGCGCACTAGTGACTTAGACGCGAACGCTGCCCGGCTAACGACACACCAAATCACATAACCCAACCGACTCCCAAGTAAGGCGAAGAGGAATAAAGACAGGCGGTCCTCTGTAGGCTCTTTTACGACAAACAAAGGGCGAAGCACAGCCAATGCAATGGGTTACTAAGTTAGGAAAAAGTGCTACCACGACAGGGTGGTAGTTTGTAAAAGAATATTGGCAACAGGTATGCAGTTGGACCGGGTCTTGTAGTGGCTGAACGCTGCTGTGTTGTGGGAAGAAATTGGACCGAGCTTTCCACAGTCCTTATGCCGGACTTTCTGACGCGTTATTGCGGGGATATTTGACAGGCGCGCAACACACATGTTTGGCGGCCTCCGGTTTCGGATTTGCCTGTCACTGTGGCAAGCCACAGGACGCCTGCGCCTACAGAGGGACCTTGGATGGCTTGCGTTGCATCACCCACAGCTCCATCCACACACACCATATCCAGTGTAAACCCGAAGGAACAAGGCCGGAAGGCTTGGGGATGGGAGCCACGTTTCATCAAAGGAGACGACCCACACTCCTTCACAGGCAAACACAAGCACGCTGTATTTGGGGAATCAACCGCACACAAGGCGGTGGCTGGACCGTAGTCCGCTCCACAATGAGTGCATGGAACCACTCTTCGAGTCTAGCAGGACCAAAAAGGCCGTGCACCTCGTTCCCCCCCAGCAAAGACCAACTGTCTCCTGGCGCCAGTATGGACGACGTAGTGGGTAATAGACAGGTAGGCAGCTTGTCAAGATGCACATCAATCGCAGCCACACTTAGGATTTCAAACAACAGCCAATCACTCAAACTGCTGATATCGGATAAAGTAAATGCATTTGACGACATAAATACTCGTTAAATGAGCATATAGAAGAAATTGGTTAAATGTGAATACGCGATAAGTACAAAATGTCCAAGTTATTTAAAAAATACCACGCGATAAAATTACGCAAGCCTACCATAAGTTGCGTGCGCGAAGTGTACAAGCTGGGAGAAGATTAATCAGTACGCAGAACAAACCAAATAACATGTAACGAAATTTATCCAAATTAAAATACCTAGTTTAAGTGTAAGTTGGTTTAGCCCAACTGCGGTGAAGAAGCATCAAGAATGCAACATCAGCCTCAGCATGGGGCACACATACATACATGGTTGGTGGCATCCGGTTCCGGATTTGCCTGTCACTGTGGCAAGCCACAGGACGCCTGCGCCTACAGAGGGACCATGGATGGCTTGCGCTGAACCACCCACATCTCCAACCACATACCCCATATCCAGTGTAAACCCGAAGGAATAAGACCGGGAGGCATGCGGATGGGAACCACGTTTCATCAACGGAGCCGGCCCACACTCCTTCACAGGCAAACACAAGCACGCTGTAGTTGGGGAATCAACCGCACACAAGGCGGTGGCTGGACCGTAGTCCGCTCCACAATGAGTGCATGGAACCACTCTTTGAGCCTAGCACGGCCACAAGGACCGTGCACCCCGTCCCCCCCAGCAAAGACCAACTGTCTCCTGGAGCCAGTATGGACGATGTAGTGGGTAATAGACAGGTAGGCACCTTGTCAACATACACATCAAGTGCAACCATACCAGGGATATCAAACAACACCCATTCACTTTAAACGACAAGCTGAAATAAAATAAATCCAATAATGCATACAGATACGGTGGCATAACTCTTCGCTAAATTACCATATGAAATAAGTTGGTTTGCAACAAATACAAGCATGTTAACACCATCCGGAAAGTGGAACTCGGAATCTCCGCACTTAACACGCCAGTCGGAGTGGCACGGAGTGCCGAAGTGGCAGCCAAAGCCCTACGAATGCAGCATGCCCCAACCTTCCAAAGAGATTTCCGCCAGTGTTACATACTCGCATCCCTATCCCCAACTTCAGCGCTCACTCACATCGATTTACTGTCACTGCTGTGTTGACGAAACTGCTCTCACTACGCACCTACAGCTCTCATGAAATGGATTATATTCATCCAAAGGGGCTGAAAGTAGCATCAACAACGCTGGCCGGGCCATTATGGCAGTTCTTCCGAACATGCTTAGATAAACAAATTGTGCCTACCATGTGGAAACATGGAGTAATCACACCAATTTTCAAAAGCGGTAATCGGTCGGAAGCCGCCAACTATTGCCCACTGGTCATCCCCCCTGTGCTCTCAAACGTGAGCGAGGCAATCATCGCTAAGGCTTTAGTAGACCATCTAGAACGCCACATCGTAGCACGCGAGCAACACAGTTTCCGGCAGCACAGTTCATGCACTCCCAAACTACTGATTGCACGCAGTAGTTGGACGGAAGCGGCCGATACAGGCAGAGGGACAGACGTCACATACCTCGACTTCTCCAAAGCCTCCGACCGACTGGACCACCGCATTCTGCTTCACAAGCTCGGAAGCTATGCAGTTGGAAATGCTGTACTTAAGTGCAGCAGGAATTTCTCGCTGGATCGGCAACAGCAGGTCTGAGTTGGAAGTGCGCTGTCCGATCTGATTTATGTCGAACGTGGAGTTCCACAAAGATCAGTTCTGTGGCCGACTTTTCTCATGTTCATTAACGAGCATACGTGTTTGATTGTTTCAGATTTCCTACTGTTCGCTGACGATATTAAGACGTGGCGGACGATCACCGACCCAGCAGATCATGATGTAGTTCAGCGTGACCTGAACAGAGCGTATGGGTGGTCACTCCACGATTTGCTCCAGTTCAATTCTGGGAACTGTAAGGTTGTTCATATTCTTTATCGTCCGAACATCACATACAAGTTTGGAGATCATGTCCTGCAAGCAGTCACCCAGGAACCCGATCTTGTGGTACTAGTTCAGGCTGATCTGGGCTACTCAGAACAATCGGAGAATGCGTAAAAGACCGGGAACCAACACGTTGGCATGCTGCGGACGGCATTTGGGTGGTTTGATGCCTCTGTCTGTTCGCAGTTGCTTAACACCTACGTGCGGCCTCATGTGGTATACGCAATCCAGGAGTGGCAGCCTTGGCACAAACAAGACCTTGCAGCATTCGAGACTCCACAGCGACGAGTCACGAAGCACCTCAAAGTGTTGTTCAATCTTCCTTATCAACTTAGACTGATGACCCTGAAGTTATACTGTGGCCGGTATCCACACCTACGTGGCTACCTTATCATGGCCTACCAAATCCTAAGGAACCCCAACCAGGTCTGCCGTCACCTACTACAACTGAGTCATAACACGAATTCGAGGGGCCACCAGTTTAACTTAGTCACGCAATGCAGTCGGATAGAATGTCGACGGAACTTTTACTCTCTTCGTATGTGTCAGCCTTGGAAAGCCCTCCCAATTACGTGGTTTCCGTCCCCACTTTACCTGTATTTAAAAGACGCCTGGATGTTGCCCTGATCCACCTACACTACGAGATGTAGCCTGTGTGCCTCGACAGACGATATAATGCTCCGAACATTGCATAACCAAAATCAACCAACGTCACTGTGATTGGCTCTTTCTGCGCGCCTCTGTGTTAACACTGTGGTGAGTCCACCAAAACGACTTTCATTTTATCACTTTTGTTTTCTATTGACCATGTTGTGGTTTTCCTTTTGGCTATCTTACGGGCCTTGTTAAGTATCCGCATTTTTGCCTTTAATATACCATTGTTCCAGTGTTCCATTGTTCAAGTACGTCCTTGGGATGCGACATCACCCACACGGGCAGAGGATGAAAAGAGTTGGAGCATTAACGGGTGGTATTGCCGATTACGAAGCGACCTGATTATGGCATACTCGATTTTTGATAATCCATATCACGTGTGCCACTCCTTACTACAACTCAGCAGCGATACAAACCTGTGAGGTCACTGACTGAATCTCGCAGAATCGTATAGCCGTCTGAAGTGCTGCAGGAATTTTGTTTCTTTTCACATATGTCACCTGTGGAATGCTCTCCCCGTATCGGTCGTTTGTGCACTAACACTAACAGTATTTAAAAGACGGTTGGATGACGCACTCATCCACGTACACTTTGTTACTTAGCATCCTACTCCTCGAGTGTACCTTAGATTTATTTTCTGTTACCTGTGGGGGTTGTGAAACCGGGCGGATTGCAAGACCACAGCAGAACAAACGACAATTCCCTCCCTTCATACCCAGAGTAATAACTGTATTTTATTTACTTTTCCATAACCCCACCAAACTACTCAACGAGACTAGTAAAGCAGTGCGCCTGAACCATTAAAATTCCATTGTTCATTGTATGAAAGTCCGCAAGAAGATTTCTGACCTAAGTCTCTGTTCACTAGCACAACTGATCCGATGTTTGGTTTGTTCCACTGTAATAATGAGGTGATTTGGCTCTTATTGCAAGCATATCAGCAACCATCTGATATCAGCCATTTGTTTGACTAGCTAATATGCCCGCTCAGTTGAGAAGGAGATCATACATCGGGTGCTTTAACTTCACCAAATGCAGCCTTGCCAGACGTTTGTGGCGCAAAACGCTTACGTTCTTCCAACAGCCAACGCGATGGATCCTTTTGACGCCAACGAGAGGTGATATACCAAAAATACATGGTATATCGTAAACATGTCTCCCATCCGAATCACGCCTAACTTCAGCCTCCTGTATCACCGGTTCTTCCAGATTGTAAATAAACACCTTCCTCTGTCTGCCCATAGCAATTGTAGTATTACGCACATAATGCTCGAAATATGAAGGTAGCTCATCAACTTTCCTTCTCACCTTGTCGATAACAGATCCCTGCTTCTGGACCAACATTTCTCTGCCATGTTGTGCCGCTGCAGGTGGTTCTCGTCAGCTACTGTGTGCTCACCAGTAATATGACGAGAGTGAACCAGAAGTTTCACACCCAGAAAACTCGAGCAGCTGTCCGCTAGGCACACACAATGGAAACAAATACACTTCAATTTAGGGTACAGTGAATAGAGATCCATCGACTCCTCGTCCAATCGGTAAGAAACATTGTGACACCATACCGGACACCTATCGCAATGAATAGGTTTTCTTACTATACCTACGCAGCTGTGCTGTCCACAATAAGAGATGTCTGCGGATTACATGACCAATTCACAGAACCCGAAAATACACCGGCAACGTTATTCCGGTATTCAGTCTCGAAGCAACACTACCAGATGAACACACAAAGCACGCAGTATTATAAGAAAAAGTAACCAAAAATTAGTTAAACGATGACACATGAAAACACTGGAATGAACACACGGATGTGACAATGGAACTGGCAGCAGCTACACAGACGAACGTTTTGCGATACAACTCCCAAAGCCCAACGGAAGGATAAAGATTTATGATAGATTATACAGATATGCACCGGGACCGGGGCGCGGAACCAGAAAGGAGTATGCCCGAGGTTCCGCTTTATTTGAGGACTGAAAACCATCAGATAACATTGGAATTGGCGAAATATAACTGGTCTGCACAGTATTATTCAAGCACTGTTTCCAAGCTAAGATGTAAAGAAAAAAGCTTGTAAGCCTAACCATGTGGATTGTCCGGTTCTCAAACTTCAAGTAAATGAACAAAGGAATTCAGTGCACGTATACTTCCTAATAGTTCAAATGAGAACACCGATGTGGCCTCTGTATTTTTGGATTACCATACGCAAGCTCTCACACAAGCGCAAAAGTCTCGGTTAAGTGGGCTCAGGAACTCTTAATTCAGTTTGGTTCGCGCGTCACAGTCCAAGTCTAAGGCAGGCGCCCATCGATGAAATTTTAGTTTTGGGAAACACATTTCCAGCGGAGCCTGTTGGTAATGTGGTAGTAGAGAAGTTAGACGACGATTTGCGTATGCCGGATTCAGTTCCAAGTCGTTCGATCTCTATCCGCAAAGTTTTAATGAGAGCGCATGCGATCGCAGAGTACAGTGCATTGTTGGGTATGAACAGCACTGTGTTCAGGCTAGAGTAGAACAGTCTTTTGATGAATTCAGGGAGATGCGTAGTCTGAACTCATGGCAGACCGTACTCATCTGAGATGAAGTTGGTCTTCGCCGCAGCTGTGCAAATACAGCAGGATAGAATGTGAGGCACAGTAGCTTCAAACGTTAACTGTACACCTGTGATGTATGTCGCCGCATTTCCTTGCAGTTAAACTCTTGGACGGTTTCGGTCACTGCCAACTTGAGCAATCTATGTTAAAGCGGTAATATCACATGCAGCTAAGTGTATCGCTGTGTGCAACTCGATAGCTTAACTGACACTATGACCTACTCTAGGCTCAATACATCGAAATTATCGGTTACTGCACAGAGGGAGGTAGAGCAATCTTCAGTGTATCACGAACACAACCCATCAGCTTGAGGTGCCTTGCGTGACATAAATGCAAATGTGCCGCCCAAGTGTGGTAACCCCCCATCAACCTGCTCTAATGAAAGCTAGCGGCAATTGGACTTGCTCAATGCTTTGCTCGTTACGTGTCCCAGACAGACTTGGAATTCACGAAGCAGATGTGCAGTCTGAAGATGCATGGGGAAATTTTCGTTTCGGTCGAACAGCAAAATACGGGGAAAACGCACACATAATCATATATTTCAATGGAATGATAACATAGCAAGTGAGTTATAAGCAACTGTGAGTAGCTTTCCCTTTGACATCAGGCAGCTGAGATATATTGTTCCAATCCGTTAACTGTTTATTCCAGCAGTAATAGCCGTATGTATGAGTAGAACCAAGAACAAGCGGACCCAACGAAAAATCGATGTCATTAGTTATCACAGCTCTTAGGCGTTCACGGAGCGGTTATGTCATATTAAATAACTATATGAATTACAGTACGGATATTTAAAGATTTTACAGTGCTTCTTCACAACTAAACACAAAGTGCTAAGGAGCATGGGTAGAAGTCAGTGCCCAGGGCAAGCAAACACTTAGTCGTGGCAAAAGAGAATTTGGACTAAATTATCTAACTGTTTCATGCGTGGCACCAACCTATTGTTCATTTAAACACAATTTTACCTGTGATCATTTTGTGCTTGAATATCCGAGATTCGAATCACATGAACAACACATACTACTGAAATCTTAAGTCAAATGTGTCAACGCCGTTGCTAGGTACAGGCAGTCCCAACTGTCTGGTCCCTTTTCACTGCGTTGCTCGGGGACCAAGGTTCACGCCTTATGGGGACACGTGAGCGCACTTAGTAGCCAATTGTCTAATGGTAGATGTTGTTCGCGTAATTGTCCCTCACCCGGCCACAGGGGTGTGAACGACTGCATTGATGGCCGAATGCCTGGCCAGTGGACTTCGTTACTGCTGTACTGACGATGGATGGACAAACCGACCTCTACCGACATCAGTTCGCGCACCGATATTGAAATGTCACGCAAACCTGCCAGTCCCATCCATCGTGACAACGCTGGATGGGCAGACAGGACAAAATGCAGGAAGTCACTGACCAAAGCATTCCCCGCACTGGTTGGCCTTGGCACGATCGGTCGATATGACGGCGCACCACGTTTTGTCTGTATGAACGAGAAGGCCGCGTTGGTCACATGCAGCATAACATCCAAGGGATACCGACCTTGCCGTCGGATGTTCGAACTGGATGTGTTAGTTCAGTTGCTCATTTGTTCGCCGAGCTGAGAAATTTGTTTGCAAGCGTTTCACCGCCATGCGAGGCGGCATAATCAGTGCGTCGAAATGAGGAGTGTAATCTCGCTGATTGAATTGTCGACCCGTGATCGGCGTGCAGGTGACTTTTCGAAAGTGACGGCTTCGATCTGTGTCCCGTTCTCTCTACCCATTTCCACTTGGCGGAGGTCGTCGCTTGGGTTGTTCCTATTCAAGCGGTGTTAGTGGTCGCGGTACTGGGTTACATGTTGAGCATCGTTCAAAATGTCCAAACTGCTAATGGACATGTGGTGGCCAAATATTGTTGGCATGCTTTGGTGATATTGTATGAGCGTGATCAAACAGAGTGGGGTCATGCGACGAAATGATCGTGAGTGCATTCACACTAAGAACGTAAGCACAGAGCCTAAAGTTTATTCGCCAGTGCAGTGGGTACCGAGATTGCGTACCAGTGAATGACATTTCACAGGTAGCGCACTCACAGGGAGAAGGTGTTTCTGTGGCATTATAGCGGGGTATGCTGCGTTGCCACACTTATGCTGATGGCTTCTCAGGTGGGTGTTACGAATGAAGTGCATGAGCGACAAAGTTCACTGTGATTCTTCAGGGTTTGGTAACGCATCATGATGTGACGGCTGTCCCCGACCTTGAGTACCCCTCGAAAACCCCGATACCCATTGAGTACATCTCGAGAGATTTTGATATGAGCTCATAGACAGAGGATATAGGCTCTTAACATGCTTGGTTTTCTTTTGTTGCTGAGTTTAGAGAGCAGCGAGACATCGTTTCCGCCGGTGCTGCCACACCGGGATGGTATATTTCACGTGAGGTTGCAGACTGGTGACGACTAGATCGAGTACAGCAGCAGCGCTAACAAACATGATTACTAGCGGCCGAAATGGCTTATCGCTTTACCGCTACCATTTACACAATGAGGCTCGTTAACGCGCGATATGTGAGTCGACTGATGGAGAAATTTGTCAAAACTGAGAGCGTGTGTAACGCAGTGCGTACCGGGCGGCCTCGTACAGCCACGGAATAGGTGTCCGCTTGCTCTGTTGTATATTAGTTAGGTCGAAATAGTGATCTGAGCTTTCGTAGAATTGTGCAGCATTGTGACACCACACGGACTTCTGTACACAGTATATTGCAGGAACGGAAATTCCGAAAGTATCCTGCACTGCAGGTACAAGTTCTGAATCCATGCGATTGGGAGAAGCGTTTAGCATTTTTCCCGATGTTATCTGGATATCTTGTGCGTACATTCAACCATGTTTTTCGGATGAGGCACCGTTCCGTTTGCATAGCGCAGATAAGCGACACTTTGGGGTACCAATAACCCACGACAATGCATCAGGTCGCATGTGCAAGATGACGCACAGCACTTGGCATTGGCTGGGTTGACAGGCCGTAAAAGTATCGGACCATTTTCCATTTCCAAGTATGTGATGGGTAACTCGGTTTTTAACCGAACTAATGCTTCACATTTGTTGGCATCCCCATACAAATAAATGTCGCAAGCCTATGTCGTTCCACAGCTGCAGGCTGAAGAGTTATTGACTACCGTTTGGTGGCGGCAGGATGGTGCGCCTGCACATTCTGCACAAACGGTATTTAAGTACCTTAACAAAACCTTCGGTACGTATTGGATCCGTCATTGAGGACCTAGGAATTAGCCTGTACGGTCTCCGGATTTGAAACCTTGGATTTCTTCCTATTGGAGTACTTTAAAAGTCGAGTGTATAAAAGAAGGCCCACTTGTTTGGAGGAACTGAAACAGAACATCGTCAACGAATATCGCAGGATATCGGTGGACATTTCGCAGAAAGTGATAGCCAATAACATCCGGCGAATGCTGCTATGCAAGCAAAACTACGGCTGTCCTTTTGAACATTAACTTCGTCGATTTTTATGAGGAGTAACTTGATTGTTTAGCAGAACTAATGCTTCACATTTGTCAGCTTCCTTCCACAAATAAATGTTGTAGACAGGTGTCATTGCACAACTGCAGGCCGAAGGAACTGAAACGGAGTATTGTCAATAAATGTCGCCTGATTTCGGTAGACGCCTTGCAGAAGAGCTAGCCAAAAGCATCCGGCTAATGTTGCACTGCAAGCGAAACGACGGTGATCACTTTGAACATCTACGTCGTTGAGTTTTATGCTCTTTGAACATACTTCATGTAAATATACGTGTCATGCATAGCGATTGATTTCACCACCACATTTTTGCCATGGGTAGTCGTGCCAATACTTCGTCGGGATAGAATGAATGCTAAAAGAAAGCAAGACGATCACGTGAGAAAGATATACAGTACTATATTCAATATCTTGGAACATATTTGGAACCGATCGGGAAGTCACGGTTTCAGAAAACTTGGTAGACGACCGGTTAATGTATTTATGGTAATAGACAACGTTTCGCTTTTGACACAAAAGCCTGATGAAGCTTTTGTGTCAAAAGCGAAACGTTGTCTATTACCATAAATACATTAACCGGTCGTCTACCAAGTTTGCTGAAAGCATATACAGTACTATTTAGATGTATTTATAGATGTGTTCCAGTCCGATTTACTCGCGCGATCGTTCAATTGTCCGACAGAGTGCAGGCGTCGCTGTTGATGTTTACTATAAACTTGAGGTCGGTAGACGAAAAGATTTAAGTTCCGTAGGCTGTGTCACGTACCTCCAGCAAACCAGGGTCACATACTTCCATTGCAAGTCTGAAGTAAACCTCGTGTTTTCCAAGCCACTCAGTTATGATTATCGACATTCCTCTGTAAATCACGGTCCCCGCATGGTTAAAGGACTGTAGCTGGTAAGTGACGTTGCAGCGGCCATGCTGTGGTTGGTTGATCAGTTCACTGGTGTCATAAAGTGAAAAACTTTGCTCCTGAGTATCATTTGTAGGACCTCATAGGCAGCAGAGATATCGTTTATACGTTAGGAGCTATTCTTTAGCGATGGAGTGAAGAGATTTAGCTACAAGGTGGAAATATGTTCACTACCGATTCTCGTTGGAGACTGCGGCACTTTGCTTCAGACGTTATGGCTTTAATATAGCTTAAAGTATACACGGTTACGTTGCAAACATGTTGGCCCTGTGACAAGAAGCAATAAGTTGGTTCCGTTTGCTTTCGGCCTTGTTCAGTTGCTTATGTTTACCTTATTGCTTATAGGTGCCGTGCCTTACCGCAGGCTCTAGGACCTAGGAACACACAGCAACATTGGTTGTTGGTCCAGAATCATGGCTCCAAATTCATAGTGCAGATCAGTATTTAAAACACATTCCAGGCAACTCGGAGAATGTTAAGAGTGGATTGCAACCTTTTATGTAGTGCTAGAAACTGTTTTCATAACATTCATTAGCTGCGAGGTTTCATAGTCTCTTGCTCGGGGAGGCCCGTAGAAACAACCAACTAAAAATGCCAAAAAATTGTGACAGGTTTCGCAATTGAAAGTGTGCAATGCTGTGAAATGGATCATGCATATCGAGGAATATGTTTACGACGGACTTCTCAGCATCAACAGCCATTGTTGTGTGGTTAACAACGTTTAATTGCAAAGTCCTCCTGACCAGGCCGGTAGAAAACCATATTATGCCTCAATGATTCGATATTCCGAGATTCAGAAACATATCATCTAGTTTTGACCATTCGTTGTGGTTCCGGACATTCCGCGTCCGAGTTAACAATTAGCAAATAGTATGCCGGCCTATTGCCAAGGAAACATGACAGTTTAGATTTATCCATCTTCTCCCCGGTGCGGAAAGCGTGTGGAAGTTCAACCGGAACAGCTTAAAACGAAGGCAATATTGCAATCTCCGCACCCATCGTTAACAAAGCTTACGTGTATGACATTGTAACGCGGACCAATTGCGACCGTTCCATGCACTATTTGGAGTGATGCGTTGAGATGGGACGCGACTGACTTCCTGCTTACATCCCATTTGACGCTATTATCATCCCAGTTTGCTATAAGTGTTATACCAATCCTCGATCTTAACCTGAGGAAAATTTGCCCACAAACTATACCAATCGGTTGGTTTCAAACCTTTCTGAAATACTGCAATCGATTAGACTGTCCACGATCTTACTTCCCCTCTGGTTTAGCGAGCTTTGAAACGCTCATCCAAATTCAGAACTTCATGCATCCATCATAAGTGCGCTATGTTAAACGATGCTCGATCGGCCGCCTTCTATTGCATGGCGGACGACATTAACTCACGGCCATATTCTGTGTACGAATGATCACGTTTGCTAGTACCTCTGCTGTATTCGCTCTAGTCAAAACCAGTCTGAAACCTCACGTGAAATATCCCATCCCGGTGTGGCATCACCGTCGGAAACGATGTCTCACTGCTCGCTGAACTCAGCAAGGAAAGAAAACCAAGCATATTAAAAGCCTATATCCTCTGTCTATGAGCTCATATCAAAAGCTCACGATATATCCCGTACGTTTGATAAGAGTCTTTCGATTTTGCTCAGTATCCGTAGGTCAGCCGCGGAGGTGAGGGTGAGATTGGAGCGCACTAATTTGCCGACCCACCAATGGCATGTATGTCTACTGTATTTACTCACCCACGCATGTCTGGGGGTGTGAATACGATGTGAGAACGCATTGCGGTGCATGTGTCCTTGAAATATGTTAATGACCCTGGGCGGTTTTGACACCGGTCAGTTCAGATTGGGTCGATGCCGACGTTTTTGGCTGGTGATTTGCAACATCTCGACAGCAGTGCATAATGCACTGGCTACCGTGTTCAAATGTTGGTGGCGCATCGACAGTTGCTTAATGTTATCCCAGCAAATGATCGAAGGGTTAGTGACAACGCTGTTGTAGACTGAATGTTACCTTCACGTAAACCACCTTAACAAAATAAGAATTCGTAACAATTAGACAGTGAAAATATGAGATGCTACTTCTGCATAAATGAGTCCGGAAAAGCTGTCGTTGACAGACTACTCCCGTCACATTCTTGATAGCAATTGCAGGAACCAAGTGGGGTGCACGCTGTCTAATTTGTTTAACAGTGACCGTGACGGTGTAACATGAAAGGCTAACAATGTCGCTCAGTCTCTCAGGAAAACGTAGGTGTATATCAAACGAAATGATCGTTACATGCTGCCGTGTATGCCAATTAAGAGACTACTCGCTGCACGTGTTTGTGGAGAAGGACTGCCGATGAAATCGGCAGCAGTCCTTACAACCAATTTTTTAGACGCAATTGGTTGTCCTCATCTGCGAGAAGTGGGTCTTTCAAGCGCACTAGTGTATAGCGGAGCGTTTGGCCTTTCTGGAAAATTAACCTTATGTTTTCTTTATTTAAGACCCTCTGGATAGCCTCTGAAGTTCCATCTTTATAAGGAATATCTACCGTCCCAATCCACTCGGTAGTACACCGTGGTTGAGGATTTAAAATCCGCTGCAACGGGTATCCGCTTGTACTTAAATTCTTCGCTTAGTGTTCAGTTTGTCTTCGCGGCGCAATTTTATGTATTGTTTTCGCTGACTTATGTAGCATCCAAACGTACATTATCAACCCGCCAGGCAGAATCCATCTTGACCATGCACATTCGTGTCCGGCCCCACAGAAATCACCACCCTTGATCCGAAAGAAGTAATTTGGATTCAGACGCCATTGAAATTAGCCAAGTGAACAGAATGACACATTTCTTTCAGGAGATTTCTGAGGCTGGGCAGATAGAAAAGACCCGTTATTTTGATGAACGACGTCAAAGCGTATACCGTAATGGGTGATAACTGGAACTTCCTCGTTGCTTTCACAGACGTATTTCGCGTTGCAAGTGAAGCGGAAGCGAAGCATCGCATGATCTCCACGGCCAAAAGGTACACTTATGTTTACTGCATTAATTATTATTTGCTCGTCGGTGAACACAATGTCTAAAACTTATGCTTCGTCGCCAGTAGTGTATCTCGAGGGAGCGGTAACATGTTTGCACAACAGTACATCAACAAGTACATCTTGCAAGTACGCTTTAAACTGTTCGCAGAGCGAAGCTGAGATTTCGTTGCATGAAGGCTGAAGTCCCCCAATCAAAGGACGTAATTGTATGACCAGACGCAAAGATTTGATCCAATTGAAGAGTGGATAGTAGAGAGTGGTTAATTATTGTTAGTAAATACACATCACAACGTTTCAGGTACATACGACATAAAAGGAAACAAACAAATTGCCCATCTAGGTTGGCGATGTTATAGCTATACAGATCAGGTCGGTAATGCAAGAGCACTTTGCCTCCTTTTTTATGTTATTCGCTTTGTAGGGCAGTAAAGCCGGGCGGTGCTATCTCGGCATAAGCGTAGTCAGAAGTCAGCCATGTTCCAATTATCATGACGGTATCCTAAGAACTCTAAGTTTGGAGTGGGATGTATGCACATTGAAACATGAATTTGTACAGGTTAAGAATTCGTGCTTTAAGATTCCCGTTGGGTGATTTGGTGTGGTTATCGAAAAAATAGCTGTTACTTTAAGTAAAATATAGGAAATATCCTTTGTTATGCTCTAGTCCTGCAATCCGCGTAGTGTCACAGCACCTGCAGGTAATGACTAATATTTCCGAGGTTTATTCCAAGAAGAGAATGGATATACAGTGCTATGTAAATTGCGTAAGTGGATGATTGCGTCAGCCAACGATTTTTAAAAACATTACTTGAGTCGCTGCAGAAACGACCGATTCAGAAAGAGCATTCTACGAGTGAATTACGTGAATTGTAATGAAAGTCCTACGACACTACATATGGTCATACCTTTCTGCTGGATACAATGAGTGTCTTCCTCAGTTTGCGTTATTATAAATTCGCAGTCCGCAGTGGCAGCCATGGTGTTGGTCTTGCAGAATCATGGTCATTTTATGATTGCCTTTTATTCAGCGATATCGCCAGGGGCTAGGAATTCCGACCTTGAATATGCCACAGTACATTAAGGCGTTATACAGCCATGGATGACGGGCTTAAATGGCGTATTCGATATGAAGATGACCATGTGCACTAAGCGTCTGTCAAAAATAGAAATGTCCCTTTGTTCAACAACAGACCCAGATGGAAATTATCAGATTACGTAGCCTTTTCGGACTTCCTGGAGCAACCCGATTCATCTTGAACCAACACACAAGGATCAAGTTCAATGGAAGATTACTGCAGTACCTAGTTCTGAGGCTGTATGAGTAACTGGTGTTGTGCCTTATGGAGATGATTTTGCCTTTAATCACTTTAAAATGTAGTAAATTGGAAAATGGCTAGCGATGTACCGTGTCCAGATCAATCTGAAGCAGTTGCTGATCGGCATTTACCTAAAGATTACGCCAACAATTGATGGCGTCGGCAAACATTAGGACGTTTAAGGTGATTGCCAATTCGAGGTAATAAATAAATACCGAAAGCAGGTAGACAGTTCGGCGGCCGAATGTCTATTCAGTAACACGCTTCACAGCATACATCAGCGATATACTTTCCTTTTCGATTTGACTATAACGACGTTCGGACTCCGTTAGCGTTCGGCTGCGGAAATCAATGGGCTTTCCGTTTTGCATTGGCACGGCACCGATGCCGAACCGGCTACTGTCACACTGGATATCAAGGAAAGTAATGGATCATGGTACGCTAGGATGGGGAAGCTTATGATCAGCTGTTTAACCTTTGGAAAGCGGAGACCAGACATTTCACTATGGAATTGGAATCTGGCAGTGGAACATTGCCATTCATTGACTGCTTAGTTCACAGGAATGGGGTAGTCCAAAAACAAAGATATATCGTAAGCCGACGGAGACAGATGGTGTATTTTACTATAGTTCAGGTCAACCAAAGCATGTGTATTTTTGAATCGTTTCATCACTGTTTCACAGAGCCCAGACTCTGTGCACAGAGAAAGAAGATAGGAAGGCAGCGCGGAAAGAAACAGTGAACTAATTGCGTGGTAGGGGATACCCGAGGCGGATACCCGTTGCAGCGGATTTTAAATCCTCAACCACGGTGTACTACCGAGTGGATTGGGACGGTAGATATTCCTTATAAAGATGGAACTTCAGAGGCTATCCAGAGGGTCTTAAATAAAGAAAACATAAGGTTAATTTTCCAGAAAGGCCAAACGCTCCGCTATACACTAGTGCGCTTGAAAGACCCACTTCTCGCAGATGAGGACAACCAATTGCGTCTAAAAAATTGGTTGTAAGGACTGCTGCCGATTTCATCGGCAGTCCTTCTCCACAAACACGTGCAGCGAGTAGTCTCTTAATTGGCATACACGGCAGCATGTAACGATCATTTCGTTTGATATACACCTACGTTTTCCTGAGAGACTGAGCGACATTGTTAGCCTTTCATGTTACACCGTCACGGTCACTGTTAAACAAATTAGACAGCGTGCACCCCATTTGGTTCCTGCAATTGCTATCAAGAATGTGACGGGAGTAGTCTGTCAACGACAGCTTTTCCGGACTCATTTATGCAGAAGTAGCATCTCATATTTTCACTGTCTAATTGTTACGAATTCTTATTTTGTTAAGGTGGTTTACGTGAAGGTAACATTCAGTCTACAACAGCGTTGTCACTAACCCTTCGATCATTTGCTGGGATAACATTAAGCAACTGTCGATGCGCCACCAACATTTGAACACGGTAGCCAGTGCATTATGCACTGCTGTCGAGATGTTGCAAACCACCAGCCAAAAACGTCGGCATCGACCCAATCTGAACTGACCGGTGTCAAAACCGCCCAGGGTCATTAACATATTTCAAGGACACATGCACCGCAATGCGTCCTCACGTCGTATTCACACCCCCAGACATGCGTGGGTGAGTAAATACAGTAGACATACATGCCATTGGTGGGTCGGCAAATTAGTGCGCTCCAATCTCACCCTCACCTCCGCGGCTGACCTACGGATACTGAGCAAAATCGAAAGACTCTTATCAAACGTACGGTACTCAATGGGTCTCGGCTTTTTCGAGGGTTACTCAGGGTCGGGGACAGCCGTCACATCATGATGAGTTACCAAACCCTGAAGAATCACGGTGAACTTTGTCGCTCATGCACTTAATTCGTCACACCCACCTGAGAAGCCATCAGCATAAGTGTGGCAACGCAGCATACCCCGCTTTAATGCCACAGAAACACCTTCTCCCTGTGAGTGCGCTACCTGTGGAATGTCATTCACTGGTACGCAATCTCGGTACCCACTGCACTGGCGAATAAACTTTAGGCTCTGTGCTTACGTTCTTAGTGTGAATGCACTCACGATCATTTCGTCGCGTGACCCCACTCTGTTTGATCCCGCTCATAAAATATCACCAACGCATTCCAACAACCTTTGGCCACCACATGCCCCTTAGCAGTTTCGACAGTTTGAACGATACTCAGCGTGTAACCCAGTACCGCGACAACTAACACCTCCAGTTCGAACATCCGACGGCAAGGTCGGTATCCCTTGGATGTTATGCTGCATGTGACCAACGCGGCCTTCTCGTTCATACAGACAAAACGTGGTGCGCCGTCATATCGACCGATCGTGCCAAGGCCAACCAGTGCGGGGAATGCTTTGGTCAGTGACTTCCTGCATTTTGTCCTGTCTGCCCATCCAGCGTTGTCACGATGGATGGGACTGGCAGGTTTGCGTGACATTTCAATATCGGTGCGCGAACTGATGTCGGTAGAGGTCGGTTTGTCCATCCATCGTCAGTACAGCAGTAACGAAGTCCACTGGCCAGGCATTCGGCCATCAATGCAGTCGTTCACACCCCTGTGGCCGGGTGAGGGACAATTACGCGAACAACATCTACCATTAGACAATTGGCTACTAAGTGCGCTCACGTGTCCCCATAAGGCGTGAACCTTGGTCCCCGAGCAACGCAGTGAAAAGGGACCAGACAGTTGGGACTGCCTGGCCCTAGCAACGACGTTGACACATTTGACTTAAGATTTCAGTAGTATGTGTTGTTCATGTGATTCGAATCTCGGATATTCAAGCACAAAATGATCACAGGTAAAATTGTGTTTAAATGAACAACAGGTTGGTGCCACGCCTGAAACAGTTAGATAATTTAGTCTAAAAATTTACTTGAATTTTTTTACTACGGCTGAGTTGTTTGTCTCTCGGCTGAATGGACGCTTGATTCACAAGCAAACCCGAAGTCGCTGGCCTCCCACAGGACAGAGCGAAAACCGGTTCTGACTAGCAGCTCAGCACGGATCGATTAGCCAATCACACCGTTTTTACAAAGGTGAAGTGGAAAGTTTGTGAATGGTATTTAAAGCTCAGTTGGAAGGCTCTGGAAAGGTCAACTTACAGCGAATCAAGGAACGCCGCCCTCGCGTTAATTGTCCGCTTCTTCCTGTTGGCTCTCTGTTCGCCCCGATCAGGTCTAGTCAGTTTGGATCGCCTACCGCAGCGATGGGGTCCTGGCTTTTTCGTATCGCCTATTCCTTCCTGACATTTTCCTCCTTTTCTTTTTGTTGTAAGATGTTAGCTAGGTTTTGACTTGCATGGTGGACACGAATTTGCATCGCAGTTTCGGCGTTTGTGCTGCTAGGTTTCCGGGGCGAATGTTGTTTTTTCCGTTTTGGGGCATTTTGGGGATTCTTCTCTTCATGCACTTCGGCCAGTATGTTCAGAGTTGACTGTGCTGCTGGTAGTTGTTGTTGCAGTTGTTCGCCAGTCCGTGCCTCTAGCAGCTGATTGGCATGTCTTACCCAAATTTCCGTCCCAACCTGGATACCTTGGATTATGTTACCACGTTCGTATAGCACATTGCCCATACCCCATTTAGGATAGTGGATGCGATAAACTCTCGCCAGGACTTGTTTGTCAACATTAAAGGTATTGGGTTTTTGCCTAGCAAGCGTTCTCCCTATAAAAAGCCACAGACGTCCGTTTAACAACACTGCGACGTGGCGGATGGGACTCGTCACTGAATAAATCCACTGCCAGGAACTACATACTGGCAAGTCGTCTAGAATCATATTTCAATCTTTTCTTGACACCTACAAGAATAAGGCCCTCCGTTTACATTTATAATGTTTTCCCTACAGTTATAGTGTCTTGACCGTTTGCATTATACTCCCAGAATATCGCCATCCATTGACGACTATATTTCCCATGATTACTTCCTCAACCTCCACAGCCTGTACATTTTAGGCGGATGCCGATTGCATACATATCAACAGGTCTGTTGTAGAACATAACTGCCAGTAAATGTTGATCATGCTTGGTTTGGTGTGCTTTGCTACATTCGAGAATAAACCATTTGTTTATTTATGCGGAATTGCTACTCCATCTGATTGTTGCGGGACAGTATCTGATCCTTCCTGGATCTAAGGGCATCATACGGCACACGGATTTTCCTTTTAAACAAAGTTTTAGCCGGAGATAGTGCGTTCGGTGTCAGCAGATTTGGAGTTGTGCGGTAGGTCAGAAGAAATGTGTCAAGAATCTCCTCCAAGTTACCTTCCCCTTACATTTTTAGTCAAGCTCTTTTGATTGTATCCACAAAGCGTTCCACTTGCCCGTTCCGTTGTGGGTGGAAAGATGGAGACCTTACATAGGCGATCGCATTTCTGCTACAGAAGACAACGAATGCAGAGGAGGTGAATTGTGTACCATTGTCCAAAACCAACGTGTGGGGAACACCGAAACGAGAAAATACCTGTCGGAGAGCGGAGACAGTGGCTGCTGCGGTGGTTCTCACCGCTGGAATCACTTCTGGCCATTTACCGTGGGCATCTACGACGATGAGAAAATGCTGACCGTCAATTAAACCCGTAAAGTCGACGTGTACCCTTGACCATTGTTCCGTTGGTATTGACCAGGATGGCTATCCCGGCTTCCTGGGCTGTTTCGATACTCTGGAACATCGGGAACAATTCTTCGTTAAATGCTCGATCTGGGAATCCATACAGGGCCACTACACATAGCTTCGTACCAGCGATTTCATTCCTGGGTGGTCAGCATGAAATTGTCGAAGGACTCTCTCTTGAACGAGGAGAGGAATGACGACGCGATCTGAGAACAGCAGACAATTGCTGACGACTGATAGTACTTCCTTCCGTTGGTGCAATTGTTGAAGCTCCGGCTTTAGGCCAGCCATTGAGGTGGAAATCGAGCACTTGTTGCAGGGTAGAATCCTGATAGGTTGCTTCCTGCACCATTCCGCACGTCACTGGTAAGACACCGAAAAGGTCAGACACAACTTGATGTACTTGGGGTTCTACGGAGATTTGATCAACTACCAAATCCTCTGGTTCTTGATGCTGTGTACCGATTAAATGAGATAACGCATCCGCTTGACCAGTATTGGGTGTAGATGGATATTTGACGATGAAATCGTATCCAAGTAGAACCGTTGTCCAGCGTTGGAGACGACTGGCCGTGCAGACTGGAATGCCATTCTTTGATCCAAAGATTGCGACCAATGGTTTGCGATCCGTGAATAGCGTGAATTTTCTTCCGTAGAGCATTCTGTGAAATCGCTTGACTGCAAACACTATAGCCAAAGCTACGTTCTCGATCTGTCCATAGTTGCGTTCCGCTGTGGTGAGTGATCTGGCTGCATGTGCCACAGCTTTCTCCCACCCATTAGGAAAAATGTGGGATAGGACTGCTCCAGTTCCGTAATCTGACGCGTCAGCAGCCACTATGATCTCCAGCTCCGGATTGAAATGCGTTAGTAACAGGTATGAACACAATATAGACTTGACATTATCAAAAGCGGCTTGACATCCAAGAGACCACAAACATTTGCGATCCTTTACCAGAAGTTCACTGAGCGGTCCTCGTAGCCGATGCATTTCGGGCACAAAAGAGCTGTAATGGCTGCTCAACCCCAAGAATGATCTGAGCTTCGCCACATTGTCAGGGGGAGGCATCTGTTTTATGGCATTTATGTTGGAAGGATCCGGACGACGGCCATCCTTGTCGATGATGAAGCCAAGATACTTTACACACTTCATGCAGGTATTGCACTTTTCTGCTTTCAAGTGGAAACCGTAGTCGTTAACGCGGTGGAGAACTGCTTCCAGTCTTTCCGTCAGCTCTGGATAGGTGGACCCTTTGATTATGATGTCGTCCAGGTAAGTTACGACACTTGATAGCCCAGCTAACATCATATCCATAATTTGTTGAAAATTGGCAGGAGCTGATTTGACACCCAACGGCAAACGGTTGAACTGGCAAAGACCTCGGTGAGTATTGATTGCCAGCAACTCCTTCGAAGCATCGTCGACTTCACTTTGAAGATAAGCATCTGATAAATCTAGCTTTGTAAAGTAAGCGCCACCACTGAGCTTAGTAAATAAATCTTCTGGGACTGGTAAAGGATACTGGTGCATTTTCAAAGCAGCATTCAATCCCGTAGAGTAGTCAGCACAGATACGAACGGTTCCATTGGTCTTCTTGGCGAAGGCAATCAGTGCTTCCAAGGCTGAATAGTTCACAGGATGGATGACGCCGGTCCGCTCCAAACGATGAAGTTCCGCATCAACAATCGGAAGCGCAGCGCATGACACCGGTTTTTTGGGTCGGAATACCTGTTTGGCACCGTCCTTGAGAGTAAAGCTCGCTTTGGTCTTTGTGCATCTTCCCAAGTCATTGCAAAACACAGGCCGGAAATTCCTTCGTATCTGCTCGATCAAGTTGTTGTTTGGTTCGTCACCTTCCGAAGAGGGTTTGGTTTGTCCGAGCCGGAGGGTATTGCAGATTTGACTAAGGGGAATGTCGAGTCTAAGCAGATTCAAATGTGACAGCCCCGTAATGTACACGATACCGTTTGTCCGAGCAGCGCCACAAACCATTTCACACTGCAGCTCACCAACGAGATTAAGTTGACTTCCTGAAGCGTTAAATGCAACAGGAGTCGTTCGGCTGATTGACGGCAGCACCAATGTACTTCCAAGTTTTGCTGGAGATAATTGTAATGTCCGAGTCTGTACCTAGCTGAAGACGCATTTGTTGCCCGTTCAGGTGAACTCTGATGTACTTTCTGCAAGCCACATGTTCATCAGAGTAGACCGCTTGAACCGTACTATAGCTGCTGAATTTTTTGGGAACATTTGAATTCAGTCGCGTATGTCTTGCAGGCTTGAACTGCAGTCTGGATAGGCAGCGCGTTTCCTTACGTCCCCGTTTATGACACTTGTGGCAAACGTGTTTCAGGAATGGACACACTCAAACAAAATGCCACTCACCACATCTCCAACAGGCAGTCGGGGGCTTGGGATTCTCTCTGGGCTTTACATGGCCTGTTTCACTTGAAAGCGATTTCTTTGAAGTGGTTTTTAATACACTAATACTTGGGGTTGGTTGTTGCTTCTCCAGCATAAACGTGTCATGCTTGAGGTTCAGCAATCGTTGGCATTTAGTAGTTATGGTCTGTAGGGTCATTTGCTGGTCGTGTTCAAGTTTACTCAGCAGCCTGGTGCGAATCTCTGCATCCCGTGGGGAATGTAGGCCACAGATAAAAATCAGGCCTTTGAACTGATCTGCCGTGATGCATTTGATGTCGAATTTTTCGCATTTGCGATTGACGATGCCAGCATAAGTGACGTAGTCATCAGCGTCCACCTTGGTGATCTTCAGGCATTGATATCGCGTGTTGAAAATGGATGACTGCTCTCCAAATATTTGACCCAAGCATTTGAAAGTCTCCTCAAAATTGCAGTCTCGAGCGTCCTTAGGCAAAATAAAGTTGACATACCTGGAGTGCTCTGTTGTTCCGAGTTAATAGCAATCGGACTTTCCAATCATCATCACGGTCTCCAAGTTCAACACAGAACACATCTTCATAACGTCTTAACCAAGATTCAAAAGTGAGGTCAGCATCAGGGTCGTACGAAAATTCGGTAATGCTGTTAGTGATGGCGTCTACCGAGGCGGACGGCTTGACGGTTATAGACAATGAACTGGTCTGGATTGGGAGTTGGCGCGTAAGAGTTTTGATCAGCCTGAGTTGGGATGCCTCAAATTGTGCTTGTTGCTGCAGCAGAATGGCCTTGAGCTCGTCAGCCGATATGGACATCTTGTTCAGGGTTCAACCCGTCGCCCGCAGAAGTGTTCGTCCCTTGCATGAATGGACACTGGATTCCCGAGCAAAACCCGAAGTTGCTGGCCCCCCATAGGTCATAGAGAAAACTGGATCAGACGAGCAGAGCAACAGGGATGTATTAGCGAATCACACCGTTCATTATAAAGGTAAACTGAAAAGTTCGTGTATGGTATTTAAAGCTCAGTTTGAAGGCTCTGGATGGGTTAACTTACAGCGAATCAAGGAACGCCGCCCTCGCGTTAATTGGCCGCTTCATCCGATTGGCTCTCTGTTCGCCCCAATCAGGGCTGGTGAGTTTGGATCGCCTGCCGCGGCGATGGGGTCCTGGCTTTTTCGTATCGCGTATTCCTTCCTAACAACTGCTCTCTTATTCGCGACGATCGTAATTACTGATTGGTCTTTTTACTATCCCCAGTAGACAACCCACTGATGGAAACCACTTAAACATCATTATGTGATTAGAGGGTGCTATTCGGATTCGCTCCAATATTCCACCTGAGGCATCCTGTCTAGTTTAAGCGGCATATCATTTCCGAGAACCTGTGGTGATCAGTGAGTTTGCCTGTCCTCAGAAGCCTGAGTTTAATCTCAAGGCGTAAAATTGCATGCTCTTCTCCAGTTGGTAACCCTGCGAACCCTTAGCTAAGTGTACGGTGTGTCTGTCCACTACTAGAGGAAGTTCTAAATAATACGTCTAGTTTTCGGAGCGAGCAATGCCATGACAGTTTTCGCTCACATCCAATCCTGGGGATCGTGGTTAAAGTGTTTCTAGTCAAAGTAACTTGTTATCTAACCGGAGAATTTTTTAAATGTTAAAAAAACCACCGACTAGTTCCAAGGCATTGTAAACTCGCGTTACTCGTGAAATTCGGTGGCTTTTGTTGACGTGTGCACCAGATAAATGGAATTGCAAATTCCTGTCCCAGCTCATCTAAGTCCACCCTAAAGGGCAGGATGAAGACGATATCAAGTGTGTGGGAAAGTATCGAGTGTAGCAAACCACTAAGAAGACCCATCTCACAGGCGATTCCTACTGAAAGGAACTATCGAGTTCGTCTTTCAAGTGAGGGATGTGCAAACCTGAGTACAAGACATTATTCCCCGAGTATTCCGATAACTCATGAATGAAGTTCAATGCGCCATGACATGTTTCACCCACGTTGATGATGGCGTTCATCAACACAGCACCATGTCGCTGCTTCTTTTGTTCCACCACCGTCTTCGCCGTCTGAAACTTCCAAATGCAAACTTAATCAATTATGCAGTGCCATGTTTTGAATAGGCATCAGCAGAATGAAAGTTCATGGCTCTATTGGGACGTAAACCTTCACTGTGTTATCATACGTACCGTAGCAGCGTGATGGATACTGTATTCGATGCCACGGCGCTGCTGAAATAAATGGGGATCCCACCACGATAATTGCTGCATTGGGGTCCCAGTGCCTACTGCTTTTCAATTGCACCTTGGGACAATACTGTGGATACGGAGTTCGTGCGAATATGTAATGAAATAATTGTTCAAAACGAGGCCTTTAATTTCAGCGCAAAGAATGAGGCATCTTCGTGTACGCTTGATGAGAGGACGCAATGCGTTCATCCCACGCTCTCTAGCACTTTACAGCCATTCAACGGATACGTGAGGGATGTTGGGGATATTGAAATAACTTCATAACTGGAACCATGGAGAGCGGTTTGACAACGGTGTTCCACTCGGCAGTAGTCGTTCGAACTGTGACATGGGGGCATTGCATTCTTACAGCCTGAGCAACCTGGGTGTGCTTGGCTTGCTAGTTAACAAGGATCTCACCAGAATACCCACATAAATCATTGCGGTTTCAACCGCTCGTCATGCACATTCTATCGTCGTGTATACTTAGGTGCATAATAATATGTATAGATTGGACAGTCTTTGTTTCTTTTTGACTCGGGTACCCTACTTACTCTTCTTCCACCCATGACAACCAGTCGATCACCTAAACACGGAAGTTTGCCTACATACAGGGCATGCATCGGGTCAAGCAACATTGTCTCTTTCATAGCTGAATAGACGAGGTAGGAAGTACGCTGCAGAGTTCTGTACATTGTCCTTGTGAATTACCAACTTAAGAAAGAATCTGCGGTCTTTCATGACGCCGTTGCCTTCAATGGATAAGGAATGTTATACTATTTTGCTTAATACTGCTTCTATGACACTTGATAGTGATGCTAATGCGAATCGCTGTCAGTTTACGACTAGTATTTCAACAAAAGCTGTTCTCACCTCAGTCGGCATAGCGCAATTTATCGTCCACTGAACTAGTGAGCTCCCGTAGAACACATAAAACGCTCCACTTTGGATGCGGGACTCAAATGTTCCCAACGCGCACACTACATGTGATACACGAGTGATATTTGGGACTTCAGGCATGCGATTAACTCGGTTAATGTAATTCACAGTTACCAATAATCCCTAAGCACACCTTGGAGAAAGTGAAGAAACTGCTTCACACCCAATTGCTCTGCTGCCTTACCGTCCTTGGTCCCACTATCCAAAGGAAGGACCATTCTCGATAGCAACGGATGCGTCCAAACGATGGTATCCGACCAGTACGCGTGGAGTTGGTCATTTTGATTGCAATTGAGTGGAAGCGCTCAGAACAAGAAGATATTCATGCTATCCTCACCACTGTTCCGCGTCCTGAGTGTGTATGTGTGTGTGATAAGAATTTCTTTCTTGCTAAACCTGTGGTTGTGATGCAGTCAACAGACGGTTCTGTCAACCATCTCGATCCAACCAATAAACAGTGTGGCTCCCAGGGGAAAATAGCGACTAAAGTGGCCGATCGTTTTGAGGCCTCAAGCGATATGAGCACAGAATGAAGCGTGGACCTCAAGTGCTCTCAAGTTGCTAGCCCTGGTCATGTAGTGTGTGCTTGTCGATCAGCGTTTGCATGCGCTCTAAGGCTCATTGCCAATTTGCATAAAATCTGGCCAAACAGCTTGTAGACGATTAAGCGAAAGAGCAGTAATCGATTCCCCTTCCTGTATCCACGCTCCGTGAAGTTGTGTGGTCCAGAGTAATTCCTACAACATTGCAAAACAAATGCCCAATTTTTCACCCATCCAAACTATTCGTCTCTCGCCTTATCAACTGGGCTGTTGCAATTAGCTCCTAGAGTTGCAGGATCCCTCGACAAGCGATTAGGATTCTTAACGAATTGAGAGCAAACTATGAAAACGTAAGTTGAAACCTAACCTGGCCGTCTGGATTCACCCCAGTCATGCGAATGACCATTGCGACTTGGGTTTGAGTGCATACACTGTATTCGATTTGCGATGCCCATCAAAATGTGGACCACGATTTGCTTCGGGATAAATCCCGTTCAGTTCACCATCCGGAATTGCATTTGAGTCATGTGTGCTCTTTGATGCCTGTGTTCAAGGACACAATCTGCCATCCATTCCATTTCCACTTTGGCCCTTCAGGTAGAAGCAGCCAGAAGTTGTGAGTGATACGTAAGATGTGGAACGAACGCAAACGCTTTCTCCATCACACATGTTGCAGCTGCTAGAAACTCCTTGTTTAGGTTCGGGATATCATTGTGTGGATCGACTGTGTCAGGTAATTTCAAAGATGCTTGAAACAAACCTTCGTCCTACAATCACTAGGGCAACATGGATCACCAAAATACTACCCCAGCTGCTTGCAGATAACAGTGATCGACCATTTCAGGCCTAAGAGTGCATTTTACAGCACCGACAGTCGCAGCGCACATTTTCATGTTGGTTTAACACAATGTGTAGTTGTCAACTTTGTTTTGCTTACTCCTCAGTTCAGAGTACCTGACATCACTGGAGCACTCATCCAACGACTAGTCAAATCCTCATGAGCAAACCTAGGCCTTTGCCGATGGGGGCGAGTCAAGAGCAGATCAGTGTGACGGATCACTATTTGACATGGATGGTCGAAATAAGCAACACCATCACATTTCCATTAAATCGCTGAACGAAAACGATGGGGTCACGTGCTTCACGGTTACATGTTATGAATCATGTATGTGCGAACTGTTCAAATAGGAACAAAGTACTTCCGTATATGATCACGCTTGTTGTTAATGGTCAGTCTGTTTTCTTTGAATTAGACACCTGCTCAGCAGTGACATTAATGGACCAGAATGCACTTTCATCATTACCTAATTTGGAACCGAGTGAATCGGTTTTCAAGATTTAGTCGGGTAAGGTCATAGACCTACTTGGAAAATGTCAGATGCTAGTTCAACATCAATCGAGATCGCACAACTGAAGCGTCCATGTTGTTAATTGTTCATTTGTTCTCCGAGCTTGGCGGTTTTGTCGCAAACGTTTCACCACCAAGCGAGGTGGAATCCTCAGTGCAGTGAGATGCGACATGCAACCTTACTAATTGAATCCCCCATCCGTGAGCGATCTGCGGGTTACTTTTGAAAGCGGCCGTGTCGATTTACGTCCCGTGACCCCTATCCACTTTCCCCAAGTCTAAAGTCGGCGCCCAATCACATTAGTGTATTCCCTGATTGGTCTCTGTTACTCATTGGTTCGTTTTGGTCCTACATGTTTTCACTAGGATCCAGTTAGGAGCAGAGTACAGGTTCATACCTACCATCCGGCGTTGGTGTTTTTCCTACGTCTAAACGGACTACGGGTCCCTACAAGGATTAGGAATACACGATCGGTATGTAACGGAAGCTACGGCCAATTAACTCGGAAATCAAGTCAATTGTAGTGTATCTGTCAAAATAATCTGGCAGTGCAGAATCTCACATCACGACCAACACTTGTAAGGGTCACTCGTTGGTAGACCTATAGTTTGAAAATTAAAAGCTACGATACCCAACAACATGCGAGTTACTGAGGATGCCAGGCTGGTGGCTACAAAGGTTGTTAGATTCCCCGTGTCAATGAGGGCACCTACAAAAGCAAAGTTACACGGTGTTCTTGGTTTGGCTTATGGATTCCGTCTGCTTTAAATGATGGTCACAGTCTACAAGCTATCACACCATATTCATTCCACAGTCATTATCTTAGTGGCAAGAATCTCCAAAAGGCAGGCAGCGGCCTGCGCTTCACAGTCCTCGTGCAACTTACGATTCGTAGCTAATCGTAGTTTTTTCACTCCAATGTTTCAAATCATGTAATCACAGTATCGTCACAGCGGGACTTTGTCCTACAGGCACCTCCATCTTGACAGATGCTAGACAATCCTTTCAATCCATTGCAAGTGAACAGCAGCGCGTGAACCACTCGAGTCCTTCGGGACTTCTAGGCATAGGCATACAAATCGTAGTCAGTAGTTTACACAGTTGGGCCACGAATGAAGGGAGTGGCTCCCATGAGTTGGTTACTACGTTCGGTAAGGCGCGTCTCAGTAACTGCCCAATGCAGTACTTCAAAACAGTGAACAGGGGTTTCAACCAGAGCCATAGTCTTGCCCGGCTAAGTATTGAAGGTGTGAGGGTACTTCTGAAGCTCTTCAACTCTAACCACTAATGGCTTGGCCAGATGGATTACTCGGGAAACTTACAATGTCATAAGATAGCCTCCAGTTTAGTCAGGATACTCGATCCGGTATGCAACATGCGTTTCAAATCTGTTTCCAGTACAAAAATACAATCCTCCAAATGTTTTTCAGATGATGGTGGTTGTTCAATTGAGTCAAGCAGTGACGAAACCACCACCGCCGCCACCAGCACTACTACAATTACTACAAGGTTAGAAGCATCGGGAAAATGAACCAACAATTTGATTCAAAGAAAAAGTGCATGAGTACCGTCGGGCATCAACCGCAGTATGTCTGAGAGCGTTTCCCATCATTTGGGCTACGCCGAGAGCACTACTTAAGAGTACGAGTCATTCCGCTTCAGTCCTCCCGTTACCATTCTTGTGCAACCCTGTAATACAAACGATTTAATTCTCCAACTACAGTTTCACTCCACCAGGTCTGGTTTCCGAACGCTCGCGAATGCCCGGTAGACGAAGTACGTGACCCAATCGCCGGAAGTTGGTCTACTCCAAAAGTTAGTCCATTGCAGCATCAGACTGTTTAGTTGGCAGATCCCGATTGGTGGATAATAACGCTGTTTACTTGACCTGTTCACAAAGTTCGAATGACAGGCGATGATTACCTTGCTCTTCGGAAAACTGTCTCCTGTATATAGGGTTTAGATTATCATTGCAATAACCACAGTGTGCTGAGGGCGTTCCCTGACTGCAACGCACGATACTGCTTCGGTTCACAGACGAGCAACTTCCCACACGGGATGCACATAAGCGAAGCACACGCTATACTTCTCACATGTTCTTTCCAATTGGGGGGTTGCGTTTTTCGCATTTTATGACAATTTTTTGTACCGAGGCCCGGATGCAATTGACTTGGAACCCAATGGCCATCAGGAACAGCCAATGTGTCAGGTATCGGGTCACGAAGGCCGTCGTCCATTTTGGCCCAGGCAACTGGGGAATGCCATCTGCCCTAAGTAGCTTAGTTGCGGTTATTGCGTAGCCCGTGGATGGATAAATCACTTAGTCCTCAAAACGCGCAGCGAAAAATCCCTGAGAGCATTGAGACATCACACTCATCCTAGGAAGTTGCAACATCAATCACAACAGCAAAAGTCGCAACAACCCCACCAGCTTAGGCGACTCAGGAATGCAGCTTATGAAGCTCACTTCCGCCCCTACCCTGCCCCTCGCCCCAAATCTGCCATTGATCTAAAACGCTTTTGATGACATTATGACAGTTTGAGAAAGCCAGAGCTAATGTGGAGAATACATCCCTTAATTATTTGCTTCATACAGTTGACCTGACATTTATATTGGCCTGCCAAAAGCACATTCGACTTAGCTTTGAGTGAGATCGGTCACCTATACACCCATTGGGGACGGGTCGCTGGCAGTCAAAGTAAACTTCGAGCAAACGGGTCGACAGACTCCAACGATTTTCAATACCGCCAAGCAGCTATATCATCTCTGGTGAGCTCGTCATTGTAGTGGTTACTTGAACGCTACTAAGGCTAACGTAGTGTATCAGAGCTTTAGTCATGGATGTAGTCAACGGGACGGAGCTTATAGACTAAGGAAAGCGTTTACAACACCACAGTGTAATCAGTTTGATGTATAGACCAGAGGCATGACCATTGTTGCTGACGAATTCGACAGATTGCCTGTGTCTGAATACAGGCGCTAGAGAAGCGCTACTCATACTTGGTGAAAGTAGCCATTACGTAGATCATAGGCTAGTTATTAGGTGTTTGTCAATAGCCACCCTGGTGGGACATAAGTGTGTCGGACTCTTATAGCCCGCTCTGGCAACGACACATTCCTCGCACATTTGTTAAGCGGTTGTCTTAGTTTGTACTGCCTATTACTACTGCGCTTCATTTGGTGCAACTTCGGCCTGACTCGCAGGATGGTGTAGAAAAAGAAACTGATAAAATTCAATGAAGAATAGACAATGCTTGATCGCATTTCTTACTAAGACGAACATCTCGGTATCGGCTTCATTCGTGACTACATACTCTATGGAGTAAAGCGTACTCACCCAGTCAGCGTCTCTTCTATTTTCGAGTCATAATCGTTCAATCCGACAACGCTAGGTTTTTATTCATTATTCCCTAGCTCTTGTCATTTACTGTCCCTGTTTCTTATCCCAATGGTTAAGCGAATAATGGCCCCTGGATCCACAGTACTTGTTGGCAACAGCAAAGTGCATTGAAATGCGTGCAACAGCCTTCGGTTGACATGTTTATGTTTATCGCATTGTCATATCACTGAATGTCCCAAATGAAGCGTAATAGCCAAAAAACTAAACATATAAGCAGTTCAGAACACAATCTGTTTGTGTCCTGCTAAGCGCCGTCAAGGATGGTACGTGTAACAGCTCAAGGGATCTACTTCGAACTACCGCGCACAGAGCTCATTACAAGGCGGATGCCAGGACTGCGGCTGATTTGACACCTAAGATGTATCATCGCCTCAGTTAGACTTTTCCGTTTTAACTAACGTTGTGCTGTAAGGTTTGCTTTCTCTCCCTAATTATACGCCATGGTTGTTCACATGCGCTGTAATACATGCAGAGCACCACTTCCACCCATTTTGTCAAATTCGATTGCTAAATCCCGGGGATCGCTTACACCTGGTGACGTCGGAGAGTGCACAGCTATTTGTTGCAAGTGTCACGGAGACGCTATCCAACAGCAAAGGCTTTACAGCATAACCAAGGGCGGTACGTTTCTCCCAATGTTTTATCAGTGTGCGTTTAGTAAGCGTCTCACGAATCAACAGCTTTCAAGACACGAGCACTCTTATAGAAGGTAAGACATCTACGGTTTCTGAGGTACTGTCAAGGGGATTCACCTAACCATGAGTGTTGATGCACTGTAGACTTGTTACGAGAATAACGTGACACGCGACCCAAATTCTGGCTAACACTGGGTCTAGTGTGTGAATGGATCTGGAGATGAAGTATGGCACGCCGCTTGAATAGGCACAAGCGTCTTATAGTAGGCCACAGTAACATTGACAGGGAGTTAATGCGTAACTGCAACCAATGAATTGTATCGGAGCGCACACTCTTGTAGCAAAATAGGAAACCAAAAAAAACTCGTTTATGCTACTTTGGTGTCTGTGGCATTCGCAGTACCTAAGAACGGAAGTGGCTTAGAGGATGTAAGGACACACGATTTCACTGAATCATGTAGGGGCACGGACACCGTGCATGTGATCATATTATGAGTTGACGCCGATGGGCCAGTTTGGCCCTCCATGCACCTCGCCAGCTATGCGCGGAAGGTGTGCCGATGAAACCCTGATGCTGTGGCTCTCTTTACATTCATCTCTGAGTCCGTCTTTTGTCTTTACGGAGCAACGATATGCTAAGAGTAGCACCATCAAAGGCGTTATGTAAGCCTGGCCGGTTTTCAGTGATTAGCCAAAAGGGATTTGAGAACGCTGAACCTAATCTAGACCGAGATACCGCAAATTTGCGTAACATCAGGTTTTTCCGTCAACCAGACCCAATGTGCAAACAGAATAAAATGCGCTGTCGATTAAGACAGCAACTGAGGTGTTTTGTGGTTTGGGGTTTCACCTAATCGGCTACATGTCGACACACAAGCCCGACTCGGTCGAAAAATTAATTCCAAACTAAGCTTCAACCATGTCTACCACTGTAACAGTACCCGAAGAGGGCAGCGCTCAGTTCAAATACCTAGTGGGTAGACCAGAAGCAAAAATTGGGTTCTCAACCACCGGTGCAAATGCATCTCCGAGAAAGATCTTGTAGCGGCGCGGTGATACCCCCATCCACATGTGGTGTGCTGGTAGTCATCCTAGCCGCCAAACACGATGCACCGTGTTCCACTCCCAGCTCGGCTCTATCTACCTGATGAGTCAAGAGCAGGACGAAACCGTTAGTCGTGGAGTGCAGGAATGGGAAAGAGCCCTACCGTAATGCTCCACTTCGTTGCCGGTCTCAGTGATCGTATTGGCAGAGGTTGACTTCCAATTCAACCGCGGTCACAATTGAGATTGCATGTCGAAATCCGAGACACACGGCGTGTGCTCCAAAACCCGAAAATCATGCTAGGCTAAGTAGCCTTAATGTCTATCAACAAAATTTGAGGTATCTCTTCGTCTTCAAGTGTATGCAGAGGTTTTTCAAGGTTTGTCACACATACGCACTGTTTTGACCTTGGAAAGGGAACTCTGGCGTCGGCAACGCTACCGCTGCGAGTACGCATCCATACTTGGTGTGATATAGCGGTGTCACCGTGACTGTTGCTGGGCACTTTTACCGTAGGCCCTCCAGGTAAACCATCTTATGCTCATTTTATGATTTCTATTCACCGCAAATAGAAGTTAGCGCCTTTTACCTCATTCTCTACCCTGATGAAAAACTTGGTGCTTTTGACCTAAGAACCACGAGGACTCTGGTTCCAATAAGGCCACCGCAACAGCTACCTAAAAAGACTAACCACGGACGAAATCCCAGGTGAACAGCAATGCTCAGAGCCAATAGCATTGAATTTTTTTATGCGTTCACCTCCAAGCAAGAAAACAATGGGCCATCTATACAAACAAATCGATCTCATGCCTATCATGAAGTGGGCGAGTGCATACAACACACCGTGCATAGCAACACACCGCAAATCCTACCCAAGTGTGTGTCGGTTGCAGCAAGACGAAAAGGGGCGAACGTTGGCTGGCCGATGTCAAGCCATACTTGAGCTGCACATCAGGAAATTTAACCTTTTCTTTTCTACAAATTTATATCTATTTGAAAATTATTGACATCTGCGGTGAGTGGGTGAAGCACTGTTTCGGTTTATTTATCATTTAGTCTAGCTTAGGAGACGAGGAAGACGGTGAGATAAGGTCTCAGTGAGTTGGGTTGGAATCCGTGTAGCCACATTGGGTGATAACATCTTTGCTTCCACTTAGCTCGGTGAACACAACTGTTTCAAGCTTAACTCACTGTTGCTTCTTTTCCAATGCCGCCAGTTAAAGGGACGTGCATGTATGGCACCAGGGGGACAGGTGAAGTGCTTATGCATCAGCTGAAATCAAATCCACATCAAACAGTAATTCATAGGGATGAATGATTTTAAGAACGACATGTGTAACGAGCTGACGTTAGGTGTCTCGTAAGTAGAGCAACGCGTTCCTTATAGCATGTTGCACATCGCAAGGAACACTGTACCACTTCCTCGTGTGCACACAAGGTGCACGTTTCACTAGTCAGCTGTTCCGATAACGCAATGATCCCGTCACTTGAGCGCAACTCATTCGCCACACCGGTGTACACGGGGTGGTCCGGTTGCCACGCGTGGATGGTGTGAAACGGATTGTCATGCGTTTGCAACCTTTGTTCCAGGAATTCCCAACTCTTCCCGCCTTGATGACTTTCGCTCGAATTCCGTAACTTCAATCTGCACTCGTTGTCACCGATTTTATTCTTTCTCTGGAATTCTACATTCGTCCTTGACCGTCTTTAGTTTGGTTTTGTTCGTAAAGATGAATGCTTTGAAACCTACACGATATTACACGCTGCCTTAAGATGTTTACACGTGAACAATATCCCTTGATCTATTGCTTCTCCTGACGTTTCAAAGACCTTAGATTTCATCTCCCACGCTTCGCTGCTTCGTGCAGCCTCCTCTTTCGGTGCCCCTTCTTCTCTTCTACCTTACCTAAAGTGTTATTATACCTCCGGAGTCTCAGTCGTCAACGGTCTGCGGATTCACCCAGAGGTTGGTGACCGTCAGGGAAATCCACTTTCTCTCTTGCTCTTCATCATGGCCCTTGAGGAAGCATTACACACACCATCTGATACAGTGTATTCCCCCAGCAGATCCGATCGATCACATGACTTACGCAGATAATCTCGTACCATTTGATCGCTGCGGTGAATCCATGATCGAACGTCTAGGTCGATTTATGGTTGATATACAGCATTTTGATTTGCCAACAAACCACATGAAATCGGTGGTACTTGATATCACTGTGGATAGCAGAGGAGAAAACTTTCGCCTATTTTGAACAATGTGCATCTCCCCTGTGGCGCCCTTCAGGTTCCATCGATCCGATGCGTCCGAGTAATTCCAGTTACTTGGATTGCCATTTGATTAGCAGGGTAAACGCCCGTGGAAGTCGCTAGACTAACTCAGAGCACAGCTACAGAAAACATCTCAAGCCGCCCTCAAGCCCTACCAGCGCATGGACAGCTTGTGCACCTAGCGTTTACCGCGTCCTACATACTGTCTCTCATTGGTGGTGGAACACTGGCAAACCGTCGAATCGATGGATAGGCTGGTCCGGGAAAGTATAAGAAACTGGCTACAACTCCCTAAAGATATCAGCGTCGTTTTATTCACGCATCAATTGAGGATTATGACATAGGGGTTCATTTCTAGTGCCTTTCTAGTATGATCCCATTGCTTCGCAATGACCGCCTAGAATATCACCTTTTACCCTCCTACCCACTAACCAGCTGGACGATACGGTCACTTTAGCGGCTCCCATCCAGTGCCCCGCCATGAAACTTGCAATCATTGGGAAATAACTCGTCTTTGACAACAATAACACCAAGAAAGCACGGAAGAAATCACTGCTACAATCTGTGGACGAATCCTTGCTTCGGGGGGTAATTATGACGCCAACTTCTCATAGCTGGTTAAGAAATCCCGAGAGAATATTCCACAGTCTCTAGACCAGAGAAACACAACTTCGTGCAGGGTTGCTGTCGACAAAATTTCGCTACTCCAGAAGACGACCACCAACAAATCCAACCGATCGCCTGTGGACAAGGCGAAACACTTTCTAAAGTCCTGCAGTTTTGTGCAATAACCCACGATGCTCGCTGTAAGAGGCATAACGATATGGTGAAGCAACTAACCAACACCCTTCCTCGCAGAATAGCCCAAATCATTCTAGAGCCCTGTATCCCAGCTGCATCAATGTCCATCAGGCAGGGTTAATCGCCATAAACAACAGCACACCTAGTGGGCGTGGCAACATGCGACACGTAGAGAATGATCAGTAGCTACCAAAAAAAATTAAAAACTACGGTATAGATGCTCATGCTGAAGTCATAGCCCGCTTTATGCTCTCGGAATTTCCCAAGTCATTAAATACCAAGCGTCATCCGGTAATCATGTACAACCGGTGACATATTCCTAGCCTCCACCAAGCACACTTCGTCACTGGGCTCACCAATAATGCCTTATCCGACTTGTCTGTGTCTGCCCTTTCAAATGTACGACACCTACATGCGAGGCGCAATGTCACACAACATATCACTATGACGACGTACACTCATACTCTCACGAGCGATTCCGACTATTCCGTTGCATTTAGTTTATTACTGTTGTACTCTTACGCCAGGACATTTGTCCAATCTCGGCGAATTTATGTAATGTCCAGGTCTCGGGCCATGCGAGAACTTGCCGTAAATATATGTTTACGGGCCCAAATTCAAACGGCTATGGGTCAGCGCAGGACGGAATGTCGGAAACCCATACCGAGACGTCAAGCCCATTTGAATGACGAAATGACGCCAAAGTTATCGTGTTTGATGGAACTCACGTCAAGAGTAAGTATGCGTTGTTTGTTAAAGTTGTGAAGACTGGGCTGCTGTGCTCCAGTTTCCATAAATTACCTCACATTGAGTGGCTGGATTGGGCCGCTAGAATCGAAACAATACAATAGTACGAGTGACGCATTTTGGTTCTGACAAGTATGCAGTGCTGTCCTACTTATTAGCTGTCTAAGTTTGCTAATGAAGAAGTGTTAAAGACTAACGGAAGCAGGCGAGCAATTGGTGAGCGACAGGGTTACACCTATGGAAGGAAACGAATTTGCACTTGTGGGTGAAAAACAACGTTATCTATTCAGGCCAAAGAAGAGAGCCAGGCGTCTTAACCTCACCGCAACGTCTCAGTCTCCAACAGTACCAACTCCCTTTTGTCTCTCTCCCATAAGTAAAATCACTACATGCAGCTTGTTCGCTTCAACCTCTCTACAGTGCGTCGCAACCGTTAGTGCATTAGCCACACAGAAGACCCAAAACTCTCATCAATCCACCATAGTTAGTAACCGGGCACCGAAGGCATTGGTTGCCGCTAGGCAACCACCAGAAGGAGCATCGGTAACTTCGGTTGCCGGACTGGGGAAAACTGAAGTGTCCCAGCAGGGATGGCCTCTATCAGTGCCGTCCATAAATTCTCCAAAGGCATAGGAAAATAAGGCTCCATAGCCAGCAGTCACGAGGTGCAACCACGATGCATTACGCCTCGTGTACACTCGTTTCTGCATGCAAATCCAATGCAATTAAGAATAAGCTGAAATAAATGTAGTTTCCTCTCTATAGCGATCGAGGTCCATGCTGATCCCACTAGATTAAAACGCATTTCGCATCACCCAAACTCCTCACACTACGGTAAACCCCGATTATCTCATGTAACACTAAAATCGATGAATGAGACAGACGTTCTGCTGTCTGCGCACCGACTTCGCAACGCCTCGAGTAGAGTACGCATACTACCTGACAGTCAGTGTGAAGTCTTTTCAGCGGATACCACTAGCCGAGAGGGAAACTGAAAAATGTGGATAATAGAACTGTGATTGCTCTTGCTGTTCATGAGCTTACAGATTCCTTTCCTGACAGTGTTCAGGTATGCGACGGAGAGCAATGAGGCTATATCTGTTTTTTGCTCTAACAAGGATCTCCGTGTCACCTAACTACGAGGCGTGTGGCCTCAGGCTGTTGAAACTAGTGTCGCAGCCTGAACTAACGTCATAAGCTCATCTAGATAGTTGAGCTTAAGTTCGTAGCAGACTTCCGACGGAAATGGGTGTGAAAGCACCAGGAAAACAATCATGGCCTATTGACAACCCAGTGGAGGCGGCAATCTCAATAAAAGACCCCGTGTTGGATCCAACGCGGAGGAGATTTCAACCATCGCCATAACACCCTAAGGGGCACTGTAGAACACGAGTGCCTGCAGGGATCCGGAGCATCTGACATGACAATATATCCCGACTTGGTCACGAGAGTTGCCAACCCATCAAAGAATCGATTAACCATCGACCACAAATCGATTGGCGTAAAGTCACTTCATCCATCACACCCAACATGCTTTTGTCTAGGAGAACTGCTTCTGAATGTACAGATGCCAAGACTTACTCAGTAAATTAGCTGCATTGAGACTTCGACATGCGTCAGCAGCTTGGGACCTCATTGCTATCACGGAAATATGGTTGCGCTGTAACATAACGGACGCCGAAATCACGCTAACAGGTATATCCGTTGCCCGGAATGATCAGGCTAGTATAGCTAGCAAGGCAACCCTCTGACTTCGCAACAACCTCCAGTGCGAAACCATACACGATTCCGAAATTGAAGTGTCCAGCTTTATTTGATGTCGCTTACGGCTGAGGGGAACGACGTTGGCTTAATGGCAGGTGTTTACCGCTCACCTTTGTCTACACTTGAGCTGGACTTCAACATGCTAGCTGCATTAAGACAGGTAATAAACAGCAAGTACAGTCACGTGCTAGTTGCAGACGATTTTGACTTGCATGCTATAGAGTCCCAGGCCACACCACGAGAACAATTCCAAGCAAACCTACAAGACCGTCTCAATTCTTCTGCTTTACGGCTACGTCACTCCAATCACCAGATTCAGGGAATAAAACAGGCCATTCATATCTGACCAGATATTCACTAATGAAGAATTCATAATCGAGTAGGTGATCATCGAAACTCCTCTAGGTCGCAGTGATCATGCGACTTTGCATTTAATGTACACTTGCTATGCTGAATACGCGAGGACAGAACCAAAACGGCACGGAACACAACCAGCTAGATACCTTAACTCGACTCGTCGTAACGTCCCAGTGGAGTTTCATAACCTAGGATGCATCGGATATTGCTTGTGAATGCTTAGTCAGTAAGTTTAACACGTTGGTTAGTTGGATATCGCAAACAAAGACTATCAGTTCAAGAAACATAGCTTGGTTTATAAGTAGTAAGGCGCGCAAATACCTTGTAATGCGTGGTATGCTCACAAAACCGCCCCGAGTCCCAGTTAGTGCGCGAGCACATAGTAGCTTATCAACAAGCTTTAGCCGCGCGATTAACTGCAAATTCTAAGCTTCTGTACAAGCACGTAAACAGCCTTGGTAAGGTGAAAAGTGGATTTCCTCCTCTTTGAACAACGGATGGTCTAACTCGGGCTGCCAAAGAAGCGTCGCATGTTCTGCAACAGCAATAGGTAACAAAGTTTGACTGCGCCTCGTGGTCTTCTGAACCTCTGGAATCTAGGATGCCTTCACGACGACTCAGTTATATAATTTTTATGACCGACACCGTGATGAAAATGGTGGTATCCTTGCGTCTGCACACCTCTCTCAGAATTGACAACATTTGCCCAAAGACGCTTTTTGTGGCGACTAATGTTTTGCCTTAACCCTTGGTGCAGCTGTTCCAGCAGCATCTTGACGAGAGGCGCGTTCATGCAATGTGGAAACACGGGATAGTAACTCCTTTTTACAAACCGGGTAGTCGTTCCGAGCCAGCTAATTATCGACCAGTGACTTCTCCGTCAGCTTTTTCAAAAGTTATGGAGGCTATCGTTGCCGACGCACTCACGTCTCAGCTGGACGGCCTTGGTCACATTGCTCAGCACCAACACGGCACCCGCCAGAATCGGTAGTGCACAACCAGCCTATCGTTAGCACGAGACAACTTGACCGAAACAGTGGATGCTGGTGCAGGAGTTGATGGGGCTTATCTTGATTTCGCTAAGGGATTCAACCGGTTGGACTATCATATCCTTCTCGGCAGAATTCAAGCATGTGGCATTGGGGACTCTCTCCTCAGGTGGCATCTGCAACTTCCTCTCGCACTATTGTCTGAAGGTGGGGGCTGGTGAAGCTAGGTCAGACCCAATTAAGGTCGAATGCGGAGTGTCACTAGGTTCGGTACTGAGCCCCGTCTACCCTTGGTCTTCATAAACGATCTAGTGAGCCAAACTTCTTCAAAATGTTTAGGCTACGCTGATGACACCAAAGGTTGTCGAGCTGACAAATCCCCAGAAGTCCGTATCCGGCTTCAAAAAGATCTCGGCAAGATCTATGGATAGTTAGTACAAAATCGCCTTTCATTCAATATAGCTAAATGTCGACTGTTCCATTTACGGCACCGAATGGTTCACATTTATAACCTGAAGGATCATATTTTTGCAACACTGTGCTTATAAAAATGATCCCGGCGTGTTGGTCAAATATGGTCTCGGCTGCTCGGAGGGGTTCAAAAAGGCATTGAAGAATGGTATCCAAATCTTCAGTTTTCTACGGAAAGCTCTCGGACGCCCCCAACTACTTGTTTTTCGTCAACTACTTCCCACTGACATACACCATCACGAAGAATATGCATGACATTCAAAGCTAAAGCGTGATCTCAATGCCTTGGTGATTTCGCAACGTCGGGCAACCAACAATGTCAAGGGGCTACACCACGTTCCATACGAACAGCGTCTCGGGATGCTAGGCATGTTCAGCGGACATTATCGGCGATTGTATGTTGATCTAGTCCTGGTTTGCCAACTTCTACACAACGGTGATCACTCGTACCATCAATAGTTGAAGGTGAGTCAGAAAGACAGCCTTTGAGGTCACCATCTTAACTTGCCATAACGATACAATCGGTCGGATGGTCGAAGAAACTACTTATCGCTGTGTGTTGGCAACACATGTTATGCCCTCTCGGGCGCGGTTATTCCAACCCCATCGTGTTCGAAGCTAGTGTCGATGGTACACTGGTCGTATAACGCTACATTAGGTAACCCAAGCCACCCACACAAGCATCAGAAAAGCAACCACACATGAATCCACCCCGATTTTGCCTGAAAACCACAGACGATGACTTTGGATGGTACATAAAACCAAGTGTGAACTGATTAGAAGGGAAAACTGACCAGCAAGTTAGTAATTTGTGATTACAGCATTTGTGATTGTTAGATTTTGCCTTCGTTTTGCTCACCCCTAAAACCTCATCCGCGTCAACCTTCCATGCAAACGCATCAATCTTCCATGCAAAAGCAAGCCAAAATGTCATCCGTGGCGAGGCAAGGCGGTCCGGTTTTTCGCGTTGCACACACTCCCAGTCTGCTCGAACTTTATGCTAATTTACGTACTTGACGGGCGTTGCCGGGCCGCATTCCACAGCTGATAATGTTGTATCGACACGCCGTTTCCTCAACTTTTGACCCGCAATCACCATAGAGTCGAAGAATAAATCCGCGATGATCATCAAACACATCATGTAATGCAGGTTGGAGATAAGTAGCCGACAAGAGGGTTTGCTTGTGCTCCATTGTTGAGATACTGCTCAAATCAATCATGTCATGCATCGCACCGTTTATCTTGCCTCAACGAACGATAGTCCCATTGTGACCGTTCGACCCGAAGCTATCGATGTTTAGACTGGCTCTTGCGGTCTGTCCGTGTCCCATTCCTCGACGAAGTATTACGCAGTGCAATTTGGGGCTGCCTGAATCAAGTGCATGGCTACCATGCATGTCACCAAAGACAGCGAAATCGATGGCTCCGCACGCGACTGTACGCACTCCAAATGCAGGCGCATGTGTGCTCGCATTTGCTGTCCAAGATAAATTGCCGATTGTATGGCCGGACAACTGTAAGGAATGCTCGGGTTTCGTATGTGCGCACAAAGCGCGTTGCTGGAACTTGCTAGTCACGACTGCATCACGGAGATCGGCCCGATTACCTCTGACACAGTATAGGTGAATGAGATCTGCCCAACACCTAGTTAACACTGGCCTTCATCCTGCTCTACCTGCATTGGCTATGTGGCCACAAACCCGAGGTTTTGTGCACTTGGTTTTGCTAGCTAGTATCCTTACTCAAGGCATCTTATAATCCTTTTGTATGTGCTGCTTGATCAAATATGTACAGATGTCAATGCTTTCATATTTGTTTATACAATCCCTTCCCTAAGTGCCAGCATGACAGCTTCCCACCACCACTCGGTGTAGAAAGGTCCTGAACACGAATAGCCTATTTGTCTCTTCTACCCTGTACGAATTTACTCGGTCCTTTACCTGGTCAGGCGACCTGTACGCCACTTCAGTGTTCACACAACTCTTTACCACGACGCGGTAAACGACTGCTTGAATCCAAAGGAAAAGGCTCGACGAGCAAACCGAAAAAGCGAAAGCTAGCTGCATTGCTTTACAGGCTTGTATTCGTCTTCCAGGAAGCAACCTTTATTGCTGAAGATTGTCTAATTCACTAACTTCTAACTAATCATTGGTCCCTGCTGTTTAATCAACAGTGATTAGATAGTTGTTTCCATGTTTTGAAACAGATTAGTTTGTTATTAATTTGTTTCTCGACTGTTTAGCGACCCAATCCTCGTACTTATGTTTGCCGCTTTAAAATTCCATTTTATTCCTTAGGGAGTAATTACCCGCAGGTTGATAAGCACCAGTATAAACGAACTGCGGCTAACAATTCCTGGTTTGCTATAATTTCAAACCTGTACACCGGTATCTGGCTGGAGTTTCTATACGATCATATACTGCCCACCTCACAATGTTGTACTGTGTCCTTAAGAAGCGGTTGTATAGAAGTCCAAAGTGTGATACAGAATATGATATCGTTGTTGTATCCTCAAGGCAAAATCAAGCGGCTGCCAAGTCTTTCTCGGTAGTCGTAACAAATTGTGCATTCATATCCCTGAAAGTACTCTAGTAGCTGAGCTGGTAGCACTGCATAGTAACCCGTTCAATTTGTGATAGAATGTGACCTTGACAGCATTGGAAGTGCAGTCGGTGGGAGCGTAAGCGGAAATCACGGACAAACCGCGTTTTGTACTACTTCGTGAACCAAGCTTAGTTGATGTCGTCAAACGGGCTGCACATAAACGGCTGTTCACCGGAATCCAATCAACAAACGATGGCTTGACGCGTGAGTGCTGCATCGGCGTCTCCGGATGCGTGAAACCAATAACAAGAGGACAAGCCGGGTGCAGTTAATTCAAAAACCCCATTAGGGTCATTGGTCCTAGTTACGGACACACAACACACATCAATACCCAGTGTGTCCAAGGTGTGCGTGACTGCAACCTGTTGACCTGTTTGTCTTAGAGTGCGAACGTTGAACCCAGCAATGGAAACGGGGGAGCGTGGCCTTATAAGGGCCTATTGCCGATAGGCATCCGGTGGGTGTCGCGAAAAGGTGGCTGCAGATGTTTGTCCAGTGGTAGTTCGGTTGCTTTCAATTAACCTGGGAGTTATAGAAGTAAGGTTAGTAACGGGAGTCGGGATGTGAGTAAAAGGTGAAAAAGAAAGAAGGGATACGCCAGCAGTAGCATGTTTCCACTTATCCGCTCTGCTGTACGCCGCAGATAGGGCGACCCTTGATACTCTGCACTACAACCGATTCAAGATGAAGTTTATGTTTTAATAAAAGTCATGGTTGAATATGGGCTGATATACTTCCAGGTCGCCCAAACCTAAACAGGAGGACGATTAGGGTCCTCATCCAAAGTCTTTGGATCAAGAGCCTTTCCGCAAGGCAGCGCCGAGGTCGCAATGGTTTAGTGTTACTGCAGTGGAAGCCACCCCATTTTAAACCCCAATCTGGAGGACCAGGGGACTGAGTTTGTCGACCCTCTCACCATTGACTAACCTAGTAGGAGTAGCTCTCAAGTTTCCCGGAGGAGCCACCCAGTAGAGCTCATTGGGTGAAGGAGGTACGCAAAAGGTTGCACTAGGATAATACCCAGTCTCATTGCGACGAACACCGTAAGCGCTAACCGGATCAAAAGCACAAGGCCTCAGGCCACGAAACTAAATATTATACAGCGCAGGAGCTACAACACAGCTTTGCTTCATACCAGTGACAACGGCAAAGTCATTCAAGGCCTGTCCACTCAGTTGCACCCTCGCCCGCATACCACTGTGCAGACACCCAATTAAACTTACAAACTTACGCTGGCAACCAGACTTACCCAACACCAGCAACAAAGTCTCGCGGTTCACCGAATCAAATGCTTTGATGAAATCAGCAAACAGCGAATACAACGGCTGGTGTTGTTCTCTAAACTTCTCCTGCAACTGACGAGCCGCAAACACCATAACTATAGTGCTGTGACCCGAACGGAATCTACATTACTCTTCCGCCAGGTTCGGTTCCACAACCTGACTGAGGCGGTTGAGCAGGATTCGAGCAATCAACGTGCCCACACAACTCAGCAAGTTGATGCCATTAACATTTATTTTTGACATTTGCATGCATGGCTCGAGGGATGAGCTGTACAGCAATATGCCAAGAGAGGACGAATGTCCCGGCAGAATAGGAAACACTGATTGAAATAAAAAAGACTTCAAACAGTGGTCGGAACCGCGTCAATTGTCACCGTGTGGGATTGGGTGCATGTTATGTAAGGCGTGATGATGCACCACGCATGTAGGTGTCGTAGACCTTCAGAGTCAGACGAAGAGTAGAAACACAGAGGTCAGAAATATCAAGTGATGTCATCCCGAGTGCGGTAAGATGTTTGGCTGAGGTGGAATATATCATCCCTCGATTATTGATAACGACGGGGTGGTGAACAATATTTGTCGTCTCAGGAAACTGTTGACGTATGTATCGCGATATGGCTGTGGCATTCTCCCTTGATCCGTATTTATCCACTTTCAGTTTATAAGTACAATCCATTCGGTACGCGTCACAGATGGCCACGTCCACAATGTGAACCGTAGAAGTTCTAACCGCAAGCAGGTCTGGCTTGATGAAGGAGGTGGCTGTCGGAATCCTCGGCTCCATAACAATGTTAATGCTTCGGCGCCGCAATTGCCTGGCAATCTGTTGGGCAATTTCATTATGACGTTTACAGCGGACATCATGCGTGATGCAGCACGCCTGAAGAACATGTGAGAGAGTCTCTTTTTGTCCGCAGCTCCCGCGGCAGTTGAGAGAAGCCGGGTCATTTGTAGACCTGCTTCTGCTCCGTCGCGTTTTGGTAGAAAGAACACCCCCCGTAGTTGGACACCCCGTATGAAAAGACGTGGAAAAATCCTGTTGGGGTCCCTCAGCCAGTGGTGAGCGGAAGGTGACGTGACCACATTTCGCAAGGGACAGCCATCCACTGAAGCAAAAAAAGCATCTCTCCAGGCATCCGCAGCTGAGCTTTTATCCATGACGACGCGATTACCGATGGTAACAGCGGAGCGCGCTAGACGATGGATGGCAGCGGCTGCAGGGTCCCGGATCACCCAACTGGTCACTGGATGGCAGTTGGCTAGGTGTCGTTCCAGCCTCTCCTTCCGTAGCAGGGGAATACTTGTTGACAGACACAGAATACCCAAACCAAAGCTCGCGATGGGAGCGTGAAGATATGCAATGGAGGTGTCTGACGGCAAGCGCAGCCATTTTCTGACGTGTGATCTGACAATGCGATCCAACCGCTTCAATGTATTCCGGTGAACCACTTCCAGAGCTAACTGATGAACATGCTTGGGGAGCAGATATGTCCTCAGAATCTCAAGTCGTTGTGGTTTAAGCGGTGCCTTGGTAACTTCGTTAAGTTGCACAGTAATATCCTCGATTACTGTTAGAGGGAGCTTACCCCTCCAGTTAAAAGGCAGGCCCAACATCTTGAACTATTCATCTGGCTGAGTGGAGGGAATAAAAATAGGACCACAGTCCAAAGCATTCGTATCCAGTATAGTACGTTTGCGAGCGCCATCAACAATTATATTTACCGCGAAAGATTTTAGATGGTTGATGTTGAGGCCGACGCACTGCAGTCGTTGATGTAATTGCTGAAGGTGATCTCCCAGAGAAATGCGGTCTTGAGCAAAGATGATCACGTCGTCCGCGTAAGCGAGGTACTCAATCGGGCCAGCCGGTGATATCCAAGGCGAAGTGGCGACTCCGTGTATAACTTCATCTAGGGACATTATGAAGAGCAAAGGCGAAAGCGTATCTCCTTGCCGGACCCCTCTATCAGGATGAAGCTTGACATCATTAAAGATTGAAGACGCGGAGCTGTAATACGATGCCAAGTAATCTAAAAATAGCGGGGGGGCTCCGAAAACAGCTGCTGCTTGAAGTAAGGAGTAATAAGAAATGAAAATCGAACGCCTTCGAGATATCCACTGCCGCAAATGAAACGGGGGTACGAGAAGAATGAGAATGGCGAAGAGCAGCATGGAGTATGGACGGGGCTTCGAAAGCGCCATATTTACGAAGAAACCCAAATTGAAGGCGGTCGGTAGGGAAAGTCGGAACCCAACGATCAAAGAGGATACGATGAAGAAGGCGTGTGAAGACAGATGAAACTGCGATTGGACGGAATTGGTCAGGGGAGATGGGCTGGGAAACTTTTGGTACGAAGGTGATCCGAGCAGTGTTCATGTGGATGGGAAATGGATAGGAAGTAAGAAGACAGTTGAGAAAAGAAGTTACAAAGTAGGGATCCATCCTTGAAATATCGGCTGGCTTGATGCGATCTAAACCGGGAGCCGAACCCCGCATCTGTTTGAGAACACTTTGCATCTTCTCCAGGACAATTGGCTTCACCAAATCCTCATTAGCTGGAAGGAATCGACGCGGTGCGCGCTCATCATTAGCAGAAGGTCTGGAGAGGACATTCTTCCAATATTCCGTGAAACCTGGAATGTTCTCGTCTTCATTAAGAAAGGCAGTGCGCCATCTTCCGTCAATCACCGTACTTGCAGCGTCTTTCCGGCGGGTATGATAAAGACGTTGAATATGGCAGTATTGTAGGCGTCGCCGGTGCTGATTGTTTCGAATCTTAACGGTATATACACGTTTTTTCGAAGGCCTCCATCTGTGTGGAAAGAGAGTAGCACACACATCGTTCGTGCAACATTGCTTGCTCCCTTTACTCTTTCACATTGGTAGCACAAGGGCATCCTGCAGCTCAGGATGCACCACCTCATCAATCCACCCACATTGCACCAAGTGGTGCCGCCCAACCATGTATGCGGGTCCGCCATGTTTCAATACTTCAGGCGAGATCCCGTCGGCACCAGCACACTTGCCGTTTCGCAGCTGAGCAAGTGCTCTCTGCGTCTCATCAGGTGGCCGCATGTCCGCTAAACTCATCTTCACATCCTGCTGCTTCAGGCAGTTCGAAGTAGGCCAGCCAATATCTAAACAGTTGTTCAATAGATAGCCCAAGTGATTTCACCCAATCTGCATTATGTCTGCAGTCTATGTGCAGGTAGCACCTGAACTACCATCGATCTGCGTCCACAGTGGTTGTAACCTCGGTCGAAGCACCGCCTTTAATCCGCCAAAGAATTCCTTATGTTCGCAGCGTTCGGAGTAGCATTCCGTCCGTTTTACCTTCTCCGTTCACCATGCATCTTTAATGCAACGGAGCTCTTGGGTCTGCGTCCTCAAAGTTTGCGGAACTTTCTCTGCTTCCACAAGTCACTGGGGTCTGCCAAATGTGCAACAAATGCTGCATTCTGCTCTGACACCAATGCGCCATTCATCGCAGTGTTCTTATCAAACTAATCAGGCCGCTTACAGTTTGAGTGCTCGATGGTATCCTCGACAGCAGCTGTCACCTGCTCGCGAATGCGGTGCCACAGGTCGCCCACTGTGGCTATGCATTCCACATCACACAACCTTGCAGCCATCGTTTTCTCCAGCTCTATACATTTCTCCACAGTACCGATGGAGAGTATGCTAAATTTACGTCGATTCACGTTGGGAATGCAATACACACGTTCACGAAAATATTTGTGCAGTTTGGTCCGCACCAAGTTGTGATCAGTGACACACTCAGCTCCACGCAGTGCACGTGTCATGCGCACTTCACGCATCTCACGCTGACGTAAGATGACATAGTCGAGAAGGTGAGCGTGACGATTCCAAGTTTTTTATATCAATCGCACTCAGTGCAAACCCAGTGTTCGTGATCATCAGGCCGTGAATTGCGCACATTGTGAGCAGCCTGTCACCATTCGCATACGCTGAACCAATGCTATGCGGACGTATAACATCTGTCCACACCGATGCATCACGCCCAACAGGCGCGTTGAAATCACCCAGCAGAATTAGTCGGTCACTCCTCTGCACAGATCGTATCACGGAGGATAACTGAGTGTAGAATTGACCACGCGTGTCATCAGGATAAAACATGATCCGACCGTACATGCATATAAAAGTGGCAAACTTACCACTTCCGAGTCGTAGACGAACAACCGTCAGTCGCACGCTGATGCCAGTTTGTTCACCCACTAGCTGGGCATTTAGGCGAGCGGATTTTGCAAATCCGAATTCAGGTTCACGTGGTGCTGAGGTGGTGTTTCCCACACAGTGAAACGTATAGCCAGCACCAGCTTCGTTCAACTTACCTTGCTGAGCGAGCCGGATCTCGCTGAGCGCCGCAATATCGATGTTGTAGCGCGCCAGTGCCCTGGCGACTAGAGCAGTGCGTCGCTCAGGATGCTCACTCGTATTCCAGCCGGGCAAATGGCGCACGTTCCAGCACCCAATGTTGAGCGCTGTGCGCGTAGGCATACGATTGCATTGGCAGGCAACCGTGTGGGAGGTGACCTCCTGGATTGGAGGAAGTAGTGGGTTAGATAAACGGGGACGGGCAATGTGCAGCAGAAGAAGAAAGAAGGGAGGCACCAGCAGTAACATGCTTTCGCTTATCTGCATGCGTGCAGACGATAAGACAACCCATTTCCTAAGGCCACTGCGTGATGGCCGATGCAGCATGGATTTATTATTAGTGACGTAATTCATAGTTGCTGGTTGGACTAGGATACTGCCAGGGCGCTTACACCTGACAGGAGAATGACTCGGGTCCTCAGCCAAAGCCTTGGATAAAGTATACAGCCGAAAGGCAGTGGGCCGTGTGCCATGAGTCAGTGAACCCACCAAAGCAGATTTGTGTCCTGGATATTAGCTAGAAGAAGAGTGTAAACCAAATCCCACCCAGCGGCCGCCACGAGGTGGCGTCCTGGACCTGAGCCCATAGCACAACATTAGCAGCGGATCTACGATCTGTCAGGATCTCGCCACCACGAGGTTCAGCGCACCATGTGCTCTCCCGCGATATATACATATACCCACGGACGCCGCGGATTGTTGCTCTACTGTGCTAGATTCTACTTCTTTTGAAATACTGTGTTATACGTATTTTCTCTGTGTGAATTTTGCAGCAGTACTTTACTTTTGGTGCGTTTCTCTATCTGTGCGAATTTGCTGGATATTCTCCTGCTACTATTGGAGATCTCACTGATTGGCCCAACTGCCGCCTGTGTCCGCCAGCTTGGATTTGTTTTACAGCAGTGGAACAGGTGTCTGCCAGACCACCAGTTTGACTGACGGCGTTTGGATTCAGCAAACCAGTGCAGAGGTTGCAAAGAGCGGCTTCCGCAGATCTGACAGTCACAATGGCACGCACTGGTTGCTCACGGAAAGCTAAGCCCAAAGCTTCCGAAATAAACGTTAGTTGTGGCGTAGGCGGCTAAATCTTATGCGATTTGGAATAGAATGCAGAAATCGCCGAAAATGCTTCCATTCTCGGTGTGCTTGTCTTAGTCTCAGACATATAAAAAAGCTTAATTGTACGACTGATTCTCTCTGATTCTGCACTGAGTGTAGGTCTCTTCCACTTGTCAGATGGATACCTGTGTTGGCATAGAAGTACGATAGGCTGACAAAGATTTTAGAGCAGGCAGCAACCGTGAAGGTTGTTTCGCATGAAACAGACAAACCAGTGCTTCGAACCCGATGCTCAACATCAAGCTCCAACTCAAAACTGTGTAAGAGTAACGATCCAGAGTTAGCCATTCCGACACTAGCGGCTGCTTATAAAGATGCGTTCGCCACCCATTCTTTGCCAGAACCACCCGGCACACTGAACACTGTTAAAGGGCCGACAACATACGCGTCCGCTGTTGCTACCCATCTGACGGAGGCACCTCCCATCCTAACCCCGCCCGTTGTCAAACTAGTTACTACTACCAATACCACCACGGGACTCAAGACCCAACATTTGTCCAACTGGAGAAGGCAGCCACTGGTCCCTCCAGAAAGGAGAACATGAAACGCTGCCACAATTCTCTAACTATTATATGCCCTACTGTGATTGAATCCGGGGCGAACTCCGTAAAAGATAAGATACTAGACGACAAAACCAGTGGGACTCCCTGTGTCAACCAATAGGGGTTCAAGCTAAACCAGTCAGTATGATGCCTCTCGTCGGTCACCCAAACTCTGTACACTACGGTGAACCGCGCTTACTGCAGCTAACACCTTATTCAGGTAATGATGCAGAGGCAGTTCTCTTGTCAGTCATTCACCTCTGTGACACCACATGCATTGTTCGAATATTTCCAGATGTTCCTTGGAGCAAACGCCAGAAACGCAAACAAAATCCGGATGAGTTCCGTAAACAACGAGACGCAAAATCTATCCTTGTTCCCGGTGTCCCCGAGCTCCAGTCACTAAGCGAGCTAGAGGTTAAAGCGCATGACTGGGATGAATGGCGTTTTATTCATAAAGTGCTCTCACTTGAAAATGTTGTCGCTAATTCGACATCAAGGTTACCGCTATCCCTTAAGTACAAAGGGTGTGGTCGCCGAATGATGAAAGTATCATTGCATTCCGAACTGCTGGCAGAAAATGTGATCAAAATGTGGCACAGAAAGCGTAAAATGCTGCCATCCGCAATACGTATGAAGGCAATAGGCACCGGGCCACAGATAGACAATGTAACACTGAGCAAGCAACTTACCAATGCAATTCTGTCCCAGGGTAGCTCAGAACGGAAACTATGCCAAAACACCGACAGCTGAAGGAGGACAGGATGGTCGCACTTTTGTTGGCGCTGAGAGCTCTATACAACAACCTGAACTGGCCCTAGGGCCTGCCTCATCGGTCCTAGAAAAAACGACTGGCAGCCGACCCCGCAAGGGTCGACATACACCCTCACCGGAAACCAGCATTCAAAAACACGTTTCTGACCTCCGATGCCGTCACCTGCTTGTATACCAGTGCACAAGGTCTTCTCAGAAAGTTAACCGCACTTCGTATTCGTCAGGTCTCCACGCCTTGGGACCTAATTATGCTCACCGAAACATGGTTGAACACGGAGATCATGGATGCTGAGATTGAGCTACCCGGCATGACTTCTATCCGAAACGATCGACCTAGCATGGCGGGAGAGTGCTCCTGTATTATCGATCCGACCTGCATGTTGATGTCATTGAAGACCCAGAAAGGAAAGTCGTCGATTCGCTTTGGTGTCGTATGCACCTAAGACGTGGTGACGTGTGTTTACTAGCAATAATTTGCCGTCCTCCAATGTTCACCTCGGAAATGGATCAATGCCTAGTTTCTGCGATTAAACGTGCCCTGGCACGACCATACATTCACGTCCTTCTGGTGGGGAACTTCAACCTGCACACAATCAAAGTTTCAGCATGGCACAGCGAACAATTCTAGGCAGATTTGTAAGTGGTGATCGCCGGTGTACCTCTGTACAACCATGTCACCACTCCCATGTGATTCCGAACGGATGACACCCTCTGTTTTGGATCTTGTGCTCTCTAACGAGAAACTAACGGTCGACACCGTATCCATAGATGCACCATTTGGCCGTGGCAATCACGCGATGTTGCTCTGTCGTTACATCAGTTATTCGGAATAAATCATTGCGAACAACGTGGAAACCTATATCTTTACGCATTACGATATACTGTCCAACTTCGTTCAAGAAACCGACTGGTCCTTCCTGACCGAGAAGCCGCCCGATGTCGCCTGGATGTTGTTCGTCACCCAATTCACTGAGCTGGTGGCAAATGCGTCAGAAAGCAAGGTCTTTTGCCCAAAGCAAGTGAATTCGTTCCTGAGGGGCCGTACTAGAAATGCAGCTTCCGACAATGTGGAAACATGGACTAAGCACTCCTATTTACAAAAGTGGTAATCGTTCGGGGCCCTCAAACTACCGTCCAATCACTCTGCTCCCAGTGTTATCCCAAGTAATGGGACGTATAATTGCAGAGGCGCTCATGGGATATCTTGAGAACAACAACATCCTAGTGTCACAGCAACACGGATTCCGCTGAAATTGATCATGCACTACAAACTTGCTGTTAGCCCGAGCAAGCTGGACAGAGTCGGCCGATGCCAGAGTGGGAATCGACGTCGTCTACCTGCACTTTTCGAAAGTGTTGGATCGGTTGAAACACTGCATTCTCCTGAACATGCTTCGAAGCTATGGAATCGCTTACCCTGTTCTCGGTTGGATCGGCAACTTCCTCGCTCAACGTCAGCTAAATGTGAGAGTCCGTAACTCCATTTCCGACCCAATTGACGTCCAGTGTGGCGTGCCTCAAGGATCGGTACCGAAGTCAAGTTCAATCCTCACATTCAAGAACAATCTTGGCAGTGTACTGCAGTCGAATTTCTTACTATTTGCAGATGATTCCAAAATTTGGCATGATATCAGGACGTTGGATAATCACATGGCATTGCAGAGCCATCTCGACGGGGCTTATGCGTGGTCATCCGACAACCGGCTCCAGTTCAACTTGACCAAGTGCAAAGTCGTAAGCATACGCCGTCAACTTATCTATGAATATCGACTTGGGGACCAGCAGTTACAACGTGCTTTCCATGAAAACGACCTCGGGGTGATCGTGTTGTACGATCTTGGTTGCTCGAGACAGGCTGAAAAGGAATCAAAAAGAGCCAGTCAACATCTTTGACTCTTACGGAGAGCTTTCGGCAATTCTGAGCCATCAGTCTTCCCGCGGGTGATGAACGCCTACGTGAGGCCTCACGTGGAACATGCGATCCAGGCCTGGCTTCCCTGGCGCAAGCGCGACGTCAATGCACTTGATGCTCCACAACGTAGAGCGACCAAACTCGTTAGAGGATTACTAATGAGTAGACGGATTTGGGTGTGATTCGATTTGGTTCATCGCAATTAGATTCCAAGCCGCATAGGTAAGCTACCAATCCGGAAAAGCGCCAGACGCGGGTTCCGCCTTATTTGGGCTCGTCAGTGATGCGCATCCATCGGTCCCCTACTGGGGATCGAATCCATGACCGCTAGAGGCTAACACCAACTGGCTAGCAGCTTATGCCATTGAGCCATGGGGGACGACAGCCGACCATTACAAATTGAAACCTAACTGCACTATAGCCCGACCCAACCTCCACTGCCGTGCAGGTTATTGCCCGTGCAGATGACAGTGGATGGCCTTCACGGTCAGGTCTTCCCTTGCCACCGCCGTGAATCCACACAGCAATTTTGATGACTGGTAGGGCTTAGGTGTTGATTACTAACGAGTAGACGGATTTGGGTGTGATTCGAGGATGGTTTCATCTCTTCTACCAACGCAGACGGTAGTCCCTGAGATTGTACAGTGGTGAATATCGAAGACAGCGAGGAGACCTAATGATGGTTGACTTAATGCTGAGGAACCCAACTCACCCATGTCGCAATCTGTTGCAGCTGAGCCGAAATACCAACCTGAGAGGCCATCAGCTCAAGCTGTCTACGCACTACAGTCGACTTGATGGCCGACGAAACGTTTTCTCCCTCTGTGTGTCCTTTTCCTGAATTGCCCTTCCGACTCACGTTATCCTTGCCACTACATTAACGCTATTCAAAAAGCGCCTTGATGAAACACTTTCAAACTTGCGTTACTTGATATAGTCCGTTCCACTTGGAGGACGAAATAACGTGAGCCTAACCGGGTGCTTAAGGGCCCCATCCGTAACTTGGCGGTGGGGATGCATGCAGAAGTGTCCATGTGATTAGCTTGGATGTGGCTAAAATGGATTAACATACCAAATCTATCAAATGAAGAAACAAACAGGTGAGGATGGTTGTTTCCCTTTCTATTTCTCACACACTTACTGAACATTTACAGCTCTCTATACTATTTTGCGTGTGCACATCCCATTCTCACTTCAAATTATCGTTATGCAGGAGGGCATTTAACTCGGTGGACTCTTGCAAAAACGATTTACTTATTTGATGATCTTATAAATTTCAATTTTTCCTCCAACCATCCTACGGGACTTCTCAAGCACATGCCTTTTTACCCGTGATAAATCATTGTTCATTGTTCATCATACATAAATGTATGGGACCAAGTTCAGACAACTTTCGTCTCATACATTTTTCAAAATCATTCTCGCATGTGGGTTGCTCGATAGCTGAGATGAGTGAATGCTTGCTAGAGTCTACATGAGTCACCTGATATAGTCCATCGTTGAAAAGCGGTCACATTCGAATGGTGTGTAATAAGCAACGTGGAATACAAGGCATGTGATATCGTAACAAGTTGAAAAGAGACATCTGTTTGTCCGTAACAATGTAAGTGTGGTCGTCAAGTCTAGTCGTGCAATTTGTTATGAAATGCAATATATGGAGAACATTCAGTTTTATCGACTGTTGATGCTTTTGGTTTCAGTGTGGTGACGGGGCCCTCACCGGAGGCCAATATCAAAAGATTATCCAGAGATTTCATTACGTCGGTACTACGCGGTTTCATTTCACTCCTTACTAAACGCCACTCTACAGCATCACGTATTTGTTTGAAACTGCTATCTAGCCTTTTTCCGGGCATGTGGGGATACTTGGTTTGGAAAGTGGTGCGACGAAATCTACATTAATTACTCTGAAATTATAAGGGAATGTAGTCAATGTTCCAAACGCAGCGACCTAGGGCAGGGAAAAAAATGCGAAATACAGCTCGTTTCAATATATGAAAACAAACTTGGAGTCGACTGAGAGTTAACGATTTCAGTTTCAGAATACTAATAGTTTTGTATGAGTGTTTACTGCGACTAATTTTGTTATTAACACAAATGTTTCGTTAGTTCAGATGAACCAGTACATAAAAGGTTTGAAATTTATAACAACTTAGGGTGACGATCGTGAAACCTAACCCCACTCAGGGATAATCGTGGTTACAATTTCAACGTTTTCGCCTCAACATGAGTCGGTCCGTCGATAGCTCTGATGGCTTGTATGAGTTTTCAGTGAAAAACTTTTTCATTCCTTAGTTACTTTCTCGGTGGGGCTAACTTTGAGCAGCAACTCAATAATACCTGATTCTTTTAGAAAATGGGTCAGATTCAGTTGGGTGCGAAACTTCAAACTATAAACACTAGGATCCACAGCAACGTGAACACTAGGGCCTTAAATGTAATTGACTTGTGACGCGGATCAATTGGCAACATTTCATGCTCATTGTGATACTGGAATGACCGTTCAACCCATTGAAACTGTAACCCCATTAATCCCTGACACGGGTTATTAATCGAAATTGTAGCTCGTTTTGTAGAATTGATAATTATAGCAATACCTCAGATTGCTATGTCTTCCACTGAGACTTAATATGTATTAGTCAACACTTGATTAGCCTCGGAATCAGTTTGTGCATTGTGGAGGTAACGAGGCAAATATTACTAGTTTTGCCTCAACACGGACAACATGTGTGATGGACTGCTTTCCCGGATGAACTTCGGAACATCGCTGATCGGGTGAGGGTGGCACATACACTCTCACTTGGGTCGTTGCCAACTTTTTGGAAGAGTCAGCTAAGCTCATTCCATTCTTCGCTGCAGAATGCTTTCAATGACTACAAGTACCTGACTGCTAGGCCGATTCAGCTTGTTGGACCATGGTTGAGGCCACAACGCCGTGGGAATCGGTCAACTCAACTGTATGGCTCCGAAGACTCAAAACCTTTGCGCTCCGGTTGTCAATAATGCCACTGCTCGAAACGAAAAGTCAGCTTGAATGGAAGTGCCTGAAAGCATCCATTTGTTTTTGGCCTCTGTTCAGATGGGTTGATTGTCACATATGGGTAGCTACCAGATGCGTCTTGGTTGAAACCCTGCAAGTTGTTTCCGATGCCGAGTCAAAGCCATTTGGTAGTCTACCTTGCTTGTACATCTCATGCGCGAGCTGACGTGCTCCAAGGAGCCGCTCAGATCAGCTTCATTCCGTCGGAGCTGTTTGCCATTGGTACAAGCTGATTTGCATTACCTGAAATACCTAGACTAGTATATGCTCCTGGCTTTGAGAAACTATTAGCACGATCCAACGAAGCTGACTAGTTACTGCATGTTTTCACCGTCTGTTTTCATTTAACTCACCTCAACACGATTGATATGACCTCCTCACCTTAATGTATGTCGCAAATTGACTAATCAACCCGCTACTCAGAACATTACATCGAGACCTTGTATACGTGAAGATACAAAACCATGTACGTCTTACCAATGTACGGCATCTATTTCTAAGAACCAAGCTCGTTTGTTCGGCTGGCTAGCCGAACAAACTCCTCGTGGTGCCAGCTGGGTGGTTCGGGTAAATCCCACTCCAGCAAATGGTTCGGCGGCAGTGTTCCAGGATGTGGTGGGATTTGGCCTGGCAAGCGTTCTTCCTATAAAAACCACAGATATACGTTTAACAACACTGTGACGTGGCGGATGTGACTCGCCACTAAATAAAGTCACTGCCCCTTCCCTTTTCCGAAGGGTCATTCACACATCACGAACGTCATCCGATTCGAAGCCTTTCATCGATTCCCCTTTGATGGCGAACCCAGCAAACAAAACACACACAGAGTCAAACAACATGGATACTTTCAAACACACACGTAAACATAATTCCACATGTCAACACACAAACTCACACATAAATTCCTTTGCTATTTGTCAAAATGTACTAATTTGTGCAATTGCCGATCACACATGTCTGTATTACCATGATTATGCCCTTAATGGTGTGCCTCGCAATGACGAGCATAAATTATTTATTCATTTATTTATTTTGTTTTCCAAAGTATATCAGGCTGAGACTAGGTTTAGACCATTATCCGTAAAGTGGTATGGTCTTTCTATTATAGGGAAATTTCCGTCTACCTGCAATGATGTGGCCAAAGTTTAGCTGTTCTTTCGCCTCGGGATAATTTTCCTTATGTTGTGAATGCCGGAAACTCAGGGATTGATTGGCTGAACTGAGTTGCTTTCTGATTTAAATGTTTTCATCGCAAGTGTCAAGTTACCAGGTTAAGTAACGTCCCTGTGGATTGTACACATAGTACTGTTTAACCTGGTATTGTAAGACCGGACAGGAGGGTAACTCAGGTGCTAAACGCTATTTCCGTCGGTACAATTTTGATGTTGATTTACTCCCGCCTTACATGCAGTGACTCCATTTTGATCGAAGATTAACCTCGAATACTTCAACTGTTCAAAATCAATCGTTCAGCCACTGACCACCATGACTGTATCCGGTTAAGTATATGTTTACTCGCTCAACAGACTGGCATTTCACGAGTGGCCGCTTTCAAGTTAATGTGTTTGTTTGGCGTTCCCGTCTTGCCCTCCCCTCTCACGCTTGCGAGTTCAAATGAAGCAGCAAAGTTCACCAGTACAAATGGTAGGCCTAGTACGCGAGTGGATCAAAAATTTATCGGATCGACGTTGAAAAAAGCCAGCTATCCAAATCATACTTTATTACTTTTCAACATAACCTCCCACAACTTGCTTGCATTTAGTCTAGCGGGGTCTAAGCATTGCCATCCGTTGTGGAAGAAGTCGAGGGCTGTCCCTCTAAAAATAGACTTACAACTCTGTTCGACTCATCAGTATTAGCAAATCTGTGACCACAGTGGTGAGATTTCAGTCTAGGAAACAGATGAACTCTAATAGGGGCACATCTGGTGCTTAAGTACGGTATTTCCACAGTTCATTGCCATTTGGAAAGTGTGAACGGGTGCACTGTCTTGCGAAAGAACAACCTGCTGCTAGCTTCCCTCACAATTTTTCTGTGATTTCTTGTTTCAACTGACGTAATTCTGTAGCGGAATGGTCGCCTGTAATGGTCTGAAACCTCAGCATGAAGTCTATCATGACTACACCTTTATTGTCCCATAAGACAGAGGCCATCACCATTACCGCAGACGCCACTTGACGAAACTTCATTTGGAGAGGGGAACCACTGTATTTGCACTGTTTACTTTGAACCTTAGACTCTGGTTTCAAGCGCTGAGTTTGAGTAACGAGGCTTTTGAACAAATCTGTGGGATTTGCCTTGAAAAGGATCTACATATGCCGCAAATTATCCCTTTTGTAAAATTTATATTCAGGTCTCAGCATTACTGACACCAATATATTTCAGTCAGATTTCATCCCTGAGATTTTCATTAAAACAGCACCCACTGAACCTAACTGATGCCAACACTCATAGCTATCTGAAAACTAGATGACCTTCTATCCAGTGGCGTAGCGACTATTTTTGCCGCCCGGGGCGGACTTAAAATTACCGCCTCCATGGCTGTTGTAATTTCGTAAACCCTCGCAATTGCGATCAAGTCCTTAACATTACGTTTCATCTAACAACATCAATGATGTGGCTTTAGAGTGTCTCTGTAACTGTAGACATTTGTATGACACAATACCCATAAGCCAAATTTACAGACATTCTTTTCGTGAACTACTTGAGGCAAAAACATTGATAACACTATAAAAATTCAGTACATTCGCATTATCCCACGCTATGGGAAGAATTGACAATACATGGGTCTTGTCTAGTTCATTGGTGATTGAAGGTGGTTCGATATAATCTTGTGTTTTGAGAACGCGTTCACACGCCTTGCCATGTTAACAGTTCAAGTACGAAAGATGCCTGTAGATTCCCCAGGGTGTTATTTCCTCATAGAAGTTCAGAAAGTCCATTGATTTCGTCGTTTCTCAAAACCTTCACAAAATACTGCCATCTCCTTTTGGTCAAGAATTCGTCTTTTTTCGATCTCTTCCTCAACTTCTATAAACGAAAGCCATAGTAATCACCAAGTCGACTTGACCGTGTAATAAAAGCGTATTTCTCAAGACCATGAACTTGTTGAAGTCTGCGACCTTTTCCCTCAGCCAACCTGTCAATGTGAGACAGAATTTCCCGTTTTAACGCAACATCAAATCCTATCGATGTGCCGCACACTTATTCCCCATCCACTGGTAATTTTTGCGAATTTGTGCCCTCCAGGCTTTCCCCCAATTCAAAGTAGGGTTTTATCGACGCATTCACTACACCATACAAAATCCCACAGTTTTTAGGAAAGTAAGCTCTTAACGCTGTGAGCTTAACAGAAGTTGGTTGCAAATGCAGTCGTTTTGTTTGAACACATATATGAGTATCATTGTTTACTGGATGAATAGATATCAAACAGCTTAGAAACGAAATAAATGGAAACGACACCATCGAGATTAGAATTAAAGATGCAAATGAACTTGTGGCTGAATATTTTTTTCCTAGAGCAATGACGACTTCTTAGTATTTCTTCACCACAAAGTTTACAGTGAGTGTTCAACTACTCCATCTAGTTCCTACAGTGCGTTTGATGCTTAGACGAGTCACTTAAAACAAGACGTTCCAACAATATGCAGATGCAAAGAGGAACGAATAACCGGCCCATTGTACTAAAAAAGGTAACAACTTGGACTGCCGAAAAAGCTGCATGTACAAAACAAGGTTTAGGGAATGGTTTGTCGTATATAATACTCTAGAGTAGGGGTTCCCAACTTGGGGGTAATTACCCTCAAAGAGCTAAAATGGCATTTTGCGGAGGTAAATATTAGTATGAGGATTTGGTCATCAATCGGTCGCTAAACAAGTCTAATAACAGAATCATCCGTATCAAAACGTGTCGCTAGCTACCTATGCACTTTGGATTAGCCATCAGTGACAAGTCATTAGTCACTGCTACCAGATGACGCCTCTATCGGTTCCTGTGGCTATCGTCAGGCAGTCTTTCGCCGGGTCAGATGACCAGGCAAGGTGACGCGCGAATTTTTCCAGATTAGATGGGTCAAAACGGGCGATTAGTTTTCACCATGTATCGATACCGAGTGGTAGTGTCATCATGCAGGAACGACTTGGAATGGAGGAAAGCAACACCTGAGAAGGCACTGATATCTGTTCATGTTTGATCATGAATCACACACGAGTCATATGATGCTTTGAATGGAGATAACAGCAGGCGTTTGAAAGTGCGCAGAACACCGCGTTTTGGGTCACAAAAAGGCAGAATCAGCGGATTGGACGCCAGTAACCATAGGGTGTTGGGTTGATCACATTCATCAACAGTTGTTTTTGACAAGAAACCATAACCGGTGAGTGATTTAATTCAATGGTTTTGATATCAACAATGAGTTTACCTGCAAACGTTTACGATAATGTCACGTACATTAAAACACGAAAATATTCATATTTATATATATCATTTAGCTGCCTAATCTTTTGCAGGAACCACGTCTTCTGGAAAAATGTGGTTCTACAAGGAAGCTTTTCTGCAATGGGGCTTCACCAATTTTGTAGATAAAAGTGTTGAGAAGCCGCAATGTGTTTTGTGTGGCAAAGTGCTCGCGGGGGAGAGCACGGAACCCAGCAAACTGGAAGAGCACTTCGACCGAGGTCATTCTCAGTTTGTAGGAAAAGACATTACATTCTTCAAACGGAAAGAAGTTGCGCTCAAAAGTTCGAGCCTGGATACATCGGGCTCCTTTTTATAGTCAACTGAAGCTCGTCTTGAAGCGTCGTACCGCATTGCTCTCCGAATCGTCGAAAACATGAAACCGTATACTATAGGAGAGGATCTCATAAAACCTTGCATAATCGATGCCGTGAAGCTGGTTCTTGGAGAGGAAAATGTATAAAAGTTAAGCATGATATCCCTTTCTAACAACAAAATTAAAAGTCGTACCGAGGATATGAGCAAGAATATTTTGCATAAGGTGCTCAACGAAATAAAATCAAGTCCTGTCTTCGCAATACAGTTAGATGAGTCGACCGACGTTGCATCCTGTTCCCAGCTATTGGTCTATCTTTGGTACATAAAAGGCGACTGCTTCAAAAAATAGTAGTTATTCTCAGAATCATTGAACACAACTGCACGTGGCGCAGAAGCCTTTCGAACGTTGAAAGATTTTGTCAAGGAAAATGATCTACAGTGGTCGAGATTGTTGGGTGTCAGTACAGACGGAGCATCACGCAAGCTGGGCCTCCGTTCTGGATTCCATACGTTAGTCAAAAAAGTTGCTCTACACTGTACCTTTAGCCACTGCAAAATAGATCGTTATGCTTTAGCGGTGAAAACTATTCCGCCTGTTTTACTGGACAAGTTAACCAACGTAGTGAAAATAATAAATGTCATTCGCGGTAGTGCGACATATACAAGAGTTGTCAAAGAGTTGCGCAATGAATTTGGAGGTAAATTCAACGTGCTGTTATTGTACACGGAAGTGCCTTTGTTATCACGAGGCAGGGTGTTTAACTGAGTGCTCGAGCTTCGATAAGAAATTGCAATGTTTCTTGAAAGGAAGGAGCTGCATAAGGGTAAGGTGAACGGGTTACACGTCATGATAACAGACAATGTATTTATTTCCAAATTAGCATGTCTTGCAGCTTGTTTCGGGGAAATAAATGCACTGAACCTTAGCTTGCTAGGAAATATGGTTAATATTTTAACTGCTCAGGATAAGGTTTCCAGTTTTCTTCGCAAAATGAAGCTGTACTAACGCAGAGCAACGGTTGACGATGTATTGATGTTTTCAGAACTATCAATAGTACTCGCTGGAAGAAATGAAACATGCGCTTTCACAGATGATATCACTTGCCACTTGTCATCAGTGGTCCATTCCATCAGCAAATATTTTCCTGATTTGGAAAATCGCCAAACCCCTTTACATACATGAGGAAACCTTTCCGGATACTGCCATGGAAGAGGAAACACAATTCTTGGGAATGAGCAGAGATAAGGAATTAAAAATAGATTTCCAATGCACACCACTGGTAGCATTTTGGATAAAGATAGGTGGTGAGTATCCATTGCTATCGGAAAGTGCTTCGAGAATATTGATCCCATTAGCAACAATTTATAGATGTCAAAGTGGATTTTCCACAATGGTTTCAATGAAAACAAAAGCAAGGACTCGAATGAACCTGGAACACGACTTCCGACGCGCATTAGAAGAAACTGAACCAAATATACCAGAAATTGTTAGCACTAAGCAATAGCAACCGTCCCATTGATGTATATCGCCACTTGATTACATATAGTGTTGTACCAAACAACTGTTTTCTTTCTTTTATTGATCGGGAGTTATTCCGAATAACTATCTTCTCCCGTACTTAGAAGCAAACAACGCGATAGTCATTCGTCAGTTGGCGTTTGAAACGGAAGTTTGGGGGGCGGGTTGATTATATCAAACCACATTTGTGGGAGCCTCAAAATTGTTAAGAATAGCCGGTGTACAGCAACACGCGTTAAGGATAAGTGTGATATCGCTTTCTAACAGCATAATCTTAGTCGCGTTCAGGACTTCAGCAAGAATACTTTGAATGCGGTACTTAAAGAAAGAAACTCATGGATTTTATTCGCACTACAATGGGGGTCTCGTGTATTTGTATGGTCGAAAGTAATTACAAATGGTATTCATTTGCCGTAAGTTAAAGAAAAAATGCAGTAGTCACGGGCTAATTGGCTTTAGAAGCTTTGGGGGTAAGTGCTAAAAGTGAACCCGCTTTGGGGGTAACGGCCACAAAATGGTTGGAAACCACTACTCTATAATAATAAAAGGCAAGCTATCTATACTTGGTGCAGTTTCGCTCATATGTGAAAAAGGATAGAAAGTTAGGATTACTATATCAGTTTAGCCGCCTGTGAATCTTCAGACCTACAGCTTCGTTGGCCGAGTAATGTAAGGTAGTAAGTCCATAGGGACATGGCAAGGCAGAGTGAAGTGCGGGGACTTTCCCAGACTTGCATATTGAATCGACCTAATCAAACAAAATGTAATGTGTATTACGGCGTTGCTGGGAGAATAAGTGGGCTCAGTTGCTTTTCTTTCCGCCTTCATTTGCAGGTGGAGATTTATGGCTTTCTCAGCCGTGCATCCGAAGATTTGATGTTGAGGTGGGAGAAGTAGATACATTAATAAGTAAATGAATAAACGTGTGTTGTTTGCAACGCTAGGCACGACCACCAAGGCATAGTCAACAAATTACGGTCATGTACAGGGTGATTAGTCCACTGCTTTTCCATCCGACCTACACTCAGCAATGTTCACTAATACTTCGACTCCTTAGGATAATTAGTTTAAAGTATCTTTTAACTACCTTGCAGTGGGTTCTTATCGGGTCACTCCAATACATATCAGCGCTTAGCTACCGCTTACTGTTCCGGTACTTGTAACAATGTCAACTCCCAACACAACCAAATGCAACCCGAACTTATCGAAAAACTGCAAGTCATAGTGGTGAAGACGTACGTACTTATCGAGCGCAGCCTACTGTGACTAGTATAAATTATCAAAACTAAATGTCAAGTTAATGTAACATACAATCGATCTAGAAGCTTCTAATGTTAGTCTCAAGGATAATGTTTATGGATAAGCGTCTGGGAAGCTTGCTGGCATTAAGCGCATTGGCTCGTTTACTCCATGTAGACTTCACTCCTTCTGCGTTGGCTCTGCGATTACTTCCTAACAGTGGTTCCATAGCATCGCTTGTGTTATTTACACAAGAAATTTGGCCGGTGGCAATATTTCGCCTGTCAGTCGCACACAACACTTGAGAGATGATGAGCAATCCAACAATCTGGTATGTACAAAATGCTTCGAGCGGGCTGGCCGTGTGCAAATTTTCTTACCATCCGGGTGAATCACAACGTTCGACGGTTCGTCAGCTCATTGTAAAGAGAACATTTTCGTGCCCATTTGGCGGCACCTCACTCCACTAATTAATCATCAAGGCCGTCTGTGTGCAGAAGGAAATTGTTTCTTGGAGCGGAGGACAGCGTTGTTCTCCTGAACTGCACTTCATCTACCTTAGTATCGCTGGCTACAGTATGCGTATTTTCCACCCTGTAATGTGCAACACTTTCAACAGCCCTCGTAATCGGTAAATCAAATCGAAATTCAGTTTAGAACTTCATAACATACGTTCTCTTGCTGAACATTATCACAATCCATTTAGTACGAAAGCGTTAAGCAGCTTCCATGGCTCAATCATTGTGAACACAAACTTCCGTACCGCTGGTCTGTTCACTCTAATGGTGGAGCAGCGGTTCCCAGGCTTTTTCGAGTCGCGATCCCATTTTACAGAATGCTTTCGTGGGGCGGGTAAAAATCTTAGCCAACTGTGTGACCCGTGAGCCATGTGTAGCCAACCGAACTTATAATATAAGCAAAATTAAGCAGGCGTTATCTAAACCATTTACAAGAATTGCACAGGTGGGGATAAATATATCGGAAATTGAGGGAGAAGAGCATTTAAAATTTGGCCGCACTTGTTGCTTCAAAGACAGTGTGCAACTCGTGAAATTGGCTACATTGTTAAAACGGCACTAAAAATACCCCGTAACCATATATTTAATGCGGAAACGAATTGTAGAACGTGAGCAAGCTTCAAACTTCGCGATAGGTACTCTTCAAGGGTTATCTAATATCATGCGCAACTCGTAAGCTATTTCATTTCTTGTTTTTCACATCTTCCGCTATTTAGGTACAGTTTGTTTTAATTATCCGAATCGATAAACATCTCATCCGATTTCGGTCTGCCTTCTTGCTACACTTCGCTGCGCATGCGTTCGTATGCCGTGAATGTTCGACGCTGTTGCGTGGTGTCTGGAGACAGGAATTGTTGCTAACTCGAATTTCTTTTCTTATCGAGGCATACTGCTCCCTTCGGACAATTTGTAGACTTAACAGTAACAGAAATTCAGAGTAACTGATTTCGTAACTAACTGAGCTGTTCATCGACCATTGTACGTAGACTCTTCCACAGCAAAACCGGTGACTCGGGTTTGAATTCCTTTTTAAACTGTTAACATTTCTCCCTGAAAGCTCAGAAGTTCCATCATTTCCCGTTTACTTGTCCAAGCCGTCCACTGCCCGAAATTCTCTTTATACTTTCAAAGATCATGTGGGTTCATCAGTCCCTCCATTCCACGCTCCCAACCTGCATGTTTGGTTGTTGCACTTAAGAGCACTTTCCAATGCCGCCTTATTACTTCACAGTTTATCATGTGTTCTCATGTTGCCTGGAATATCCCTACGCACACCGCTGCAGATGTCACTGATTTCCTCGCCCATATCCCACGTGATGCGCCTTATGATAAACTTAAACCCGCCACATTGAAACGCACCGCAGCTTCCGACGAAGTCTGGTCTCAGCAATTACTGTCAGGCGTCAAATTTGGCCATCGCACTATATCGCAGCTTCTCCGATACATGCGTTCCCTTGTCCGATACGCAAAAGTTGAGGACAAGTTCATACGTCAACTATGGAACAAATGTCTCGCAGCAACTTCTGCGACTATTCTGGCTGTGCCCGCCGACGAGCGACTGTCGCCAAATTCCAGGATTGTTGCTTCAAACAACCAGCTGTTCATGCGGTGGACGCCTTCAACCAACGCCCTCAGAAACGTGCCATCTTTTTCAGTGTGCCACTGTTTGTCGAATATCAAGTTCGCATCGCACACGAAGAAGAAGTCGGAGATCAACTTCATGAAACAAACGCCATTTGTCCATAAATACATCATGAATTTGCTGCTATTACCATCGACCCGAATGCATGTATCCCAAATCACTCTGAAATCATCCACAGGAAAAACAAAGCCAACCAGTTATGGTGGCGGTTGTGGCTGGCCAAACTTTGCTCGCCTACTATAGTCCGCACCTTGTCAAACAACCTCTCCTACTTGGTGGACACCAGTGACCAAGTCAGCGTTCTACCACGCCGAATAGCAAGATGATACCTTCTTCCCACCTGCATTACTCTGAAGTAGGTTAACAACACTACGATTCCCACATTTGGCCAAAAACACCTCACATTTGATCTAGAACTCAGATGAACCTTGCACTTCGTCCCTCCAATAGCAGACGTATGGCGTCCTATCATTTTCCTCACGCAGTTTGGTATGTTTGTGAACCTAAGCTGCAGGACAATTTGCGGCGCGCGTCTCTTATTAGCCAAAGTAGAATCAACACAATTAGCTCGATAAGCACTAGCACTAGCACTAACTTCCGACAACATTTTCACTGATTTGCTTCCCCAGTTTTCTGCTCCGCACAAGTAGTCCAGCGTATTTCCAGACCATTAGCACGAGATCACACGCCGTATGTTTCTGAAAGAACCTCCAGTCAAAGTTCGACCACGACGGCTACCGCCAGACAAAATGGCCACCTCCAAAACTGAGTTTCAAAAGATGCTACGCCTAAGAATCGTTCGACTTTCTAACAGTTCATAGTTATCTCCTCTTCACCTGTGCCATAAAACGTATTTGGGGGACCGGCGACCTAACGGAGAACAACGTGCACTGAACAACGCTAAGGTACCAGACAGGTACCCGATCCTGCAAGTGTACCATTTCTCCGTCGATTTAAATGAAAAAAGCATTTTTCTAAATCCTAAATCCACCCTACTGCCAAATTCCTGTCGCTTCTGATGACATACTTAAAACGGCCATAACTACACCATTTAGTCTCTGCGAATTCGCCGTCATGCTTTCCGGATTGCTAAATGCCGTGCAGAATTTTTTAGCGAGTTATAGACGAAGTGATCCATTGTATTGCTTTTATCTTCGCATACCTTGCTGACATACCTATATCCGGGTTTAGATGTGAAGAACTGCGATTTCATATCCGCTTAATTTTCGAGCGTCTCTCCCAGTTCGGTACCATGAGCAACACCGAAAAGCGCGTTTCTGTCCAGTCAGTTTTCGATGTTCTTAGTCTCCAAATCGGTCACGATAGTTTTTGATGACTGTCCCAAGGCTCAGTAATTCCAAACTTTCCACCGTTTCCTTGGCATGGTTAACTTTAACAGCCATTTCATTCCAGCTTGTTCTAGACTCCTTCAACCATTGACAGATCTGCTCAAAGGCCTCTCGCAAATTTGAACCAGCTGCGGAAGCCATAGCAGCATTCACAAGATCAAAAACGCGCTTTCCAACGCTAATGCATTTAGACACTTGAGAACTGGTGTCGACATCTCTTATCCTCAAAACCAATGCCTCAAACTGCTGTTGGTGCTGTTCTTCAACAGATCGTAGACGGTCAACCTGAGCCCCTCTTTCTTCTTTTGAAAGCCACAACCTCCTCAGACGCGATACAGTATTTTCGGCCGAGAACTATCAGCCATTTACCTCGCCGTTAAGCACTTTCACCATTTACTTGAAGTACATGCATTTACCAACCCTATGAATCAGTAGTCCCTTGCTTTTGCTTTTCGTGGTTCCTCTGATCGCTTCTCACCTCGAGAAACTCATCTGTTGGACTACTTATCACGGTTTACAACCAACACTCAGTACATTGATGCAGCTCACAATGTTTTAGCCGACGCTGTGTCTTGCGTTATTCTCCACGAGGTTTCGTGTCAATCAATCAACTCAGAAGACATCACTGTCTATCAAGAAAGAGATGCTGAGATTGAGCAGTTAAACTCAAATCCATCTATTACATTTGTTTAGCTGTCTGTCCTTAATTCGGACTCTCGAATTTACTGTGACATATCCACTGGAAAGCATCGATCATTCCTTCCACAACAGTATTGACGAGTTTTGTTTGAACATGTGTATAAATCTCGTAGTCGAGCATCCGCCCCGTCATTGAACTGCCCATCGATTATCGTATCTGGCCCAAGGTGCCTTCTGATAACCAACAGTGGACGAAATGCTGTATTATTTAACAAAACAGCAAAATACATTGTCACACGGTTATCGTCCCTTGAACAGTTTTGTAGCCAAATGCTCTATTCAAACATTTCCATCTCAGCATCGTGGGACTTCGGCTGCGATCCAACGGTTTTACATGTTAATATTACACACGTTGGACACACGCTGTACCGCTTGCAATGCCGAGACGGTGGCACGAACTTTCATCGAAAATTAGGTATCCGTGTTTGGCACCCTCCCCAATGTCACCAAGAATAGAGGAATGCAGTTTAACACCGCCTTGTTTCGCGACCTTAATGGCATGTTCGGCTGTTCCCATTTACTTACAACAACATATCATGCGGCAGCCAACTGTTTAGTCAACCGTTCACAACGCCAACCCAAGGTCACGTTCACTGTGAATCGATCGAATATCCAATGGTCGGAGCGTTCACTGATCATTCTCCTCGGTATATTCAACCCAGTTAAGCAAATTATCACATGTGGTACCGCAGAATTAGTCTTTAGTATGACGCTGAGTCTTCCTGGATATTTAGTACTAGCTTCAATGTTCACCGCTGAAGTCCATCCCACCTCACTAGTCACACGAGTGAAGTAACACCCCAGCGCCATTCGTCCAAATCCATTTCCATTCAGCTCTCAAAGGCAACGCATTCACCCCGACATACAAACGTGCCCCATCGACCTTACGCGCGTCGATGCGGTTCGCAAATCATTGACAGCGCTTTACGAAAGCCCTTTCAAATTCATCGCCTGCAAAGAGAAGTATTTCATCTTAGGTAGAAATGATTCTAAAGTTGCTGGTATCGTCGATCTCCCAAGACAACCAAACCACAAATTCCAGTCTCCACAACTAACATCTGATAATTCTGATGCTGAACAGTCTCCGTCATAGAGATTTCCTCCCATCCAACCGATGTGAGACCACAGTGCTCCCTCTTCTCCCAACCTCGCACACCTGACACGAACTCAGACACACATTGCACACATGATTTGGACATGCAGTTATTCTCTCCTCCAAACTAGCCACTTACGTCAACTAACACTTACCGAGCGTTAATCTTCTTGACTCACGCTATAGCGGGAGTGATGTAGCTCTTCTAAATTGCAGTTTCCTTTCTACTTTTCTGTAACATATTCCACTATTTAGTTAGAGTTTGTTTGAATTATCCGATTCGATACACACTTCTTCGAATTCCGTTCTGCCTTCTTTCTGCAGTCCACTGCATGTGCGTTCGTTCTTTGTGATTGATGAACGCTGTTGTTTGGTATCCGCCGACCGGAATTGTTACTAATTCTGAAGGCGTTTCTTATCGAGGCGTAAGGCTAGCTTCGGACAATTCGGAGACTTCAAGTTAACAGAAATTCGGATTAACTGATTTCGTAAATGACTGTGCTTTTCATTAGCTTTTTGTATAATCCTTTCCACTACAAAGGCCCACGTGCTCAGACGTATGCTGAAATAAACGGTAGTAAAGCTCAAAGCGTGAGCATTGTGACATCTTGATTGGACCGGTTCAGAGCGCAACGAATTCAGCCAGTAGTACTTCATGAGACATGTTGCCTGACGAGAAATAATTCTACATATGCAAAAACTCATCTTGTACGTGATTAAGAAAGTTAAATGCATCAAAGCGAGCGGAATACGCATTATGTACTAGTGCAGCTTCTTTTTCCGTCAGATCAGGATGGTAAGGCTGGAGTCCGTTTTCGAGAGATTCGAGAGGCCCACGAATATCTTCCTTCAAATAGCCAGTCATTTCTCCTCCAGATCCGTCAGCTACACTGCACAGTTTCTAAAATACGGCAATATTACGAAGTTTTACTTTTTTTTCTAGTTCTGAGTTTTTGTCACAAATGCATTCAAGCTGTCTTGCAATTCAGCAATTAGTTTCTTTTTTTCTACAGATTCAGGTCAAGCTTACTTTGATGTTCTACCGTGCCTGTTTGGTGAGCACTTCTGTGCAACATATTATGATCATCAAATAAGGCCGCTTGATCACGTGTCCCTTGCTTTTCCAGGAATTGTTTTATTTTTTAATTAACAAGCACGATGCACAACATTTCGTTTCGACAGCTGATGTCTAGTATTTGGGAAAAGAAGAACCTCATGGTCCGCACCCATCTCTTTACACAGTGCTTTGTACAGTCGGAAGTTGCGAGCTCCTGATTCTACGTACTTCACAATGTTATGGAGTGAATCAAGTTTTTCTTGAATGGGAGCTAGCACAGTCTTACTGGAAACAGTATGTGCAGTATGCAGTGGATTTCCTTTGCTTGGGGATCAAGTTCCTTCACTTATTTTGGGAACCATCTTCTGATTACAAAAGCTGGTGTTCCGTCCGGTTATACCACGCAAACGTATCCCAATTATGGTCCTCTAGTCACGAAAACGGTATTTATTTTCCCCATAATATTTGGCTATTTGGTTGTAGTTCAAAGTTCATTCGCAAATAGGAATTCTTCTTTTATACCATTTGACGAGTTAACGAGTTATCTCTGCTTTCATTTTCATGCCTGCTGTCCAATTGAAACGATTTATATCCGTGTTGATTGATTTTCATCCCATTGTCTAAAACGGCTGCGTAGAATCAAAGAGAATGCGTTCCTACAGAAAGACCATGTTGCAGTGAAGCATCCATATATTTCTAACAAAGCAGAGTTGCACTGTCTAAACCATCTATATGTCCAGACCATTCTAGGAGACAATAGCTACCTTGTGGTCTGGTGGATGCTAAAGCAACTTAGTGGTGTCTCTCACCAAGCGTAAAATCCAGACGTGGACCTTAAAGATTTGAACCGAAAATTTTGTAGTTTCAGTGCTAACAACACTACTTACCCATCCTCTTCCCGAGTGGACAGTCCCACAATCTGTTCATCTGTCACTGACAGAACTACAGTGCTCAATCAACTGCTGGAGATAACTTCCAACAAAGCCATTGACCGGGAGAGATTATCGCCTTTTGTCCTCAAGGAGTGTGCTGGCGCCTTGGCCCATCCTTTTGCCAACCTGTACATGTCATGCATACTGCAATGCAAAATTGCCAACTTGGTGGTTCGGTGTTGCTCCTTCCAAACCTGACACCCCATAACCGGTTTCGTCCTCCTTTGGACTCATCAGATGGAGATAGTCTGAGCTGGGGTGGACCTCGAGGCGTCCTCAAAGCCTCAAGGTCAAGGATTGACCCTAAATGCCCAACTAGTTAGTGAACCAACTGGCATCAGCTTGCGACTGATGTCTGTTTGCCTACGACTCGGAAGAGATAACTTGCCACTTTATAAGCACGTACGGTCCGAGCAGTGGATATTCTGATGACGCGCGTGGTCAATCCTACACTCAGTTATCCTCCGTGATACGATCTGTGCAGCGGAGTGACCGACTAATTCCGCTGGGTAAATTCAACGCGCGCGTTGGGTTTAAGGCATCGGTGTGGACAGATATTATCGGTCCGCATGGCATTGGTTCAGCGAATGCGTATGGTGACAGGCTGCTCTCAATGTGTGCAATCCACGGCCTGACGGTCACTAACGGTCGGTTTGCACTGAGTGCGATTGATATAAAACAACTTGGACGCACCCACGGAGTGGTCACGCTCACCTTCTTGATTATGTCATCATACGTCAGCGTGAGATGCGTGAAGTGCGCATGATGCGTGCATTGCATGGAGCTGAGTGTGTCACTGATCACAACTTGGTGCGGATCAAACTGTACATATACTTTCGTGAACGTGTGTATTGCATTCCCACTGTGAATCGGCGTAAATTTAACATTCCCTCCATCGGTACTGTGGAAAAATGTACAGAGCTGGAGAAAACGATGGCTGCAAGGTTGTGTGATGTGGAATGCATAGCCACAGTGGGCGACCTGTAGTACCATATTTGCGAGCAGATGACAGCTGCTGTCGAGGAGACCATCGAGCGCGCAAACTGTAAACGGCCTGATTGGTTTGATAAGAACACTGCGATGAATGGCGCATTGGTGTCAGAGCAGAATGCAGCATTTGCTGCACATGTGGCAGACCCCAGTGACTTGTGGAAGAAGAGAAAGTTCCACAAACTTTGAGGACGCAGACCCAAGAGCTCCGTTGCACTAACAATGCATGGTGAACGGAAAAGGTAAAACGGACGGAATGCTACTCCGAACGCTGCGAACACAAGGAATTCTTTGGCGGATTAAAGGCGGTGCTTCGACCGAGGTTACAACCACTGTGGACGCAGATCGATGGTAGTTCAGGTGCTACCTGCACATAGACTGCAGACATAATGCAGATTGGGTGAAATCACTTGGGCTGTCTATTGAACAACTGTTTAGATATCGGCTGGCCTACTTTGAACTGCCTGAAGCAGCAGGATGTGAAGATGAGTTTGGCGGACATGCGGTCACTGGGTGAGACGCAGAGAGCACTCACCCAGTTGCGAGATGGCTAGTGTGCTGGTGCCGACGGGATCCCGCCTGAACTATTGAAACACGGCGGACCCCCATACATGGCTGCGCTGCACCGCTTGGTGCATCGCGTGTAAATCGAGGAGGTGGTGCATCCTGAGCTGCAGGATACCTTTGTGCTACCAATGTGAAAGGGCAAAGGGAGCAAGCCAGATTGCACGAATCATTGTGACATCAACTTACTGAGTTGTGTATGCAAAGTGATTGCCCGTATCCTGCTCAACCGCCTCGTCAGTCAGATTATGGAACCGAACGTGGCGGATGAGTAATGTGGATTCCGTTCGGGTCGCAGCACCATCGATATAGTGTTTGCGGCTCGTCAGTAGCAGGAGAAGTTTAGAGAACAACACCAGCCGTTTCACTAGCTGTTTGTTGATTTCATCAAAGCATTTGATTCGGTGAACCGCGAGGCATTGTTGCTGGTGTTGGGTAAGTTTGGTTACCCGCGTAAGTTTGTAAGTTGAATTGAATGTCTGCACAGTGGTATGCGGTCGAGGATGCAGCTGAGTGGAGAGACCTCGGATGACTTTGCATTTGTCTCTGGTGTGAAGCAAGGCTGTGTTGTAGCTCCCGCACTGTATAATATTTAGTTTCCTCTTCTGATGCCTTGTGTTTTGATGCAGATTTTGCTTCCGGTGTTCGTGTGGATCACCGTATTGATGGTGGGTTGCTAAATATTCGTCGTTTCGGTGCGAGAACTCTAGTCTGTGAGCTAATTATCTGTATGTTATTGTTTGCTGACGACTGTGCGTTGTTTGCACACAGCGCGGGTGAGGTACAGCACATGACCAGCGCTATGGCTTCGACAGCGGCCAGATTCGGACTCACCATCAACACGAGCAAAACTGTTAATATCTTTCAGCTTTCACCCGGAAAGCAGTCGGTGAGCTTGTTCCAAATCCAGATTGTGGACGAGGTGTTGGAAACCAATTCCAAATTTGCTACTTTGGTAGCGTAATAACCACCGACCAGCAGATAATGTGTGAGCTACGAAGCCGCGTAGCAAGGCAGCTGCTGCTTTTGGCAAGCTGGAATTTCGTGTGTCGAACAACCACCAGCTCATTGTTGGGACGAAGCTGCTGGTATGTAAGTCTATGGGGCTGTCCGTTCTTCTATACGACAGTGAAAGGTGGACGACGTACCGGCGATATGTGAGATATCTCAAGCGCTTCCATTAGCAGTATCTGCGATTTATTATGCATATCGGCTGGAGTGACCGAGTTGCAGAAACGATGGGGCTCCGACGTAGTGACGTCTATGCAGTTGACTGCATCGTTCTCCTGAAACAACTAAGGTGGCTCGGACATACATGCCGCATGAATTCGATCCGGATAGCGAAACAGCTGATTGGTGTCCTACTGAGTGCATGGAAGCGGAACGTGGGAAAACCGAAGTTACGTTATCTGGACATGTTCAACCTGAGCCTATCACGGTCTAATGTTGATTGCTGGTCATGGGAATCGAGGGCGGTTGATCGGCGTGCATGGCGCGATCTGGTCACGAAGACAGTTGACGAGTTGCAAGAGAAAGCCATCACGCATACACAGAAGAAACGTCAGTTTAAGAAGCGACAGTTGCCGATGGGCTGTACCACTTCGTCTTCTAGCGTAGGATTCTGTAGCACGTGCGGTCGAGCATGTTTGAGTCAGGCAGATTTAGTGAGTTACTAGCGAGGCCACTCGGGTCCAGCATCGAAACTACGACGAATCCTACAGAGAAGGTAAGCAGAACCGGTGCAGCGTTTGTAGGTACGTTGCATTCGATTTACTAACGGTGTGCTTGCGTACTGAGCATTTTTATTTCACTTGGTGGGTTTGATACCTTGTCTTAGTGTTGTTTTGTTACCTCATTTTAATGTGCACCTGAAGAATCTATTAATGTGCCACATTTCGGTTAAACTAAAGGCGGTTAACTTCGCATTTTTCCTCCTTTTACATATGTTTCTTGATCCCTTTTGCTGTCATCCTGAATCTATCATGGCTATTTTGATAATCCATTTATCTCTAATGCCAATTTAGCTCCATGTCCGTACGGTGTATTCGATCTATTTTATTCGATGTTGCATGTGATTGGCTATTGCTTGATATCCCCGGTGTGGCTGAGCTTGATGTGCATGTTAACAAGGTGCCTACCTGTCTATCACCCACTAACTCGTCCATACTGGCTCCAGGAGACAGTTGGTCGTTGCTGGAGGGGACGGCATGCACGGTCCTTGTAGCGGTTCTAGGCTCGAAGAGCGCTTCTATGCACTCAGTGTGGAGCGGACTATGGTCCAGCCACCGCCTTGTGGGCGCATGATTCCCAAATGCAGCGTTCTTGTGTTTGCCTGTGAAGGAGTGTGGGCCGGCTCCGTTGATGAAACGTGACTCCCATTCACATGCCTCCCGGTCTTATTCTTTCGGGTTTACACCGGATATGTGGTGTGTGGATGGAGCTGTGGGTGGTGCAGCGCAAGCCATTCATGGTCCTTCTGTAGGCCCAAGCTTCCTGTGGCCACAGTGCCAGGCAAATCTGGACACAGATGCCGCCAACTATGTGATACCGGAATCCAACCTTCCACTGTCCACCTGCTGAGAGACTATTTCTCTGGACGTGCCCACTTTATTCGACTTGGGTGTAAAAGTTCCTCGCTGCACACCACAGTCACCGACGTTTTTCAACGAACCATAGTGTCACCATAACTTTCCACTTATGCCGCCTCCATACCCGCTCCTGACGAAGGGATGTCACTGAAATATGCAAACAACGTGATCTTATGTATCCAGCCTCCGACTTCAGCCTTAAAACTCAACTTACAAGCCTATCTGCAGGATCTTGCATTATGGTCCAGAGTTCAACTTCTATCGCGAACTGCATTAAAATGCAGTGACGTACTTTTTCCCTTCACTATGACCGTCGTTCTCAGCAGCTACTAATAGATCTCCCTGAAGTTCACATAGAAGGTGAGCGGTGGCACTTCACCTAGTTTTTAAGTATCTATGTGTTACAGTCAGCCTTGATTTTTCATGTTCCCTCCATGTGAATGGTTTTTACATAAGCGAGGAGGCTTTCCTTCCAGGCTGATGGTTTGCGATCCTACTCTGATCCCTGCTACCTAATACTGTGACGTGTCACCGCTTATTTCCTCCCTTACTGGACCTATTAATAATGCAAATAATGTGTCAGCTGTACGCCTTAACGGTATTTCGCTGCCGTGCGACCACCACCATTCTCATGCCGACTGAGTATACGGCAAGGACTCCCACTCCTATGCGGATTAGAACCCGCGCCGCAAGATTGCGAGACAAGCTCGTTACCTTTAGGCTACGGGCCTATTGGTCCCCTGTGACATTTCTTGGTTTCCAAACGAGACGTTACAAAATCATACCTGTCATTGACACAACGGTCTCGATGCAATGGTATTCTAAAGCCGACCTTTGTTGAGATTATTGTGTTTACTCAATCCAGTTCCCGCAAAATGTTTGCTGTAAAAATACTCGCTGATACAAGTTACCCTCTCTATGGGGTACTATCTGATTGTACATCAAGTTCCTCAACTAGACAAAATTACAGATCCAATTATGCCCGTACAAAGGCCTACCAGTTATACGTAATCTCATATTTGACGCGTTTTTGTGCAACCAGACCTCGGCAGTTATGCAGCTTACAAGCAAGTTTACATTGTGACAAGATTGCAGTTTTGCTGCTTATCACCTTTATTGTGTATTCTTTTTACAATGCTGAAGGCATGTGTGTAACAGCTGAATATCAACTCCCCAGATGCATAGAGCGGTTTCCTGAATCGAAAGCTGCAGATTGAAAATCCGAAAAACTGAGAACTTGAGCTTACATCACTTGATCCAACGAGTTGGGGAAAAAAGCGGGGTGAAACTACGACTTCATTCAACATCTGGTATTTAAATTCTACCGATATGTTTGACATACCCCTCTGAACAGTAGCTTTAGATAAGTATATTTGTTTTATCTTTTCTTCTTTGGATACCACCAGAATTGGCTTCACCCTCTTAAACGTGCAGTATGTACTGGGCGTTTCTCTGAAAGCGTGAGGTTGCTTTTGCTTGGTAATTTCCAATGCTGCTTCATAGTATGCCTGGGCTAACGCTTTGCTATCTTGATGAAATCATTTTGTTTAACCAGGCCTCACTCGTTTGCAGTAGCTTCCACGCAGATGACGCAACTCCATGTCCTTTTTAGAATCTTCTGAAAGCTTCGTTTCTAAGTAACGTACAAGTTCTGATAACTTTACAGACTCAGTACTGTAAACAACTTTACGCAAAACGCATTGTGACGCTTCTACTCCATTACTAATTAGGTAATTGAAGCCACATTTTTGAAATCGCATAAGAAGGGGTTTCAGAAAACTAACATATAAAAAACTAAAATACCTTTAAATAAGTTACACGCAAATATGTATGCACGTTCATATTTTTGCGTGATAATAGACGTTAAAATTAAGAGCTTTTAGTAATTCACTGTTTCAATCTTCGACGCCACCTAAATCCCTCTGTGCCCCCAGGTTGGGATTTTGCGGAGTAAGCGAAAATATAGTAGCGCGTAATACATATTGCATACTTAAGCTTTCATTTTTCTATGGACGGAAAAGTTATATTATGTTCACAAATCCGAGCGACCTTGCATTCTGTTCATATCGACAAACTTCTCCAGCAATCCGACCAAGTATCAGGTGCACTACTGTCAGGGATTGTGAGGAAAAATCAATATATCGAAATATCGCGACGGTATTGCCTGGCTACAGTTTGAAAACCACCCTCCACATGTTTGGGATGTTATTCAGTCTGCTCAGAAATTGCATATACCGAACGAAACATTTGGCCAACTCTGCATCGCTCGGTGATTGAAATGCCCACTTGAGCGCGCAGTATCGTGTCACGTGATGTGTGCAGAACCCGACTTCTGCCGCACTAATTAGAGCCAGTCAGGTGTTCGGCGTTCGGTAGTAAGGTCCGTTGTGAAAGGAGTGGCGTTAGCTTGCCACAAGCTTAGCTTATTCCCGCGGTCAGTGGTGTGGAGAAAAAGGCACGTGGGTATACAGTCAGTGGATTTCCTCGGGTAAACAACTAGAGCCATGGAAATATATTGTGCATTTAAATTCCCTTCAATTGGTTTCAGTGCTCAATTGAGTAGAAAAATTAATTTTGGCACGAGCATCACAATTGTCTGTGGCAGTTGCAACAGTTCTTCTGTTTTATCAAGATATCCCACCCCAGTCCCACAATGCTCAGGTAATCGTACCATTATTGTCCACTAGACTAATAGCCAAGGGACTGGTGCTGGTGACCATGCCGCCGTCAGTCGCGAGTTCTCGCCGCTGCCCGTAGGATAAACGTAAGTTTAAGCAGTTTTGAGACATAACTGCACTCTGAGCTACACATTCATCAGGTTGCTAGTGGATATGAGGTAAATAGCCTCCCAGATTCCCGTTAGAGGTGTTGTTGGTTACGGTCATCTTCTGAGTTATCTGGCGCCGTGATCCCAACCTGTAACAGGATGGTTAGGCAGAGTTACACCGACCCACACTCAGTATGCATCTGAAGAGCATAAACTGTGGCCTAGGTATTTGTCATCATTATGGCTTCGAACTCGGCCCACGCTGGATAAATTCTGTTCGGGTATTGGGGAAGTTTAGGAGTCAAGACAACCCCGGTGCGCTGCATCTGCGTTGCTAAGCACTTGAGCAGTTCATCACGAGCACCCGCTAATCCTCATTCATGTGGAATAGAGGACATGAAGAACACACGTAAGGCATATGCACGATGATGATTGAACTGTGCAAAGCTTACTAATAAAACCCCACGGTCAAACCACCAGCATCACCAAGTCTGTACATTTTATTTCCGTCATGACAAATTTGATAGCATCCTGATGACCGGAGCAGCAACCTCCACTTGGTAAGTGAATTGTCAACCGTTGCATCAAGAGCAACAAATCCCGACGACATATACAGCATTCGCCTTTGTCAGAATGTTCCGACTGCAAACACTACGTAAGACTCACTATGCGCATACCGAACAAATCCATTCCGTTACTGTGTTCATGCAATTGTAGGTTCCCCACCCAACAAACATGTTCATGTCTGTGGTTAATCGTTCTTTAACTGCTTCCGCACCTCTTTGAAATTACTCGGCAAAACATTTGTCTCCTCCGATGCGTATAATGCTGCCCATTGATAGTCAGTTCACTCATACCTGTTCTCTGGAAACGCGCACAGTTGTGGCAGATGAGTAGCGCTGCACAGAATCTGCTCCGCCGTTCACAAAAGGTGCTCTCACTGTGACCCAGAGGCTTCGACCCCCCCTTCAAACATACGTAAGGGGACAGGTAATGTTGCTAAGTTACACGAAACAAAAGCGTTGTCCAGCGTGTGTTAGAAGTGTCCAGCGGAGGTAATTAGTCGCCAAACTCACGGATTTTGCTATTGAATGCAGCAAGTCGTCCATCTACGCGGCTTTACTGATAGGTAGACAGGCGGATGCACCACTATGGGTTCCCCGTCATTTGCCTACGTAATGGAGGAATAATATCAAATCAAGAACATCGTTGGTAATTGGCGTGGATGTACTTTATTTACTGGTAAGTTTTCGCGGTCGAACGTACATCGGATTTCGCTTATTTTCTTTTATGGAACCAACTGCTTGTCTCTGAGGGACCGGCTATTTTTGCGATGCATTTCCAAATCTATGTATGTGGAACAGCGAAATTTCTATCTAATCTTCCCAACTGTCCACCGCAAAATAGGTGAAATAACTGCAAAGCTATCTGACACAGTGTTAGGAGAATAACTGTGTGACATTTATTTTTTGTGAACAAGCTTAATAGCCACTATTTATTCTTCCTACTTTCTACTCCTTGAGTTGTTTAAACACTCCACTGTGTTCGCCCGATTGGTACACACAGGTCAGTGTTAATGGACGCTCATCTTCGTGTCATCTACAACGGTGCCATTTGCATGAACACCTTCCACTGGTTTTCTCTGCCCTACATTTTTACTTGGTTATTTTAAAGGAATATTTAGTTGTCACATAAGTATCGTAAAAAAAATTTTAATTTTTGGGTCTGCATTCCTTATTATTGTTTGTTCCGTGGCATTTGTTTAAACACTACATTTTGTTATTCTGATTGACCAGTGCCCAGCACTGTAAATGCATATTCGCTTTACGCTTGGGGTCCCATGATGCTATGTTTAAGAAAATATGCGATTCGCTCTTAAGTACACAGTTGCTTATTCGCCTGTTGCATTTGACCTTTTCCTTCTGTTGGTTGCCTCGTGTAATTTAGGAGCTTCCCTTCATTTTGCTTTCAAAACTATTTAACCAAATGTGATTTCATATATACAAGTCTCTTTCTGGCTCGTCTTTGGACTTCTTCTTGCGGTCGTGGGGCGAAGGCGTCAGTGGCGACACAACACACGGGCGATCAACAAGCCACTATTGGACGCGTAACAAGTGTGTCTGTGGTCGGTTCACGTGGAGGAATATTTTCAGGCGAAAAAGCGGCGCCAAAAATGAAAATGGGAGTTGGGTCGAGATAGCAGCACAGTAGCCGAAATTCCATTCGGTTTGCGTTTCAGTAAATGCTAGCTTGGCTGTGCGTTTTTTCAACCCAAAAACAAGCGTAAGTCATTTCTGAGGAGCAGGACACGTAAATGTATGTCCCGGAGGGATTTGGCATGGCGAGATCACCAGGACTGCCCGAATGCCGAAACCTGGACTGCATACGTGACACATCGTACCTTCTGTGTGAAACTGATCCGCGAAGACAAGGTCACTCATCAGCAGACGTTAATGGAACGATTCTGCACTAAACGCAAACTCCTGTACAGGCACGTTAACGACCTTCGAAAGGTAAAGCGCGGGGTTCCAGCGCTCGTCACAACTGATGGGTGCACGCGATCAGCAATAGAAGCAGCTGATCTCTTACGGCTTCATTACTCCCGAACATTCCAGGAGGTAACGACCACAAACATTCTCCTCACTTCTAATAATCCACCATCTGGTTTAGAAAACATCACATTCACTGCGGAAGCTGTGTTGAAGAAGTTGTTATCCTTGCGTATCCACAGTTCTCCCGGAGCTGACAACATCCGACCAAAGGCTCTGCAGGCGGTAGCTAGTGATCTAGCAGAACCACTGGCAGTTTTCTATCAGCGATGTCTAGAAGAGAACCGTATTCCACCAGTATGGAAGCGAGGGGTCATCACTCGTATCCATAAAGGAGGTAGCCGCACTGATCCTGCCAACTACCGTCGAATAACACTACTTCCAGTACTATCCAAAGTGATGGAATCAATCATCGCAGACGCGCTGGTGCAATACCTGGAAAGCCACAAGTTAATATTCCCAGAGCAACATGGCTTTCGTCAAAAACATTCGTGAAACACTAACCTATTAATTGCACGTAATAGCTGGACTGAAGCTGTTGATGATGGAGTGGGAGTCGATGTCATCTACCTGGACGTTTCAAAAGCGTTTGATCGCTTAGATCATCAAATTCTCCTGCAGAGGCTTCGGAATTACGGCATTGGCGACCCACTCCTGAGTCGGATTAGCAATTTTCTACAAGAACGACGACTAGTAGTGAGAGTCCGAGAATCATTTTCTCATGCAATCGATGTGACGTGTGGAGTCCCACAAGGCTCGGTTCTTGGACCTGGTCTATTCTTGGTGTTCATTAACGATTTGGCGAGGTCAGTTACTTCCGATTTCCTATTTTTCGCTGATGATATCAAGGTATGGCGAAGGATCAGAGGACCGGACGACCATGTACGGCTCCAGTGCGATCTTAACACAGTGTCGAACTGGTCACTTCAAAAAGCCCAGCTGTTCAACGTAGACAAATGTTGCGTTGTACAACTACGCCATAGACATAACTACACCTTTTTACTTGGGACAAACGATTTGCAGAATATCTCCCAGGAACCTGTCCTTGGTGTGATCGTATAGAGCGACCTCAACTGTTCTAAACAGGCTGAGGTAGCTGCGAAAAGAAGCAACCAGCACGTCGGCATGCTGTGAAGGGCAATCGGGAGATTTGACCCATCAATCTTCCCAATGATGCACAATTCCCACGTGCGCTCGTATGTTGAATAAGCTATCCAAGATTGGCAACCTTGGTTGAAGTGCGACCTAGAAGCGATAGAGGCATCACAACGAAGAGCAACAAAGAATGTAAGGGGCCTACGCTATAACACTTACCACCGAAGGCTGAAGGCGCTGGAAATTTTCAGCGGAAGCTATCGAAGGCTGCGCGGCGATCTCATATTAGCGTATCAGATACTGAGTGACCCCAACCACGTATGCCGCCATTTGCTGAAACTTAGCCACAACTCGCAACTCATAGGTAACTGCTTAAAATTGAAGGAACAATATAGTCGTCTAGAGTGTCGACGGAATTACTTTTCCCTTCGGGTTTGCTAACCCTGGAACTCACTCCCAGACTCAGTTGTATCCTCTTCTACCTTGAATGTTTTCAAAAAACGACTAGATATTGCTCTTAGCTCCCAACATTTTGTTACCTAAACTCCCCTACTGTGGATTACGCTAAGGATGCATTTCAACAGGATTTATGTATCAAATGGACCTAAGTGAGCGACCATATTTTACTTTTCTCACTCCTTACCTCAATGATCACTGTACCCCAGTGTCCTTCTGAACGTTTACGCTCGATAATTTATTTTAATTTTACACTGATGTTACTTATCAAACTATTCATCTCGGCAGACGTTCGATAGATGACCCAGACATATTTTGATTTCATCATATTCATCGCAACCATCCTACGGGACGTGTCAAGCACTTGCTTTTATCCCGTGATAAATCATTGTTCATTGTTCATTGTTCTACCTTCTGTTGTGCAGTTCTGAGTACCAGGAGCATCGAGCGGTAAAACAGTGTCTTGCACCCTACTTTGCCCCAAGACAGCTTCATTGGATGCTCCTTGCGATGAGTCGGAGGTGCTCACGGTACCCGCACAATGGCCAATAACTCCAGTTGACAAGGAAAAAGAACGTGGATTAAGGCAGTCACGCCAACTTGAAACAGTCGCTTAAAGTCACAGCCGACCAGCCGTCACACAACCCAAAACCGAAGTAGGCTTATCTGGAAGGTACCACATTGCTTCTCACATCCTCGCTTCTCCAGCACGAATATGTCAGCACGTGTGCACAGGGTTCAGAAAACCGGTATCAAAACTACTCTGTCCGTGATAGATCGCTTGATCCTCTTTCCACTGTTGTAAGTGATCGGAATAGAGGGGTCTGAAGTCAAAATGATACCTTGGCCCCGTTTACTTATCATCTGACACGTGAGCTCCAGAAGGAGTAGGAGATGGGGCAGAGTGGGGCGTTCCAACCCCATTCGATAGAATGGAACACTCCGAGTTGTGCAATTCACCACGCATCACTAGAACAGTTCAACAAATTGGTGTTCCCTTTTCCCCTCCCAAGTGAACACTTTTGCTCTCTTTTCCTACATATGCTTCGGAGTTATGGTCGAATTTATTCGCAGATTCACACAAATGGACTCTCACTTCCCCTATCCTGACTCATCCCCAATCAGAGGCCGTTTCCAATTTGTCCGGCAGTAGCTCTATTGTCGTATGCTTAACACCCGACATCGGGCGACGGAGTAACCAGATGTTAAGCTGAAGTTCTCTCTCTCTTTCACAGCACAGGTTGAGGTAGCTTGCCCCCACCTCTCTGAGTGGTAGTGGGTTGGGTGGGGTGGGCGATGGCGATAATACTGTATCCCGTCTACTCCAAGGAGGTTGAATAGGGTGGCGTATTCCACTGGCGTATTTCTCATTCCAACGATACTAATTCACTTATCTCAAGTAGAAGAATGGGGAGAGTCCATAACGGTCCTAGGCCTCCGACACGAACACAGTAAGAGTGAGACAGGGCAATGGGGAGTGGCGTTTGTGTGTGTGATCACGCATTGACAACTGTGTCGGATCAAGTCATAGCGCTCTAGCTCCTGCATCAGTGGGTTTCTCGGGCCAGTATTCACAGCTGATTTCATTGACCGAACATCCGATATTAAGTGCAATACGGCCTCGGGGCGATGCGATTCGTAGAAAGCTGTCATTCTGGTTCGAACCCTGGTCAGAACAGTGGGGTGAGAGATATTGGGCGTAGCTTTTGATTCAGTTGCACCAATTTCATTTTTTGTCAACGTGGAGCAGTGCATGCTCGAACTTTGTGATGCAACATGACTACTTTCCGCAACATAGTGTTATATAACTTTTCACACAAGCATTTCTTCATCCCCATCTCTTGCTAGATTTAGATATCTTCAATGTGACACTACATACACTTTTGCTGCAATACACCCTCGGAAGACGTAGGCTGCTGCGGCGAATCTGATCACAGGGATAACACTGCGCAAAATCATTTGTGCTGCAAGTATGCGAATATTGGTCCTCATATAATTTGAGCATGCTGAATACAAATCTGACATTAGTTTTTCTCTGTAAGCTAGAGATTTTCGGAAAATTGGCCATACATTTCACTTTTCACCTCTTTTAGCTACTTTTGGTTAGATCACATTGCACAACTACTTTTCACGGCAAAGAAATTAACAGTGAGTCTTATATGCTATGAGCATGTTGCGTTCAAATATGACATTGGTTGTTCACTTTGGGCTACAGACTTTTGGCAATTTGACTATATATTATTTTGCAAAAGTCAAATGTCTTCACAATGGTGGTCTATTGTCCGATATACCTTAAGTGTACACATTGATGCAAATATTCTCAATACAACATTTTGATTAGGCAGGACATAATTTATGAGAACTACGCGGTAATGCAGCACCATCTCTCCCTTAATCCGCCCACGACACCATACAATTTGGGGGCCTCGTGATGAAGTATTACTTGCCCATTTCACCCCCGTATTTCTGTTCTACGAGTCCCATTCTGACCGGCCCGGAATCATTCGATAGGTCTTGATTTCATCATTCATCATTATACACGTTAGCTAGAAGTGGGAAACACCTCAGCTACTGTGCCGCAACAGGAAAGATTCAAAATGTTGCGTGGGCTGGATACTATCAGGTTGCCCAAGCCTAGACAGGAGAATGATTAAGGTTCTCAACCAAAGCCTTTGGTTCAAAAACCTGACCGCAAGGCAGCGAGTTTGGCTGTGGGCTACAAAGAGTGCATTTTAAGGAATAAGGAGTCACCACATTTCAACCCCCTACCTGGAGGACCAGGAGGCTGAGTTTGCCTGGCCACTAACTATTAACCAATCTGATATGAATGGCTCTAAAGGTGTAAAAAAACACCACCCAGCATAGCTCAATGGATCACTGAGGCACGCAAACCATCGTGCCACGGTAAGGTCCAAACTCATTGCGATGAAGCTCATGATTTGCTTGAATCACTCTGTTTGGGGTTGGTCCGGGAGGCTGCAATAACGGCGGTTTGTTCTTAGTTATTGCGATCTTGAAGAATATCCTCCCGTTCCGCTTGGCTCGGGCTCACTACCGGACGTCGCTCATGCCCTGTTTTCGTCTTGTTCCGTCAAGCCAGTGTTGCTCCGACTACTTCCCCATATTCGCCTGTTTCCTTTTCCGTCCGCTCCCGTCTTAGTGGTCTCTCTCTGCCGGGTAATCACTGCCTACCGCCTCTCTACAATAAGCACAAAGCTAGATGCATATCAGACATTAATCGGGCAAAAATCTGCGTTGATAGCTTTAGTCGAAATCTTTCTTCTGAGCAAAGAACAGAAAAGTCTGAGCGCGTGTTCGGAAGAAGAAAACCGTCGTCGTACAGTTAAATAGATTTGTTCACGTAGCTTGGCGGTTAATAACTCAGCCACCCTCTTGGATTGCACCAAGTCACACACTAAGTCATTCAATCCTTGCTGAATGAATTGCTACGGGGATGCTGAAAGTTCAGTATCAGTTGTAGAGTCTTCGGAAGTTGAAGCCAAACCATGTGGCCAGGCCCCATCCTCAGCCCCATTGACCTTATAATCAGATGAAGCAAAACCATTAAATTTCAGAACTGGAGGCTCTTCAGAGGGTGAAATTGATCGAATCGCAGAGGAAATATTGGGATAAGAGGTCTTATGTCGATGTTTCTTGCCCATACTATTCGTAGTAACCATGCAAAAATAGTAGTCTGTTACGTGCCTCCTAGGTTCTCGCCAAACCATAGGAGTTCCAAATGGCTGGCTTTTGCGTTTGCCTTTTGACCAGTCACAAAGCATTTCCTCCCAGTAATGGCATATAATCTGAGTTGCCCACGTTTGGTCTTAGTTACCAAGGGGTGTTTCAAAGTACGCTTTATAGATACCTTTTACAAACAGTGATGGTTATGCTTTGATGAACTGGTGTATAACAGTCGCAACTATAGCAAAATGCTTCGGGTTCATTTGCACATTAATATCTACCTGATTGAGCCATAGTCAAATCTGAAATGAAAGTGGATTGGTATTTACTTTTCTCTTTATGTAAAATATCAAAATGCATTGAAACTAGAGCATGCAGAAAAGCGGGGTTTCAGCTTTGAAATCAGCATTGAAAATTATTGTAGAATCAGTCTAAATGTCTCTTGCAGCATAAAGTTGAAAGCTTTTTGTTGCCCTATGTAATTATTCCCTCTGTACTGGCCCACTCAAGGTCTAATAACTGCATGCGATACTGTACCAATGGCAAGCATTTAGTTGAGATGCTTCACTGCCCAATACACGGTAGTTCAATTACTCATAACGTATATGGATTCCAATAGGCTCAATTGGTCAGTAATACCGCTAAACCGTGATGGCGAATAGGTGAAGTTACCGGCCTCATTCAAATGGGAACCTTACAGACAAGAAGGCCAGAGACATAGTGCTTGACGGTTTATTCTTTAACACTTAACCCACTGAGTCAGGCGAACAACAACTGACAACACCGCTGGGCATTCAATGGTAGAGTTTGGAGTGAACACCAAGTGTTTCAACTGTGGTACTCAATTTCAATCAGGATCACGCTCTGTTCTGGCGGAAACATCGGGGATACATCCAAAATGGTGTTGTTGTCTCCGAACACTACCCATCGTGGCTGGTCTCAGCTTTGCTTGTGTTCTTCAGACAGAAGTAAACAAGTTGAAACGCTTACTGGGTAGGTAATTCTAGAAACTATTACACTGCTGAACTGTTTCAGGCCTACTTATCACATCAGGTAGGGTTATCCTTCTAGGTTTTATGCGCACTGCATGTATACACTAAGTTGTTGATGAAAACTAAATAGGAGATGGTGCCTGTCACCGAAGCTTTGACGCGGACCGGCTGTGAGTGAATCGATAATTGTGTACATGGTGTCGAAGAGCATTTTATGATCAGCTTGGTCAATGAATACATAAACAGTCCTAACTGTTGGTTCGGAGCACTGCAGAGAATCAGAACTCCGGAATCGAAAGTTTTAGCATGAAATACAGAAGAATGAAACTCTCATCGTCGAACTGGAGCCGTGCAGCTGGAAACCAGCCTTTACATTGTCGATTACTCATAGTTGAACAGTGCCAGCATACTCAAGCTAGCTGTTGTCCACTGACTCCCAATCTTTAAAGAACTACATGATTGGCGACATGCGGTTCTGGATTTGCCTGTCACTGTGGCCTCCATAAGACAGACACATGGGCTTCGCCTACAGAGGGACCATGGGTGGCTTGCACTGCACCACCCACAGCTCCATTCACACACCCCATATCCAGTACGAACCCGAAGGAATAAAGCCGGGAAGCAAGTGGATAGGAGCCATCAACGACTTAAACTCAGACTCCTTCGACATCCACAGCAGTAGCAGCAGTTCTGTTCAACTAAATTGGGAATCATGCGTACCAGACGTACACAAGAAGGTAGCTGGACCGTTGTGCGCTCCAACCTGGATGCAACCAATATCTGAGTCTAGCACGGTCACGAGGACCGTGTGTCACATCCGCCCCCCCCCCCCAGCAAAGATTCAGTCTCCTGGATCCATTAATAGAGCTGGAGGTTAATAGGCAGCTCGTCAACATTCACATCAGAAGCAGCCACGCCGGGAATATCAAACAAAGAACACAGAAGTTGAAGGGAAATAAACGTGCAAAATTGATACGGATTATGCAGCAGAATATCAGAACTGAGCAAATCAAATGAAGTGGAATACCTTTTATTCAGGTTAAGTTTACGTGTAAGTCGGTGTAGCCTAAATGCGGTGAAGAAACATGATGTATGCAACATCATCCTCAGCATGGTGCACTATACTAATTGCTATGCTTGACAAACACGGCATACTGACAACAATCACATGTTCAACTTCGAAATGCAACACCTCAGCGTTTCCGTCAGCTGCAACTCAGTGAATCGAATGCAGATTCAGAAACCTGGTGAGAAAAACGTAGCGCCCACAGCAGTGTTGCAGATTCGAGATTCAGTGCCCCAGTACATGCAGACAACAGGTGGTCTTAAACTATATAGATAAACGTCACCCGCGGGGCTAAGTAGTGCAAGCCAGCACGAAGAGTTCAGATTAGAAATGAATCACTAGCAGCTTGTGTTCTGGGCGAAGACGGAGACAAGCTTTTAGCTACCCCACTGCCGCCCTGTAATAGCCCATGATTTGTGGACACTAAATGACCTGGTATTTTTTCTCACAGGGTCTATCAGGAAACACTAAGGACCACATTAGCTCTATGTATAACTATTCGTAAATTTCATGTCATATTTTGTACTTTCCTTTTACAGGAATGGAAATATTTGGGTGTTACTTCTCCCAACATTGGCACAACACCACCGCGGTTTCGTCCTGGTTTGGACTCATCAGGTGGAGATAGCCTGTGCTGGGATGTGCCAGGGTTTGGAGAGGCAAAACCGAAATATTTCCATCCTGGATACGGTCCGCGCGATCGGAAGGACCGAGGTTTACCTCAAAGTGAACAGAGGTCTCAATAGAGGTTGCGAGTCGTAACCCAACCACACAGCGAGTTCGCTGTATTCAACTTTGAATTCTTTTACAGGACTTAAGTTACAGACACACCGATTGGATTGTGGATCGATCTTATACAGACGATCTTGACAACCAATGCTGCAAAGGCGCACATTTTTGTGAGGTCATTCGGTCTCGCTCACACACCTCATCCACCGCTCAAAAATGAACCTGTCCAATTGTATTCCTTCACCAATCAACTTCTTCAGGTGGACAATACACACCCCCATACTTCGCACCAGACATTTGGCTGAGGACAGTCGAGCTACTCCGCTTCGTGGACAGTGCCATATCGACACCAGCCACGACGAAGACGACCGTGCAACAGGCACCGCATTGGGTGAAGGTGAGGACAACTCAGTCAGTTGGCTTGTATCAGGGTTGAACGGTATCTCAGGTCAATCCACTCGAGGATGCTGAAGTACTACGCAACTGCTGAGCACAGGCCAGTGTAGCGGTATGTTGCCTGATTTGAAAGGGAAAGCAGTTGACGTCAGTGTGTCAGAGGTAACCTGCTATATACGGGTGATCTGTAAAACTACAGATAAGGGTAAACGAGGGAAGCAGGCGAGATAAGAAGGGCAGCTTATTTGACCCAAGTTAAGTGGCCATACTTATCGCTTACTTCGCACCAAATGGAGAGAAGGCACAAGTGTCGTAATAGTCTCGGAGCAAATATCGCTGTCGTATAGCTAGCTCATAGTGGGGGACGCAGTAATGCTGTCATAACCCACATCACGCGTCATTTTATCGTTACTAACTTTTCTTAATAGCTGGGCTGTGGTAGACCGTTACGGTGTACTTTGGTGTGCATGCATCTTCCGTTGTAACCAGCCAACTTGTAGCCAGAGCAAGAAGCTGTCAAGCGCATGGATGTAACGCTTAGAGGGCAGAAGTTGGCTTCCTTTTTGTACTGTATATGAGACTAGCCCCGAAATCATGCATTACGTATATGCCTTGTGTACGCACTATTTTCTACGCGTGAGACAATTTGCTAAATGTGTTGTGTTCAACCGAAATATTCAGGCATTTATCGTGTTCGCTGCTTAATTGGCATAACAGTCCGCTACTCAGGCGTCTTACTACAATATTCCGAAACAATGCAACCGAGTGCGGAGAGCACGCGCTGAGATTACGTAGAAGGTGAATCCCTTACCTACCACAGTAGTCTACACCGCAACGTCTCGGTCACGGAGGCTGTAAGAATGAAGCGCTCATGCTACCCATGTGTCTACAAACTTGTCACTGATTAGTGGTAGAAAAGCCCCTGGTTTGCATAACCGCAGCATCAGTGGTTTCAGCAACAAACACTGCATTGAGTCGCCGTACATGGTGTGAACGACGCCATTCACTAATTACTGTTGACCGTCAATTGACATCACTTCTTCTGGTAATTGGCGGCCCTCTTACTATTGAACCCAAGTCCAGAATCGATGTTTACCCCTTTACCTCATTGGGGAAACACGCAGTGAGACTCGTAGAAGCACCCAGTTCGGCTGGGCAACTTATCTGCTTGGACCATAACACAGATCTTATGTTAGATGCAACTGCGAGGTCATCTGAAAACACGTTATTACTGCGTTGCCAGTTCCGCTATTTGCTCCCTGCCCTAGTAGCAAGTTCATCCTTAACACCCGAACGGCCACTACAGTTCGCTGGCTGGCGACTAGCGGCTATGTATACGCTCTCCAAAACTTCGCAATTACTTATCGTGGGTAGAAAGTTTACACCTGCGCCCATCGGATAGTTGGTCAGACTGGGTATCACAAGCTGAAGATGAAAGTGTATAGTCAAGACAGCTGGCTGAATTTTGGATTGAATCAAAGTGTACACAACAAAATATGTGTTGCGGAACGACAGGATGCAGTTCTTTGTCGCTACTCTTTCACATTCGTCACAACTATTGGTGGGTGATCTTGACGAATTGAAGTGAGAACTTGAAATTTTAAGCGGTTTTGAGGTAGGGATTGATGCAAGTAACACTGATCAAGCGTTTCATGGTCAACATTCTCAGGAACTGCAAGAATTTCGCCCAAATAATAGCCAGCCAGTCCATGTGAATCCTCAGGTTGTAAGAAAAACTAGGCTACCGAAAGGTTGGGGTAGTCGTAAATTAGACCTCCCCAGTCCTGGTATGCCAGTACGATAATGCATAAAATATATCCGTAAGCTTCAACATATGTCGCAACAATAATGGCATGAGCAGCTATTAATTCTCCAGCATGATACCAGAACAGAATGAAGTGCGCATGCATAGGCAGAGCACAAGAAATCACCACAAACAGCCAAAGTAAGAACTCAGTTGGCATATGAAAAAACATCACTGGGTTACGGAAGAATTGTGACATTGAATGATTCAAAATTTACACCAGTTCTCCGTCAAGCCGTCCCCTGGAACAACGGAGTAAATCTGTACGGTAAAGGAGTCATGCTGAAAAGCAAAGAACTTGTGTCGTAAATCAACTAATTTGAGCCTTGTGTGCGCCGCTCACTTGCGCACGCTTGTAGATGAGTGTAGAGCCCAGCACCTTTAGTTAATAGGGCCTCAGTGTGCAAAACGTAAGTAATGGAGGTGCAAGTGGGACGCTTCATCTCCTACCTGGTACAATGTCGGTGATCGATGCACATTGGGGGCCTGTGTTGCTCCGTCCAAGGAAACGATTCCCACCAATTAGGACGAGAGTAGCGTTTGGAACAACGACTTGGTTGGGAAAAGAACAACAGACAAATAAATTTGTTGTGTGATTTTGAACGTGTAATTATGTAAACGCTATAGATGCCTTGTATGCGCGTCACTCGATAGAGGTAACGAAAGTAATATTGAAAGCGTAAGAGGAAGAGAACGATTGGAAGCAGGTCGCTTGCACAATGAAGTTGAACGTAAAAACATGCCGCAACTGGATACGGTTAAACGAATCGAAGGGACCAATGGACAGCACGGGGAGTCAATGGCAGAGCAATGGGAGAAAGCCACGTCGACTCGCTGGTGCAGTGAGCTTCTGTGCAAAATATCGTTACCCATGAACTCCTTCGAGTACAATAAAAAGCAAAGGATGAATTTGCGATAAGTACCAGCACCGAATCACGATACTTGAATGGTAGGCTGATAACAATGAAGCAGCCGCACACCATTCCGTAGTCCATGTACACGCTGGAGAATAAAGAGCCACGCATGTCGTTCGTTTTGCAGATCATGCATTACGAGGTGGAAGGAAGGCAACTGGTGTGGATTGATGAGACCAACTTCAACTTATTTTGCGCCCACACTCATGGCCGCATCGTGGTTGAGCGCAGTGTACAGTGGCGAACAGCCGGGGACCGAATGTTCATCTTGTCGGCTCCATGACCAACAACGGCTTGATAGCGTGTTCGGATTTGAGAGGTAGACACAACAAGCAAAGGTGCGCGCAGAGGCTGCGACAACTGCTTGATATCAACGGAGCAGCGTTTGTGGAAAGGTGTCTTTTGATTTGCGACAACGCGCCCCGTCACACGCATCTGAAGCACGTTTTCCTGGAGGAACCGTTCTGCTCTGGAAGACTTCTACGCCTTGCGACAAACTCTCCAGCACCCAATCCAATCGAGGGCATCTGGAGTAGAATAAATGCTCATGTACAACAGACAATGAGGGGACTGTACTCCGAGATGCTCCTAGAGGAACCTGAAGGCGTCCTGAGTAAAAGCCAGTGGCGCATTTGCTTTTTGGAGCACGCGGTGTCGGAAGCATGAGCCTTAGTGACGCAGCAGCACTGCGAACAAATGGTTCAACATCTCCGTAAGAATTATGAACGTGTTGTTCATTTTACCCATCTGCAAAACATTCCGCGGGCAGAAAACGACCTGTTTCAAAAGAGTGTTGTTCTTATTTTCTTGTGAAAACGAGTCAGCGTGCACTTTATACGCGGCTATAATTAGCCCGTTCTCCATTCGGCAGCATATCGTGGAGTTCCGGGAGGCTGGTGCAAGTGGTCACGTCGCATCCTCGTTTTAGTTGCTGGCTTGTAGAACAATCATTCGGGAGCTTGACAAAACAGATGCAATTCTAACACGATTGTGTCAAGCAATTATGTTTTACCGCCTACCGTTGTTGGTGTTTAGAGAGCCACGGAATGAGGACTTTGATAAGGGCATATTAATAAGAAATTTGAACTATGCAGTCTTGACGGACAAGGGTTGTGTGTGTGGCCGTTTGCCGGATTGTTTAACCGGTTGCACCAACACAGACGGCTAGTCGCTGCTTGATCTCGTGCAAGGGTGATCAATGCGGCAACGCAGAGCAAGTGGGGAAAGCACAACTAACGTTTATCACGTTCTCTAGGGAAATATTTCCGGATGGATATTTGTCAGTTACGGACTGTATTTGAACACACCACAGGGTTGCGGTGAGAAGGTGATTTGAACTGGTAAATAAAGTGTACTCGCTGCGGCGTATCACATTTACTCGTCAGGTTGTAGCCCATACACAGGGAAGAATGATTCCACATGACGCAAACCGATCTGTGTGTTCATATGCCATTTGCTAAATCACCGATATATCGGCACGTGGAAGTTGCTATTTCGATCCACCCCAATTCTGCGTGGGTAAATGATGCGGTTATGGCTGGACATCTACTACAACCATCTCTCGTGCGGGTTTTCGTCATGTAACCACACATCTCAGGCACCGTCCTCCATTGCCAGCTGTGACCACACCGTGCAGCACATCACGAGATATTAATCAGGCGCATTCTCCACCCACCTCCGACTCTTATTAGGTGATTGTTATGACACTGTCAAACCGCCTAGCAAATATCTGTTTTGCCTTTCAGTCCCGAGGTCTTTGCCGACTCAATGTACGCCCGGACAAGTAAGCGCTGGATCCCGTCGACACGACGTATATTACAATAGGTGAGCGATTCGCCGAAACTTAGTTTCAGTGTTGTTCGTGCGAAAATGAACGGTTATTTTACGTCCTTAATTGCAATTGGCTATAATTCGGCATGCTTTATTGGCACACATTCAATCAAGTGCCTTTCATCAGGAAAGTCATGTACGTTGTTATTAATCTGCTGATGCAGTTCAGGTGCAAGCGATTTGGTTTTCACTGCACTCGGTTTGAGTTTAGATGAGGAGACAGTTGGTCGTTGCTGGAGGGAACGGTGCACGGTCCTTGTGGCCGTGCTAGGCTCGAAGATTGTTTCCATATACTCACTGTGGAGTGGACTACTGTCCATCCACCGCCTTGTGTGCGCTTGAATCCCAAATGCAGCCTGCTTGTCTTTGCTCTTGAAGGATTGTGGGCCGGCTCCGTTGATGAAACGTGGCTCACATCCACATGCCTCCCGGTCTTATTTCTTCGGGTTTACACTGGATATGGGGTGTGTGGATGGTGCTGTGGGTGGTGCAACGCAAGCCACCGATGGTCCCTCTGTAGGCTCAGGCGCTCTGTGGCTGGTCACAGTGACAGGCAAATCCGAAACCGGATGCCGCCAACCATACGTTCCGTAGACAATCGGCAAATTCCCACAGTGCACGTGGGCCTGATTTCACGGAACATTGAACGGAATTGACAGGCCGCCGGTTGATAAGGTGGTCACCCATGTACGCCCGGCACGTGGGGTGACGTCGACTACGTATGCACGCTTAGTGAACGTCACCGTCAAATGTGACCCGCACCACGCATCTTTCTGCAGAATGCGCTTGCTGGAGGAGATTGCGTACAGCTCGTGATGGTTACAGTAGGTTGTAATGTTGATAACAAAACCCGTGTGTTGTTACTGCCACAATTTGAGGCTGAAGTGAGACAAACTGTGTGAATTGCTGAAACAATGTGCATCTTATATTTTACGCGCAAAAGGGGCGTACACTGAATGGTACTGGTGTGAAGTGTGAAATCGCTAACACTCGATGGCAGAATTTTCCTGCTATTGCAGCAGTAAGGACAAACGGTCTTATAGAGTATAACATTATGTGAGGCAGTTCCAACAATGAAAAATGCCCGCGTTGGTTGCGTCGAATGCTGAAGACCAGGGGTTTGATTTTTATCGGCAGTTTCCTCCTCCCGTACCATGAAACAGGAATGTGGAACGCATATTACAAGTGGAACCGTACCGTTCAGACAGCGTCCTGCGTCTCACTGCTTATTCGCCGTGCTCGGCTTAAGCGCTCGTGCACTGCAGTTCAATGACGTGCAACTAACTTATAGTTCAATAACATAATTGTGTTTGATTTGAACTGCTGTTGTCACTTCTATGCATCCCACAATCATTGTGCTGACATTCAAGGATAAGCGGTGACGTTTAAGCAAAAGTGGTATCGTTGAGAAGTCGCGCATATTGCCTCAGGTTTGGCGTTACCAGACGACTATATTGTATCCTGATAAATCGTAGCAATCTGCGTGGTACTGTCATGAAAGCGATTATCGATAGACCAGGTTGTTGCCATTATGTAATGGAGTGACTGGTGAAGAATAGCACGCAACCGATGTTACGAATAAGACTACTGTGTGCAGAAGAGGAGAAGTCGCGATACCGTATTTTAGGTCGAGCTAACAATTGTGGTTGGGCCGAAACTGCATAATCTCGCATACTAAACATGGGGTTGAAAGGCAATTGCGGCGAGATATGTGAAACCGCCTCGCATGTTCACCATGTAATCCTTTGGGATGCCACATCTGTTCGCTGCGTACTGCCAAGCATCTCAGAGGGCTGTGGGGACAACTGCGCTCGCAGTGGCGAATATGTTGCACCTATGCAGGCGAAGCAACTTGACTCGTCCACTTACAGGTCGTTATGGTGTTGTGCTTTGTCCATACTGCGGAAACATGGAACGTGCAGGCACAACTACGTTAAGCTAGAACTGAGATTGTGCAGCTAACGCAGTACATTAGGAATGAAGTTTAGTTTTCCTAAACAACTATCTTCCCAGAAGAAGTTGATGGTGAGAAAGGATGATTCATTTCGTGAAGAGCAGTGATTAGATACTACCCTGGCTCAAACGCACCATGCAGTTGCGATATTTACGAAAACCCGACCAAAGAGTACAGCGTGTTTAGGTAATTGCTGGGTACGGAATCCCGTATCAATCGTCCATAAGTAGTTTCTGAATCAGTCCGCCCTATGCAAGCCACAAGACAATTAAGTAACCACCCCTGCATTTATGTACCCTACATGTAAACTACCGCTAATGCATGGTCCGTTTCACGTTTGATGTAGTGTCCGCTCACACGGGTTACCTTGGCACCCGTAACTATACATGAGGCTTACTGTATCCAGACTTCTAAAAAAGAACTTCCAGGAACATGTTCAGTCCCCCTGTTATCGTTGCCGCTATCTTTTACCGACCGAAAACGTGTCAGTTACCTTGGCTTACTTTAGCAGCTTTGTTGCAACTGGAATGAATGCTCTCTTATGGCTCCCAGATTCCCCATACTACTGGGAATTTGTCATTCGAACATGTCGCGTCGATGTAAGTGGTATCCCAGTAAATGAATTCATCCAGCGGTGTGAAGCAATGTAGTGTCGAAACAGTCCACATTGTTTTCGAGAGGAGTGGTGAAGTATCGGAGGTACTGACTGAGCTGATCATGCTGAAAACATGTCTCCTTTTCGAGCGCCTGACACGATACAAGATAAGGACATTTCCTAATCGCTATCCATCGTAAATATAGCGTCTTATTAAACTAATAGTATAGCCACCGACATGCACCAGCGCTTACGCAGATCACAAAAGTACCATCAGCGAAATGTCCCAGACACAGATATATTGATATCCGTGATATGCACCCAAATTAAATCTTGCACTCTAAAAGGGATTCGCTGTAGCTTGATATTACTCCCCAAGTGTGTCAGGAGCATAGTTGTCCACTTGTGTTTAAAACCAACAGTCCATGCGATCAGTGAACTGGCAACTAATTTTGACTGGGGACAGTATAGGTGGGTGAAGGACACACGATCGGTAAAGTGCACAATGGCTTTCGATGAAAACTACTATGCGCTTGGAACGCTGAGGTAAATGTGGTGAAAGTGACCACTATGGGACAAATAAGAGGGTCACTGGGAAGAAGGTTTGCACAAGTGTGACACATGGAGCAAATGTGCTGTTGGTCATAAAGGGTAATATTAAAATATGCAATCCACAGCTCATCCGGATGATTTGTCCTTTATGTTTGGTATCTAGCATACGACGGTAGAAAAAATGCGGCCCCGTGTCACGTGCTGCAAGGGGCGGAGCGCCACCCCGCCCCCACACTGCGCCTCTCCAAACGAAACAACTAAAGCGGATCAGTCATCGCATCATCTAAACAATGCATGGTTGGCGGCATCCGGTTTCGGATTTGCCTGTCACTGTGGCCAGCCACAGGACGACCGCGCCTACAGAGGGACCATCGGTGGCTTGCGCTGCACCACCCACAGCTCCATCCACACACCACATATCCGGTGTAAACTCGAAGGAATAAGACCGGGCGGCATGCAGATGGGAGCCACGTTTCATCAACGGAGCCGGCCCACACTCCTTCACAGGCAAACACAGGCACCATGTATTTGGGAATCAAGCGCCCACAAGGCGGTGGCTGGACCGTAGTCCGCTCCACACTGATTGCATGGAACCACTCTTTGATCCTAACACGGCCACAAGGAGGTGTACCCCGTCCCCTCCAGCAGCGACCAACTGTCTCCTAGAGACAGTATGGACGAGGGAGTGGGTAATAGACAGGTAGGCACCTTGTCAACATGCACATCAAGCGCAGCCATACCGGGGATATCAAACAACAGCCAATCACTTGAGAGAAAGCTAACAAAGGAAGGAAATCGAGTAATGCATAAGGAAACGTGACAAAAATCTTAACTTAATGAGCATATGAAATAAGTTGTTAACAAAGGATCCGAGATAAGTTCAGGGGGTCAGAAAGTATATTTTACGGAAATGACACGAACGCGAAAATGTTATCGAAATTAACTACATTGACTTAAGCGACCTGTGCAAGTTTGTAGAAGAGCGTACAGGTAGACATTTATATGAGAAGGAAATTTATTAGAAAGAAATTTAAAACCCACCACCTGAAATAAATAGACTTAGCATGCAAGCATGCGGTTACTAAATTGAATGCAGCGTGCCTACAAACGCTGCGCTGGTTCTGCCTACCTACTCTGCAAGACCCTTCGTCGTTTCAGTAGTGGCTCCGAGTGGTTTCGCTCATGGCACACTAAGCCTGCCTGACTCAGGCACTCGCGACTGCATGTGCTAAAGCACCATGCACTTGATGTTGATGGAGACCAACCCATCGGTGCTTGCCGCTTCCGCACTTGTCGCCTCTTCTCTGCATGCACATGGGCTTTCTCTTGCACCACGGCAACTGCCTTCGTGATCAGATCGCGCCATGCACGCCGATCAACCGCCTTCGATTCCCATGATCCGCAATCAAGATTAGAACGTGTGAGGCTCACTTTGATCATGTCCTGGTAACGTAACTTTGGTTTCCCCACGTGCCGCTTCCCAATACTCAGCTGACCATATAAGAGTTGCTTCGGTATCCGCGTTGAATCCATACGGCTCACAAGACGATCCACTTCAGGTGTCTCAGCAAAAGTATGCATTCCACTGCATACATTCCACTACGGCGCAACACTTCCGTGTCTGTAACTCTGTCGCCCCAACCGATGCGCAAAATCCGTCGCAAGCACTGCTGATGGAACCGCTCGAGATATCGCACGTCCCGCCGGCACATCGTCCACGTTTCACTACCGTATAGAGAAACGGACAGACAGAATGCATACCCCCGTCATTAAGCACGATCGCGCGTTGTGAGTCCAGGAGCGGCACCATAGCTCAATCGTCGATAGTCGCTCATCTAAACTCAAACCGAGTGCAGTGAAAACCAAATCGCTTGCACCTGAACTGCATCAGCAGATTAATAACAACGTACATGACTTTCCTGATGAAAGGCACTTGATTGAATGTGTGCCAATAAAGCATGCCGAATTATAGCCAATTGCAATTAAGGACGTAAAGCAACCGTTCATTTTCGCACGAACAACACTGAAACTAAGTTTCGGCGAATCGCTCACCTATTGTAATATACGTCGTGTCGACGGGATCCAGCGCTTACTTGTCCGGGCCTACATTGTGTCGTCAAAGACTTTGGGAATGAAAGGCAAAACAGATATTTGCTAGGCGGTTTGACAGTGTCATAACAATCACCTAATAAGAGTCGGAGGTGGGTAGAGAATGCGCCTGATTAATATCTCGTGGTGTGCTGCACGGTGTGGTCACAGCTGGCAATGGAGGACGGTGCTTGAGATGTGTAGTTGCATGAAGAAAACCTGCACGAGAGATGGTTGTAGTAGATGTTCAGCCATAACCGCATCATTTACCCAAGTAGAATTGGGGTGGATCGAAATAGCAACTTCCACGTGCCGATATATCCGTGATTTAGCAAATGGCATATGAACTCACAGATCGGTTTGTGTAATGCGGAGTTATTCATCCCTGTGTATGGGCTACAACCTGACGAGTAAATGTGATACGCCGCAGCGAGTACACTTTATTTACCAGTTCAAATCACCTTCTCACCGCAACCCTGTGGTGTGTTCAAATACAGTCCGTAATTGACAAATATCCATCCGGAAATATTTCCCTAGAGAACGTGATAAACGTTAGTTGTGCTTTCCCCACTTGCTCTGCGTTGCCGCATTGATCATGCTTGCAGGAGATCAAGCAGCGATCAGTCGTCTGTGTTGGTGCAACCGGTTAAGCAATCCGGCAAATGGCCACACACACAACCCTTGTCCGTCAAGACTGCATAGTTCAAATTTCTTATTAATATGCCCTTATCAAAGTCCTCATTCCGTGGCTCTCCAAACACCAACAGCGGTAGGCGGTAAAACATAATTGCTTGACACAATCGTGTTAGAATTGCATCTGTTTTGTCAAGCTCCCGAATGATTGTTCTACAAGCCAGCAACTAAAACGAGGATGCGACGTGACCACTTGCACCAGCCTCCCGGAACTCCACGATATGCTGCCGAATGGAGAACTGGCCAATTATAGCCGCATATAAAGTGCACGCTGACCCGTTTTCACAAGAAAATAAGAACAACACTCTTTTGAAACAGGTCGTTTTCTGCCCGCGGAATGTTTTGCAGATGGGTAAAATGAACAACACGTTCATAATTCTTACGGAGATGTTGAACCATTTGTCCGCAGTGTTGCTGCGTCACTAAGGCTCATGCTTCCGACACCGCGTGCTCCAAAAAGCAAATGCGCCACTGGCTTTTACTCAGGACGCCTTCAGGTTCCTCTAGGAGCATCTCGGAGTACAGTCCCCTCATTGTCTGTTGTACATGAGCATTTATTCTACTCCAGATGCCCTCGATTGGATTGGGTGCTGGAGAGTTTGTCGCAAGGCGTAGAAGTCTTCCAGAGCAGAACGGTTCCTCCAGGAAAACGTGCTCCAGATGCGTGTGACGGGGCGCGTTGTCGCAAATCAAAAGACACCTTTCCACAAACGCTGCTCCGTTGATATCAAGCAGTTGTCGCAGCCGCTGAGCGCACGTTTGTTTGTTATGACTTCCTCTCAAAACCGAGCACGCTATCAAGCGGCTGTTGGTCATGGCGCCGACAAGATGAACATTCGGTCTCCAGCTGTTCGCCACTGTACACTGCGCTCAACCACGATGTCTTGAGCGGCCATGAGTGTGGGCGCAAAATAAGTTGAAGTTGGTCTCATCAATCCACACCGGTTGCCTTCCTTCCACCTCGTAATGCATGAGATGTAAAGCGAACGACATGCGTGGCTCTTTGTTCTCCAGCGTGTACATGGACTACGGAATGGTGTGCAGCTGCTTCATTGTTATCAGCCTACCATTCAAGTATCGTGAGACGGTGCTGGTACTTATCGCAAATTCATAGTTTACCTTCAATTGTACTCGAAGGAGTTCATGGGTAACGATATTGTCCACAGAAGCTCACTGCACCAGCGAGTTGACGTGGCTTTCTCCCATTGCTCTGCGATTGACCCCCTGTGCTGTCCATTGGTTCTTTTCGATTCGTTTAACCGTATCCAGTTGCGGCATGTTTTTACGTTCAACTTCATTGTGCAAGCGACCTGCTTCCAATCGTTCTCTTCCTCTTACGCTTTCAATATTACGTTCGTTACCTCTATCGAGTGACGCGCATGCAAGGCATCTATAGCGTTTACATAATTACACGTTCAAAATCCCACAACAAATTTATTTGTCTGTTGTCCTTTTCCCAACCAAGTCGTTGTTCCAAACGCTACTCTCGTCCTAATTGGTGGGAATCGTTTCCTTGGACAGAGCAACACAGACCCCCAATGTGCGTCGTTCAGCGACATTTACCAGGTATGAAATGAGGCATCCCATTTGCACCTCTATTTCTTACGTTGTTCACACTGAGGCCCTATGAGCTGAAGGCGCTGGGCTATACACTCATCTACATGCGTGCGCAGATGACCGGCTCACGCAAGGCTCAAATTAGTTGATTTACGGCGCAAGCGCTTTGCCCCTCAGCGCAACTCCTTTGCCGTACTCCGTTGCCCAAGCGGTAAACTTGTCCGAGCATTGGTGTTATTATAATTTCCAGTTTATGTCGTAACCCAAATAGCACCACTGTTCCTACCTGTTTGATCGCAGACCTCTGCGCCGTGCAGACCCAACGCAAACGTTCCTTGCATACCGGGGCTACAACGCAAGCAGCGTTTCCATGGAGGATGTATTATTTAGTTAATTAATACACGCTTAACTATAAGGAGGCAGCCGAGATTTTGCAAGTACTTTTATAAAGGTGTAAATCATAATCTTTTCTGTACTCCTCCTATATCTTGAGTCGTTTGGGCGGAGGCTCAATTGACCATAACTTGCGCGGGTACGCATAGGTGTATTGTGGTTTGCGGCAAGTGTAGATGGACGGGAGGAAAAATCGCCGTGTTTGCACATTTGATGAGTGGGAGGTGTGCTTTGTAGCAAACCCTCTTCAGGGGTTTTAGCCTCTCTAGACTGCTGTGGTGATTGTCTTTCAACATTTTCAAACTTTACACGGTCAGTGCTAACGGGATGTTTATAACATTCTTGTGCAGTACGAAGTATTTTCCCTTAATAATTAGGACTTTCAAGGATCTTCGTAAAGAGGTTTTAATGGTTTACGAATGGTGTCGACGCGCACGAATACAAATGGGCAGGTGTATTTTTTACTTATTGCAACAGTCTATGAATAGACATTGAGCCATCGGGAACCATGGAGCTCAAAACAAGTTGCAGAAATAGTAAAAGAAAACAACACAACACATAAAAGTCCATGGTTTCGTCCGAGGGTGAGATACTACCCGGTTGCCCAAGCCGAAGTAGGTGCACAAATCGGGGTGAATCCATTGACCTCAAGAATTAGGTTGATGTGGATTTGGACAAACAACAGTAAAGTGTTACCTCAAGCGTGCAACACAGGAAGCAGGGTCCACTTCGCCGATGACTCTTGAATCCAGTGCGACTTCATCGGGAATTCTAAGTGTTGTTTCGAAGACTAGTTCAGCTGAACAGCAATTGTTATCTACTTTTCCTGTGTTACGAATACCGGGGAGTATGATAGGTACACTTTCGGACCACTGAGCTTTCGACTAGCCCATTAGCAGCGGAGTGATAAAAGGTTGTGCGTTGTTGCAAACAACTGATCATGCCATCGTGAGCACGGAATAAAGCAGAGCTGAACTGGGGACCTCTATCGGTGCTGACTCCAACAGGCGAATATTCACGATTCCATGAACGTTCTGGCGACTGTTTCGACTGAAACACCCTGTATTAACACTGCATGAGGTCAAAGCGTGAATCGACCAACACATGTCAGCACATAGTTAAAACCGCTGGATGGAAGAAGAGGTTCAACGGTGTCGAGATGGACATGTTTGAAGCGGGCATCAGGCAACGAGAAAGTGCCAAGGACGGTAATGCTGTGGCTCTGGATCTTGATATTCTAACAAGTGATGCAGTATTTCTCCAAATGTCGGATATCCGAGAGCAGGTTTTGCCAGATGTTAACGTTCCGTTATCAGCTAGGTTATGGCGCGTATGCTTGGGTCTGCAGTGCCATGCAAATGATCAAATACAATGCGTCGATATATCTGCTGGACGAAAGGTCGACGTTTGCCAGTGGACATAGCGCTGTACATTTTAGAATCCGAGTTGACAAGAGGCAGGAGAGACGGTTTGATGAATGAATTCAATCGCAGCTGCTGAAACTCAGGATCTTCTTTTTGATGAGCCGTGCTGTACGCAAGGTTAATTGGCTGACCTGAAACATGGTGGAGGTCAAAATTGGACCCCGCATAGGCGACGACGTTACTGGCCGCATCAACATGTCGAACATGAGTAGTGAACTGTGAAGTACAGTCAAGATGATGAATTTCGCATCACCAAAATCGGTCGGGGGATCTGCGAAATGCAAAAGTGAGCGGTTTATGATCAGTTAGAACGGTAAATGGACTGGCTTCGAGCAGATGTGTGAAATATCCGATGGCAAGATAGATGGCTAAGCGTTCGCGGCCGAAAGTACTATATCTCGGTAGTGCGGGTAGCAATTACGGGAAAAGAAGGGTAAAGGTACCGGCTGACCTTGCTGTAGTACGCCTCAAGGGCACTCAGTGACGCATCGGTTTTGAGAACCAGGGAAATTCCCGCTTCTATATTCAGGGGACTTAGAGCGGTGGCACTGGATTGTGCTTACTTGATCTTGTCGAAGGTTGTCGTTGCTTTAGTTGTCGTCTCGAACTTACGACACTTGCTTTCGAGCAAGCTTGTTTAAGGGGCACTTCGGAATAAAACGGCTATAATAGGTAACAATTTCAAGAAAGCGGCGTGGACATTTAAAGGATTGAAGCATGGGATAGTCAGCAATGGATTCGGTTTTGTTGCAAGCGGACTTATGCCGTCGTGGTCAATTCGATGACCAAGGAAATCAGTACGCGACGGACCAAAAAAATATTTGTCAACGTTGATTTCGACACTGTGCTGCGCAAAGCGCTCGAAGATCAAGCGATGGTGAGACACGCGTTCTTCGCGAATCGAACTTGATACGAGGATGTTGTCGATGTAAACGAAGACGAAAGCAAGCCCTCTAAGGAGCTGGTTGATGAACCACTGGAAAGTCAGCGCAGCATTTCGCAAACCAAAAGGTATGCAGTGGTATTCGTAAAGGCAAAAATGAGTAGTTCTGGTGGATATATAAAAGCTACCGGGGCAAAAGCGGCCAGATAGTACACCGGGATAAGGATGATCATAGAGCAAATAGATTTGCCATTCAAAACGACGAAAAAGTCATGAATGTGAGGGGACATTTGACTGGGACGGTAGCATTGTTCAGAGCACAGTAATCTCTACATGATCGCCAGTCCCAGCTTGACTTTAAAGGACCATGCGCAACGGAAGAGACCGTGAGCTATAGGATGGTTGGATGCTGCTGAGACTCAGCATATGCTGAAATTCAGATTTTGATGTCGTGAACTTGTCAGGCAACAACCGTCGAGGTCGAGCAGTAACTGGAGGTCCGGTATTAATTATTTGGTCCACAAACTGACGATCTGAGTATAAAAATGCGTCGAATGACTAGTATGAAGCTGTAAATTGGTGAAGCAACCCACTGAGTATACAATCGATGGAAAGCAGAATCCTGAGCCCGATTGGCAATATCGAGAAAACTCCACCCGCTACGTTGATAGATTTGGCACTGTCATGGAGCCTCCTTCAACAGTAACCATCCGCAATGTCACAAAATTAGCTGCATACGCACCTTGTTTCACAGGATAGAATCACATTGTAATACTGTAGAAGCAAAACGCGAAGAAGAAAACCATTTGTTTACATCCTTCATGCGCAACGGGCATTCACGCACTACTCATCCGAAGATACATGAACCACAGGAGTTCAAACACCACACATGAACCAACAACAACGAAATGGATCGCTTTAGCATACATCAAGAACGTGTCGGAACTAACTGCTAGACTCCTCAAGCCTCACCATCTGTTATTAGCTCACATACCCAGCAACACTCTGAAAGGAACCCTGTCTAGACCGAAATGGAAAACGAGAGCACACGAAAGCCGGAACGTTATTTACAGGATACAATGTAAAAATTGTGCTAAGAACTAAAGAGTTTACTGCATAATTTGGCACATGAGTAGAACTGGCATTGGTCACAGGATCTGAATCGAAGTGAGCAAGTTCAAATGTCACTCGCTCATCGGTAAGAGTCGACAAAACAACTCACTTTGCTTATTACGCACTGAATAAGTCGCCACGATTGGTGATGAGTCTTTTGCAACGAAACGGTTCAGCTCGGAGAACAGAACAACATCTGAACAAGTTACCCCAGCTGCAAGTATTCCGATTTATTGCTGACAGTAGAGACGTAACCCGTTCTGGGACACTTGCGTCTATTTCGTGATAGTGGGTGGCGACTTAGACTGCGAGCACGCCGTATCCAAGGAAGTTGAAACTCAGGCTTAGACAACCTGTGAATAATGTCACGATAGGAACATTTCTCATGGGCGACTCCTAGGCATTTCGACCGTGTGACAAACTGGAGGCTTGGAAAAACATTTGTGGATTTTTCTGCTCTCTCCGCTAGCTTATCTAAGCATACCTCATCAGCTGAGACGACGAAGATTGCTGTGGCTTTTGTTGGGTGGCACTTTTCCAAAGGTGACGCAAAACGTTGTCGTCTACCTTGGTAGGACTGACTAACGTGCGCAAATAGCGAAGCACCTGTGAAGATGTGTGGTCACCTAGCTGAACACCAGAAAGAGGTTGCTGAGGTCGGGTTTCTTCGGAGGCGGAAGTGCGCTTTAGAATAGCAGCTTTAATCTTCCCGTGAGTCACATTAGTCGGAATGGGGTGAAGTAAATAGGCGACATCAGCGAAGATACAAGCGGGGCTGTGTGCAACAACATAAACAAATTTGGTGGATGGCGAGATAATACGACAACAACGAGAAATTGCCTCCAACGGTTAAACCAAACACGTGGATTGGACTTACCGAAGGTAGGCACAGAAAAACCAACAAAAGTTTCCAACGTGGCCTGAGATAAAATGTGTTCAAAAGTCATGGCAATAAAACGCGAGTTCTCAGCTTCAAAGAAAACTGCATAAGGCGACCAAAAATAAAGGAAAAAGGAGTCACCCAATATGTAGCGAACGAATTATCACTACAAAAATAGTTGTAGTCAGAACTCAGTCGGCTTAGGCAAAAACATTCAATGACATACGGTAAACTTCCGACTTCGAATGATTCCCAGTCTAGTGGTAAGATCCGATGCATAGCGTAGCGCTTGCAATACGATAGTTCTTAGCCGTTGGAGCAACGATCAGTGTGCCGAGCAGACACAATGCAGACGAACGCAGCAGACGGAGCGACAACGCAGAATGAGATTCGAAGAATTAGGTATTAATCGAATTTGTTGAAACAAACTGTACAATAATGAAGTGGCCAGAGATAAGTACAATCGTAAAGATGAGATGTGCAAGCGCTACAGAAATTTCGTGTTCAACGTAGGACGAAAGCCTCGAATTTCCCTTCGAAATAGGCGGTGCTGGCTTGGCACCTTCGGTTGCCTCGGAAAGCGAAGGCTGATGAGGTTCTTTATCACTCACCGGGAAAGGACAATTTTATCGGTGGTGAATCCATGAGGTGCATGAGCCAGCCGTTGTTTATCGATTGAGTGATCACCATGGTCATGCCAAGTTTTGAGTACGCGTCGTTGCAAACCTACACACACGAACTCACATGGTTTAAGGATTTCACACTTTCTTTTCCTAAGTATTGCATTTACCATCAACGCAATGTTTTGCTTACGCCAATGCATTGTCACCAATCGAGATGTGGTCTTGATCCTTTCAGCATCCTGATTAGTCAGTCGAGTCAACCGCAGTCAGTCCTTCGTACATGCTAAGTGTAGGTGAAAAGAAAGATGACAGGGAATGAGGGCTGTTGCAAGGTGGGAACGTTGGACAAATCAGTGAATGGGCACCCTGAGTGAAGCGCCAAATCGGACCACGGCGAGTTCACTAGACCGAGCACAATACATTAAGCCGTAGCAACCATGACCACCATCGCACTGGCCATGTCTGGTCGGTCACTTGGTGCCCGCGGGATCGTTTCACTTGTTTCCACTACAGTGACAACCTCAGTTTGGCCTTAAACACGTGATTACTGGGTACTAACTACGCTTGATCCCGCTCCGATGCGTCGACTCCCACACTATTGGATTCGGGAAATCACCGGCTCAGCGTTAATGGGATGGACACCCCCTGTGGGTTTCCGCCACGATCGTACGTCCGCCTGAGCGCGTATGCGCTTGCATGTACGCAAAGGTTAGCAGACAAACGTAAGGCGTTCACCGCCCCCAAAATCTTAGTGAAGGACGGATTTCCTCCTCCTATGAATTGAACGAACTGGAACTCAGATTCCGGCGAAACTGGTCGACAGTAGACCGCTTCATCCCCATACCACTTAGCTTCGCTAGTTAAGTTAGTCGCGACGGTCACAGACTCCTGGCTGGGTTATTTTAAACAGCTGTTGTGTGAATCGATTGCATTTGGACGGAGACTTACTTTACACTTTTCATTTGTCATTTAGGCTGCTATGATTATGGGCGAAGCCGATTCACCTTAGAATTTGCCCGCCTTTGTCTCCTGCGCTCAACGACAAGCTTTGTTCTCATTAGGATTTATCAGGAAGAGTTATCCGAACTGGCGGCTCAGTGTCTGGAGCCGGCAACACTAGAAAAATTTCACCATGCATGTTCTACAAATGATGCCGAATTCGGTAATCACAATAAGAGGCGTTACTCTAACTGCTGTCGCTAACTGTAATGCACTTACTCCACTAGTGCTGCGGATAAAATTTACCATTCCAACTTAGTGCATTATAGCTACTAGTCGAGCTGCGGGTCAGAGAGGTTCAGCGTACCTGTAAAATGCAAACGCATTGCTAAACGTGGAAGAGATCGAACCTCCGGACGCTAGTAATCAAGGCATCAGCCGTCAACCATGATGTCACTGGTTTCACTGTAAGCTGCAGCTACCGTGAGCTGACGAAGTCAAGCAATTTCGACGGCCTTGTGATCATTGCGATCGTCGCTAAGCATTAGGTGTCGAGTTCCACTCCCATCTGTACATACGTTCCCTAGTTGAGGAGTCCAAATCAAGACGAAACGTGTCATGGAGAGTTGTGTTACGAGCAAGCAACACTCAGTTTTAACCTGCTGCAGCTGCGGTCCCGGTAACTGATTTGACCCAAGTTCATTTCAAAGTCAATCGTGATTCACACATGACTTGCGTGTCGCCATCCATTCGCACAACATGTACTTCAAAATGATCCTCCAACCAGCCAGTAACCGTTGTGAAAAGCGTTGCTTTTCACGACTCGATGCCCAAAGGGGTAGATTTGGTTTTATATCCCGAAACGCCTCTAGTTCGAATCGCAGTACTACTATCAAATGTAAAGTAATGTGTCAGCTGAACGCCGTAACGGCGCTTCGCTGCCGCGCGACCATTACCAGTCGCATGCGGGCTGAGTATACCGCGAGGACGCCCACTCCCACACGGATTCGAACCGGTGACCTTATGGTTGCAAAGCAAACCCGCAGACCACTCGAGCACCGGCCGCCCCAAGTACTACTATCGATACTTCCTGACTGTGAATGAGTAGCAAATCGATCCTTGCATGCAGTGTGTAAGCGACAAGTTCGCTTGGGGGGCTTGCGTGACATGTAACAACTCCCGGGTCCAACTAAGAAAGGAAGCGGAAACCTTAACAACGGTACTATTCAAATAGTAACTAAAATACAATAGGTACCTACCTCGAAAATGCTCGCTCAGTTCCGAAACAACCGACCTTCACAATGTCCAAAAGCAATGAAAATGGTACCTGCCACCGTACATAACAAGTCAAACCATACCGAGTCTACGATCGGACTATGACCTTTAATTAGGTTCGTTACCCCTCGGTACATTGGTTCCTTATACAGCGTATGAAAGGGAACGCGATGGGCTGCGCTTGGCTCAGTCAAACAGTGGTGGGTGGGAGGAACATGGTGGTGCGTACCCCTGGGGCTGGAGGATGATCCAAGTCTGAGGGGTGTGTGGATGGTTGTCTGGACGGGTTGCACAGTGTGAGCGAACGGTTTCTACCGTGAGACGTGAAGTGAAGTCATGGCAACATCGAAATAAGATCACATGGTGGATAACCGATAAGTCGGCGCTCGTCAATTGAGGCAGGCGTCTGCTTTGCTTGTCCAGACTGTATTAGGAGACCAGCTATTAGACATTCATTTTTTGTGAACGAGCTTAATAGCTATTCTTTACTCTTCCTATTTTCTACTTCTTGACTGTTGTTTAAACGCTCTATTGGGTTAGCCCGATTGGTACACCCACGTCATTGTTAATGGACGCTCATCGTCATGTCCATCTCAGCAGCGTCATTTGCATGAACACATTCCATTGGTTTTTTCTTCTCATCATTGTTCTACTTGGTCTTGTTAAAGGAATATTTAGTTGTCACACGATTATTGTACCAGTTTTTAATTTTTGGGCCTGCATTTCTTATTCTCGTTTGTTTCCTGACATTTGTTTAAACGCTTCATTTCGTTATTCTGATTGGCCAGTGCCCGTCACTGTAAATGGATGTTCGCCCTACGCTTAGAGTCCCATGATGCTATTTTTAAGGACACATGCGATTCACTCTTGAGTATACTGTTGCTTATTCGCCGTTGTATTTGACGTTTTTCCTTCAGTTGGTTGGCTCAAGTGTACTTTAGTAACTTCCTTCATTTTGCCCTCAAAACTATATAAGCAACTGTGATTTCATGTATACAACTCTATTCTTGGCTCGTCTTTGGACTTCTTCTTTCGGTCGTGGGGTGAAGACGTCAGCGGCGACACAACAGACTGAGACTCCGACATGCGGCTTGCTAATTACATAATAGTTATGTCGGTTGGCACGTAACCATGGCGCACAAACTGGGTTATCGGATAGATGGTAGGAGTTAAGAATTATAGCATGTTATTCATCTTGTGGATTACATAACATTTAGGTAGGGATGGCAACTAACCATGGGGCATATGGTGGGTATACTAATAGTTGGTGGGAATCCAGCTTTAGCTCGCCTTATCTATCTTGCGAATTGTGTGGTACATTTACCCGTAACCGTTTTTTGGGCCGTTACATCGCTTGCCCAGCAGTTTGCATCAAGTTCTAGGGATCTGAGTGAGCGAGATCTATCTCGAGATAAACCGAGGTCACAGTAGAGACTGCATGTAGCAGTCCAAGCACGCGGTAGGTACCTCAAAGCCCAATACTGACAGCAGGCCTAAACTTAATCATGCGAGTCGTTTTAAGGTCTCATTCATTATTCTGATTGCCAATCGACATATGAAAGCAACTGTGATGTACTCCGTTCGCATTTCTAGTTCACTCATTGTCCAGTATTACTCGTTTCGGTCACTCCAGTGTGTGTCATCCAAAGACTGCTTCTCTAGAACTCATACCATAAAGCGAACAAATTAGGTGCCGGATGTTTCGCCGGCTCCAGTCCTTCAGGACAAAAGTAACGACCTAGCCCGTTCCCGCTTAACTAACGTTCTGAAAGTTTCCTTAGGCAAGCGACTACGAAACCACCATTTGACCATTACAGGGGGCCCACAGTTTCACACACATCCCAATTAACCAATTACGCCTCGTACTGAATAGAAGGTGGCATTTCATTCCATCAATGTCCGAAATTCGAAGTCGCCACAGTTTTAACAAACGTAGGGCTCGGCCTTCAGATGTGTACTGCAGAAAGATGACATAGTCAGACTTTCATTTGCAACAGCCTACTTTATTTGTCAGTTTTCACTCAGTGTGACCAAGCCGTTTCCGTCAGCCTCACTTCAAAGAACTCTCCCTCCACCACCTAGTAAGAGGTGGGGAAAATCAAACAATCGTGAGTCCAACAAGGTGACAGCGGTTGTCCGATACGTTCACAAGATGGTGCAGTTAGGTAGGAAGATTACGTAGGCGATGTGAGAATTGAATATCATTATCAGGAACCAGTCAAGTGTGTTGGCAGTTGATGCCCACATGTAAGTATCCGCAAAGTAGTTTCCTGAAAAATGGAGAAAAATGATTGTCAAATTATCATGCCCCCTCCCCACACACACACACTTATACACAGGGCTCCGACTCTTGCGTCGTTTAAATGATGCGATGAATCCGGAAGTGGAGTAGGAAACTTGCAAGTGAACAATGAAGACATTTCGCCAGCTTCTGGAGACCCGCATATAACTGAGTTTCCGTTATTTAACAAGATGTTGGGACCCACCGTCTAGGTGTCCAGGGAGGAAGAGAAGGAATGCTCCCTAGCGTTTACCCTGAGTATTTTTGGTCAGCCATGCATAAATCGTATGATTTTGTGTGCTTTTCTATTGACAGCTGAAATTATTTGGCGGTAAACTTGGATTCGCCATTAGTATCGCCAACTGCGGAATCTCTGCCACTTCCTGAAACCAGTTGCCCCACCATGATAAGCGATGTAAAATATTCCAAACTTACAGCTATAAGCCCCAATATACCTCGTGGTTGGTCGGTTAATTTGGGGAAAAGTTTGTTACCCAGCCTCTTAGATTACACGGAAGCTGAGCATACGTTAAAAGCTGCTTTTGCATAGAAGACTGACGAATTAGGTAACGGATCCGCGAAGTACGCTCACCTCCGGTACTCCCATCACCTCCTCAGTGATGGAGTGTTGGCGTACGTTAAAATTAGGCCTAGCGAGAGTTCGTTGCCCATGACAAGGTTTCAAACCCACTCCGGGGATGAAGGGTGTCGGAAATAATTACGTGCTGGTATATGATAATGGTAAAACGAATTATTAACCTAGTAATTTCGAACGTTGATGTGGTGGCGGGGAATACAATGACAGCAACGGAGCTTTCAGTTCCTTTCCGAAGGTGAAGCGAAGTTGCTTGTTTACTTTCTCCGGTTATGCAAAGCCAGATAACCCAGGCATCGTGCAAACTTGAGACTGCCTCAAGTACTGGTGCTTTGCGACGAAGTGACATCAAAGTATGCAGTTTCTGCTGGTCTTGGGGCTCTCCTTAATCCTGATTTACAAAGCACCTTGTCACTACCTCCGGCTAGATGTTCTTTGCTTCCGATGGTTGAGGAACAAACCCCTCTTTTTCTCCAACCAGATAAATAACAGGGTAGTCACAGACAGTACCACTAGTTAAATGCGAAAAGCCGCCATCTATTTCACCTGTAATGGGATTTACCCGCTACTCGTACAAACCGCCAATCATAAAATCGGATGAAACATCATGTTAGTGAGATGGGTCAATCTGTGCAACAAACTGCCACTACAGGTACAAGCAGAATTTAGGGAGCACGCCGTGTGGTTGGGTTACGACTCGCAACCTCTATTGATCCCTCGGTTCACTTGAGGTAAACCTCGGTCATTCCGATCTCATGAACCGTATCTTGAATGGATATATTTCGTTTTTGCGAGTGTTGGGAAGAGGAACACCCAAATATACCACTAAAGGTACTTGTGTTCACCAACCTCGCTACAGTGCTAAAAACTCTAGAAACTTTTTCCATCATCTCGAATATCTTAAAGACGGCCCACAGTAATTCCCAGAAGCCTTAACGGAATCTCGCCCAACTAACATACGAACCACAAGAGGCCTAAACTCAGCTTATCCTTCCTTTACCATTAATCATACAAAGGGTCTTTGCTGCTTGCACATCGACACCTTACCACTGACTGTTCCCAGGTTTTGCCATGCAGTGACTTTGAGAATAGCTACACAAACTATCTTAAAAATAAATGGATTCTAAGCGAGGAACTCGCTGCTCTGTGAAATGAGCATTACACTAGCTCTGCTAAACACTAGTTGCGAAAATTCATAATCTAATTTTCTTTCCTTGTCTTTTAGGGCACGAAAATTTCAACACCAATGCTGCGCATAAATCAGCATTCCCACCTAGTATATACCGCGCGTCGGGAAGTTTACAAATTCGTTTTTCAAATTTACAACATCATAAAGCTGTGCTCACCACAGCTCAGCCTAACTCAGCAGAACCTCAAGGTCCTTAAATCCATCTCAGTGCACTTAAAACACTTTGGTTGTGATGGTGCAATCATACTTTGTTACTAGCGTATCATTTTCCATTCGTCCTATTGTTTGACACACAAGAGTGTTCTGCCATTCTGATAAGCTATAAAATATGGACTTCATACGTAGCTACGCAGCGGTGTCAAACAAGGACCCCGGCGAACACCACCGTAATCGTGCAATGCTTCCGATGCCACTTCACCGCTTTCTTCTCCCGCCTGGATTACGCACTTCATCAGCCAACACCTTCATAGTTTTAGTCCCATGAATGAGGCTTTAAACATTTACGAGAATAAGTTTATTGTATCGGGGCATGGATTAAAGCTGGCTGAATAAGGTTGTCTATGGGACATATACTTTTACAGCAGGAAGCCAACGCAACGTTGCATCGAGGTGAATGTTACCGTCAGTAATCTATGGGGTAAATCTTATTGCGAGTAGTCCCGGCTTAAAAATGACAGCTGTACCAAAGCAAGGAACGCCTTAATATAGGTGCTGTTGTGTCGTTAGTTGCGCGATTAAGAAACTTGAGCATCGCATGCTTACTTGCACCAATTCCATTATATGATAGTTCAGTGAGCTATTTTTTCTTACATGATGATGCAACACATACTAAGTTAGGTAAACATTTGAGCATCCAAATCAACAAACGTCCCTGTTCATTTGAGAGCTAAAACGTCCGCCTCCCGATGTTTGACTGCACGACGCAGTAGAGAAAGAAACGTTCCATTCTGGTGTTTCTTTTCAACTAACCTTTCATGTGTTAAATGCAACGCCTGCAATAGCGTCAGGTATACGACCTATGCAACTATCGCTTTGAAACAGCAGTAGTCCGGGCCGTATGGTTCCTTAATGATTCTTCCACGGATTCAAGCTAAAATCACACCGCGGGATCTAAAGTGCTTGCTTTGTGTGGACCCAAAAGACATGTGAGAATAACTGGTGCGGAAAATGACGCCACAGTGATGGAGCACACGACGGGGACAAGATGATGGCGATAAATGTTCCCAGAGTTGTCAAGGAAACTTTTGTGCTTATGTTGCAAACGGCCGGGACACTCCAGTTAGTTCATGGCTTGTCTCAACCACTGAGTCCCACGTACTTTTGTTTGAAATCTGGGCTCAAAAACGAGTGCGCAGTGTCTGGGCGTGGTCTCGCGAGGCATTATACAACCAGCAGGATTTGACTTTTGGCCTTTTCGTGTTATGAACTATGTCTAGGTTTAATCGGTTCTTTCAAACGGCATTTAAACATGCGTTAATGCACGCCTCAAGCTTAATAAACTGATTTGGTCCTCTACACTATACCGCGAATCCTACATAGCCCAACCCGAGGATACTTGGACATGCACACGATAAACTGGTTGAATACAAAGTACGTATCAAAGGCGAAATGTCCCTCAGTAATCGCATCATTGGATTAGTTTTATAGCCCTATAATTATCGGGAGCACAACTACAGTTTGTGAAACCAAAAACAGCTTAAGGCTACATAGGAGGAATAATATCAGTTAAATGCTTATCCAGCCGCGTCCTCGGTAACTAAAGTCATTAGTTTGTAGAGCTTAGAGTATTATTGAATGGCCACAATAGCTCCTGAACTTACATTCACAGTACATACTTCATTTTCGCCGTCAGCCGATGAAAAGTGACTGGTCAAAGTCTCAAGTAGTTTAACATTCTTTATCCGTTTGCAGTTATCTTTCTATGGCGACGGTGAGACTGTAAATGTTGAAACACCAGTGCACATATGATATCGACACCCGTTTAGCGAAGTCAACATTTACCACCGAACGCATCAAAGGAAAGAAATTCGCTCCCGTTATTCAATCCAACAGTCTTCTCAATCGCTCACAGTGTCAACCACTCTAATTATGCCAGCAGAAAATTGCTGCACTTGCAAAACGGAGGGACATTTGCGTGTATATATATATATATATATATATATATATATATATATATATGATTGGCGGCATCCGGTTTCGGATTTGTCTGTCACTGTGGCCAGCCACAGGACGCCTGCGCCTACAAAGGGGACCATGGGTGGCTTGCGCTGCACCACCCACAGCTCCAACCACATACCCCATATCCAGCGTAAACCCGAAGGAATAAGACTGGGAGGTATGTGGATGGGAGCCACGTTTCATCAACGGAGCCGGCCCACACTCCTTCACAGGCAAACACAAGCACGCTGTATTTGGGGAATCAAGTGCACACAAGGCGGTGGCTGGACCGTAGTCCGCTCCACAATGCATATATATGTATATATATGAACTCATTAAGAAACTCATTGTTAACGAGACATCATTATGGGAGGCTTCGATGGTTTCACATAATAGACCACTGTTTCAATAAAGCCATCAGGTTTACTTCATTGCGCTGTTCATTGCTATGGAATGACAGAGTACTCAACTCTGTGGTGACTACACTCGCATACGCACGTTTTATTCACAAATCCCGATGGGCTCTGTGGTTTGTACAATCTACGTCAGTTTTTCTATTGTTACAGTGTCGAGTATGGGTTTAATTTACCCTGAGTTCGGTTCATCAGGATTCTGTTTTACCTGAGCTACAACTCTCTAGTAGCTCTGAAGGTCCCGCGGTAACATTCACGACATCGGACTTCCCATTTTCAGCCTGCTACGGCTTCTACACCGCATTGAAGCCAATCAATTTATAGGAGAGTAGTCTACAACCTTTTTGAGGTTGTTACCCACGAAGAGGGTTCAATGTAGACAAGTAACCTCAAATCCTTTAGCTTACAGTGTAATTATGTATTAATTAGTGCATTATTTCCATACAGTTACGGAAAATGTATACCAATTTAATTACATTCTATCATTCAGCAAAAGCTAACACCTAGATTTGAGCAACCTTTTTTAATCAAAAGGCCATGTAACTTAATGAGACGGTTGATGTTACATGGTTCTAACAAGTTCTTGTATATTTTGTGCGGTTTCGATTAGTGCACTACGTTCATTCGAATCCTTGCTTCTATTTCCATTGTCACCATTGTCTAACATCCATTTTCACACCTACAGGTTTTGGCCAGTGGCATCAGTATCCTCGGGACTTTTTCCAATAACAATGGATATTGGCCACCAACCTTTGCTCAAAATGTTACTGCTTTCGCGTTGTGGAAATATATTTTCAGAGTGTAGTCTTCGCGGCGACCAAAGAATTTTGCTCTGAATTCAATTTTAATATCTAAAAATATTTCGTCCGTTGGAAAGGTTCTAAAAAAGCTAGGCATTTATTTGGAAATTTTCCAAATAAGAAAGATATTTTTAATAGGATGTACTATTGATAACAATTAGACAGTTATCTGATCTGTGAAGGAGCATTTTTTATTTCTTCCGACGGGCACCATTGTTAGTTCTAGGAACATCGTAACGTCGTCAACACCAGCCTTACGTTGATAAAGCTGCGGTTTGTGAAGAAAACTGACTACCCTATCTCGAGCCGCTGAGGTTAAGCGCATTCATATCTCTGCAACAATCTTCAAGCTATACCAATTTAGAACTAAATACATCTATAATTTTGTCTTGCAACCCGTTTTGCTTATGCTTATGCTGTTCTTTCTGTTCCAAAAATACAACAATTTCTTCTCTAAATCGAGTACTTGTTGGGACACCTTGCCCCGGGATAAACAAACGCACTTCTGTGTGGAATAACAGTACGTCGAATGTGCCTCCAAATTCATTGCACATCTCTTAAAAACTCGTATTTGTCCCACTATCGCGGATGAGACTTGCGACTATCACAACCTGGGTAAGTGGTCTAGGAAGGTAGATGGAAGGGTTTCCCTGCGAATGCATGACGATGTATAATGCAGTAGCTAAAGTTAGCATGCAGAGCAAGTTGTTTGACTAATAGTTGAAATCCTAAAAGAAGGCCCAACATCGATGGTGCTCCATCTGTACAGACACCCACCAACTTCTACTAATGCAACCACTTCTCCTCAACAAAAGTACTTATTGTTCTAAAGACGTCTTTACCACGTGCTGTGATGCTCAGGGATTCGAGAACAAATGTCACACTTTGAAATCGTCACCTGTTATGTACTGAACATAGGCAGGTAGCTCGGAACAAGACGCAACATCACTCGACTCATCTAAGTGTAGTGCAAAAAGGGACTTAAGTTGACTTCATTGAACACCATCTCCAAAATATTCTTGCTGATGTCTTCGATGCGCTTTTTGATGGTGCTGTTAGAAAGCGATATCATAGTTGATATTCCGTATGTTGCTTTCAAAAAACGAGTTAAACCGCCTCTAGTATGCAAGATTTGATGAGATCCTGTATTACTGTATGGGGTTCCTTGTTTTCAGCGATGCAAAGTGCGATGCGGTACAAGACTTCAAGGATAGCACTAGTTGATTGAAAAAAGCAGCCCAATGTATCCATGCGCGAACTTTTCAGCGCACTTATCTAAGTTTGAACAATACAACGTCTTTTTACACGCACTAAAAATTACTTCCTCTAAAGTAGGGGGAGTTGAATGGTATAGGTAGAACTTCGTCACATCTAGGCTCTCAGACAGCCGCCACAAGCCCGGAAAAGCACTGTACGCGCGTTTCATCCTTTCGGGAATCATCAGCAGTGCGCACTCCATCTGACCCTTGTAGGGCTCGAAACCGCAACTCGACTGTTGCCAGTCCGTGGTTGAGACCACTGAGCTACGGGGGACAGCAACGACCATCGTGAATAAGTTACTAGATGTGATATAGCGCCGCTCGGTGAGGGGGCTACCCTGTCCTCTGCACGGCAGTAACGTGTAAGTCAGTGGATAGTGAGCGGCGCTATATCAGCCAATCAGAGAACATCCTCCCTAAGATTCTACCCAGCTGAGCTTGTCATATATATATATATATATATATATATATATATATATATACGTACGCGAATTAATGTAGGTGACTGTAACGCAGTTGACATTATCCTAAACATTTGCAAGCAGACTCATTATTATCGATGGCGTAAAGCATGGAATTAATTCACACAGCAACTCTTGCTGCTCACTAAAAACAGCTGTTGATGAATGTAATCAGCTCAACGCCTAATGAGCACCGGCCCCCAATCCGCTCTACCGACCTTGTTTGTATGACTCCAGTCCCAATGTTTATGTTTACTTTGCATCGCTCGGTGTTATTCCGATTCAAGGCAACTAGTGACTGTCTTGTATGTGCTCCCTGAACAAACATGAACAGATATCAATGACATCTCATTTGTTTCAATCTTCTCTTCCAAGTCCTTCCTAGCTAACAGCTTCCAAATACCGCTTCGTATTGAGATGCCCTCAACACTAATCGTCTGTTTTGTCCATTCCACCTTGTGAAATTTGCTTGCTCCTTTACCTTATCGGCCAACGTATGCTCCCACCTAACCTTTCGATCAACTCCGCAATTTGACCCAGAGAACGACTGCCTGACTATAAAGAAAAACGATCGAGGAGCGAACCGAAATAGGCACACTCAAGCTGCGCTGCTTTGCAGACTTGTTTTCGTGTTTTTGAGAATAAAAGTTATTACCGTAAATTGACTACTTCACGGACCACTCACTTCTGACTACTCACTGATTGCTACTCAACAATGCGTAAGCAGTTGATTACATATTTTGATACAGATGATTCTGTTATTATTTTGTTTGGCGACAGATTGATGACCCATCCTCTTACTTATATTTACACCCCGTAGATTTCCATATTACCCACTTTGGGCTACTTAACCCCCGTTTGAGAACCCCTGCTCTAGGGCCTGTGACAACGATCCGCTTTGTGAACTCAGGTTGAGTGATTTCGCAGACCAAACATCTTACCAAAGGGTGGTGCGTACTAATGACGGGTGAGGGCAACCAGTCAGTTCGAAAACGGTGAGGGCTTGAGCACTGCAGGCCAGCAACTCCGACCGGACGTACGTGTGTCAATTTTCGCTAGTACTTCGAGGACAAATACGACTCAAGGGTCGAGCACGTTTACAAACATCCAGTGGAGCATTAAACACACGGGGTGGGTTTGTGCAGCGTATGCAGGTGCATTCAACGTGCGAATCGCTAGAGAGTGACAGTGAAACAGCTTCAACGTTCACTCAAATTGCGGGTGCGTGTCTAGCACGTGGCAAGCAGCACCGAGACGAGTATGCTGGACAGGTGAATGAATCAGGAACGATGGGGTTGCTGATGAGCAGTTTGAAGATAACGGAACGAGTAAGTGGTCAAGAGTGTACAACAGCTACCGTACAGCAGTTTACAGCAGTCTACCGTGAGTACGAAGTGAAATTTGAGTTGTTTGACACAAAATTTATGCATGAAATGTGGTCGAATTCCACGCAGACCAAATTGAAATGGCCAGCTTGTTCACTAAGCATACGAGTTGAGATTAAACACAGAAGCTGATACAGAGTTCAAATTCAAGGTACACTGGTATGCACTATTGTAGGTCCTATGGTCACCCACACTGTTGCCTCTATGTGTCAACAGGTGTACATTAAAACGCTCATTGGACCCTGCTCGGAGTCGAACGCGTACACGGCTTGCCAAACTGCACGTGGTACCTGACCGAGTTATAATGGCTTAACCTCACTTCGTTCAACGGAAGAATATGCTGATCAGAGCATACAGCGCATGGAACCGCAGTGACGTCTGCCACTCGATTAAACACGAGCTGTGTAAGAGTATGTTGCGCGACTGACTAGTTATATAAACTTGAACTTGATATTTCATCTCAGCTGTTGACATGAGGCCCACACACGGTAATAGAACGTAGCGAAGCAATAGTTCGTGTACGGCTGATCACTTAACTGATTTTGGGCCATCAATAACAACATTACGCAGATTGGCTAGATAATTTCGGTGCTGCTCACTTTCGAAGCTAACCCGCATGATCGGCCAACGTTGGGACTTGTATATAGGAAGTGATAATTTGCTGAATCATCTATTTCGCGTCAAATCTGCCTACTTTAATAGTACTCTTTGTCATGGCGGTTAGGATTTCCTCATTGTGCTTAGCCGTGAGCATGGTGGAACCGGGTAAAAGGCATATGATATACGTGTGGACCAAAAATTATCAAAAATTAAGATTCGATCAATCTGATCACTGCGAACGCGACCGAAGTTGTTGCACTCACAATATCGTCCGATCTCAACCCTGAGCTTCTAACCGCTGTCTCCACTACTACTTTCAGTGCTCAGTGGACAAATAAGCTAGATGTCATCTCCCAGACATTAGAGGTCGAGATCTACACCCAGCTCCAACCAGTTATCTGTGCCAGAAGAGTCCAAATGGCGGCGGAACCAGGTGGCTGAGTGCAGTGCTGGGGGGAAAGCAGAACGAAAGCATGTCCACTTGCAATGCTGTTCCAGTGATCGAAATGAGAGCTTCACCGCAATATAACTCACGATCAAAACTGACGCTACCTGTCGAAGTTCAAAAACACGTAGACACTGCAAAATCCAACAACGAACAACCTCTTTGCCACTAGTAGGGGGCATTTGACATTTCAATACGCATTGCGACACGTGATTATGATATTGAGCGTGCTTCCGCCCGATATTGAAACTTTCAACACGAATGAGCGTCGCGCACGTAGGACCGCCACTGCCGAAGCTCCTGCACACAGACACTTTGCCCTATATGTGGGATAAGTCTATGCAGCTTAGCCCAATGCATTGTTTCTCTAGCCTTAATCCAGATATCAGGAATCCAGTGAATGGATGTTTGGCACATAGAAGGAGCAAGCGGAATTGCAATTCCATCCACACGACCTGCAGTCGGTCGATGCGCGTGCTGCTGCTGCGCAGCTAAAAACGAATGGCCGCTACAATTAAATGACTAGTTGGTGCATAGTCCACCCCCAACACTGCCTCATAGTAGTAGTTGCCCTCGTTCCAGTTTGCAGTATTGCAGCCTGTGTTGTACCTTACTGTAGGCATCGATATCGCTCCTAGGGTGGCATGTGTGTGTAACCATCGCTGCAGCTGGACTACAGAGCGTGTATTGCTGAAAGTGCACATTCATATGTGCGACATCTGACCCCGCTTGATGCGCACGATGCGAATACTAAGAAGATGTTTATGGGTCCAGGGTTGCCAGTATTCCGCATATTGCTAATCGCCATGGATAAGACGTATAATAGCTCATAGACATTCGTGTACATCCATTCTCATTATTCAAGGTTGCACGCATTGTGGGATTCGTGAGTGCAGCTTGGGTGCTACAGCGGAAAACATCCACCACTCCTCCTCGTGCGCAGGTGCAGGAGCTTTGTCGCTGCTCGCGGCCAGTGTTTCAGACATGTCGAAAATCGGACTCGGCCACTTGTCAAGCGCTATTTTTCAGAAAGTATTTGCATTAATGTGAACGTGTATGCCCGAACTTCGTGGTCAAATGAGATGTGGCGCTCTTCTTCGCACGGTAAACCTATTCTCAACTAGCATGATCATAATCGAAGTCCGCTGTGAGCGAGGAATTCGGATAAGAGAGGAATTTTGCTCATATCAGCATGACCTTGATTGCTTGATATGTAGCAAAGTGAGTAAACCCCATTATAAAGTTTTTATCTTACGCAAACTTTACCTCCAACGTCACTCACCTAGTAGATCATATGGATCGTTGTTTTATATCCACCCAAAAACCCTCTATCAAGTGCGAATTACCACTAGACTACAGATCACTCGAGCTTTGAATATCGTTAGGGAGAAATGAGGTGTTCCAACTACTCAACTGCATGAAGGCTCCATGTCTATTTCATTTTTCACCTTCTGACTATGATTTTAGATAAATATTATGACTTTATTTGCGCATTGCTAGTCTAAAATGCGGAAGATGTTCCTAGTCGCATGCATAGAGCCTACTTTGACTTTACCTCTAATAGTCCTCAGGGCTTACGTACTAGCTGCCAAATTCTACGCGATTCCGGTTCGAAGCAATCGTGTTTTGCACAGACTTCCAACAATAGAAGAATTCAACTATCATTGACCTTAACACAAATCGCCTTCATTGGGATAACCAGCAAAGCACCATTCAAAGTAAAGATAGAATGCCACGCTAAGTGTACGCATGGGCTACCCATGAAAGTTTCGACTTCTAGAACGGCTAAGTCGACCGAACTGCAAACAGGTTAAGGTATCAACTGATATACGCGAATTTCCCGGATGTTCCCACCATGCATTAATGAGATAATCGTTTGCTTGCGGAAAGGATGAGTTTTCTTGAAAAGTCTAACCTTCTCCGGATAGTTCCTGTGGGCTCCAGCTCTTCCATGTGCGCGTCAATAAAGCTACATCCTCGTTTGCCTTGGATGCATAATATTAGCATATTGGCGTAGTGCTTCGTCCTCGCGAGACACAATGTTTGACGAAGGAATGCCATTATGGAAAACCCTACAGAGCAGGCACAAAATCGATTAGCACACCTCAGGACGCTGAGTTGGTTAAAATACGTGCTACACAAGAATGCATTTCGACACCACGGAAGTCAATGGACAGTAGAACTGTTAATATGAATGGAGAATTCGGAGTAACTCGGACAGCGCATTCTATTAAAGTTACAAAGTACTTGGCAACACATGGATTTAGGCTGCTAAATGTCTGGATGTGTTATTGCCGGGACCCTTCTCGTTATACGAGAAGAGCAACGTTTACGTTGTGCTCAAGACCAATCACTGTACATTGTAAACAGCCAATCGGATAAGTTGTGAACCGGTGTTTATCATAATCCTCAGGTTACACCTCTTTTTTAGCAACCACACTGTGGTTACCTCGTCTGCATCATGGGTCAATACATTTGACGTAGATCAGGGAAGGAAACGCGTGATAAGTCTACGCGTATTCCACGAAAAGTCAAAACACGGTCTTTGGCTGAAGAGGAAATATTTCGGTCCTACCAAACACGAGTTTTGGATGCCGTTAATGGATGGGTAGTTTGCCGGTGCAGTGAGTAGTGCGTGTGACGAGGTATCCACAAAGATGTCATTTATGATCTTAGTACTCGATGCCTACAGTGCGACAATGTATTCTCACATATATACTTACAATCTCAACCTTTGGGCATTATGTTATGGATGATTCCACACAAACGGACAACTATTACTTACCGCATTGCCTGTCTCGTTTTAATTTCGAATGGGGTCATTGCCGCAAAATACCGACGTTGAAACACTGGCTGGTGCAGTAAGTTCGTAGCGCAGACACCATGGGATTGTGCCCTGGTAACTGAGGCAACGATTGCCACGTAACGGGACCTGCATCCACTTAGCAAGCAACTGTGATGAGGTGGGGCACGATTTTGCTCTGTTCGACAACAGTGGCTGATAACCTCTCACACGGCAACACATAAACGGGAGGATGAACGCGGATTCGGTGAGAGGCTCTAGAGAAAACATCATAAGTGAGGCTTATTAAATTCTTCAAGCACCCTTTAAGCTACAACGATTGTTCGCACAGAACAAAGTGGGGGTCAAATTACGGCTGCTATAGGAAAAATAGGCTGCTGGATTTCCCCGAACAAACCAGCGACAATTCGAATTAACTTTTCTGCAAGTGAGGAGAGTGATAAACACGTTTATTTGGTTTATTTTTCCAAGTTAACGACTCTATTCCGGTTCTCTCCGAGTCGATACTATCACAGCTCAGTTGCTCAGAAATTGTCTACCCAGAAGCGGAGACTAGGATTCGTCATTAAGGCCGTTGGAATCGCTTATGCGTAAGCTTGTGCCCACCCAGTCGGCGTGTTGTGGTAGACGTGTGACAGGTAAGTCAAAGTGTTCAATTGAACCCTACACATTCTAGGGAAGCATGCACAACATGTAGCAAGCATTTGACAGTGTTCTCATTCTTTCGACAGTTCCTCTGCGTAGTGAGGCTTTGGAGGAAATGATCCAGCTTCCTAACTATAGCCCTATTTGCTGTCAGTAGTATTGGGCTGTATGCCAACCCCATCCATTCAACGCCTCACAACATCCCTGATGCACTGGCCCCTCTCAACTACTTCCCTTCACTCCAGTAGTGGATAGAACACTGACGAACGGAAACAGGGACCTGTGCATCTTGTTTTGTCGTCAACAGCGAATGGGTTTCAAGAGCTTTCCTCCAGTAGGTACAGTTCCCGATGACGAAATCGGTTTTAGAAATGGGGTTTGCATGCTCGGCGTTTTTGTTTGATAGATACATAGCAGCTACTCGCGCACCTTTCCTGGTACACGCGATATGTATGAGACGCAAAATCGTTGATCGGAGCAAGACAAGGATAGGCTAGTTTTAGAAGAAATTACAAACATTTTCCCCTGTGTTCTGAAGCGATTATATCGCCTGCTAATGCATGGAACCAAGCACGCTGTGCAGTACATCGTGCGTAAATTTTGTGTGCAACCGCGGGAAGCAAAAGCACAACGGTTATAAGCTGACTCTTCGTCAAGAGATATTATACGTGCCCCTACACACGGTCTGACATCCATGGTCAAGGCCCAGTTAGGTCGGCATGTATGGTCGGCGACTCTTTCGGGAGCGACCCACGGTGGTACTTTTGACATGATACCATTCCTGTCTCGTTCGTCTCTGCAACACCGACTTAAGTAGTAGCAAATAACACGGCTAGCTTCACTGAACTCCTCTTCCGGTATCGGACTTAGCATAGCTAGGACTTTGGCTGTAACATTGGGCCTTACAAGCACACGCCCTGGTCACCAAGATGCTGAAATTCGAGTGCAGAGCTTTCCGTGTCAGTATAAAATTCGGACATGAATTTGTAATTGGACTAACTGAGGTAAACTACAAAACTCACTGCGGTTCAAATTCCGTGTCTCAGTTTATATACACAACGGACATTTCAGGGCCAAATCTGTACTGGCTACCCAACTGTTCAACGTTGGTTCGGGTCCCCTGTAAGCTGTATCATATCCCCATTTTGACGTTTTCCTCCGAAACAAATGCGCTTCCTCCATGTCGTTCAAAAGTGCGCATCTGCGCTCATCAGGTATGTAGCTAAACCTGGTCACTGTGACATTTGTGAGATAATAAGCCACGCCATTGCTTCGACCCAGCGAGGGCGCCGATCGGCAGCACTCCCTCACTTCGGCAACGTACCAGTGGAAACCACATAACTCACTTTCTTCAAGTCCAGTGAACAGCAAGACGTGATGTTTGTGTCGAAGCTTCAATCTCATGGGTTACCAACCTCACGTTAAGATGCGACAGCGCGCGATGACACAGTATCATTAGCGGTTGTTCAGCAAGAAACATCTGCCTTCAGCCCCGAGATGCGCGTGACCACAATTGAAATATCAAGCAGTGCACTATGTGGATTGATGTGCTGAAGGGATGTGAAGCGACCTGTTGCAAATGGCGGACGGATGCAAGAAGGGAAGACGAGAAGGTCCCTCTGACGACACTGCTGGACGCACAACACACCATCCTATGCCTTTTGAACATCAGGTGCACTCATCGTTCTGTGTCTGAATAGACGGAATTTTGCAGATCCGAACACAAATCGCAGCAAGAATTGGGCATGATTTTCCATACCTATGACTAACAACGTTAGTTTTTGACCCTACTTGATGTGAGAATAGACTACAAAATACAATTTTGCTTTTTTGGGACCTGTGCCCAATCATGTGATAAGAACTCTTGGGTCTCCGTTTTTATTTGCAGTATACCATTAGTTTCTATGCATCAAAAACAGCTCCACAATGGGGTCGTGTTCGACTCCGTGTATATGATGGATTCCAATTACGCTAATCCAAATGAACCAGAGTTCCTTGTGTCCCATATCCAAATGTATCGAGGATGGATGGCCGGAGTTCATTTTGACCCAGAGAAATCCTGCAGACTGCTCCCAAGTTACTCGCCCTACCAACAAAAACGGTTAAACTTGCAGGACAAAATCTCAGTATGACGGACTACCTACGGCAGGTGCTTGTCTGTGGGTTGATTATATTAGAAGCATGAAGCCATAATATGGCTATGGGAAATGGAACTGTTTATGGTGCTAGCTCATCGTGAGGTTTCAGTACGGTTCCTCTAACATGAAAGTCAGCACTTCCGACTGACCGTCCAACCAGCGAGTTTTGTTGTCAGGTTTCGGGTACGATCTTGACTTCTCATCTTTCATTACGTTTGCTTTCTTAGGGCTCATGTGATGATTTGTGGATCTCTATTTAACGACCAACTGGTCACTGTGTTGAGACACTAAACCTACTCTTTTTTGTCATCACTAGCTAGGTTCCCCGTATCCTTTCACTTAAGTTATGCAAACTTAAAGATGCGCTGTCAGATCTCTCGGCACGGCACCCAAATGGAAAATTTCAGTAGTAAAACCCACTGCAAGGACTGTAAATTCGGCCTAGGAATTGACACGACCATGTGTCTTAAACTCACTGACAGTAAGCTCACCTCAATTCCCGGCTGCTTGGACTCGATAGTTGCCACTCCCTACGGGGTCTAACAAAAGTGCATGAGCAGGAGGTTATCAATGTAATTAATTGAGAGCTAGTGAACTTTTTCGGTCCTCAATCACCCAACACACTTCACTGCTCACGATTTTGTAAACATTAAGTTGATATCACCTAATACGACTTGAGATCCCCTCAATATCTCTAATAATGCAAATACCGCGCCTCAGTTCACTCGCCAAAGTCAATCAAGTACACTATCGGATCTCCTCCCTATATGTGCCTGGAATTTCGCTTTGCATTTTGGGGTAAAGTATGCTTGTTTCTGGGCAGTCTTGAGTTGTCACACTCTGTAGGAACAATTTAGGTTGGTGCGTGCACGATTAGAGCTTAGGTATTGTCCCAGGTGGATTGACTGGAGGTCTGAAATGGAAAACGATTCACCATGGTAGCCGCCTGGTTGGCAGTGGATATGAAACAGAAATGAGCAAACTACCTTAAAACAAAAAACCAGTGTATATTTTCGTTTGTTGAACATTGTCCTTTTTCAGTTTTTAAGGTGTTTATGCTTTGAACAACAAATTACCGATAGAGAAACACAATATTCATACCAATAGAAATGACAACTGGTATTTAACTTACGAAACTTGGAAGTTCTTTTCAGATCTCAGCCACTCAGTCAACTCACAGTAATGCAATTCGGATGTGTTCAGTCAGCGCGTATAGGATCACACACAGCAGAGGGCACCTACCATCTCGCAAGCACGAAGTAATCTAAAGAATGAATTTAGGAAGGATAGTATGGGCTGGAGTAGACAACCTGTATCCACCCAACTGTCAACTTTCAGCGGGGAAAACGTGGCTTAAAACAAAGTTGTACTCGTGAGTAGGGGATTTTTGATGCAGTTACTTGGGAGTTCGGCGTACCAGCTTCCAACTAAAATATTCCTCCCGATAGATCTTATGGATGCGCACTAGTGCTAACGCCTAACAGGTTGAAAGTACAGTCCATTGCTTTTCCAGGCATGTGGAGGAATATCTGATTTGGAAACTAGTACAACGAACTCACAACGAACTCAGTATTGACAAGATAAGTCAAGGAAATGATCTCTCCTAGAGTGGACCAGCGGAAGTCATGTAGCATTTGTTGAACTGCCTTTAACGTTCCCATGATTCGTCCATGCTAGTCAGGTTTCCCTGTCTGTTCCTTGTTGTTTCATCCAGGTGCCTTATCGAGCTGGTCATGTTGGCCCTTCCGCTTATCGTCGACAAGGTCAAAAACGAATGTAACAAAAAGCAAACGGGAAACCGAGCACTAATTTTGTCCTTTTACCACATATTTCTCCTCCTCGGGTGTTCAAAACAGAGAACCGGCAATCACCAATTCGACTTGCTTTGCACAGCTTTCGGTCGGTTTGAAATCTCAATCTTTCCCCAAATACAACGCATACGGGGGACCGCACTTGGAATATGCTATTCAGGCGTGGCAGCCGTGGCGGAAACAGGAGCTCATTGCTCTTGGGACTCCTCAAGGAATGACAACCAAGAAAGTCAGGGGCCTCTTTCATCTGCCCTACCAGCTTAAACTGAAATCTTTAAGAATGTACAGCAGTCTATATCTGCTTTTGCGGGGGATCACATAATGCTTTACCAGATTCTGAAAAAACCAAACCACCTTTGCCGTCCGCTGCTGGAATTGTACCATAACACTAGCCTAAGAGGTAATCCTCTGAAACGGACAATAGAGTATAGCCGGCTTGAATGCCATAGAAATTGCTTTTCCCTCCGCGTGTGCCAATCTTGGAACGACCTCCCTAATTACGCTGTCTGTGCTCCCAATCTGGCGACATTTAAGAAACGATTTGACAAGGCATTGTCTCATTTGCATTTCATTTTCAAACTTATTAGTCATGGGGCTACAAAACGCAATCATACGGTGTCTTGCCAAACTCCCAACCAATAGATTTATACTTTGAATAAGCGAACATCTCCGCTATTCTACATTAGTCTATGGTGAGTCCACCAAAACGCATTTCACTTTATCATGCAAGTATATTTTCGCAATGATTTCCATCTCACTGGACTTGTTAAGCATTGCTGTTTTACCCGTAATACACCATTCCTCCATTGTACTGTAGTTGCTGCGCCCATAGGGTATAGTTTTTGACCCGGCTTCAAGTTCGCCCTTATCGATTGTACGGCCAAATCAAATCTTATTTTGGTGAAGATTGGATCCGCACGAAAGACACAGCAAAACTTCGGATACGGTCAGATTTGGTATTCAGGGGGGAACAGAACAAAACGACTGCTGTGTTCGGTAGATTAGGATTGTCCTACAAAAACACTGTGCACATGACCCATTGAGATTAGCAGAGTTATGTTGTGTCCAGATGCTCCGCGTATTCCCCAGCCTTACCTGATCCCATGTGGCCTGAGTTCAAAGTGTTCTGTGATCAGAGGGATAGAGTATTATGTTGGACTGGCCTGTAAAGCTCAAACAGATAGTATCTTACACGCGAGTGAGTCCATCAGGCTTTGGAAGACAACAGACGTCCACACATAAGGAACTGGTGAGTGGCAAGGTGCGTCCTGATCCCGTGTGTCCCTACTGCTCCGGAAAGTGACTCACGGCTTCGTACAACCGGGTTTGGACTACAATTTGACAACTGGTCATCTCACTCTTGGTGACGGCTTGTGAAGCGATGTCCGTTCATTTGCGTACACAGCTCAAGCCACGGCAGATGTATAACGAACTTTTCCCACTAACGGGACCCCATCAATTGGGTATCCGTTACAAAAACCATCATAAAGCGCCTGATCGATGAGGGTAGAATCCCGCTCAGTCTGTCTAAGCGTTACTTGGCTCAAGATAAACCTCTCTCTGGAGTCACGGAGGCGAATGAATGTTTCTGTTCAGAGGTACCGGCCCCACCAGGGTCTCATTAGAAGCAAATAACCGGAGTGTTTGGACCACAGTGCACAGAGAGGCGAGAACACCATGGCTTTCGCAGTAGGTGTGGACTGAAACACTTTAGCCATGCCACCTATAGGTGTCCCAATATGGTTTACATTAAAGCGCTGTCGAAGTACTCTCGGTGGTAAGTTGCTAGTTTCTTAAATAAACAGCTAAAGTATATTTCTCGACTTTGAGAGAACATGGTCCCAAAGAAAATCGGATCCAATGTATTACAGAGGTTTCATTACCACGCCTTATGTTAAATAAATATATCCAAGTGGACAGGTTAAGTGGGACGGGGCAGGGGCTTCAAAATAATGAAAATATGGGTGTATTCTTGGACTGTTCATGACATAATGACTTGTTTACTTTCCTGAACGCTACCAATGTTGGTAGCATTTTCTAATGCTCATGTTCCATACATTGCGTTCGAGGATTTTATCAACGGCAAGTGTAGTGAAAGAAATAACCGAAGTTAACAGAAAAAGACAGGCTCATGTATAATCGATATGTCGATAGATCAGCAGAGAACCTTCAGTAACAGCTTAGTAATCATAGTGTAGCATTATTTTTGTTGACTATTATACAGTTTCTATGACCAATAATGACATTGCCTGGCACTCAGTGCGCATGAAAAACATGCGGCTTAACTATGAAAAGATCATACATTGATATTTCATGTGATTAAATAATAAAAATAGACACATATTTTGGCGCATATGACAAGTGCAAGAGAAAAGATGCAACTGTGAACTGAGGTCTACCCATTTGCCAATTCTTGTGATACGCAGTGATTAATAAGCGTTGAGAAGTAGTTACGGTCCAAAAGGAGTTTTCTCTCTATCAGCAGTCTTCCATATCCCGATGCAGAGTTAAAGTTAAACGTGACAGAAGTAAACAGATTGCCGATGGCAGCGCGGTTGGCTTCCACTTTTGGCTTCCATGAGGACATGAGCGCCGCAAGATGGACATAACCGAATAAGCACAGAAGCGAAAATGGATCAAACTATAGAAATAAGTGCTCGGTTTATTTATCCTCTTCAAATCCCATGTGGACATGGAGACTGCAAGAAAAGCATAGCCGAGTAAATCAAGAAAAGTAAGCTAAAAGGGATGTTTCTTGCCACTTTACCTTTGTTAGCTGTTTTCAGCCCCGCTTCCAAATACTCCATCAATTTCTCCCGCTGTGTTCAGCATGTCTGTCACACTACTTGGTGTAAGGTAGCCAGTATTTCTCATTTAAACATTGTAAGCGGTTTGGTCTGGTGAATGTATACTGATAGTTTGTTTTATAATTGGGAACACACTATCAGGAAGTATTTCTCCCTTGTCCTGGTGCGGCACCTCAATACAAGAAGCTTCAGTTCATTGTTTCGGAAATGGTACCATCCAATGAAATCAAGGTGCACACTATCGACATCAACATACACGGAGTGCTTGATGATTTGATAAAAAAAACATGGGTTGTCTATCAGCCTCCGCAACCATAAATGGTCAAGACGAATTTATTTGCAACGTTCCTGATAAGTCCTAGTATTGGAGTATCCTATTAATGATTTCGTGAAGCGCATTTGTATCCTCTCAAGCGCCATTTTATCACACTTCTGAATATATTGCAAGTAAATGAGCAATCTTCCAATGTAGGTAGCACATATGCGACAAACAGCTTACGTCTAATGGGAATAGGTTATGGTTGTTCATCCCAACACCGGCACCCTACGACCGCAGTTTCATCCTGCTTTGTACTCATCAGGTGGAGATAGCTTGAGCTGGGTTGGAAACCAGAGCCTAGTGCTTCACAGCTGACGCCAACATATTTCCATTTCAGATACGGTCCTTGTGATCAGGATGACTGAGGTCCACTTCAAGTGAACCGAGGTCTCAAAAGAGGTTGTTTGTAGCAACCTAACCACACAGCGGATTCTTCAAGTACAACTTTGAGCTTAAGTCTAACTTCATAGAGAGCGAAGGACCAGTAGATTTTGTTACTTGTTTGTTCAGCTTTTGCTATCTGATAATTGCAGTGTTCAGAAAAAGCAAATGCTACCGAACCCCCCACACCAAGGTCCCGAATTTTGGTGCGTTATGTGAGCTGTTCATTATTGAGTCTGGGCCCTTCAGAGGGAATTTAGTATCCATAAGAAAGGTTCTGCATTTGTCTGCAGCCAGTTCCATTTCCCACAGTTGATGCCAAGATTCTAGGGACGAAAGAGCATTCTGAATACCTTGAAGCGTCTAGCAAGAATCATTCCTGCTGAAAGAATAGAGGATAGTTATGTCATCAACAGTAAAAATGCTCTTCCATATTAGATTTGTTTATGAATGTTAGAAAAGATGTTAGATAAGAAAAAGGATGGCACTCAATGCGCTACCTTACTAGTGACGGCGGTGGGTTTTGAGAAGTTACTATCGATGTTTACCACTTGTTTTCGATCGGATAAGTAGGACTTTAGCCATGCTAAAATAGGGTTTCTAATTCCAACAGATCGGATCTTGGTTAATAATTTTATATGCTACACGCGGTCAAAGGATTTACTCAAATCCATGAAAATTGGGACATTTGCTTTCCTACAGTCAATCGCCTCGGTCACATTGCTTAGAAAATCTGTTTGACAAATCAGACACGATGGTGACTTCATAAACCCATGTTAGAACCAAGTAATAAGGTTTTCCGACAAGATGTGTATATCTATTCGATCTTTCACCATCCTCGCTATTATCCTAAAGACAAAAGGTGTTTGATTTATTGCACTGTAATTTCAGTAATGCATGAAGCCCCACCTTTATGTCACGACCTTATTATTGCGGTCTTCCACTACATAGGATAATGTCCCGATTTAAGGGTAGGTGTAAACATTTTGATCAGCAGGTTAGGACATCTGGGCCACCGTATTTAACGAACACCGGCGAAACCCATCCAGAAAAAATGTGGTCTTTAGGCGCGAGATCAGAGAGGAAATTTTTCTCGTATCAACGTCTACATCGTAAAGACGAGCACTGGTATGTGACCCAATGCACAAGTACTCGGTCGGTGTTAGAGTACCCAATGATTTCACGAAGTATAAAACGAATGCTACGCATACATGGAACGGGTTAGCAACGTGTTTCAGCAGGCATTAGTAGAAATCAGCTAGTATCTATTACGCTGGAGGTTCGTGCGCGCAAAAGTCCAGGAAGGCTCTCAAGTTGAGTATCCGCAAACAGAGCAATGCGTTCCTCAAGTACAGCTTGACACGCACTCTAGAGCCTGATCTCTTCTGCGGCAGTCCACTGCTGTATAAACAAAGAGAAGTTTATGGTACATCTGAATTTTCTTGGAATCTGGTGTAAATTACGTAGTGTCTTCTGAGCGACCCTATTGCGTCCCCCATTATTGTATTTGTTCGTCTGTAGTGGAGCAAATATCTCAAAGTATTGGTGCAAGTTGTTAAAAAAGCAGTTTGTTGTTTCATGTGAACAGGAAGAAAAAATATTCATCCCCGTTCATAGGTCGTAGTAAGGCAGAAAAGGCATCCCAACCAACTAAACTGAATGGCCAAAAATTTTTGGCTTCTCGTGAACGTTTCGAGCTCAGTTTAAAACAACAGTTGATCACTCGGTGATAGCTACTAGTAAAATATTCCTGTACGCTTACTTTAGTTGAGCGAACCTCCAGCCGATTAGTCGCATTTGTAAGTGTTATAGTTTATCCGCCCGAAATATTAGATTTGTCGACCGGTTCCCTGGAATTTAGGGTCTGCACGTTGCAGGAGCGCTTGTAAACACAACATGCGTGGGTAAACTTTCATTTCTACAGACCGGTTTTGTTCGGTTCATTCACTGATGTTTGTTTTAATGTGTCACTCCTCTAACTCCACAAGTGTATACAGCCTTGCTTCGAACCATCAGACAGTATGCCATATTAACAAACTTTGTTAGTGATGCCATCTGAGAGTTCTCGTACGACTATTCCATTGGTAGTGCCCAGACGGAGTTTCCTGATAAGTTCAATGATCTGGTTAAATCCGCATCGATAAACAGGCCACTTCGTTATGGAAGACCAGAATAAGTTGTTCGGAGCAGAATCCAAAAACGCATGGCGTGTCTAAAGAGCGGATCTTGATCCTGGAAACGGGAAAAATTATGCAATGCAGCCTAATAAATGTATACACTTGTCCGTGAGGATCAAGTGGTCCACCAGTAGACACTAGCGGAGGGGTTCTGTGCTAACAAAAAGCTTTTATACATCAGAGTCAGAAGGTGAAGCGCGTTGTTCCCCAACCATCTCAGCAACTGGATATGCTCAAACAGCCGAGGATACCGATAATATTTGCGGCTTCAATATACTTCCATATTCCGATTCGCCTCAAGCATGCGCCACACATCTGTCCGATTCTCCAGACGCCAATATTTGTACATGTCACTTGTAGTTCAGTGACCGCTTTGATGAAGCTGCTTGAGTTGCACAGACATAGTTTTACGGTGTTGATAAGAGTCCTCGAAAGAACCGCAGACGGCAGTTGCGAGGATAGCCGTGCCACTAACTCAATACGCCATCTAGGGTTTGCTCGATATGTTTGGATCTATCCCCGCAATTCAGCCATGGATAGCACTTATCAACAAGGCATTTACGCCCACCTAGAAAACGCCGACACCTGTAACGAGAAATGTACTTGGTCTGCAGAAGCCAAACAAAAGTTTGGACGCATTCTACAGGAAATGGAAAGACAGGAGCTGACACTGAACCAGCCCATTGCTGGAGAGATCTTCACGGTGGCCACGCATGCCAGCAGCGTCGGAGTCGGCGCGGTTTCGAAGCAAAGCCATGGGATGATTGAGTACACCAGCAAGATTTTGACACCGGCGGAACGCAATTAAACCATAGAGAAGTAATGTCTCACAACCGTCTGTGTGTTGGACAAATGGCGGTCATAAATGCCAGGTCAGCGATTTCGAGTCGAAACGGTCCACAAGCCTTTCGAATGGATTAAGTCCGCCAAAGATCCCAAGGGAATGCTAGCGCGATGGACGCGAATCCTACAGGAATACGATTTCACAATATATACTACGTGCCGGGAAAGGAGAACCAAACTGCGGAATTTTGTCATGCATGATGAACGAAGTTGACCTGCTAAGTGCGGCTTTTCGAGTACATGATATACAGTTGGCGCAGGATCCGGGACAGTTGGTAGCCGAGCAACGCAGTGACAAACTCTCGCGTAAACTGGTCAATGCACGAATAACCGGTCAAGAGTCAACTCAAGGAGATCGGACCGGTTGCGAGAAATTTTGTAAAGCTACAATTAAATGAAGTGGGGATCCAGATGTGGTACCAGTAAATAGCGACGCTTCGGTGCCTGTTATTTCGACGAAACTATGGCAGAAGCCGATAATTTTTGTCACGAGATAGCGTACACTGGTTGTTCCTGGACATGCGATCTGCTGCGACAACTCGCCTACTGGCGTGGCATGAAGTAGGATGTAGGAACATACGTGCTTTCGTGCAAGAAATGTCAGCTCATGAAAAACGACTGCCGAGGAGCACAACAACCAGCGATGTGCATTCCGGTATCGGAAATTTTGGAGCTGTGCTCGATCTATGTGATGGGACCATTTCCATTGACCAGGCGGGGCAACCAATACACCTTGTTGATGACGGAGCACGTCACGCCCTGGATTGGGGCGACGGGAATCACGGAGCAATGAGCGACAACCATTACCCATGCGTCATGAAACTTAATAGCGGATCACGGAATCCCAAAGACCTTTTTCACAGATTAGGGTCGGGGCTTCCAGAGTGAAGAATTCCAGAACTGCTTGGAGAAACCTGTTATCAGAAAAGTGCGAAAAACTCCGTACCCTCCGCAGGCAAATGGCTTGACGGAACGTAGCAACAGAACAATTAAGGAGTGTCTAGCGGCAAATGGTGGTGACTGGGAGGAAGCTTTGCTACTGCTGTTGCTGACCCACCCAGCATCCAAAAAGGCTTCCACATAGGAAGCGCCATTCCAATTGATGTACGGTCGAGCGCCTTGCCTACGTATCCATCAAGAGAGTGGGATGTGACCAACGTACCAAATATCTCCCAAAAAGCACAGGATAACAGGAAAGCAGCCAACCGTAACCTGAATGCAACTCAGGCGCAGAGGATGAGAAGTCCCAGACCAACAATGTTGAGACGACGGTGGAGTTTCCGATCGTTTCGAAGGTGAAATACTGGGACCATCAACGCACTCTCACTTGTGGCTCAGGGGAGGTGAAACTCCTACCGAAGTGGAAGGGACCGTACGAGGTGATCAACCGGCGAGGCGCAGTTTATACAATCGCTCGACAAGGCGATTCACAGCGAGTAAATGCCAGTGAGTTAAAATAGAAGCATGAGTTAGTGGAGTAACCCCTTTCGCACAGTTTGTATCCCCGACGGTCAGGAAGACTTCTACTGAAAGCAGCTAAGTCGAGTTTGGTGGACTGAAGACAAACACTACTGCGTCAGTTATCAGTAGTGCAGAATGGTCAGGATGCGAAGGGTAACCAGCCGACAGCACGCCGTAATGACTCCTCCAAAGGAGTGGCACACTTTATAAACGCAATTTCCTGCCCTCGAGGAATGGGCGCGCAGGCAGTGCACGCCACACAACTACTAGACATAGAAGGAAATGGCTCCATGCACTTCTAACAAAGTTTATCGGAACGGATGCACCCAGTTTTAGCTACATTTGGCACCAAAGTAACCATTCCCAACGAGTTTTTTGCCCTGCGGTCAGTAGTGGGGGTTTGCAAGTCAATTAATGGTTTGATTGATCTCGGTCAATGAGTTTCACGCTGAGACGTTAACGAGTTCGGGGGACTCACTTGCGGGTTTATTACTAGGGATTTTCCAGACTGCTTTTTGTACTTGTTGGCTCGACTCTGCAGGCGGCCGTGATTTTGCTAATCGCCGGTTCTCACTAGTTTATTTCGAGCTCCATGTGATCTATTGATAGCTAAACAGCGCCAGCGCCATCTTTAAATTTTGAAGATTACGAAAGTTGTGGTTCAGCAACAGTTTCCATCATCGTTGTTCTTTCGACTTACTCCCTATGCTTATTCTTCGGGGCCATAATTGGTAGTCAATATGTCAGTGAAACACTATCCACGTTTTACACAACTCCATTTAAACTTCAAGCAAACGGATTCGATCAGTGTATTCGGAGGTAGAGGCTCATCATCAACTTCCACTTTCGAATTCCGTTCGGCAATAAGTGCCCATGTGGAATAATACTAGTTCAAGTCTACCGTGGTGATGGTAGCCGACCTAACTTTCTGCAATTTTCGGCGTGAGACCAGTTCACACGATGGGCGCTCGATGACTATACAATGCGATGATGTGAATAATGATTCCCAAGATGGTGCCAACGTGGTTCTGAGTGACATGGTCACTTTCCGTCGTCACATGGTGTTGGAGAGCAGAGAAGCAACAACGATCGTATGAGAGGATAGTTACGAGGGTGAACATATGTACTGGCTACGTCTAATTGTTGCCCAGACAGAGTCAATGTGATCATTCGAGATGAGCTTAAAACAGCCCTGATTTTTTGCGACGTAGCCGTTTCGGACAGGCACCTAAGTTGACGAAGGGTATGTCTGGTTTCAAATATCTGCGATGTTGCACCCAGGCCAAGGGGCTCCAATGACAGTGGTAACTGAAAGGTTTCGGAGTGGCTTGCTCTCGTCCCTGCACTTCACGACCGACGGTTTCGTCCTGGTTTGGACTCAGCATGTAGAGATAGACGAGCCGGGAATGGAACTAGGCGCATAGTGTTTGGCGGCTATCGCCATGATCACTAGGCCATTGAGTTCCGCGAGCAGTGCTTAACACAACGGTTAGAAGTTGAGGTTCGGGTTTTGGAGCATCCGCAGTGTGTCTTGGATTGCGACACGCAAGCTCAACTGCGGCAGCGGTTGACTTTGAAATCAGCCCCTTCCAATACGGTCAATGGGACCGTCACCACTGTAACAAACACCGTTCGCGGAGATCAATGGCCTAGTGAGCATAGCGATAGCCGCAAAGTTCCACACTCAGCTTGGCTATCTCTACCTGATGAGTACAAACCAGGAGGAAACAGCTGGTCATAGAGTGAGGGATGGGAGAAAGCCACACCGAAACCCGGCAGTTCAGTGACGGTCGCAGTGACTGTACTGGCAGAGGCTAAGTTCAAAGTCAACCGAGGCCACAGTTGAGATTGCGTGTCGCAATTCAGGACACACGGCAGATGCTCCCATCCCAGTGGTTGCTGCTATTCTACCAGCAGTATTGTTGCATTCTACAAAGTGAACCAGCCACCTTTAGATGGTGCCATCCGTCAGTCAAGTGCTGTAGTATGGTTGCTTCCTTAGGGGTTTCTACGATTAGATGCACTATTACCGGACATTGCAAATTAGCCAAAGGAAAAGCCGTCGGATAACTAGCTCCTATTCTACTGCAACGCCGGATTCTTCCTACGCCGTCCTCCAGCCCTATCACATGGGGTCAATACAATACACTTGTCACATGGTATTGAGCATGTGTGAGCTCCGCCAAATTTCCTAGCCTCTGCCCTCGCACCAGCTATTTGCCAGTACAGATGAAGTATACAAACAGAGCAGAACTCATTCGGGCTCAATGCTACCTGTCCACAAATGTTGCTTGATTGATAGTTGGTGCCATCGTGTTTACGAAAGTGTGGACCACCATTTGCGGTCGTGGGGTGAAGGCGTCAGCGGCGACACAACAGATTTTCTGGCGACGGAGGTTCCGGTAATCATGTCGATTTCGTTCAAACAAATGCAGACGCTTCTTCAACAGCAACAACTCTAGTTTGAAAAATCTCAACGACAGTTGATTGAGTTGTTATCTCAGAAACTGAACATCCAAAGCGAATCCCCGACGACAACCGCACGGCCATCTGTGGACGCCCTTGCGGCTTCAATCACAGAATTTGTTTTCGATGGATCGAGCGGATTGACATTTGAATCCTGGTTCCTAAGGTATGAAGATATTTTTCGAATGAAACTTGCAGACCAAGGCGATGCCTGGAAAGTTCGTTTGTTGTTGAGAAAACTTGGCGCAGTCGAACATGAACGTTACACAAATTTCTTGTTGCCGAAGAATGCAAGAGACTTCAGCTTCGACGAGACGGTGAAAACGCTGATGCAGATATTCGATGAGCAGGCCTCTCGGTTCAGTATTCGCTACAATTATTGGAAGTTAGTCAAACACGATGCCATTGATTTTATCACACATGCCGGGATCGTAAATCGCGGATGTGAACGATTCAAACTGGGTATGATGACACCTGATCAATTCAAGAGTCTTATTTTCGTGTGCAGTCTCCAGTCCCACGCTGATGCCGATATTCGAACACGTATTCTCCACAAACTCGAACAAGAACCACAGTTGGCGATGCAAGAGATTACAGCCGAATGCCAGCGACTGATTAACTTGAAGCACGACACAAAAATGATTGAAACTGCTGACCACAGAACAGAACCCCAGATTTGTCACACAGCTACCCGTGGTAAAGTGATGAATCGGAGTCGGTCAACTCAGAAGCCCCCGACCGCATGCTGGAATTGTGGCGCTTGGCATTTTGTGAGAGACTGGATCTACAAAGGGCATCAATGTCACAAGTGCAAGCGGTTTGGTCATAAGGAAACCCACTGTCGAGTTGCGCACATCTTCAGACGTTCATTTCGCTCGAGATTGCGCACAAACATCAAATTCAAAAGGGCTAAATTTCATGAACCGGCCATAAAGGTAGTTCTCGCTACATTTCGCACGGAATTAGCAGGCAAGATAAAGTATTTAACAGTAACAGTTAATGATATTCCAGTCACCTTGCAACTAGATACGGCGTCCGATATCACAATCATTTCGCGATCCACTTGGAGGAAGCTTGGAAGACCATCATTCAAGCGCGCAACTCTGACGGCTCAGAATGCAACCGGGGAACCGTTGTGATTGGATGGAGAGATTGAATGTGAGGTCAGTTTCAATGAACTACAACTACGCTGCACGATCTACCTAGTCTCATGCACCGACGTCAATCTTCTCGGAATCGATTGGATTCAAAAGCTGAACTTGTTCAATGTACCACTGAATTGTGTCTGTGCTGAAAGGAATGTCACGGTGCACCATTCAGCCATACCGACTCCTCCGGGTCAAAGCATCTCTGAACAGCTTCAAACGAAGTATGCGTGTGTATTCCAGTTGGAACTTGGACACTGTAAGAAAATGCAGGCAAAACTTACTCTGCTTCCGGATGAAAAACCAGTGTTCCGACCCAGGCGTCCTGTCCCTTATGCTTCCCAAGCATTAGTTGAACAGGAGCTTAATCGATTGCAGCAGGCCTGAGTGATCGAGCGAGTCAATTTTTCACCGTGGGCTGCGCCTATTGTTGTGATCAGGAAATCGAGCGGTTCTGTTCGTTTGTGTGCAGATTTTTCAACGGGCCTGAATGCTGCACTGGAACCCCATCAGTGTCGGCTTCCACTCCCTGAGGACATGTTCGCAAAACTGAACGGAGGCAAGTATTTTGCTACGCTTGATTTTCAGACGCCTATTTGCAGTTAGAAGTTGAACCGGAAAGCAGAAAGCTTCTAACAATCAACACGCATTACGGTCTCTACCAGTACAACCATTTGCCATTTGGAGTCAAAACGGCACCGACAATCTTTCAGCAAGTCATGGATGCCATGCTGACGGGTGTAACTGGAGCGGCAGCCTACCTGGTTGACATCATCATAATGGGCTCGACGCAAGCTGAATTATTCCAACGATTGAATGACGTGCTACAAAGAATCAAAGATTACGGTTTCCGCTTACGAGCGGACAAGTGAAGATTTTTCCTGAAGTCAATTAAATTCCTGGGTTTCGTGATTAACGAGAACGGCCGACGACCCGATACCGAAAATATCGAGGTGATAGACCGGTTACCGGCTCCATCAGATGTCACATCTTTACGGTCATTTCTTGGGATGGTGAGCCACTATAGTCAATTCCTACCATGCATGCATCGCTTGCGTCATCCTCTAAACCACCTGCTGATGAAAGAAGTCGAATGGAAATGGTCTGCACAGTGTCAACAGTCGTTCAAGAAACTGAAATCTTTGCTGAAGTCGGACTTGTTGCTTACGCATTATAACCCGGAGCTGGAGATTATCGTTGCCACGGATGCTTCAAGCTATGGAATTGGTGCTGTCATTTCACATCGTTTTCCAAATGGATCCGAAAAACCTATAGCACATGTTGCACGAGCGCTGACGGCATCCGAGAAGAATTATAGTCAGATTGAGAAAGAGACGTTGGCTATCATCTTTGCCGTGCAGAAGTTTCGTGAGATGGTATATGGTCGACGGTTCACCTTGATGACTGATCACAAACCGCTTCTGGCAATCTTTGGATCCGAAAAGGGGATTCCAGCATATACGGCTATTGGACTTAAGCGATGGGCAACTCTGCTCTTGGGTCATGATTTCAGCATGCGATACTTGTCTACGGATTCTATAGGGCAAGCGGACGCCCTTTCCAGATTAATCGATACCGGTAAGCGTGAGTCAGAAGACGCAGTCATTGCCTCCATCGCAGCTGAAACGGATGTCAACTACATGGTACATGACGCCGTGAATAATTTACCGGCCACTGGCACAATGGTGAAGCAAGCCATTGAACAGGATGCATTGCTGCAAGAGGTATTAACCTACACAAGACGGGGCTGGCCAAAGAAGTGCCCGAAAGAAGCTTTGACACAGTTTTTCACACGACGCAACTCTTTGTCTGAAGTTGCTTCCTGCCTGTTTTTTGCAGATCGCATTGTCATTTCAGAAATACTCAGATCACGCGTGTTACGGCAACTGCACAAGAGCCATCCAGGAATCGCTCGCACGAAGGCGCTTGCGCGCAGCTACGTTTCTTGGCCCATGATGGATAGCCAAATTGAAGAGATTGGCCGATCGTGCTCCAGATGCATCAGTGCCTCCAAATTACCGGTAAGTTCTACATTACAAGTTTGGCCAAAGCCAGCATCGCCCTGGTTGCGCATACACATAGATTTCGCAGGAGCAGTCGAAGGAGTGCATTTCCTCGTTATTATTGACGCCTACAGCAAGTGGCCGGAGGTAATCGCTATGCAAACCACGTCGGCCAACAGCACAATTATTGCGATGAGACATGTCTTCAGTCAGCACGGATTGCCAGTAACAATCGTGTCAGATAACGGGGCACAGTTTACGTCCTGTCAATTTGCTGCATTTTATGCACAGAATGGGATCGAGTATTTGAGGACGGCCCCGTATCATCCGCAGTCAAGTGGCCAAGGGGTAAGGTTTGTTGATACTCTGAAACGAGCATTGTGAAAGTCAGAAGAGGAGGGATCGCTGAACGAAAGATTGGAACGTTTCCTGTTGACATATAGATTTACCCCGAATCCTAATACACCAGATGGCAAATCACCAGTTGAAGCACTTATGGGTCGAAGATTGAGAACCACACTAGATTTGCTGACCCCCAAACGTCCATCTCTACAACTAAGGAATTCAGTGATGGAGCGTCAGTACAACAGACGGTATTGAGCAAGAACAAGGATTTTCAAAGTGGGCGATCTTGTGTTTGTGACTGCTAATCAAGGACGGCGGATCACATGGATACCAGGACGAGTTGTGCGGCGCCGAGGCAAGGTGATGTATGATGTTCAAGTTGGTACACAGGTGTGGAGACTCCACGTAAATCGGTTGAGGTCACGTTATACACATGGTATCGTCGTTTCGAAAGCCAACCGACTTGACGTCAATGAATTGCTGGACACTGGCAAGCCTAGTACTCCTGCAGGTGGTGACGTTCGTCCAATGGGATGCGTACAAAATGAAGCTTGCCACGGGCCAAAGAGAACAAGAAGATTCGTGCAGCCTCTCCAAGTGGATCCGCGATGAAAGAGTTATGTGAACCCCAGGTAACCCGTTTCTTTTTAAAGAGAGGGAGGTATTAGGGGAACAGCTATTAGCCATTCATTTATTGTGAACGAGCTTAATAGCTATTCTTTACTCTTCCTATTTGCTATTTCTTGACTGTTGTTTAAACGCTATACTGGGTTAGCCCGATTGGTACACCCACGTCATTGTTACTGGACGCTCATCGTCATGTCCTTCTCAGCAGTGCCGTTTGCAAGAACATATTCTATTGGTTTTTTTCTTATCATCACTGTTCTACTTAGTTTTTTTAAGGGAATATTTAGTTGTCATACAATTATTGTACTAGTTTTCAACTGTTGGGTCTGCATGCCTTATTCTCGTTTGTTTCGAGGCACATTATTGTGTGTGAGTTTTAATCGTGACTTCTACTTTCTATGAATGTTGTTTAAACGTTTCATTTCGCCATTCTGATTGGCCAGTGCCCGTCACTGTAAATGGTCGTTCGCTTTACGCTTGGATTCCAATGATGCTATTTTTAAGGACATATGCGATTCGCTCTTGTGTACGCGGTTGCTTATTCGCCGTTGCCTTTGACGTTTTTCCTTCAGTTGGTTGGCTCAAGTGTACTTTAGTAGCTTCCCTTCATTTTGCCTTCAAACTATATAAGCAACTGTGATTTCATATATATATATATATATATATATATATATATATATATGTCTCATTCTGGCTCGTCTTGGACTTCTACTTGCGGTCGTGGGGTGAAGGCGTCAACGGCGACACAACAGTGTTTACGAAAGTGTGGATCACCATTTGAAGATAACTAGCCTACACGAGCTCTGCTGCAGTTTCCTGGTGACGAAACAGGAGCAGAGAGAGCGACGTGTTGTTGGAAGCAGTGTGCCGGGTCTAATCATCCCTTTTGAATTTCCGGAACCTACAATCATCCGCCCATCCGTCAGCCAGCCCTCCTGACTTATTCTGTTAACCCGCTTACAAGTCCAAAGCCGCCCAAAGTAGGCAGGTCTGCAGAGCTGAATTTTACTGACTGAGTCGAAACTCTGAAGTGACTTATTTCCGCTGTCCGAAAGTGCTGCACCCGTGATGGATGCAATCTACAGGAGGGCGCACACGGAGTTACGACCTCGATGTGTGAAAAGGCGACTATTATTAGGAACAGGGGGATAAAGATTGCTCCCCATGCTTCGTATATGCGCGCATGTGAACAGAGAACGTAGGTACTCATCAGTCTAGCTCTCAGCTTTAGTTCAGATGGACTTAACCAGTACAGTACCCAGAAGTAAACGGGTGCGTTGTACGCGTGGCTGTATCTCAAATTTATTTAGTGTTATGTCGCTTCATCGACCCCAAGGATATTGAAGCAACCAACTCCACAGCATTACTTCGGTAAGTTCTGTATCTCGAAGAACTTACATTATCGAATCCAATAGACAATAGAATCCAATAGACAACTGAGAGATGCGCCATAAGTAATCATAGCACTTATCATATGTCTTCGTAAATTTATAACATAATCTACCAGACAACCGCTTTCTACTTCACAATGCTGACAACACCTGTTTCCGGATTTGTCTGTCGACACAACGGTAAACAGCTACAGTACGCCGGTGTCTATAGGGCCACCAGGAGCGGCTTGCGCAGCATCGTAACAGCTCGATCCACACATTTCTTATGTAGTGCGAACCCGAAGGAATAAAACTGTACGTAATGTGCATGGGAGTCATGATTCCTTGGGAATTGGTTCACATTCTTCCAACATGCGCACTATGCAGTTGCGTGGTGGGAATCCTGCATACCGTATATATATATATATATATATATATATATATATATATATATATACGCATTTGGGTACTGATTCATCTCTTCTGTGTACGATGCTTTGTAACCATGCGAAAGCGGTTCATCCAAACCGGGAATGAAAGCTCGAAAATACGTCAGCATTGCATGACCACCTTGTGTTTAATATGCCGTATGTTATAATGTTAAATAACCATTTTCCCGTTGCGTCAGCCAGGGAAAACTGAAATCTATTTACATGTACACTGGTATACGCGCTCCACTGCGACCTGGGTATGGCGCAGAGTACAGTGAACTGTTGTTGTCACAATGTACATTCTTCCTCGTTGATATAGACCTTCAGACAACAGTGGGAAACTAGCAAGTTACCCATTTTCCGCAGACTACGGATCTGGGACTCACCCACACGTGAATGGAGCGCCAAGTTAAAGCATTCCGTGTGGGATTTTCTTTAGATGCCAATCGATCCATCGAGGCACGCAGGTCCCATGAGACCGACTGATGTGGTAACCATGAATAGAAGAAGTAACTTTGGATTTGGGCTCAGGAACAGCAGCAGTTTGGTACAACGGAATCCAGTGATAGCGCTGTTGCCCCATTAACGCAGGTTACACCTAAATAGCTCCACAACTTCATCCAGCAATAGGCAGGCGAAGCGACTACACTACAATAGTAGTCGCCACTGACAGCAATTACCAAGTCTGTTACCTGCCTTTGCAGACGAATTATCATGCTGATCCCAATCATGTAGAAATCACTACTTTTCCTTGATTCTTCGTACTTCTTACTACGCCGCTTCGGAGCTGGTGCTGACAACGCAAGACCGAAAGCAGCACATTATCCTCTTCCGAGTCCAACGGCAGTTACAAGGAGCCGGTCCAACTGCGAGCGCACGCATTGACACTGAAATGTCCAAGACAGTAGACGGGCCGCGATCTTAAGCTGGTCCAAACGGATATCATTTCAACTCGGCTCTGGTCAATTGAATAGTTCCACCGATCAGCAAATGAAGTCAATTGCCTCTATAAACTGTGATGAGCAGCATAATGTCTAGAGTCTCGAACTGTGATCCCGCTGGGATGGATAATCAAGCCAGGATGAATGACAGACGATTTCAACTACCATATCACACACGCACATACGTGAAACTGAACGCGGTACAACGTGCCTGACACAATTCCCATCTAATTCCTACTTCAGTGTAGAGTAGATTTATCTGGCGTTTTATGCAATATGGAGGTTTTCTTTTCTTTCTGCTGTGTCATTGCAATTCACCCGCATTGCTTCGGGGTTCCCCACGCCGTCAGATGGGAACAAAACTCCGTCAGCAGGACAATGGAGGCCGGACAACTGGAGTAAACCCACAAGCGTACCAGACGAGAGGCACTTATGGGGATTAAGTCCTAATCATCCAAACCCATGATTCCTTCCGCGTGTTGCTGAAACAGGAGGAGTGACAGCGCCAATTCACTCACGCAGCGCGGCGATTAGTTCAGCCGGGCAGTTGTGAGAGGGAGATCAGCCAATTGCACTATTTTTATTTAGCAGTTCAGGGATTAGAGAGAATTAGACGGCATACTTAAATAGGTAATAACGAACAGATCGAGGGTTGCGCCAACTGTTTGGAGTCTTTAGGGTTCAGGGGTGGATAGATGAAATGGATTAATACACCATGCGTTGAAGTGTAAAGTCTTACGTTCATCCTGAATATAATTTGATTAAGTTGTGACATGCTAAATCTCAGGCGGGGCTACTCACTTTCATGGGACGCAGATCGAGTTTCAGTATTTACGTAAGAACAAGATTCAACAATTCAGAGGCAAGTGTCTCATTCTACTTAAGGTGTAGCTTAAGGTGTCACGGCCAGGCCTTCAAATTGGCCGTTGCTGTCGCCTCTTGGATCATTGTTTGTTTTACACAATCTACTGCGGACATATAACGTTTTGTTTAACTCAACCAAATCCTAGTTATCAATGTTATCCTACTCCGCCGATTTTTTTGAAATCAGTTCGAACTGCGGTACGTAAAATGTCTTTTGTCTACTACGGGCAAAAAGCTAAGAACACTTAAATGAATTGTGAGAAAGCATAATGCCGAAGTGAGAATACATCGCGCTGGTTGGAAAGTTGATCTCCGGCGCTGCTCTTTCAAAAAATGTAATTACCACTCTTCCTTTCCAGCAATGTGCGTTCTTTGCTAGGATCAGGTACTGACCTCACAGCTCTCATACAGCGAAAGGAATATATAAACACAGGTAGTATTACATTACAAGAAAACTGATTGTACCCTAATATTGAAGTTGGAGTCATTAGCATCAGTGGATACCGTGCGATTAGGTCCTTTCGCCAAGGCAAACCAAGAAATCGTGGTGGCGGCGTCATCACCTACGTTAACCAGGTCTGGTGCAACTCAGTCAATCAACTATTCATTCAGTCTATAATTTCTATTAGCAGTCATTTACTTGAATGCAAGCCTACCTTTCTCAGTGACTTGCAATCCTCTGTTATTGGAAACTTCTACGTTGCCCCTGATACATTATCATCCGAACTGCAGTTTTTAGTTGAGCAATTTTTTTTGCATCGCTGCCGAAACTACAATGCTCCATCTTCGTTGTCGCCGGTGACGTTAATAAATGTGATACAACGTTCTTCAAGTCACCTGCTTTGTCATATTTAGCATCTTTCCCGACCAGATGAAACGCACAGCTTGATGTTGCTTACATAAAAAAGTTCGTTTGTTTTCCATACAAAGGTGTGCACCACTAAGCAACGCGCACCATTGTAGGCTCAAGATTTGCTCGACCATCTACAGTAAAACTAACAATTCCCCATTGACGAAACCATAATTCAGGACTATCCGACGTTCGTTGTTTGCGCGCTGGGGGTGTGGATGGAAGGAGGGGTGGCCAAGCGATGACTTGGTCGAGAGGAATGAAGGCCCTCTCTTCTGTGCTGGTCTCGATTGGAGCGTCTCGGCTCCCTGGTTGGGGTCCGAAAGTCGATGAACACGTTTGCTGGGATGCACTTGCTGATATGGCTAGGAGCTGACCTCAGTGGCTTTCGTGCTGTGAGTTTCTTTGTCCCACTTCATCCTTCTTAACCTCTCCTCCAACCATGATCATATTATTTAGCTTTGTGTTATTTTTACGTAGTAATTTTCTGCTGCATAGTAGCCGGCTGGTAGCTTACCGGAACGATGGGCATCCGTTAGCGGTAGGTCAGCTGCCTTGCACCTGTTGCCTTTTTTCCCTCCTTTTTCCTTTTATGTATTGAGGTACAGTAGCTGAGGTGTTTCTTACCTCTAGCTAACGTGTATAATGAATGCGTGAATTGAAACGGTACTGGGAAAATGTAACTGCCGGGATCTCTGGAGGGTCTTGAATCAAATCTGTGGTAAAAGGACCATCGGAGATACTGGAATCGTGGATGTTGACAAACTCAATTCCGAGTTTAGTTCCTCTACGTCGAGCGTTTTTCCATTACTCACCTTTACTAGCTCAGAACCAACCTCAAGTTGATGTCAACAGCGAACTCAAGAAGCTAAATATAAATAAAGCTGGTGGCCCTGATGGCTTATTACCCGTGCTTTTAAAGCAGTGCGCCGATTCCCTTACATTACCCCCGACTGTTATTTTTAACGAGTGTCTCACGACCGGTGCCGTACCCGATATCTGGAGGTCAACCAGAACAACGCTAATTCCCACTAAGGAATATCACAAGTATCTAGCTATTGATTATACTCCCGTGCTCTTAAAAGTCCTCGTAAAGCTATTAGTTCCACAGATTTCCACAGTCACTCGTGCTGATGATGTCTACCAATTTGCATTTAGACGCTAACGCACCACGCTTGATACTGTCTCGTACCTTGTGCATTCAATAGCCTTTGGTCTAGATAAGAAGTGCAGGTCAGCACGACTTTCTTTTCTTGACTACTCTCATGCAAGTGAGTGTCTTGATTGATCAGTCCTACTCAACCTACTTTCTTCGATATTTGGTATTCCTAACTTGTTTCGTGACTATTTCACTGATCGCATGCACTTTACTCAGTTAAACGGCAAAAGCTCCTCTGTGCTGCTCGCAGACTGTGGTGTTTTGGCACGGCCCGATCCTTCCACCACTTTTATTCTCCTTATAGGTTGTAAGTCTCCCCAAGCCATCAACCTTCATTGGATGTAAATATGCTGACGATGTTATCTTGAGGTGCAGTTCTCTCACCACAGAGAAGTCTACGCTTCACTGTGGTTTAGACGAACCCATGAGTTGGTCATCAACCAGGTCCCTTAATCTTAACGTCCTGAAATGTTCTGATGTAAAATTTTCCTTTCTCCGCTCTGCTTAAATGGCGAGTAATTTCGGATGCCCCTCCGGTATTAATTTTGAAGGACAAAATCATTGCTATTTCATCCATACTCAAAATTCTTGGTGTCTATTTTTCACAAAACCTCTCTTGGGCTATGCACGTTTTGAAAACCTTTCACAAGAGTAGAAGTTTAGCTTTTTATGCTTTCCTACTTATGAAGTTTCTTATGCCGCGACGAGTAATTTTGAGATTTTCAACTGCATGTATACTACTCCACTGGTTGTACTGTGCCCCAGTAATCTTCCCTGGGCTAATGCAGAAGGACTACGTCTTGATTATGCGATCGATTAAACATATTTCCAGATCTGCTGACTTGTCGGGTGCTTCCACAGTTGACTTTTTGCTCATAAGCAGTTTGACGCTTCTATGAATTTTTCTTCTATGGTCCTAAGTGACCGCTCTCATCAGGTACAAGATGCCCTCTCACAAACTTTATCAGTCTTTAACACGCTTAAAATTTGCGATTTTATTTTCTTGCACTTCTTCGTATGGTAACACAAGCTTGTCTTATTTGTCACGCTTTCTTGTCGACCCTATGAAAATCACGAATGTTTTGCGCATGCGGTTTCATAAATGACAACGACATACCTTTGGCTATTTAATTTTTCAATCTGTATTTATGTATTTCTCGCTGGTCCCATTCATTCAGTGTATCCGCAGTGATAGTGTACACGCTGTTTATGCACCTATTTAGGTGTCGACGACTTGAAACAATTTGAGTTGATGTGTAACAATGCCATAGTAACTTTTACTGCGGTTTGTAGAAGCGAAGCTTCGCTTTTCACGCCCATACATTGATGGCCGCCACAGACGGGATTGTGTTATTTCGGGAACGAGACCGCTTTTAAAGAAAAAACAAAGATTACTATTTCTCGAGACCCCTAGCTATGTTGTTACAAGTTCCACGAGTCATACTGTCCAACTATTAGGGCGCATCTTAACCAAGTGATTAGGTGATGGTGTCTGTCTGCCTAAGGCGCTGAAGTACAATTTAACAAATACCATGCCGCTACTGAAATACGATGCCGTGTTGCTGCCACAAAACAACCAGTGACAATATTGTACCGAACGGATCAGTCCACAAACTGGTCACGAAGCAAGGAGGCTGAGAAAACGACGAGTAAAAGTAATCCAGGATGAAATAGGCATATCTTCATACAAGGAACCAAATGCAAGAATTCCCATTCCTGTATGACTGTACCACATCTGATAAGGTCTTTTCAGCAACCGGTGGGGCCCTACTAAAGCATTCCATCCTAGAATACGGTATGCACCAACCTCATCAAGTCTCTCCGTTAATGTCTCTATAACTTTGTGCCGTTTCCTCGACTGACCAATTCGTTTCACCCGACTAAGTGCAGCAATCGCATGTAATGCCCTCCGAGGAAGGCGATCAACCAGCAATCATAGGCTGCCCAAGTTCAGTGGACATTTCAGTCAAGTCAACGTAAGCATTATATATCCAAATAGATACCTTCGCAGTATTGTACACTATCTACTGCGAATGTACTAAATAAGCAACATGAACAATTTCTAAATAGGTAGACAAAGTGAGAAGGATACACGGTTATCACTTGATTAAGTAACCACGGTATGATGATAAACAGAATCTTCGGGATTTTCATCCAATCAAACAGGGAGTTTTCTTACAACTTTTCTTCCCAACTCGTTTTAATTGCCGTAAAACTTTGTGCCCAAAGACAATAGACAGGGGATCGTGCGCGATATTCCAGCGTTTATATTCAAGAGCTGGCCAGAGTAGATTGGTCCTGGGGACATTGGAAATCGCTTGAATAAAGCATCTGTCGGTTTATTCTTGCAAAATTGATATAGCCACAGTAAATAATGTAAACTGGAGTTCAGTATCACAGGGCATCTTTGCAAGCATCAACCGGCGGAATTCGGCATTGCTCACCCGGTGTTCCCGCTAGGTGCGTGCTGCACTCCGCAAATATCGATGATCAGTGCCAATCAAAATCCTTATATTTTCAGCGCGAAGTGAACGTGTTTCTTATCCACGCCGTAGCCGCGGCAGTATCGCTAGTCAGTACTCCGTCCTTGGGTGACACACTGACATCCAGCCGTCTCTGTAGATGCTTGAGGCCCTTACTGACCACATAAGCTAGGCAGATGGGTGAAACTCCTCCCCAATTAACAGATCGCTTTTTGTGTTCCGATCGATCACTTCCAGTGGCGTGCCAGCTGATGACTAGCAATTAGAAGGTGCTGTCGAGATTGGTTATCACGAGCCACGGTCTGTCTGGCGATGCACATGACTCGTGTGTGAATAAATGTCCATGTTATCAAGCAAATCAGTGACTTGGTTGTGTGCACACATTACAGTCGTGTCCTCTGCGTGTTCCTGTTCTTACTTGCAATAGGTGCGAAGTACATACTGTAACACGCAGCATTACGCGTTGGCCATTTCAACTGTGCGTGCAAAACTGCTGGATCCAACACAGGGAGAACCATGTCGTCCCCGTACCCATGGTTTGTCAATGTTCACCTGACAGAACCTCCAAATCAGGTCACTGAGAAAAAAGACACATTTGTTAACCTTTCGAACACAAGATGGAAGCGAAAGGGTGATATGGAACAAGCATGACCCACCCCAGTTGTAGTGGTGAACTCGGAAGACTGTTTCCTGCAAACCCTTATCTGGTCCCGGGAGAATTGGTACAGAGAATCTCGAATAGAAAGAAGTTTCCTTGGCATCTGCTTCAAGGGTATGTAACAGGACAAACAAGTGTGTTCAACAGAGTTAGAAGCCGCTTTTAATTTAAGGAAGACAATCATGCTTGGTCATTTGTATGCTTGACATTGGTCCAGCAATTGATAGAGAGCGAATATACAACCACAAATAAACAAAACGCTAATAAACGTTCCGTCATTTCATTTCTGGTTGGTAATTTGCACCTCTATATTTCATAAGGAGCTCGAAAGCACGATCGGACGTTGGTGTCAGATAAGTAGGTCTCTGGGCCTCGAAGAATTTCGAGCACATGCAGTGCCGATCAGTCTCCACCTCTTGGCATATCACCATGAACAACCGCTTCACAACTTATCTATCAATGTATGTTAGAATGGGCAATTTGTTTAGAGCACTGTATATAAGGAGGCCATTTGAGGAATCTGTCCTTTGCCCCCTACTCGTCATGCTTGTAGGAAAAAAAGAAAATGCTGGCACACATCCGCTCTCTTCCATTGTCTAACAGGGTACGTGGTGGGCAACAGATAACTAGCAGTACTGAGCCTAAGTCCACTTCGGAATGTGATCTCTGTGAAAGCAAGCAACTACGACAGACACGAGGTCAACGCACTCTCCTTCTGATGAGATTGCGAAAGGCATTCTCGACCGGATTGTTAACACGCTGTTGGGTCGGTCTCGGTCGCATCAGTATCTAAACACACACACATGGCGGACAGTGCAAACCCAAAGATGTGGCTTCCCCCATAGCTGCAGCAAATTTGTCCCACATGTATCAAGAACACAGCTGCATCAACCTTCACTCCATTAACAACAAAGAATTCCACGTTCGACTGCTTCATCTAGTACAAATCTACTGCCTGGGGTGGCCTAGCGCCATCTGTTCAAAGTGCGGCTACGAACGCCAAGACGAATTAATTAATCGAGTACAAACTCGCATTCAACGGCTTCCGCGCATTAAATACACTGCCAAAGGGTGTGAAGCTAGGGTGCTGGTGCACGTGATCAAATCGATTACATCGTCACTGGTGGTGTGTATATTCATCCCGGATAACACACCGCGTTGTGTGGATCAGTGTATCGACTATCTGACGTGAGTGTTACCCGCTAGATACACCAGCACGTTTGATTGCTTGTGTCACCAAGCCGTGCACAGTTGCTGTGCCCAAACACTCTGACTGGTCTGCTAGCTCACGACGCATATGTCGGCACAGTGCTTGCCATTCCTATATCGCAGTGTGGGTTAGTGATGTTCGGCTGATCGTTCTTCTGTGCCCTCTAGGAACTGTCACCAGAAAGTGAATGCTCAGACAATGGACGAGCGATGAGTAAGATTGGGTAAAATGACGTATGGTTTATCATGTACCTTATAAGTGTCCGTGTACCTAGTTGCCACATTTCGAGTGCCCTCAAGTTCAACCTGCCGACGCTGAGAAAGTAATGGATAGTAGTACAATCTACCGTTCCGGACACGACAGATGAGGGAATTGTGCTCACAACGATAGCTGCCGAAGAGACTGTGTGCGAATTGATTGTCCCCAAAAATGATGTGACAGTGCCGGTTCAAACCCATCTGCGGATGACCTCTATAGTTGGCAAAGCATCAAGAAAGTCGACGAAAGCATGGCCGCCCCGACTGGACTTACGAGTTTTAAGCTCAGAACATTCTCTAGTTTAATATTGACAAATGTAAAAGGTCAAGCATGCGCCACCAGAACACATATGAGCTCGGTTAGGAGCAAATCTTATGCAGCATAGTTAAAATACAAGTGAACTCGAAGTGCTCAGATGGTCATGGTCATTTGATGTCGGTTGGAAAACGAGCCAGTACTCTGGTCGGTTGAGGAGGTCCTTCAGCCCGTTCGACACTACGATCCTTTTGTAAATGCGTATGTGAGACGACATGGGAAAGATGCTGTCCAGGTCCAGCAACACTGGCAAAGGCAGGACGTTGCTTCTGACGCTCCACAATTTAGCTGGGTAAACATGTCAATGGCCCACTGCATATCTCTCACCAACTTAAGCTGCGTCCTAAGGGTTTTCAGTGGACAGTATCCTCGTCTACGAGACGTCCTTACCTTGATGTGTCAGATCCATAAGGAACCCAACAACTCATGCTATCACTTAACGAAACCGAGTCACAGCATCTCCTCATTGTCAGACCTCCATTTAAAACTAACCCCAAAGCATATCCGGTTGGAAAGCCGCGGAAGATAGCTGACACCTATTGTGCGCCAGTCGTGGAAAGCTGCTCCGATTTCCATCATTTCCGCTCCAACATTAACGGAATTCCAATTCGATTTAATGATGTAATACCCCCTTCGACTTGGGATGCTTTAGTCCAAGTTATTGGAACTCAGCATGAAATAAGTAAACTGTGTGCACATGCGAAGCCTACGGTGAGATTACCGACAAGCGTATTTATCACCGCACTTAACTTTTGGACTTGCACTTTCACCTACATTAAATCTTAAGCAATTGCTTTTGACCCCTAATAAATCCATTGTTCTAAACCAAATCGAACCAACTCGATTGGCCTTTTATCGCCAGCACTGTGTCCAAGAGACGGCTATTTGTCTCTGGTTAGAGTGGCTGTCCCTGCTTTATCGTTATCCAGCCCAAAAAAAACGGACTGTGACATATACAAGCGACTGCTGCAAAACGATAGGAACACGCTGACAAAGGGAGTGGCTCACTTCGCGGAACCAAATAGATCAACAATTAGAGATCTGTGCTACTCTGGTAATTGCCGCCCTCAGGAGCGCCCACGTGTTCGTTGCCGCACTTCTGTCCGCGGATGCCTAAGTCTGGTGCTCGAAATACATGTTCTCTACTCTTTTCTGATAGTTTTTCCTGGAGCCAATTAGTACTCTTTCTTGGTCAACTTAAGTGGAATTCACCATCACTAGACTCGATCAAGCGGATACCAACATCCCGAAAACCACCGGACGGCTGTTAGCATATGCGGCTCCTCAGCGTATCCCATTCCCATTAAGGCCCGCGAAATCATGCACCAAATTTCTTATGTCCAAATCTCACAAACTGTTCACATTGCCATTGGTTATTTGGAACCTAAGTTTGGGACGTCGCGCACTTCGTGTCTAATCGTATCCAATGCTGAGTGCCAGAATGTATGGCGTCGAAGGATGGACTTGGTTATAATGTGGGTAGGTACTTCACTGTTTATCTGCGTATACCAGTTAACAGGGTTTGGCTTTTCGTGGCACTAACATGGCAGCTTCTCGCTCCCTTAAAAAGTCGAAAGGAAGGTGACTCGACAGCGTGTCCCCGAAAGACAAAACGACCCGACTACAGTATCGTAAAGTGTCTCTCACAGTTTGCTTGGATCCGGCGGTGATAAAATTGTCCTACTACTACTCCATATATATGGGTGGTCGCATCCGGTTTCGGATTTGCATGTCACTGTGGCCAGCCACAGGACGCCTGCGCCTACAGAGGGGCCATGAGTGGCTTGCGTTGCACCACACAGAGCTCCAACCACACACTCCATATATATATATATATATATATATATATATATATGTTTGGCGTTATCCGGAATTAACCGTCACTGTGACTGCGAACAGCCGTAGTACGCCTATGCCAGCTGAAGTACCGTAGGTGGCTTGTACTCTACCAACCGCAGCTTCATTCACACGCTCCATATCCAGTGTAAGCCCGAAGGATTAATATTGGAATTTATGTGAGCAGGAGCCACGACTGCTTCAGAGACGACTCATGATTACTCAACCTGCGTACCATTCATGTGGATTTGGGGAACACATGTGTACCGGACGTACACCGACACTGGTGAGGCATCAACCCTTTCCATACTGATTATACCCTATTTTTGCTTCTTATTCTGCAATAGCATTGAGGCGACATCGTGAAGCTTCGTAAGCGGAACGTACAATTGATAAGCACCACATGGAGCGATAGTACTGTAGCTTATTTGCTATCGAAACGCAATTGAACACCGCTGGAATAACTGTGATACAACGCATTGGTACTTCACAAGAGGGACTGAATAGGGCAGAACTCCTATCCCCATTACTATGATTAACTCAATTTAGCAAGATCGGAAATTATGGCCATCGTAAAATCCACTTGTGATATTGGTTCTTGATCCCTGATCGCTAGTACTATATAAACTGAATCAATGCAGGCACGTCAAAGCGTGGCGCTACTCTGATAATTTACTCTCCACCCGAAAGGTCTGCGTTCCACCCTACATTTCTCCTAACAGTTCCTGGCAACCATCTACATTGTTTTCTCATCTACGTCACATTATATCTTAGCCACTCAAAGAAATGAATAGAATGTTGTGTTTCTATTTCCCCAACGTGGAGCGCATGAGACTCACCGCGCTGTCTTTTAACTCAGATTAATAAACACGATGCGAAGACCAAGGAAACCTGGACCCCATTACCCTACCTAAGGTGGATACCATGGTGACTAATGCAAGTGGGCAAAACAGGAAAGATCTGTCGAAATGCAGACAACAGCAGGGACGCACCACGGGTGACGGACTGGGGATTGGTTGATTGGTGCATGGAGGCGATCACTAGCGCGCCATGTCCCAACATAGCCTGCCTTTCAGTGACAGGAGCTTCATTCAGAGGAACAAAACATACAGCCGGTTTTCTCAGGACTTAACTATGCATCGTCACGCTGCATGCGGAACTGACGGTGAAGTTGCGATGTCTTCCATTAGTTAACTGACACACTTCCTGAAGCCTTACCATCTATTCCCAATTGGCCGCGGTAGCAAACACTACATTTTCTCTTGCTCAAACATCGTCGCTGCATCATACCCCCACGTCTTGTCTCCTCTAACGCATCATGCACGTTCTCATCACCAAACACTGTAGCATGCTTTACTCCGGGTTTACCAAGCTTCTTTCGGTGTCTTCTCAATCGCATTTGGTTTCTACTTATGAACTCCACTTCTGTAATAATATCACAGGACATTTCTCCGACCACCGGCATCATTCCCTCCTTTCACTGTTCGTGGATCACAGTTACAGCTTAAGCCCGCTCCTCTTGTCAGTGACATTTCGGGTCTTACCGGAGTTCCCTGTCTTCATATCGTCTTCGAACCACCATCTGTTTATACAAGCTTTTTTCACTTGTTCATGTGACGGCAAAACGAAGAACATACTTGACACTTATACAGGTAATGGAGCTCTTGCTCTTTTATTGTGCAGATAGTGCAATGCGACTGGATCGATATCCGGAGAATAGGCATCGCGTTTCTCACAAGGCGTAACATTTAACTCCTCTCGACAGACTGCTTTTTGTACGTAGCTTTGCCTACGCCACTGTTGGTTCGGTCTCCTCATTTGATTGCCCTTGGTAGTGGTTAGTTTGTCGGTTAGTAGATTCACATCTGGTTTAGAAGACCCAAGGATAAGCACTGGTACCCTAAAGATCATTGGGGAACATAAGCCTCTGCTATCCCTTGGCCGACGAAGTGGCACTCAGACTTATTGATTACGGTTTGCTTTGAGCTACGCTCAACGGGGCCACTGTAGTAGCTCAGGTTGAATAGCCAACTTTGATTGCTAGGTGATTCCACCACCATCCGTCAGAGCCAGTCGGAACAACATATAGCACCATTGCTTCTTTGGGTGATGAGATAAGTGAGAACGGTAAACTAAGCAATTCGACGTTCAATTTCAAATTTTGTTAATAGGTCCGTGAAAGACAAAGAAATGGAGACCCGATTCCCCTAAATAACAGATCATCATAAAAGAACAGTTCTCGGTAATGTTACGTTGGAAGGTTTATCCGTTTTGGAATGACTACTTTACCTCTGGTCAGCCTTTCAAGCTCGATTCTTGCCAGACTGCATGCGTTGTGTCTGCTTCGGTGTGGCACCTCATCACCTTCGGACCTTCTTCCATTACTATCCCATGATGCACCGAGTTTATGAACTCATCCTCTTTCTGGGGACGGTTCTTCTCCAGCGGCCCAATTTTGGCTTGGCGGTCATTCTATAAACGCCTTCATATTCGATTTGCCGCCACTGGATTAGCTTAATACTGTTCCTATATCCTTCACATCTTTATTCTTATCGCAAAATTCTTGCCAACACCCGGCGACCGTCATCTACGACTGCAGTGCAGGACACCGCCAACCGGTAGGCCATCAGCCAATCTTTCATGCGGATCGGTAAGCAGCCTATATCCGGTTGTGTTCCCACTTTCTCCGGCTAGCATACAAGATTGCCGCCTTCCCTGATGGATGGTGCTTTGGTTGAATATCCCTTTACAGTACAAGTTATGGCTGCGTCCCATCCAAAAGATTAACCACGCTTTCTTCCGACGTTAATGCCAGTCAGTCATGGATAACTTATTTGCTGTACCGCTGCCGAAAGTTCGCACCCCATAACCGCAAGGGGAATACGGAAGACGAGAGAGGAAGGAACTGTGTACATGAACATTCTGCTTCATTTAAATAGGCGACAGCAGTAGTTGAAGCGAAGCTACTAAAAAGCGTTGAAGTCAACCATCAACATAGGAAACACTGAATTACACAGGCGAATGAGGAGTGGTAAAATTAAGAACCAATCAGGTGTGTACGAGAGAATGGTATTAAAGGAAACAGGACCGTGAGATGACATCTGTTACGAACGACATATGTTCATTAATCAAATTTAAGAAATGATTCGTTTAAACAAATGTCAATAACTAAAATATAGCGAAACAAAAGCTGGTACCTAATTATTGTCACAAAGTATATGTCCACTAGGCATCCCCCTAACATTATATTACTGTGAGAAGATAACACAGTGGAATAACGCAGCAGGCCGGTCTTCACAGAACTTTGTGATGAGTCACATACATTGGTAGGCACATGTCTAAGGAGTGACAGTTCGGGGAAAGGGAACACATTCGGCGTGGTCATGGAGCCTGTAATCGCGCCTCGGTAGCCAATGATTGCCTTCACCAATGAGGCTAAGCACGTAGCCCCACTAAGGGAAACGGCGCACATCAACTTATTTCGGTCCTCTGACAATGTTTTCTATGCTCCTTTGCCATTCCAGCCGTCGGCTGCCCTGGAGCTTCACCCGGCCGGACGTCACTGAAGCAGAAAAAGAGCCCGAGCATGCTACCAACAGCCACATGATCAAGTTGAATCCACCGGTCTGGATTATTACTATACGTCGGCCTATCTCAACACAGAACAACGTATTCTATCAATCGACACCAAACAAAGTGTGTCGATCGTATGTAACCTTTATGTCTCGCAAGATGTGAACAATGTTTCACAGGCAACGTTGATAACATACCGGCAGTCTTTGGATGACTTTAAGGTGCAGTGGTCACGTATCAGATGTATACAGTACCACACGCCGACAGTCCCATCTCCATGGTCTCAAGGGAAAATTGAAAGCTTAAAAGCTACATCGGTCATCGTGCTGATGTCAGCGGCGCTTTCGTAAGTTAACCAGTAGAGGTAATTACTTTTTCATGCTGCGCTTGCTGCTTTCTAGTAATTCGTCCGCCGTGACTACATCAATCTAGAACATTTTTCACCCACAATTTGTCGCAACTCGACCACCGCTTTTTCCCTGCGGTAGTGAATACGCCAGTCTTCAAATTCCCCTTTTCCCCACCAGTGCGCTCGCGGTTTCATTGGAGAACCGTGCCCCATCGAAAGTGGAGGTACGCGGACCAAAGAGTGAATGGGCAAGCTGTTTATTGAGGAAGGCGCTCACCAGCACTGACTTGGCTACTCTTCCTGATGCACCGGATACCGGATATGTGTGGTTTAAATGCTACGGTACAGTTCACTCGACAATGAATGCGATTTTGGACTGGATTAAAGTGATAGGTTATTCCCGATGCAGATGCTGTCAACCGCACCCGCATACGCAACCGACGCTGTAGGTATAGATTTGCACCACGTAGAGGGCCTACGAAAGCCTCCTAGGAACTGCGCCATTTTCTGGGTAGTTGCCATGGTTCTACATCGAAGACGGTTAGCACAGTGGAAACACCGGCATTTTGTCCAACCATTCTCGTGGAAACCACTTTGCCGGGTGCTTGATGAACACTTTTCAACTCGCACCGGCAAACTCATTCGCCCAATTTAGGGTCCGGCATGTGCTCGTTAGGATCAACATATGTGGCTAATGAGCACTGCCCGGAGTTGCAATGCCGATGCTGGAGGACATGCTGTACGGTTAGCGCACTCTGTGCAACTCTGCATGCGTGCATGGCCACGTGGTTCCTGGTATGCCGCAGGGCCTTTCTTGCCCGAATTACGGTCACTGGTTTATATTATTTCATTGAATTTCTCCTTTCAAATTGGTTTATCGTGCACACAAATCCGAGAACATAATTCAGTATCTAGATGGTAATACGTGCTCCGTTTTGGTAGGTAAAAAATCTTTAACGAATCACGGGCAATGTAGATTTTCAGCACAGCAAATGCTCCCATTGTAATCAGATGAATCAAGACCGGAAATCAGTTCAGGGTTAAGAATTCTTTTGGCTAAACTCACTTCAGACCCACATAACACTGATAGTGTTATGTAAACGTTTGGGTCTGAAGAGATAAAAAACTCGTAAAAGCAGAGGTTCCTGATGAATAAACGGCTGATAACATAAAAAGATGTGTGTGTGTGTGCATATAGTTGCATATCACTTAATAAGCGTATATGTTGCGCTTCCACAATCAAAAGTTAAAAATTGCGGCCAAAAACTGTAACTTATCCCTAATGTACGAAATTTTAGCAATCGTTCATTAAGACAGCATTATAGTGATCACGATAATTCGGAAAAAAACTTAGTGCAATTAACTGTTGTTCACACTCTAAATACCAGTTAAATGTGTTTTCTCATCGGGGACATTATTAAAAGCCCTTCCTTTTGCCCATTTAAACTACAGACTTATGGAATACTACCGCGCATGGACACGTGATTCCCGATGCACCGTCCTGTCTTGTTTGATCGAACTTTGGTCATGGTGGCTTTTGATATCAGCAACCCTGGTTCTTTTCGAGTTGAATCTGCGGTATTAGCTGTTCGAACAGACGGTTCATTTCTGCTAGGTGACGTTCCACAGCCGAAGTGTCCATCTATCAAAACCGTGGAAACCGACGGAATCTTTGTGAAGAGCATTTTAGGGGCTACAAATGTAACAATATGGCTTCGGTGTCCACCCAAGCGTTCTGCTGTGTGTTGACACAAATCCGTATGCACATAGCGCACATGTGATACAGACACTGGATCCTTGGGCGCAGCAGGGGTGGGTCTGATTACATGTGAGAGATCCGCGGGATTCCACCAAGTCCAAATATTTGTTGCATGAGTGAATTTTCTGCTTGAAGAGATTGTGTTGTCATAACACAAAATTTCAAATGAACTATTCTTGAATATTATTCGGATTCGATGATGGTGCCGTATGCGATACAATTCTGAGAGTAAGAATTTCCTTACTTGGTATTCCTCGGGAGCATTCAACTATCTGTCACCAGACCGGAATCAGTGCGCGTTTAAACTGATTTTTCCATTTTCCACGGTGGCGAGCTCTGTCGTAGAGTAAACCAGTGAATCTCCACACTCGTGATTCAATAACTCAACTCCCCGGAGCTCCCGAACTTAAATCCTTCCTGAAGTGAAATAATTTATCCTGTACGCCTCGAGTGTGTGTTACATGTCGGTTACAGTGGGCCGAACGGCATGCAGTCGACCGAGCTGTTAACCACGATTCATAACTCGCTGAGTAGTATGAGTAAAGTCGTGGTTTTGAACCTGGTCGAATTCGGTTTTATTGTGCTACTGACGAGTCCCAGTAGGATGAAACGGCTATCTAGCGTTTTTCTGGATGCGTGGTGGCTGTCTGGCTGGCTCTAACTGTGACGAACCTTCTCCAAAATTACATCAACTCTTCCTATTACTCACTAATAAGCAGTACTCGCCTTCCAGCTTACATACCACCCCGGACAGTGGTGGCTTACAAAGGAAATCGTTGCTCTAGCGACCAGCTCTGCCCTCTGCACCTTCGCAACATGCTGAACAGTGGTGGATGTGTTGTGTCGCTGCCGAATGTTTACACCCCACAAGCGCAAACAGAACGTGAAGACGATAAAGGACTGCATACCATACACGAGAACTCTGCTTCCTTTAAATAGGGTACAATATTAATTGTAGCAAAGCTGCTTAAACACGTTGGAGTCAACCATCAAAATAGGAATCAATATATTACACGGGAGAATAAGAAGTGGGAAAAGAAAGAAGCAATAACACAATTTCGGGTTGTAGTGATCTAAGAAATCAGGAAAGGATAAAGTTCCTTAGGAAAAGCAAGATCTTAAGGAAAACCTAACTCACAATCAAATCATAGTTCAGTTCCGGTTGCGATGAACGATATACCTCTCGAGCACCTCGAACACAATGGAAACAGACGTTCAATCGTAATTCCACAGCAGATATGTGGCTTTCTTGCAGACTCGAAGGCAGCGTACATAAACAGCGGCAGCACAGCCGAAAATCAGCACAATGTCAGCGCGTATTTCGAAGAAGTGTATTCCAGTAGTTTTTCGTCAATTCAAATAAACTGTACAAAAGTTGTCGTGCTAAAATGGTTACACGAATAAAAAGATAAGCAATAATAACCACAACCGGGTAAACGGCATTAGCAAACATGGGTCCTTGAGTTGAGATCCATTACGAACAAGGTGGGCCGGCTAATCAAATAAATGATACGATTAAATAAATGTCAATAACCAACCGATGTAGAAACGAATGCCGATAACTAAGAATTGTCACTATATATATATATATATATATATATATATATATATATATATATATCCAGTGCCCATCCCCATAACAGCATGAGCCGCGCTATGCAGCAGTTAGATATCAGTTGCGGCGAGTGCGTGCCATTAACGACTCCCAGTTAGAATAAACGGCCGTCTAGCGCTTTCTTTGATGCTTGGCGTACGTCTGACTGCATCTAACTGCAACGGAAACTCTCAATGAAATATCCAATGTCACTAGACGCGAAGCCAATGGTATTACAGTTCATGATCAAGTTATAAACTGACAACACCAAGTCGTCTATGATAAATGCCTGCTGAGACGCGCAGCGCGTCACCCAATCTCTGGGCACTATGGTGAATCACGAATTCTTCGAGTAATTGAACTCAGCAGATGTGGCAGAGGCCGTCCTACTCTCAGCAGTTCATTTCCACAACTTACCGAGCAGGATACGCATGACACCCGATCTACTTTGGGAGATTGGCCAAAAGGAAGCGGACAACCACAAAGCGATAGCAAGAAAACCAGGTTTGTTCATGGCACTCCAGTGTTCCGGGATTCTCTTGATCACGAAGCGCAAACACATCACTGAAAGCTACTGCAACATCAGCGAAGCACTCTCTAGACAATGTAATCGCGAAATCGTTGAGTAGAAGTCGTGCATCGGTTTACTGCAAGGCTGCAGTCCAAGATTACAAAAGTGGTGCTACACTCCGAAGGAAGGACACAAATCCTATTGGATAACTGGTTATAGTTTCGTACCAGTTTGTTAACCGTGAGCCGGTTAAATGTAGCAAGCGCACGGTCACGAGAAATCAGCAATTCTACGGTACTTGCAACCTCAGAAATCATTCGTCTTCACAGTCCTGCGGCAAGATTCCCACAGCAGCACCCACAGCAGCCAAAAAGACGGAGCAAAACAGCAAAAAATATCCTGATCTGGAACACTTTGTGACTCCGAATAAGATTCAGAAACCAACGATCAAACCAAAAATGTTTAATTGTGGGTTCGTTGCAGCCAGTTTCAAATCAAGTCCTCGCCTACATGCCTGAGAAAGCACTACAATAAGCTCGATCACCTAACGGTCGGTTTAAGACCAAACACGTATTTGACATCCAACAAGGCGCTCCTAACATCTGAAATACTATCCTGTTTGCACCCTAACGCCAAAGGTCCTCTAAGTTAGTTGGTCGGACTCAGACAGCTTCACGCTTCACAACTGAGGGACCTCATCATCATTATGGAGACCTGGTTAAGCCTAGGGTTAACTGAATCAGGGACTAATTAAAATAGGATGTCACTGTTTCAGAACGGTAGAAATGGAAGTATTGGTGGGAGGGGGGAATTCTTCATTACAAAGCTAACATCAGATGTGTGCGTATTGATCACCCAGAAATCCGCCCCCATGTTTGGCTATGGTTGCGGAGCAAAGACACATGTCTTGTAGCCGTAAAGTAAGTCCGTCAAACTCTACGTCAGAAATGTATTACATTTTTTAAAAAGTTGCTTCGAACAAGTCATACGGCCACATTCTCATCAGGAGAGATTTTAATGTGCCCTATCCGGAAATACCAGCAAACGATGGTGCCCAGTTTAAAGCCTGTTTGCAAAAACTAATTTCCAGCCACCCTATGTACAATCACCTAGACTCCCCCATCAGGTTACGAAATGCAACCAGGCCATCGCTACTTGCTCTTGAGTTCACCAACGAACGGAATGGTTATGAGCATACCATTAGGTAGCAGTTGCCACGTTATTTCACTCTTTGACTATATGTGTGTAGTGAGAACTGGGTGGTGGGGACGCACAGCTTTTATTGAAAACGAACAACAGGATCCCAGACTAGTAAGCACTCGAGCCCGTATAGAGGTTGTTTCCAGCGCACCGCGCACCCCCATTGTCCTTTCGCTCGCCGTCACATTCATGCCCCGATTTCAGCCAATCCACGAGGACCTTTTTCCCCATTTGCACTCTTCGCGTCCGCTCGTCGTATTCTGACCAGGCTGTGCTCGTTCTAATGACTTTGACTTGCTTATTCGCGGTTGCGTCGCTCTCCTCAGGGTTGTTCCTGGAGGTGTGGCCAAAGATACCAAGTAAGTTAATGCGGTAATGATCCACCGGCACATAACGGACCAGGTGCGAGCAAGTTCAACCAACGGTGCAAAGGTCCCTACACTATACTCGAACGGAAAGGAGTAAACATCCTAATTAAAAGAGGGCTGGCAAAGCTGTGGTTGAATATAGCTCTCCTACAACCATGGTAAATAAGAAACCACCTCGTTGAGAGCCGATGTGGTGGCGTGTGAGTCCGAAATTGCAGGCAAAGCCGCAAAGCTAAGGAAACAAAAGCAGTGGTAGACTAACGCGGGCACCAGGAAGGAACGGCAGCAAAACAGCTAGGGGCCTCAGGAACAAGCCGGGAATGGTTCACGAGCGACAAAACAAATCGGGCTCACGCCGAAAACAGCGAGAAAGGTATTGGTGAATAGCTCGATTTTCCGGAGCGGTACACCTTTGGTCACGCTCACCAGGAATAACCCGTGGGAGAGTGACGCAAACCCATTGAGCAAATCAAGTGTTATCGAACGAATTCTAGTGGACCAAAATGGGACGGATAGAAACAGAGGTATGGGGTGAAATATGAAGAGTTATTCAATGGCGCAACCTGCGTAGGCGCATACATGAGTCGCGAACGGATTCAGGAAGAGTTTTGTGGGTCGTGGGGGTAAAACCTGACCCATATCTGTGTGCCTGTATGAGTGGGTTAAGTGTCTGTTGTCGCATCAATAGAGATTGTGCTTCATTGCCGCGTCGTCTTGTTACACCAATTCCTGTTCTTCGCGGATGATATCAAAATACGATGCGCAACTTACGTGCGCCCTCCTGTTGAATACGCTATCCCAGCTCGGCAGTCTTGCTTGAAGCGAGACCTGAAGTTGCTGGAGACACCACAACGCAAGCCAACAAAGAATGGTAACGGCATACGCGATTTCTGTTAACAGCGATCTACAATCAATCAACGACAGCAGTACATCAGCCATTTGAACTTATGCTTCGCTGCCATACAACCATGATGAGGTGCGAAATAAAGAATAATAAGGGGGAGAGAAGAGGGACTTACCTGAAAACCTTAATGCCCTAAGCAAACATTCAGGGTCAAGGCACTTGCACCTTCTGTAGACAACATACCATCACTAACAGCTGGCTATCGTGCAAAGATAAGGCGGCATCGGCGAGACAGCTTCCTTGCGGCTTTCATTACCCCGCGTCACAATCAGCCATTACCCCACAGATAAGACAGCACCAAACACACTTTAAACAGGCAATCCGATTAGGAGACGGCAGCAGACGCGCCACTGGTGTCGGTTGCGAACCATGTCCTGTAAAGTCTCGAGCCAAGCACAAGGCGAGTCACGTGGACTCCCGTCCAGTAGGCGAGACGGACCAACGGCACCCAGTTTGGTCGTCAGTGACTTCATTTCCCACTGCCAAGTCAGCTTCTCTCCACCTCGAATCTTGCGCCACCGTACACCTGGCACACTAAACAAGATCCTCCTAGGTAAGTGGTGACCAGGCATACGTAACACGTGCCCAAGCCAACGCAATATGTTCAGTGCCATCTGTTGTTCTAGGGTGCTATCATGATTACCACTACCTAGTACTCACCTACGCACATCGTCGTTGTAGACAAGCTGGTGCCATCCGACACCAGCAATACTTCGCAGACAACGATGATCAAAGACTTGAAGGCGCCTCAGATTTTCAAACCGAAGGGGGCCAAGTCTCTACCATTGATCCGAACGGCTCTCACTGTGGCCTTGTACACACGGTTTTTCAGAGTAAGGGAAACTCCCTTTTGTCGCCAAAGATGTCGCAGGCTCAAGAAGGTAGCTCCGGCCTTTGCATTGCGTGAGCTGACGTCAGTTCCTATACGCCCATCGTTGCTGATGCAGCTGCCAAGATAAGTGAAATGATCAACCACCTAGAGTTCTTCGTTAACGAGGGTCAAGGGGTCATAAAGTGGCTGATGGTCCCGCAACAACTCTTTAGCTTTTGAAAGTGCGAAGTGCATACCAAATAATGGGACCACTCTAGGCAGGCTATTCAAGGTTGATTGAGTAGCGACAACATCGTCGAAAAGCGAGACGATATTGTCCGCATAATCAAGATCAACTAACCTTTCACTAAGAAGCACTTCAACGCGTACATTGTGAGACTCCTCAAGGAAACACTCTATGATAGAATCCACGACGAAATTGGACAAAAGTGGGGAAATCCGACAACCCTGACGAACGCCACTGGTAGTCGGAAAGCTCCATCGCAATGAGGCTGGACCTTACCGTGGTGCGATGGTTTGTGGGCCTCAGTGATCCATTGAGCTATACTGGGTGGTGCTTTTGCACCTTCAGAGCCACTCATACCAGATTGGTCAATGGTTAGAGACCAGACAAACTCAGCCTCGTGGTCCTCCAGCTTGGGGGTTGGAATGAGGGTGGCACCTTATTCCTTAAAACGGACTCCTTGTAGCCCAACGCCAAACCCGCTGCCTGGCGGTCACATTTTTGAACCAAAGGCTTTGGCTGAGAACCCTAATCGTTCTCCTGTCTAGGCCTGAGCAACCTGACGGTATCCTGCCCACGCAATACCATGAATCTTTCCTCAAACAATTTCTTGATGCTCTGGCCACCGCAGAGGATAATCAACGGTGCCCTATCTACTGCATCGGGCAGGGTGGATAGGGGTTTGGATGCTACTGCTCAAGCCTTCCCGTCTTCTTATTCCCCTTCTCGCGCTTTTTCACCCTTATCGTCCCGTTCCAACTTTACTTATATCCCCCCTGTTTTCAACCCCCAATTCTCGGCCCTCCCCCACCTTGCTTCAATAGTCGCTTGTCTTTTAGTTTCAACTCACAGATGAACGCGGAGCGTCATTCCTGCACTGTCAACAGGCCCATGTCCAAGCAAGCGGCCCATTCCAGTTCATCGGCTTCCATTTGGAGCCCTCGATCCTCCTTCAGATTGGCATGCCTCAATGTTCGCACATTGCTTCAGATCGGTCAACAGGCAGCACTTGCCCGAACATTAGAGACCCACTTGATCGATATCTGCTGCTTCTCGAAGACCCGCCTGCAAGACTCGAGCTCTGTACTCACTCTGCGATCCCGTTCAGGTGACACCAGCAGCACTTTCTCATTGCGCCTATCCGGTGACGGTGACAGGCCAAGCGGGTGTTGGTATTGCCCTGAGTCCCCGGGCTGAAGCTGCTCTGTTTGATTGGATCCCAATCAGTGGCCGGAAATGTGCGGTCCGATTGGATGGCTCGTTCAAAACTTCGAAGTCGCGTGGGACTGACAGGTGTCTATTCATTATCGCTGTCTATGCACCGACAAACTGTAGCGATCACTCGGTATAAGACGACTTCTATCGCCAACTGAACGAGCTCCTTAGCCACAGAAGAGGCTCGGACACTGTTGTGCTGGCCGGGAATCTGAACGCTCAAGTTGGAAAATTATCCACAGATGAGCTGCATCTGGGCGGCCAACGTGGTATAGGCTGCCGTAATGATAACGGAGAGCGGTTACTTTATTTGTGTGAAGATGCTCGCTTATTTCTTGCGATCCCTAATTTCCGACAAAGCACCCGCCGGAGGGTGACTTGGCGCCCACCAGCCTCGAACCAGCTATGGACGCAAATCGATCACATTGCTATCAGTTACCGCTGGAAAGGCTGCGTCCAGAACTGTCGCTCGATTTGGAGCACAGGTGTTGACACCGATCATGCACCTGTATGTGCTGACCTGCAGATGCGCTTTGGCGGACGCCCTTGACGATTTTGTGAGCGCATTGACACCGGCCAAATGGCCAAGCCAGCTGTTCTGAATGCCTATCAAAGTACGCTGTCATGGGAGTTGGATAAATGCTCGCGGTTGACGAAGTCATGGAAATCGCGTCTACAGGACACGATTTAGAGGGTGTGGAGCTACTCCCAGGAGAACGACTTCTTGACTTAGAGTATGCTGATGATATTGCCCTGATCTGTGACAGCTCACAAACGTGCCAAGCGGCACTGGACAGATTATCACTAGCTGTCCGTCACTTCGGGCTTTGCTTCGCACCATCGAAGTGCAAAGCGTTCCTCCAAGATTGGTCTGGACCGCCTCCTACGCTGGCCTTTGATGGGGATCAGCTAGAAGTCGTTCAAAAATTCAAGTACCTGGGAGGTTGTATCAGCGCCCGTGGGATTGAAAACGAGATCACGAACCGTATAGCAAAAGCTCGGGGCGCTTTTCCTAACCTTCGCCACTTGCGGTGCCGACGCGACATCATTCTCGCCCTGAAGGGTGGAGTGTACAATACAGCGATACGTTCGACCCTACTGTACGGTTGTGAAACCTGGCCTCTTAGAGCAGTGGACCTAAAGTTACGTTCTACCACCGGTGCCTTCGTACTTTAGCTCACATCTGGTGGGAACACCGCGTGAGCAACGAGCGTGTTCGACGCCTCGTTTACGGCACAGGAAAAGGAACTTAACCGCTCAGCACCGTTATTTCACGAGTTACATGGTACGCATGCCAGCCCACCGACTCCCGCGACGTGTGTTGTTTGCGCACCGGGGGTGTGGATGGAAGAAGAGGAGGGGTGGCCAAGCGATGACTTTGTCGAGAGGAATGAAGGCCCTCTCTTCTGAGTTGGCCTCAGTTGGAGCGTCTGGGCTCCCTGGTTGGGGTCCGAAAGTCGATGAACACGTTTGGTTGGACCCACTTGCTGATATGGGTGGGAGCCGACCTCAGGGGCGTTCGTGCTGTGAGTTTCTTTGTCCCACCCGATCCCTCTTAGCTTCCCCCTCCAACCACGACCTCATTATTTAACCTTATATAATTTTGCATAGTAATTTGTTTTGGTGCACAGAAGCCGGCTGGTAGCTTACCGGAACGATGCCCATCCGTTACCGGTAGCTCAGCCGGCTTGCACCAGTTGCTTTTTTCTTCTCTCCTTTTTTCTGTGTATTGCTGCACAGTAGCTGAGGTGTTCCTCACCTCTAGCTAACGTGTAAAAAAACCTTTCACCAGGTACACTTCAACGCGCACGTCGTGAGGTTCCGCAAGGAAACACTCCATGATAGAATCCGCGACGAAAATGGACAAAAACGGGGAAATCAGACAACCCTGACGAACGCCACGTGTAGTCGGAAAGCTATCCGATAGGCAACCGTAGACGCTAACGCTGCCTGTAGTGCTCGAGTATAGAGCATGAAGGATGTTCACATATTTCGTGGGAATACCTTTTCGCGTAAGTATTTCGAACAGAATCGATCAATCGACTGCATCGAACGTACTCTTGAAATCGAGGAACACAGCTATTGTCGGTCTGCCGTATGCGTGGCGCTGCTCTAGCAGATGCCGCAAAGTGAATATATGGTCTATACAGCCACGTCTTGGGCGGAAACCAGCCTGCTCTTCCCTAATCCGAGATTCCCGTTCCCCAGGGAGGCGACGAACGAGAATCAGTGCCAATAATTTTGTCACAACTAACGTTAGGCTAATACCCCTGTGGTCAGAATAGTCTGTGTGACTGCCCTTCTCGTATATTGCCACTATAATTGATTCGCCCAAATTAGCCGGGACACACTCTTCCATCCAGATGACTTCGAATAGGGAGATCAGTGCTTTGCAGGGGACCTCACCTCCATCGTTAAATAGTGCAGGTGGGAGGGAATCCGGAACGGCGGCATGAAAACTATTGACGGTTGTGATGGCTTTTCGGACCTCGGCCTCCGAGAGAGGCTCTAAACTAACCGTCCATGGCTCATCCTGCGTCAGCTGAGTAGGAAGAGGTCCGGGAGCATGGGGCCAGCTGAACTGAACTTGAAAGTGTTCCGCCCAACGCGCCATGCGGCGCTTCTTATTGTGCATCAGCGCACCCGCGCTGTCTCTTATTGTCTCGCCGACGCCTGGTTTTCTGGGATCAGTGGTGCGGATTAGCTGGAAGAGCTTGCGTTAATTGCCTACTGATCCTGCCTCCTCCATTTCTTCAACCATACTGGTCCACCAGGCTACCTTGTCAACACGTAGGCTCCGCTTTATTTCACGCCTAATACCCATTCGTGTCACATTGTGCTCAGAGCCAGCCGGGTGGTTTCTTCTGGATTCCAACAGGTTCATAGATCTCTCGGATATCTGTTGACTGGTGCCGTGACGATTGATAGTATTACAGGTAGATGCTTCTGCGTCGTGCATGGTGGCCGAGATCCTATTCCACTGAAGCTGTGCAATAGAACACGTAAGCAAAAGTCCGGTGCGCACTGCGTCTTGATAGTCTTGCCTGACCGAGGGCTGAGACAATTTGGCAGTTGCCAATCGGAGGAGACGCTTGGTGCACCTCCCGGTAAAGTACATGAAGAAACGACAACGTACTAATACATGATCCCAGTCGACACAGGTATTATAGGACGAGCGGCAATCCAGAATGGAACCACGCCATCTATAACTTATGGCTATGTGGTCAATTTGGGTTCATCGCTGGCCAGCTACAGGAGGACGCCAAGTAGCACTTCAGTGCCCACTGTGTCTAAAAACATTGCTACTAAGAAACTACTGGTGTTGCGCATACAGCTGCAGCAGACGCTCACCGTTATCAGTCTGTTCGGAGTTAAGCCCATAATTACCACCCGGTTCAGCTTCTGAAGAGCTCAGACGCCCTACTTGTGCGTTCATATCCCCCGTAAGTACTATAATATCTGAACTAGTAGCACTGCGTACTAGCGCGTTCAGTTCGTGATAGAATGTGCCCTTGGCAGCATTTGAACTGCAGTCGGTGGGGGCATAAGCGGAAATCCGAAGCAAACAGCGTTTGCACTACTTCGTGAGTCAACCTTAGTTGATGTCGTCAAACGGGCTGCACATAAACGGCTGTTCACCGGAATCCAATCAACCAACGACGACTCAGCCTTGGAGCTGAGAATCATACCTACACCAGCTTGACCCGTGAGTGGCGCATCGACTTCTCCGGACGCGTGTAACCAATATTAAGAGAACAAGCCGGGTGCAGTTAATTCAACAACCCTATTAGAGTCACTGATCCTAGTTTCGGACACACAACACATCAATACCCAGTGTGTCCAAGATGTGTGCGAGTGCAGCCTGTTAACCTGTTTGTCTTAGAGTACGATTCTTGAAAGTCCCGATGGAGACGGGACAGCGTGGCCTTGTAAGGGCCTGTTGCCGATAGGCCTCCGGTGGGTGTCGCGAGAAGGTGACTGCAGATGGTTCTACTCCGGTGGCACTTCGGTTGCTGTCAATTAAGCTGGGAATTATAGAAGGAAGTTTATTAATGAGGTCGGGAAGGGAGTAAGAGAAACAGCTGGAAAAGAAAGAAGGGAAGCGCCAGCAGTAGATGGTTTTCGCTTATTCGCCCTGCAGTTTGTAGTAGATAAGGCGACCCTTGATAATCTGAGCGACGGCCGATGCAGAATGGATTTTATGTTTGTAAAAGGTCATGGTTGTATGTGGACTTTGATACTGCCAGAGCACCCAGACCCAGACAGATGGTAACAGCGAGGGTTGAAGTCACACAGGCTTTGCAGCGGACGCGACTGCCTGCAACGTGATGATCTCTTATTAGTAGCTTCTTTAACTGAGTGAACAATACAGCCGTCCAGTCTCGACGGATTGAGTTTTCTCTTCGGGTTTGCTAACTATGGAACTCTGTCCCAAACTCAGTTGTATCCGACCCTAATTTAGATATTTTCAAAACACTGTTATATGTTTCTTTTAGCCCCCAACAGTTCGTTGTCTAACTTGCTCTACTGTGAATTACACTAATCATGCGTTTTTACCGGCTTCAATAGTAACATGGACCGAAGGATGCGGCGCAAGAGTTAGCGACAATATTTCGCTTTTCTCACATTGCGTCAACTGGCACTTCGCCCCATGTTGTTCTGTATGTTTGCATTTAATTCTTACTTTACACTATAGGTATTTAGCAACTCATTTGACTCAAATACAATTAATTTGGTAATTTTCACCCCAACCGTCCTACGGAACTTGTCAGTCATCTACTTTCCAGCCAATGCTAAGCCATTTACAGATGGAATGCAGCAGATCTGGGCGACAGACCACTCGCTGCGTTGAAGGAGGAAAACCGTGGAGGCGTGGATCGGATGGATAAATTGGAAGATCTCGCGGAGGACGCCAATTGGCTTTGCGTTCAGCGCTCGGAAAAGCGGTAAGTGGATGTTGCTTCCTTTGCGGGAAATCAGGACACTGGAAAAGACAATGTCCGGTGAGACGCGCTGCTGCCCGGGTATCGAATACGCGCATTAAACCTTGTTTTACTTCTCCGATCTAGAAATGTGTACTCGGAACGCTGCGTCGAGAAGCAATCGAAGCGATGGTGGAAGTAGACCAAACGATGGAACGGTTTCTGATCGATACAGATGCCGCCGTGTTGCTGGTCAAACATCAGCGACAAGAAAAGCTTCAGTCGTCCTCCGTGGTCGTCAGAGCTTTTAGCGGTTACTCAGTACACACTGACGGTATGGCCGAACACATCATGCGAATCTGGAGACAGAAACTCACGCACGTCTGCATTGCACCACCAGTTGCGAAACGAACCATATTAGGAGCAGATTTCTTAGAGTTCAACAAGGCTATCATCGATCTAAAAAGTGGGAAATTGTTGATAAAGTGTTCGTCCCTCGCCTGACTGGACGCTTGATTCCCAATCAAAACCCGAAATCGCTGGCCCCCCACAGGACAGAGAAAAGACCGGATCGAACGAGCAGAGCAACAGGAATGAATTAACAAATCACACCGTTCATTATAAAGGCAAAATGGAAAGTTCGTGAATAGTATTTAAAGAGACCGTGGAAAGCTCTGGAAAGGTTAACTTACAGCCAATAGAGGAACTTCGATCTGGCGTTCATTGGCCGATTCTCCTGGTTGACTCTCTGTTCGCCCCAATCAGGGCGGATGAGTTTGGATCGCCTACCGCGGCGATGGGGTCCTGGCTTTTCGTATCGCGTATTCCTTCCTAACAGTTGACAAATGAGGGTCATGGCCATTAAATTGCCGTGGAGAAATGATGTCCTCACAATCGGTTGTTGCCGCATAACATCTGAGCCCGATCTTGCAGTCACTGATCACTAAGTATCATCTCGTGTTTACAAATGACGGCAGCCTGTATGGATTTTGTGAATGGATCAAGCACACCTAGCTAACCCACCAGACGTATAGGCCCTAGGGACCTCGAAGGATACCAATCCATCTGGAGGCTGAAGTGAAGTGGCAAGTACAGGTGATTATGGACGCGGTTGTGATTGAAGAGGTGCACAGTCCATACAATTCTCTAGTTGTCGTGATGAAGAAGGCTCATGGAAAGTATCGTTTCTGTGTGGACTTCCGAAGGCTGGATGAAAGCTCCTTGAGTTGTTTTATTCCAGTGCCATCAGGTGCTGACATTTTGATAGATTGCAGCAGTCGAGGATATTCACGGTTCTGGATCTGAGACATGGATACTGTCAACTGGCGATCAAACGAGAAGACCGAGAAAAGCTTACCTTTACCGACGACGAAAAACTATAACATTTAATGATGCCTTTTGGATTACCAGGAGCCACTTTTGCTTTCCGACGTGTATTAATCCGCTTATTGAGTGGTTTGGAGCGCATGGAGGTTTATGGGGATGTTATCGTGCTGTATAGCTAAGCAGAGGCGGAGAACTGCTGTCATCTCGAAGCAGTCTTGGAACGGATTCGGAAGTCGGGACACGATATAAATGGACCGAAGTCCCAGTTTGGAACGATTTATTTCATCTTCTTGGGCTATAAAGTGGGACCATGTGAACTAAAGGCACTACCTGAGAAAATATTGTCAATACAAGGCACCCCGGTTCCTGCCTTAAAAGCGCACTCTCCGAGCGTTCCTGGTCCGTGCTGGGTACTACAGCAAATTCCTCAAATAATTCAACAATTTGGCTTCATGTTTGTAAGAGCTAATGAAACAGGATAAGAAATTCACTTAATCTGTAGAAGCCAAACAAGAGTTTGGTCAAATTCTACAGGAAATGGGAAGGCAGTAGCTGAAACTGAACCAGCCCATTGCTGGAGATTTTCACCGTGGCCACGGATGCCAGCAACGTCGGAGTCGGCGCGGTTTCGAAGCAAAGCCATTGGCTGATTGAATACGCCAGCAGGATTTTGACACCGGCGGAACGCAACTAAACCATAGAGAAATAAGGTCTTGCAATCGTCCGTGAGTTGGACAAATGGCGGTCATATATGCCAGGTCAGCGATTTCACGTCGAAACGGTCCACAAGCCTATGGAATGGATTAAGTCCGCCAAAGATCCCAGGGGAAAGCTAGCATGATGGACGCTGCGCCAACAGGAATACGATTTCACAATATATAATACTTGCCGGGAAGGGAGAACCAAACTGCGGAATTTTGTCATGCATGGTGAACGAAGTTGACCTGCTGAGTGTGGCTTTCGAGTACATGATATACAGTTGGCGCAGGATCCGGGACAGTTGGCAGCTGAGCAACGCAGTGACAAACTCTCGCGTAAACTGGTCAATGCACGAATAACCGGTCAAGAGTCAACTCAAGGCGATCGGACCGGTTGCGAGCAGTTTAGTAAAGCTACACGTAAATGAATTGGGGATGCTGATGTGGATACCAGTAGGTAGCGACAATTCGGTGCCTGTTATTTCGAGGAAACTATAGCAGAAGCCATGATTTTTTGTCAGGGGATAGGGCACATGGGTTGATCCTGTACATGCGAGCTGCTGAGACAACGCGCCTACTGGCCTGGTTTTTGTGCAAGCAATGTCAGCTCTCGAAAAGTGACTGCCGAGGAGCACAACAACCAGCGATATTGATTCCGGCATCGGAAATTGGGGAACTATGCCCGCTCTATGTGCGGGGACCGTTTCCATTGACCAGGCGGGGCAATCAATACATCTTGTTGATGACGGAGCACGTCGCGCTCTGGATTGAGGCAACGGAAATCCCGGATCAACGGACGACTACCATTACCCATGCTGTCATGAAACAATTGACGTTTGGAGTCCCCAAGGCCATATAAACAGATCAGGGGCCATGCTTCCGGAGTGAGGAATTCCGGAACTGCTCGAAGAAACTTGTTATCAGAAAGGTGCGAACAACTCCGTAACACCCGCAGTCAAATGACTTGACGGAATATAACGACAGAAAGATTAAGGAGTGTCTAGCGGCAAATGGTGCTGACTGGGAGGGAGCTTTGCCACTGCTGTTGCTGACCCATCCAGCATCCAAACAGGCCTCCACCAAGAAATCACCATTCCAATTAACGTACCGTCGAGCACCATGCTTACCTGGGGATCTAGAGGTTGGAATGTGACCAACGTACCGAATATCTCCCAATAGAGCACAGGATAACAGGAAAGCAGCCAACCGTAACCTGAATGCAACTCAGGCGCAGAGGATGAGAAGTCCCAGACCAACAATGTTGAGACGACGGGGGAGTTTCCGATCGTTTCGAAGGTGAAATATTGGGACCATCTTCGCGCTCCCACTTGTGGCTCACGTGAGGTGAAACTCCTACCGAAGTGGAAGGGACCGTACGAGGTGATCAACCGGCGAGGCTCAGTGTATACAATCGCTCGACAAGACGATTCACGGCGAGTAAATGCCAGTGAGTTGAAAAAGTGGCATGAGTTAGAAGAGGAACCTCTTTCGCAGTGTAAATTCCCGCAGGTCAGGAAGACTCCTACTGAAAGCAGCTGAGCCGGGTGCTTTGGTGAGGTAGGAGTTTGGTGGACTAAAGGCAGACGCTACTGCGTCAGTTATCAGTAGCATAGCATGACCAGGATGCGAAACGGTAACCAGCCGTCAGCAGACCGTAACGCCTCCTCCAAAGGAGTGCACATTGCATAATTGCAGTTTTGTGCGCGCGAGGAATGGACGCATAGGCAGTGCACGCCACACAACTACTAGACACAGAAGGAAAGTTGCTCCATGCACCTCTATCAAAGTTTGTTGGAACGGATGCACCCAGTTTTAGCTACGTTTGACACCATAAATAATCACTCACAACGGGTTTTAACCCTTTGATCAATCGTAGGGATTTACAAGTCAATTAGTGTTGTGGTTAACCTCAAGTATTGAGTTTCGCGCTGAGCTGGTGACGAGTTTGGCGGGCTTATTTATCGTTCCCCTAGTAGGGATTACCCGAATTCGCATTTTTTCTACTTGTTAGCTCAACGCTGCAGACCGCGGCGATTTTGCTGATCGCCCGTTCTCGAGCAGTTTACTCCAAGATCCATGTGGTCTATCGGAAGGTAAAAATGGGCAGCCCCATCTTCTTTAACATTTGCAGATTACGGAAATTGTGGTTCAGAAACGGTATCCAGCATTGCTGTTGACTTCGATTTACCCCCTATGCATATTCTTCGAGGTTATATTCGGTAATCAATATGTCAGTGGAACTTTACCCACGTTTTACACAATTTTAGTTAAACCTCCAGCAGACGGATTAGGTCAGTGTATTTGGAGGTAGAGGCTCATCATCAACTTACACTTTCGGATTCTGGTCGGTAATAAGTGCCCACGTGGAATAATATTAGCTCTAGTCTACCGTGGTGATGGTAGCCGAGCTAACTTTCTGCGATTTTCGGCGTGAGATCAGTTCACACGATGGGTAGTCGTTGACTGTTCTGTTCGTTTCTGATGATTTCCACCAAAACCACTTGTCTCTTGATCTAATTGGCATGGCCACTTCTCATCTGCTCATGGTGTTGGAGGTCAGAGAAGGAACAACGATCGTCTGAGAGGATAGTTACGAGGGTGAACATATGTATTCTCTACGTCTAATTGGTGCCCAGACAGACTCGATGTGGTCATTCGAGATGAGCTTAAAACAGCCCTGATTTTTTGCGACGTAGCCGTTTCGGACAGGCACCTAAGTTGACGAAGGGTATGTCTGGTTTCAAATATCTGCAATTTTGCACCCAGGCCAAGGGCTCCAATGACAGTGGTTACGATCAGCGGTTTCCTCCTTGTTTGTACTCATCAGGTAGAGATAGCCAAGCTGGGTGTGGAAACTTGCGGCTATGGCTATGCTCACTAGGCCATTGATCTCTACGAACAGTGTTTGTTACAGGGATGACGGTCCCAGTGACCGTATTGCAAGGGGCTGATTTCCAAGTCAACCGCGGCCGCAGTTGAGCTTGCGTGTCGCAATTTAAGACACACTGCGGGTGCTCCAAAACCCGAACCTCAACTTCTAACCGTTGTGTTAAGCACTGCTCGCGGAACTCAATGGCCTAGTGATCATGGCGATAGCCACCAAACACTATGCGTCTAGTTCCATTCCCGGCTCGGCTATCTCTACCTGATGAGTCCAAACCAGGACGAAACCGTCGGTCGTGAAGTGCAGGGACGAGAGCAAGCCACTCCGAAACCCTCCATTTCAGTGACGGTCCCAGTAACTGTATTGGCCGTGACTGACTTCAAACTCAACCGAGGCCACAGTTGAGATTGCGTGTCGCAATTCAGGACACACGGCAGGTGCTCCAAAACGCGAAAATCCCGGTGGTTGCTGCTATTCTACCAGCGGTATTGTTGCATTCTACAAAGTGAACCAACTACCTTTAGATAGTGACCATCTGTCAGTCAACTGCTGCAGGTTTCTACGATTAGCTGCACTAATACCGGACATTACAAATTAGCCAAAGGAAAAGCCGTCGGATAATCAGCTCCTATGCAACTGCAGCGCGCGATTCTACCCACGCCGCCCTCCAACCCTACCCCATGGGGTCAATACACTTCTCACGTGGTATTGAGCACGTGTGAGTTCCGCCACCTTTTCTAGCCTCTACGCTCGTACCAACCATTTGCCTGTACAGATGAGGTATACAAGCGGAGCAGAACTCACTCGGATACTCATGTTCGCTTGCATAGACATACACGCATGTAAGTATGATCGCTTTAGGTGAAAGCGATCAGACTGACTCTCAAATTGTGGGGTGACACCATCGACGCAGAGAAACTTGCAGTCCTGGTATGGACCGGTCTCAATACAACCTGTCCACAGATATTGCTTGATTGATAGTTGGTGCCATGGTGTTTACGAAAGTGTGGGACCGCCATTTGAAGATAACTAGCCTACACGAGCTCCGCTGGAGTTTCCTGGTGACGAAGCAGGAGCACAGAGAGAGCGACGTGTTGTTGGAAGCAGTGTGCCGCGGTGTAAGTAATCATCCTTTTTGAATTTCCGGAATCTACAATCGTCCGCCCACCCGTCAGCCAGCCCTACTGAGTTATTCTGTTAACCCGCTTACCAGTCCAAAGCAACCAAATTAGACAGCTCCGCTGAGCTGAATTTCACTGACTGAGTTACAGCTCTGAAGTGTCTTACTTCCGCTGTCCGAATAGGGCCGTACACCTGATGGATGCAATCTACAGAAGGGCGCACACGGAGGTACGTACTCGGTGTGTGAAAAGGCTACTATTATTGGTAACAAAGGTATAAAGATTGCTCCCCATACTTCGGATAATCGCGCAAGAGAACCGAGAATATAGCTGCCCATCAGTCTAGCTCACAGATTTATGTCAGATGGACTTAACCAGTACATTGCCCAGAGGTAACCGGGTGCCTTGTATGCGTGGCTGTATTTTAAATTTTCTGTCTGCATGAACTCGGTTCAGGCTAAAATTAATCGGGTCGCCTCCAGAAATTGACGAGAGCCTTGCCTCATAATAAACGTTTCCTCGAGCGTTGCCCTGATTGTGATTAGCTACAGTACATGCTACAACCCTCTTTAGGAGCAGTGTGGAAGAACAACACTTCCTTAGGGGTTGGTGGCATTGACATGCCAGTTTCAAGTAAATCATGTGAATAAGTGAATCCACTGTGGTGGTGAAAACCACGGACAACTCCCAGAATTCATGTATTACTCATGTAACGGGGTACGAAAACTAAAATACCTTGAAGTTGCTTCTCTTCGTCCCAGATCTTTTAATACCCGCGATTGATTGCGACGAGGTAGACTCCACTGATATGAACAACTATACTGAGTCATCTTCAAGTATAAGCATAGAAGAAACATTGATTTTAAGATGAACTCAGTATAGATGCCGTTCTGATCCATAGTGCGCGTCTATACTTCATTTGAAGGCTACCCTGGCCCAACATGTCTCTCACAGTTAGGCACCACGGCAACGTAATTATCTTCTCAAAAGCGAAGGCTTAACTAGTTAATGAATGAACCCAACACCACCCCACAAGGTGGTCAGGTGCCATATTTAAAACTTAATCATCTGTAATAATGGGGCTCCAAACCTTTCCAGTTGTCACGATGCCTTGAAGCATTGGACCTAATCTGCCTCCTCTGGATCACCGGACACTGGGACCACCGTTGCTGTGATGGTGTCTTCAAGGGGCAAAAGGTGTTTAAAAGCTCGGCATGCTTTGTCAATCACACATTCGTCCCCGCTTTTAAAATGGCCGTACAATCACACCAATACGTTTATTCTCTATGTTTGAGACTCCTTTTGCGTCGGCGCGAACCATTCCAGACCGATTACCCGTCCCTCTATTTCAGCGCCGCCCCGGACTTCCGGAGGCTGCCGGTGAACACCTATCTTGTGTCCGACACCACTCAGCTATGTTGTAAATATATGGAGCCAAAGGAGGACGGGGTAAAGCAAAACTAAAGAAAACAGAATGTAAAAATCTGTACCAATACAGTAGGGAACAGCGTGAAAGCTAATCAGTTTTGCGCTCATTATTCGGTTGACACGATCGAGCTATTCAACACTCCATGGATTTTGGAGTACAACTGGGTCTGTCGCAGTTACCCGTTAGTAACATGCGACATTCTATCGCTGTAGCAATGGACTTCCTCCTTGTTCACAAATACAGTTATTTTCTCACAGAAGGACTACGATATTTAGTAAACATTAACCCCATACGTGTCGATGAGCAAACGTATAAAACCCGTATTTACCTGATTTACAGAAGACCAGTGGGGAGTGGTGAATTGTCTAGTCAGAAATTCATCACATTTAGACACACGCAGACAGCTAGCACACGCCCGGAAAGTCAATGTATGGCCTTTTCATCCTTTTCGGGAATCGTCAGCAGTGCGTATTACATCTGATCCTCGGAGGGCTTGTACACGCAACGCGATGGTTGCCAATCTGTGATTAGGAGCACTGAGCTACGGGGGACGAGAAGCCGTCGGGATTAAGTTACTAGATGTGTTATAACGGCGCTTAGTGCCCACTAGCTTGCACGTTACTACCGTGCATAGGACAGGGTAGCCCCCTCACCAAGCGACGAACTTACCAGAATTAAGCCGCTCAATGACGTATGGCTTTATAAGCAGTTCAGTCTGCGTACTGCTTACGGAAAGTAGTAGGGGAATTTGATTGGTATAGGTAGTAGTGCATCACATTTGGACACACTCATTGAGCGGCGCTACATGACATCTAGTAACAGTCACGACGGTCTTTGCCGTACCCCGCGGCTCAGTGGGCTTAACCACAGACTGGTAGCACTCGACTTGCTGCTTCGAGGCCTACAAATGTCAGGTGGAATGCGCAGTACTAAAGATTCCCGACAAACATGAAACGACCATACAGTGTTTTCCGGGAGCATGATAGCTGTCTGAGTGCATCTAGATGTCATGAACTTCGACCTATACCATACAAATTCCCCTACTACTTTCCGTAAGCAGTACGCAGACTAAACTGCTTATAAAGCCATACGTCATTGAGCGGCTTAATTCTGGTAAGTTCGTCGCTTGGTGAGGGGGCTACCCTGTCCTATGCACGGTAGTAACGTGCAAGCTAGTGGGCACTAAGCGCCGTTATAACACATCTAGTAACTTAATCCCGACGGCTTCTCGTCCCCCGTAGCTCAGTGCTCCTAATCACAGATTGGCAACCATCGCGTTGCGTGTACAAGCCCTCCGAGGATCAGATGTAATACGCACTGCTGACGATTCCCGAAAAGGATGAAAAGGCCATACATTGACTTTCCGGGCGTGTGCTAGCTGTCCGAGTCAAGATGTTATGATTTGCTACCTATAAGTACCGATTTCTACAGCCCGGTAATAGGTAGGGGCATGTCTACAGGAATAGTCAAGCTGGCGTACTATAAGCTTTGTTGCTTAAATATTGGCTTTTCTTCTTTGGAACAACATATAGCGCAGTTGGCCGAGCAGGCTAACAGTGCGCTTTGCAACCACCATACTTAGACATCTTCATCAGTCAAAAAGATGATGAGCTCAAAATGAGGAGCTTCTACAGCAAACAAACACGATCAGGTCAATACTTGCACTGTATCAATTTCACGCCACTGCAGCCCAGGTGGACACTTGTGGAAAATTTAGTTAGCCTCACCAAACTAATGTGCCAGGCCGATTGTGATATCGACAGGCTAGAGTTTAATACAAACACACTCATGGCGCAGTACTACTCTCACAGACATACAAAAAACAGCAAACAATGAAAGCTGACGGTCTTGGTGCACCGAAAAGCCAAGAAAAAGAAGCGTTTCCAGTGGCCTTACAAAGGGCAGCTCACTACACTGAGAACAACTAGACGATCGATCACTGCTGCAAAGAGCAGTTACAAGGTTGTTTAAGTTGTCGTTAGCTGAGAGCAAAATTTACCGTTACCTTCAACGACAGACAATCAGCTTATCAGAACCTGACTAAACAAAGAGCATTTATAGGTCTCTGAATTCCGAATAAGAGGACATGTGCCGAGTTGGGTTCAGCTTGAAATTGTCCATAACTGCTATCACCAAGACCCTCGGCGCCCAATCAGACTGCCAGCTTCCTTGGTAATGAAGCACTTACTGGCAACGCATACTCAGAGCTCGGATCAACGTTCAAAACTGCGTTGATTTGGCATAATCCCGTTTCATTCGTTTCGCAGAAACTCACATTAAAAAGGCTAAAGCCTGATTTGTGTGTTCAAAATAGCTGTTTGTCAGTCTAAGGCTACCATGGACATAAATCCTGAAGTTCCATCATCTATGTCAAAATTAAAGCTTGTATTCTCGCTCCCACAGATGAGCATATCGGTTAACGTTAGTTGCACTGTAAAGAAAATATGCAATGCACGAATCTACCAGCTTTCGTCTTGTTACTGTACTTTCAAAATTCTGAAGAGAACCAACTACTTGAAACTCCAGTTGTGGTAGTTTCTGAGTTGCGTTTACTGTTGGGGAAAATGGTGCTTGATGCTTTGCCACCAGATATTCGCAACCTACGACCGCAATAAAAACATGGAAGACGAGTCAGGACGGGCATGTATACATGAGACATATGTTTCGTCTACAGGTTGTCCGGTATGATGGGACCACACATCCGTGATGTAGCAAAAACTCGCATCTGCAATACCCCACCTAGTGCGCCTCTACAAAACCCGGGTTGTTTCCTCAGTTTACCGGCCATCCAATGGGCAAATCTTTTGACGGCAACTGCGCACACGCCTGAATCTGCATTATGCACGCGCATAATTGCATGCGGAGCCCAGGAGTTCGCCCTTTCATCTTGTATGAAGGTATGTGACAGGAAGGTGTGAACCAGGATCTCGATCATCCTGTGGTTCGAATTCGACAGGGCACCCTTGCAACTGAGTCAGGCGATCCCAAGTCATACTGTGTGACGCCTCGTCTAGGGATGAAGCACGAGCAGGCCACATGAGCCAGGGGTTTCCATGATGAAGCGTACACACTAATTGCATACAACAAAAAGCGCACACGACAAATGAGTCCACGAAAAAGTTCACCCTCGGAGAATGGGGTGCACAGTGTGTGGCGAACACGGAAATACACTAGTTCGATCGTTTTACACCTAAACGACTGCCCTACGTGCCAAATGCCCCATGACCCATACAGAATACTCAGCAGACAGAACAGTGCACGTCTACTGCAGTTTGCCGAAGCCTCAGCTATTTGGTGGCTCTAAGGCACTTGGTGTGAACAAACCAAATTCGTGAGCATTTTATGGCGGCTGGTCTGAAGATCAGTTCGGATGAATTAAATAATAAATGGACACGCTTTTGTCGTGTGCATCCAAGTGCCCTTTATTTAGTCACACAGGTGAAATGTGCTGCTTGGGGAAGCGGGAATAACAGCCCGTGTCGCAGATGCACGAAGGGTCCGACTGTGGGCATTTTTTAGGGTCACTAAATGGTGCGAACTGAAATTCCACATTTCTGCCTGGTCGTCTAAGTGTGCAAGGGAAGAAGTAAATTCGATTAGCATTGTGCACATCGTACTCTAACAAACCGAGTACATCTGCAGACTGGCATGAACTTTCCGCCCGAGCGCTTTTCTGTGTGGGAAATGTGTTCTGTGGGCATCCTACTATGTGCAATACCACTGGCAGAAAATGGCTATCGGTTATTTGGTGTGGTCACCAACCTCAACAAGCCAAGGCTAGGCTAGCCACGAACTCAGTCTGGTCACATCAAGTGCGTTGGAGCTACCGAATCGCTGAGGCTTCGGCAAACGGCAGTAGACGAGCAGTACTCAGTCAGTTGAGTATTCCGAATGAATCATGGAGGATTTGGCATGTAGAGCAGTCGTTTATGTGCAAAACAATCGAAGTGGCGTATTTCCGTGTTCGCCACAAACTGTGTGCGCCACTCCCCGTGGGTGAACTTTTCCGTGTGCGCATCTTTCCTTTTACGCTTTTATTCGTGTACGCCATTTTCCGTGTACACAATTTTCGGGTACGCTTTTTGCTGTACGCAATCTTCGTGTACCCTTTTCTACGGTCATCGAGCCAGCGCAAAAGATATGATGACCTGGCAGCGAGTGCAGACGGGCAGACAAACTTTACTGCAGGCAGCTGTTACCAATTATCCTCCCAGAACCAGGCCCTCTTCAATCATTCTTCCAAAAATCAGCAGTAACATACGCCCCCTGCTTCTTGCTTTACAGGTACACTGTTGCATAGAAAATATGCCGACAAGAACTGTAACAGTATTTCAATTAACTAGCCTGTAGTCAATAAAACAGGTTAGGAAAAGAAGGGATTCCGAAGTAACCATTGGTAGACCAGGGTGTTCAATTGGTGGTCGAAGTGGTCACTGAACTAAGCAGTTTTGCTGGAAACGTTCCATCACCGCTCGAAGTGACGTCACCAGCACGCTAGTATGTGGCGGAGCGGCGCAATGCGAAGCGTTTGTAAATGTGATTGTGTGCTCGATCGTCTGGGACGACGAGCGGTTACGCTGAGTTCGTAGTATCCAACGGTCTGAAAGAGATGTGACCAGGTTTGTGCTTGTCTCGAGCCTCTACATGACGTTGCGCGCAGTCTGCACTAGTGACAAGTCTGCTGCCGTCTAATCGGACTACCTGTTCAATATGTGTCGGATGTTGAGTTATCTGGAATAATAGCGGATGATAACGCGGGGCAGTGAAAGCAGCCAGGAAGCTGTCTCGCTGCTGCCGTTTTTATTTGCACGACAGCCAGCTGTTTGTAACGATATGTTGTTAACGCAAGGTGTAGGCGTCTTGATCCTGAAACTTCGCTTAGCGTATTAAACTTCTCCGGTAAATCCCCCTTCTCTCCTTCTTACTATTTTTTATTCCACATGTCATCATGTTTGTATGGCAGAGAAGCATCAGTTCAAATGGCTGATGTACTGCTGTTGTTGACTGCTTTTGTCCGACGGGCGCATGACCATTGGATTTTATTCCTCCGGTTAGTACCACGCGACGTTAGCTCGCGTGCCTCTGCGGTTGACGTCGTCGTCCGACGTGCATGTCGTTTCATTAGACTTAGTTATTACTTTGGTTATATCGCATCCGTGCTGCCGCGTATAAAGCATCAAGTGCAACGTGTCGGTTAATGGAAGTCGCTGTGGACAAGCTTCAAAGAATTCTCTCGCTTGTTTCGAATTACCACCTGCTAGTTGCTTTGCGATGTCTAAGACAGTGATGGTCTTCCCAATATTCATGTATGAAAACTGGAATGTGTGTCATGTCTCCTCATGACCTTTCTGTGTTCAATGATCCATGTTCAAAGTTTCCATTCAGTTTGTCCGAGGTGCTGGTTGCCACGTTCTCGGCCTTGTTTGACTTGGTCTTTCGGTATTGAAAGCGATCCTCTCAAAGTAACAGTCGGTTTGTGGGTTACCAAGGTTCTATGTGGTCGTAGCAATCTCGCTGTTAGTTCAGACACCTTAATATAAGGAAGCACTTCTCGCTCAACTACCTGTTCTCTCTGTTCTGAAGGCGCTCTCTCAGTCAGGCCTCAATCTGATGAAATCTCTCGGATACCTGTAGTTTTGAAATACGCTTTTCCTAATTCCGTCGTGCTGTAGTATGTTTCAGCCCTTTTGAAAAGTTTTTGGATGCACCTCTACTTGTGGTTCAATGGATGGTTACTGTGCTGGTTTACTATTTGGACTGTGTATATCTTCGTCTGATATACATATGTGTGAAGTTTGCGCTTGTATTTCTATGAACCAGTGCATCTAAGAATGGCAATCCGTTGTTCCAAAATAAAACATTGCTTTGTAGGGGCAGAAACACACCTCTCGACAGTAGATTTTGCCTCTCCTTCCCCCTGCTTCAAACGCATTAAGCACAGTTATTAGTGTTTGAGCCACCGGCTGGTGTCACCTCGCATGGTGGCCAAACCTCTGCGACCATTGAATCAAGCTCGGCAAACCCCTCAACAGCTGACCAATAAGCAGTTCATTTCCCACCTCTACACCGTTACATCAATTGCTGGAATCCTTTGAAAACAGGATCCGTTTAGGTTGTAATTTATCCTACATTTAGAGAATGCAAGGTGACAGGGTATGAAAAAATTTGCAACCAGCACACAGGCACATTCGAAGTGAATAGTTACCCCAGATAAATTCTCAAGATTGACTTGTTCTGGCATAATGACCGACGTCTCCTACATCGTTTCTCACTGTCACATTTGGACCATATACACAGACACTTGGCTGCATATCTCCGTGTGATAGAACAGCTTTCAGAGGTGTCGCATTTTCTTGAAAGCGCTGATAGCGGAGCAGACTCCATGCAACAAAGTGCTCACCTCGGAGAACAAACCGTTTCCATCCTCCGCACCGCAAGGTATAAGGATCATTCGGTTGTACAAACGTTAGCGATAGGGTTATTCACTTGACACCGCCAGCAGTGTAATGCCTCAATGAGACTGGGACTCATTGCTGGTGGAGGTGGGATGCTCTGTCCTCACCAAAATCCCAGTCAAACGTGTGGCTCCACTGTGGAACCTGCAAAAATGATCGAATACGGTACAAATGTGCAGAAAATACACACATGTAAACTTTTTGTGTCGATGATCTGCAGTATTTACACGCCGTAGTAACTATGGTGCAACGTCCCTGGCGTCCACTCCCCATGCATAATTTGCACGTAGACGCACAGTGCAAAAGTAGGAAGTTAAGCAGCATTCCGACCTGTATGCCTCCCAATTTAATTCTTTCCGGTTTACATTGGATATGCTGTTGGGAGGTGTGTAGCCCACTCTGCCATTGTAGGCGTAGGGATTCCGCAACTGCTTGCCGTCGCAGGGATACCAAACCCAGTAAGGGTTGCCACCATTCCTTCGCTACGATTGCGCAACCCTTGCTCGAAGTTATGGTGGACCAACCGACCAACCTCATTTGAATCATATAAAATGTGCAGACCCAGCGGCATGGCGCAATGCATTCCTACTCATGACTTGAAGCCATTGACTTCAGGGTCTTGCTTGCCAGTAATGCATTGCAGTCACTTCTATTTCGGCAATATATTCCCAATTCCTGAACCAGATGCCACGGTCGCCGACACGCCCCATTGTTTACCTTCGTCTCGTTCATAGATTGCTGCATCGATATTCCGACACTCATTAGTGAGTTTCTAGTCATCCGCAATTGGAATGTTTACAGTATCCTGATTGCTAACTTCATGGTGCCGCATTTTTACTTTTCGATATTTGGTAAGCTGCAGGTGCTTCCAAAAGCTTCAAAGGCCCTCGAGTTTGGCGCATATACACCGGATGTTAAGTGACGTTCAGTAGAAATATTAATATATCATTCCACTTCTCAAGCTATGATAACAGGTGACACTTGTTTGTTAAGAGGTATTAATATGATGTTGATGTGTTCATTGTTGAGTATTGGAGTACACGCTGGGCGCTTTGGGATTGCAATGTGTCATCTCAATTTGGATCACAATTGAAGGTGAAACAAGCCTCGGTGAGTTTGATCGCCTGAAACGTGTCCCAAGTTAAAAGGATTCGTTGCGGCTCTCTGCAAGCACCGCATTCCCCCACTGGTTTCGTCTTCGGTTGAATTCATGGGGTATAATTAGTCATAGGCAGGAATGGAACCAAGCACTTAGTGAGTGACAGCCCACTGACTGGCACAGCTAGTAGGTATTCGTTGTGTGTTTTAAGGGACTATCTGCGTTTCAATAGCAGTACTCAATCTGAGGTATGTTAAGCAGAACCTTCCCAAATAGACTCAAGCAGATGGCCAGCTCACTTTCATTGCAATCTACCACTGAAACCCAGGATCATGCGAATGACAGCGGATGCTTTGCTCATCAAGCCACTAAACAATCACAAGCAATATTTATCGCAGATAATGGATATTCATTGTTTGGTTTTGGGGTGTCACCATGTGTTTGAATCAGAGTAGGCAAGCTTTACAGTTTGTTAAGGAGATTTTTGCAAATAGACGGTCAGCACACTTTCAGGATGGCGCCCGGCACAATAGACCACGGTAGTGAGCAACAGGTGGACTACCCAGTAACGGCACGCATACAATTGACTCACAGTGTATAGTAGGCAAGCATCAGTCATGCACCCATGACAACATGTTCACCAGTAGAATTTGTGTGAATACACAACAGCTGTCGTAAATTAGTATTCCGGCTTTATTATTGCTTCGTCTTCTTTCTATCGTCTCTTGGACAACTCGCTGTTTGAAACCACTCAACTCCGCTACTCGATAAGTATGTCAGAAATGGAGTTACTACAATGTTTGACCTGAGGCAGCAGGACCTCTATAAGTGATAGACCATTACCGGAGCAGATGTGGGGAACGGTACTTTTACCTGTCTACCGGAGGGTCATTGAAAGTCAAGGCTTAAAAGGCACATGCTTTTCTCCAGTCGGTAGCCCTGCGAACCGTTGACTAAAGGAACGTTGTATGCATCCAGTGGTAGAGGGAATTTTAGGTGTGATGCTCTGTTTTCGAAGCGAGCAAGGCCAAAACTGTTTCTTCTCACTTTCGTCCCTGGTTATCGAGGTGACTCCTGGTATAACTAAAGACTGTGTGTACCGATTTTAATGCACCGTGAATACGCTAATGCCCAAACCGCTGCGGCTTGCATGGTACCCGGTGTTCGGTGCTCATTTCTTACTATCTAAGCCAACTGACCTCAGATACGAAATTCCAATTTCAGCTCGTTTACCTGCACGTGACGAGCTACAGTGAAGACGAAATCGGTCTGTAAGAAAGTAGTTGGCGGACAGCACTACAGGCAGTTCCTACTGTAGCTAGTCCCTACTATGAGGGACAATCGCGTCTGTCTTTAAGGTAAGCTTTACCCGAAGCTGCATAAAGATCTTTGTCTGCCAAGTACTCCGATAGCACGGAAATGAATTCCAAAGCACTTCAACACGTCTAACATACAGTGCTCAGCGGTATATTGATGATGGTGTTTACCAACAAAGCATCATAGCACAGTTTCTGCTTCCCCCCACTACTGCTGTTTCCAGCTGGAATGAACCATCGTCGTGGTTCCCTGTTGATTGGTGTACCCAACGTACTCCCCTGCTGCGTTCATAGGAATCAACCGATCAACTTAATATGGAAAATTTACTACAGTCGGAGTATGTTTCTGGCCAAGGGCCATTACCAATCTTATACAGTTAGTATCAGAAGTCTGGTTCCCTTTTACTCTGTTATTCGGGGACCAATGGTCATGCCTTCGGGTGAGAAGAGTGCGCAATAAATTGCCAGCTATCCAATAGTAGATGTTGGCCAATCTCAAAATGTCTCTCACCCGACAACATGGGTGTGAACGACCGGATTGATGGCTGTATGCATGCATATGGGTACAGGTGTATTTGCCAGTCTCGTATCTCATGAAAACGCTGGATGGGCGCGGATGATCGAGTTGAAGTCAACGACGGCACGCTACAGAGCATGTTCACTGATCGATACACACGGTGTTTCGGGCTGGTTGAAACGAAGACAGGCGTGTAAAATCAAGACAGCAGTGCATCATTACCGGGCTACTGCGGTAGAATTGTGGTGGCGCTTGGACAGGCCTAACTGACTTGAGCAAGGAGTGTTCAACTGGTGCTTAGTGTTATCCCATCAGATGACTAAAGGGTTATTGGTAACGCTCTTGTAGACTGAAACTTAGCTTTCAACAACCCACCTTAGCAAAATAGACATTCCTTACAAGTAGGTCTTGTAAATATGAAATGTAACACTTCAAGAAAGGATTTTTGCGAAGCCATGACGCCCAGAGACAACTCGTTGCCGCATAGTCTATTTTCTCGTTACAGTCCTGCTCGCAACTTCAGGAAACAAGTGGGTTTACGCTGCCCAATTTGTATTAAAGTGATTGTGAGAGGACGAAAATCTGGATCCATTACCTCACATGAGGGTTCATTCTAACATATTCACCGATAAGGCAATATTCCATTAGCATGGAACTGAGAAGCTGCATTTCTAAGCAGTATCTAATCATCGCGGATACTGCGATTCACGTATTCCACAAAGCGCGAAGCTCATTGGCTCGCAAAACTGAGTGACAACTCATGAGACCACAGCGCAAGCATGTGGGTTCTCCCGCATACTGTGCACCACAAGCCAGTTATCCCTGTGGTAACTTTTCTGACACATATTGCTGCAAACTGCGAGTATCAAATTCAACCGGATCGGTTAGCCACGCTTTCACGGTCTGTATTCTTATTGAAAAATCGTGAGACCACCTTTCTTTCCCCGTTATGTGACCGGTATGTGATTGTTTAGAAGCACTCATCCCACGCCAGTCTGTACGCCGATGAAGACGATAAAAATACAAAACCGCGCAGCCTATTCTCACAGCACCATCTCGTTCACATCCTCCCCGTGTTCCTTAGACCTAACCATGAAAAACAAGTAGTGGCATTGGGAACCAAGTTGCATAGAAGTGGTCAGTCTAAACGCTGTCAAATCAATTTTGCTCATTGCATTCATTCTGGCCCGACGCAGTTTAGGTACAATTTCGTCGTGCACCAATTTAGTCCAGAATTCAGAACCGTTAAATACGTGTATTATGATGAACAGCATTAAATGGTGATATGCCCGTAAACGAAGAAGATGCTCAACGGGCCCGCCAGCGTTTTGCTCGCAGTGCGGAAATCGTCTGAGGCTAAAGACTATCGTTTTTTTCCAAATCGCATACAGCTTCAAGGTGACACACCAGCAATCTTCAACTTCGCGCAGATTAAAAAGGATTTTTGCATAAAGGCTGTTACCCCTAACAGATATCTCAGATTATGGGGAATGGCTGAAATATATTTCCTTGATTTACATCCGCATAATTGGTTGAATGTGGATTCAGTAGTATGCTTTTTCTAACAAAAAGTAGAAGCCAATATAACATCACGGCAAGTGCAGAAATTTCTCGCTGTCAACTCTGAAGCCGGCGATAAGCAAGCTTGCTCAAGGACTGCATGCTCAAGGCTTGTATTTATATTTTGACAAAAATATTGTTAATAGTTATTTTACCACCAAATTCATCAAATGCTTTGCAAGTGAAAGCTAACCATGATTAAAGACAATGATAATGACTTTCGTGCTATTACAGATAAGTGGTTTGATATTAATGCATAATGAATGTTATCTTAAGGCTGTAAAATTTCAAAAATGAAGTCTATAAGGGAATGAGCAGTGGTACAAAGGGCTGCGTTGGAAAGGAAACCAGCACGTTGCCTGAACACCCGTTTACGTTTCAATTTTCGCAGCCGCATAATACAGCCTACACGGTGCTTCGACAGCAAATGCCAAAATCTGCAGCACATTGCGCACACCGAGACCAGAATGCAGAGACTTCTGATGTTGTCCGCTGTATCGAACCTAATAAAGCAGCCCATCGCAGTGACAAGTTCATTCGGATCAGGCCTACCAAACGTAGCGGGTATCTATTCCATAGTCATGATAAGACGCAACTTGTCTATTGTTAAGTTGCTCAAAACAGCGCCTTTCGGTAGCCGCATCGCTCCGACCTTCTTAGAAAATAGTTGGAGGTACCGCAGGAACGGACAGTCAATCAAACTGTCTGGTCTCCACATCTAGACCACTTTAAGGTTAAATGATATGGACAGAACCATCTCCCTTCACGCGTACTTATCCAAAGAGCTGCGATCTTGTTGTAAGCTCATGCTCGCCAGACGAGTGCATGGTCCGACTTCTGTAGAAGAAGTACCATATTTGTAGGCAGAAAGCTGTAGAGCTTTGGGTTAATACACTGCGAAATGCGCTGATTTGCCGACTGGACCCGAACATACAATAGTAGATGGCGATCAATGAGATGTGAATGTTGACGACGGGCGAACTGGCTCCACACCTGCAGCACTTATGCAAAGGTGGGAAAATAACATGCCGAGCTGATGTCCTCCTGAGTGAACTGAGGTAGATAGTTACGGGTTTGCTATAAGTTGCAGGCGTGTTCACCGGTATCTGACCCCGGCGGCATGCGCCCACGAACTGTTCTTCACATACCGCATTGTGTTGTGTCCATAAGTAACGGTTGTATAACACTCCAGACTGTGTTAAGAATTATAATGCAAATGGAAACTTGTGTTATTTGTATCTGGCAAGAGTATTAAACGCAAAACGTACTTTTGGCCCACGTCTTCCGCTGATATCCCCATAATGGTGTCTAGAGTGGGAATTAGCCACTCTAGTGCCGACAAAAACAACAGTTTTGATTAGACCATAGACAATCCACGCATGGAAACTCCTTTCCTAACCCCGTACTTCTTTGAAGTTGGATGGCTACATTAAAGGATTGTGCTCACCAGACACCTGGACAATCAACTTCACATACAGAACGGAGAGAAAAACTGCTTCGGTACCTAGAGAGCAGATCCCTTCAGAGCAGTGATGCTCGCCTAGTACTTAAGAGTTCCGGTTAAACACCCACACTTGAAACACCGGCCTGCAGGGGAGCATAAGGCAAGCATTAAACTATGGTGACCGAACAGTTTACATCATATCGGGTGTTATCTGCTGGACGGGGTTTAACACCATCATCCAATCAGGGCGACGAGTTAGTTGCCCCTAAATTTGGCAACATAAAGCGCCGACCCAAAGTTGGGGATGAAGTCGGAATAAGTGGATCTTCATATGGAAGGTCTGCATACTGGTCATCCTCTTGGACTGTAGAATGCAAGGGGCAGAGTACACACGTCACATCCACCTAATGAGATTATTACTTTCTTGCTGGATGGGCCAGACCCATTGCCCTTCCTGGGTGTTTAGAGAAAGGTTCCTCTCTCTTGGTGGTCTCTCGGTTCTCACTGGAGTGCTAAGCCACTGCAGCTGGACAACATCTCCATAGGTTAGTAGTGCTCAACCGTTTTTTCAAGGTCGCGGGCCTCCATGATCATGGATAGCCTATCTGCGGACAGAATACACCCACAGCAAATAACATATATCTCTTGGAATTTCTTGATCTGGAGCTATCCTAACGGCGCCTGTAGACACGATGAAGAAAGTTGATGTAAGTGGACAGTATAGCCAAGCTAAATATTTCACGCACACAGTCTCGTCCTAATCGAAACATAAACAGGTTAAAATGTCACTCACATACTTCTGTTATAGTCCCAGACCATATGTTTTCAATGGGAGGATTACACCTGCATTTCAGATAAGAGCTTCTTTAGGTTCAGCTCAAAGGGACTTATGCTCATTCGTAAGAATTCGTGGCGATGCCGATCTGGTTCCCTTCGTTTTGCAAAGTGTTTGTTAGCAGATTTAAGTGCTTGAAAACATGGTTGCCATTTTAATGGCGCGGTGGTGTCGATTCGAGTACACATCCAAAGTGAAGAGTGAAGAAAAATCAAACATGGAATTTTCGCAGTACAGGTCCTGCAAGTTTGTTAAGCATTGAGATCAATCAGTTTCAATTGTAAGTCAGGTAGCACAGTCACAACATCAGTAGCAAACCGCTTTTCAGGCAATTGGGTTTCTTCCCTAATAATATGGAAGACTTGAAACAATTTACTGAAATTGTCCCCCGGAAAATTCATCAGTTCAACCACGCGGTGTGTCGGAAAGACCACACCGGCTAAATGTGCATCTGACTGCAGTTCTGAACAAGTAGGAAACTGCCCCAATTTGCCTTTCTGTGCAAGTTGAATGAAAGGCTGCAAATGCTTCTCGAAGGATTTTACATTTCTGCAGGTTTGAAAAAGCAATTTGCCCAGGGCACATTAAGCTCAATAATAGTTGTACGGACTGCACTAAAGAGATCTGCTATCGTTGTGGTGTGCAAACATTTCAAGGATGTAAAGTATTAGGTAATGTCCTAGGTATCGCTAATTCCCCTATTGAAAACTGGTCACTGGGAAGTGTTGGATACGTCTGTTGACTCATCTAATGCTATTAAATATGCTTGAAATTCCGTTGCTTTCACCTGTGCTTGTGTCAACAAGCCGTTCAATGTCCTCCACATGTCTTGTTATGGTAAAATAGGAGAGGCCAAAACTTTCAAACGCGGCCTTTTTCAATGGACAATTCGCCTCGGTAACAGCTAACAAACATTACTTCACTGACATTGCAGCTGAGAAACGTTTGCAAGCCTTGCCAAGGATTTTGCAACACGATAGCTTGCTTTTATGACAGACATGTTTCCTTCTGTTTGCTGAAAATTTTTTCCATCCACCAGCTTCTTTCTGTAGCATAGCTATTCATTCAGCCTGACGTCGATCCGTGAATTCGTCATATGTAACTTTTTCTTTTGTGTCTCTATGTAGCTTCACATCATGTTCCTTCAGAGCGGCGACAGTTTCCTTACATAGCAGACAAAGCATGTTGTCGTTGCGTTAAAGAAAAAAATAGACATCTGACAATCTTTTTTGATATGTCCTGCATTCAGAGTCCACTTTTCGTTTCTTTTGGTAACACGCTGTTCGCTAAAACCATCCCACATGCACAAAGAGCTGTGGAATGAAGCCGTATCTTTTCTATACAATCTTACACTAGTATTCATTACAATACACTGAACCTATGGCAACAATCTCTAGTTGATAATAATCCAAAGGTTAATCCTGGAAGAGCATTTAATGAAGGTAGAGTGAACGAAGTTTACAAGATGATTTCGCGTAAAAATTATGAGGGTGATCGAAACTCCGCGGCCTAGCTGGCAATCCTCGGGTAGCCGGATGCGGCCCGCGGTCCGTAACTTGAGCACTCCTGCCGCCGATTATCCCATTCCCAAGCAAGGACCGCTGTTGCGGTTCATTCATTCATTGTTTTCCTGTGGTATCCAGATGAAGGCGAATCACAACTGGGACCTGTTACCGACTAAATAGACTTGTAGCATTTGCGAAGAGGTATCAATCCACCTTCACCACTCAGTGTGAGGGCAGACACAGTTGTTAGGCAGAAGAAATTCAGGAAACCTGGTTGGTGCAATTCTACCGGTCATCCTGTGAACGGGGCTGTGGAGAACTTCGGAAGCCACCGTCTATAAGTGAAACACAGACGGTCTGTGTTATATTTCCAAGAGATCCCAAGTTATAAATAAATAACTAAATAAATGTTTATTGACAAACGATCGAGGCACACCATACTACGGCATGATTAATAGGTATACAAATTTCATAATCCCTGATTTGCACTATATCCCATATTCATACGATTGCTTCTGAAACCATTGCCCTGTTGAGTCAGATGTACTTCTGTTCCGGCCCCCGTCTCGTTGTTGTCTCTATCGGAGGGGGCGATACAACGTGAGGGAGCATGCGGGCTTATCCCAAACTGCAGATCAGTGCTGGCCAGTCACGTACTGATGGAACAATGGCATAATGCGGGTAAAAAGAGCCAAGTCTCGACAGGTCCCGTGAGATAGTTTGTGTGAATTACCTACGTTCGACAAGGTGGCAGTCAAGTGAAACGCGCATCTGTGAACACACCAAAATATCCACGTTAACACAGAGTAAACCCGTTTACCCGATTTCGTGGGGATCGGTGAGCATATTTTTTATCTACATCTTGTCGACACTCGATATACGGAATTCAAAGCAAGCAATGCAGCTGGAGTAGTGCATCGTCGAGCCAATTTCAAAAAAATTGGGCAGCGCGGGCGCAGTAGTGACAAAAAGTCGAAGAAGACTTCCACGGCTGGCAAATGCGAAGTGAAAAATAATTCCGGTGGCGTTCCAGCCGACTGCGATCAGTTTCAGTTGGTGACCCCTCAATTTTATGTTGCGGTCAACTTGAAGGAGGCGGCAAGGGGGTATTCCAAGATCTAGTATGTCGAAATGTGGTTACCTCGTAGATGGCGCTAAGTTCCATTTTAAAATCTTAAATTTTTCCGTTGCAGATGGTAGGGTAGTTGGAACAAATCCCATATTTTTCTGCCTTCGCTGTGGGGTCTCCATTGCGACCAAATCGCTCTTCAGCTATGGTTACCAGGCCTCAATCCTCCCATACGCAGTGTGCATTTGGGGGAAGATGGAGAGGTCAAACCACCAGAACGCTCACCGTAAGAAACCAACATTGTGGTTTGAGATTTTAGACGCCTTCAAGAACTGCTCCAAACAGCCTGGGTTGTCTCGCATCACCACCTCAAGGTCGCGCCCCTGGAAGGCGGTCTCCAAGATGTGATCACCAGGCTTATATGCTTGAGCGGGTTTATGGCGTACAGCTACAGTTATGCACTTGTCCGCATCCAACGGAAGTAGATTTGCCTTTGACAACTCAAAAGCACGGTTTAAGTCTCATTGCAGGAGATCGTGATCTGCCTGACTACCGACTGCCGCCATCTCATGACGTAAGCAGCAAAAATCAGGGAATTCGACTGGATGACATGCGAGTGGTCGTTGATGAAGGTCAAGTATAAGCGCGGTCCATACATTGACCCATGTGGAGCACCGCAGTCCACGTCAATGAGAGTAAAAAATGAGTTCCTAACCCGAAGGTGAAGCCGTTATTAAATAAGGAAAATTCCTATCTACCTAAGGATACGGTTTCCGATTCCATAGTTGCAGATTTTGTAAATGGGTGCGTGGATGTAATTCGTCGATGGCTTTAGAAATGTCGAAGCAGATGATATCAGTGCCGATCCCGCTATTCGCTATTTCGTTCCAACTGCCACGCGCAATGAACACGTTGGCAGTAGATGACCGATGCTGACGGAATCCTTCTTGCTTCAGGGCTATGAATTTAGATCTCTAGATGACTCACTAGTACCTTATTTGTGATCGACTCCATCACCTTTGAGACCACCGGCAGGAGAATCACTGGGCGATAATCGGAGTGCTCTGAACGGCTACCAACCTTGAAAATCGGCATAATGGTATCCTGCTTCCACATGTTGTGAACATGTTGTTCTTCCAGTTAATCACTCAGCAATCCTTGCAGCTGCCAAATGCAGTGGTTTCGGGGGAATGTTGTCCGCTTTGGGGGAAATATGGGTGCGCAACTATAGCGGCTTCCTCAAAACGGTCACTAAACAGTAAATGAGTTGTGTGAATACTGGCGTCTGAGGAATGAGACAAGTATGTGGCACATACTGGTGACACGTCGGAATATTGTAGCATATTGTAGCCTTGGAACGTTAACTGTCTGGCAGGCGATTTGTGCACATCCGTTTGCTGAGATGGCTGAGGGAACACCATCATTTTCCAGAATCAATGGAACTTTGAGAGCTCTGAAGTCTGGAAACACCTAGAATAACGTTAGGGCCGTGCATCAATAGCCGAAAGCCGCCACAATGAAAGCGCCCCTTATTTTTATTAGCAGTCACTATCAACTCCCTGGTAGCGGTGGTCGAGGTGGAACTGGTGGATGAGGCGGAGTCCTTCCAACCGTCGATCAGATGAAAACTAACTGCACCTAGCACGCTGTGATACATGTCAAGTATGTGACGAGAGGCGTTCCGTTGTTCAACTGTGACCTGACAGCAAATACGGTCTACAGGTTATACAGCGCCAGACGCGAAGTTAACAGTTATGTTAATAACCATAATCGGTACTGTTCTCAACCATGTGTGCTCTTAAACAGTAGGAGGGTACTGGAATGTTGAAAGTATAATCTTCCCAATGAGATGAGTAACCCCCAAAACAATAGGAAGATGATGTTTACCGGATAATAACCATCCGAGCACCAAAACACGCCTGAACCTGTAGAGTTAATCGACGGAGCTCAGCGGTCAGAGAAACGTTACGCTGTTCAAACCAAACCATCAAACGATCTCCTGACTGATGCGATCCTGCCCATGTGCCAATCTGAAGGCAAGGGGCAGAAGCGATAACATTCGGTGGGTCGATGAACATGTGAATCCGAAAGCATCAACGGCAGTAGTTCTAAAGTTACACACACACTTTGCCCCATTGCTTCTCCCTGGTAGAGATAGTTGTGGGCTTTGACGTAGGTGCAGTCTCTAAACTGATTGAGATAAGTGAAACGGTGACTTCTGTAGATGGGCAGCGAACACATCACAATGTGATCACCCCAGCCGAGTTGATTCCGAGTGTCGTCTAATAAACGTATATCTCCGATAGGACTAATATACTTGATAACCTTTTTGAAACAAACTCGTTGGCGATATACAGATGTAAACCATTCAAAACAGTTCTTTGAATGGTACACTGAGATTTTAGCCACAGTGTCGTCAAACTGGAGACCTGGTGTCATGTGGCTTATCTGTTTCACTGAGAGACTGTAGAGGAGCATATGTTTCATTACCCATTAACAACCCCGTTATGCACCAATTCTTGGCACCCACTGCCTTAGACTTATCATCCAACTCGAAATCTGGAGGTATAACGGTGTCCCAGTGCTAGTTAAGCATCCGTTTAAAATCAAAAGTTGGGTCATCTATAAACACATCTGAATCGGACCCAACTAACTGAGCTCATATGTCAGGCCAAATTAGTGATTACAGTGGGGAATCGACCACACGATGAGGTCGTCATCGAAGTCATGTTTGACTTATGAGTCGCAGGATAGTTTGCTCCGGCTTCGAATTTCAGCTTACACTTAGGCGCTTGGATTAGGTGCGATAATTTCGTTCATACGTGTGTATGTGTATTTCGTTATGCGGGCGGAACCTTGTTAAAATAACTTTTGTCTCATTCATTGTTTGCAATTCACATATAGAGGGGGGAGGAAGCAGGTGCTAACATTATCCTCGCATGCGGGTTGATGGATAGCTGAGGCCAGTGATTGATAGTTAGAGCCTACACGAGTCTACACGAGTCAAATCACACTGTCCACCGCTGCAAAGCGCTCACCTCCGAGGCAATACAAACAGTAATTTGGAATATAAGTCACGTGATCCCGACAGGTCGGGTAGAGGTATCTATTTGTTTGTAACAATGCCAGCTTGTTTGTCGTCAGACGCAGTCGTGCTTTTTTCTGAAAGACACCGGATAGAAAACGTCCAGTTCCATGGACCTGTTATATCTTAGGCTGCAGGTTTAACAAGTAGCCATTTCATTTGCCGGAGCGGTAAACTGGCAAGCTATCTTGGAACCAACTGCTACGGTTAAACACAGTGTGTCCCAACCCAAGGCTGGACTCACGTTGTCGTGACTTCGTGCGTTAAAATGGAGGGCTGGACTGCACAGCATAGTTGAATAGACTACCAACGGTCGGTAGACTAAATAGGGCGCAGCGACAATTGTTACTCCGGCGAAATCGTGTGGTATTGAACATGATTGTTGCCTCACGCCATGCCGTACTGCTGCCGTTCGAGTACCGCTAAACCAATATAAACATGAGTGATTCATTCCAAACAAATGGTTCAACGGCTTACAAACTCCAGGTTCAGCATAACGGCGAGTGCTAGTGAGCACACGCTTGTGAAGAATTGTCAGTATCCTAAGAGGCCATTAACCAAGTGTTGCACCACCATACTGATGACCAACAACACAAACCGTTGCCCACGTGCGCACAGATAGTGGGGAATTCAATGCAACCAATCCGTCTATGCGACTGGTGACGTCTTCACATCGACGCGTCACATGTTCAGATCGGACCACCTATTTCATACCGACTATACGCCAGAATCTGGTGGGTCATCGTTTGGTTATCAGCTGATGCGGGGGCCTCAAGTTGGCCTTTGCTGTTGCCAATTGGAACATCGTTTACATTACGCTATCTACTACGGATTTAACAAATTTTTGTTTTAATCTGCCAGTTTTGGCTATCTGAGTTACTTTCTGGTTAGCAATATTATCCTGCACTGCTGATTTTTTGAAATGACTTTGAATTGCTGCACAAAGAAAACCTTTTGTTGAGTGCGGCCACAAAGCCTGAAACAATTTCAAACGAATTGTGAGGAAACATTATGGCGACATGATACAACATCGCGCCAGTTGACAAGTTAGCCTCAGACGACGTCTTTTGTAAAAGTGCAGATGCACTTCATTCTTCGCAACAATGTGCCTTCACTGCTAGGAAACATGGCCTCGCGGCGAAAAGAATATATTGACACATGTATTATTACCTTACAAGAAAATTGGTTGCACTCTGAGATTGCAGATGGAGTCATTAACATAAGTGGACATCGTGTAATTAGCTCCGATCATCCAGGTAAGCCATTGACAAAACGGCATTTCAAGGACACCCGGCGTCGTAACCAATCGGTGGGAAATCATCACAACCCTTTCTTCAACCGTTTTTCAGTTTGTACTGTTTCAATAGGACCATCTCAAAAGTAACCGTATTTTGCTTCCGCCCATGCTGTCCTATCGAAAGGATCGGGCTGCGGGCAGACAGACATTCTTCACCGCACTGAAACTAATTTGATGGAACAAACGTCCCTACAGGTTCTAAATGATCACTTGTTTCAAATCTTAACTGGCAACCAAAGCTGAACTGATATGGTTAAACAGTTTGTCCATTGAAACATTGCCGGGTGACCATAGCTACCTTGATCTCGGGAGACTGCTGAAGCATATCTGTGGTAAAGTATCATGTACTGGAGCAATGGATGTAGGTAAACGCAATGGCCAGTTTAAATCCACTCCGTCGATCGCTTTTACATTGCGCTTTTTCATTAGCTCAGCCGTTGGATAAAAGATGCAAGATCGTACGGCTCCTATTTATAGATTAGACCAAGGTCTTTGGGAACCTTGACCAATCTGTACTGCTGAAACTTTGTCCAAAAACTGCGTCTCCTCAATATGTGTGTACCATGGCGCGCGATTAGCATGTAAATCGCACACCACGCAGCTACGAGGCAGAAAATCTTCTGCACTCCCAGCTTACTGTGATGTTTCGCAGGGAGCGATCATACATCGTTTCTATTCTCCGCCTACGCTGAAAGTCGCTCCATTCCATCAGATTTTATACGCTGTAAATATGTTGTTTACCGCGTTCTGCGTTGCATAACTCCAAATATCGAGGACTACATAAAACTCTAAATTGGAGTAGATGAAAGTGACTTGGTCGAGCACCGGGTCCCTCCGTCCTAACCCTTCCGAAGTTTGTCCCGTAACGCTCGTTTTTTTACATCCAAACAGACTGCGGACCCTTATACATACCTTTCCTTCCATGATTGTGAATGAGGAAACGATACCTCGTCCCTCTACTGTAAAATATCTCAGTTTTTTCTATTTCACAATTTACGTTGGTCCACGCATACGCTTGAGGTTTTCAAAGTAGTTAGAATACTTTCCTTTTACGCCTTTAGGCTCAAACTGCACACCGTTCCCCGTGCTTTAATTCAAGGTCTGTCACTACATGTATTCTCCCACAGTTATTACACTGTTTTCGTGTTATTTTCCCCTGGATTCTTTAAAAGATTACGTTCTTATTGTCCGTTCGCTAAAATTTATTTCTCCTTGCTCATTGATTTAATCGTTAACAAACATGTTGATGCATGCATTAAGTTTTCATCCAGGATTATAGACGACCCCTTCTACCCTTTACCTAATATCCTTCCCAGCAGCAAATCAACTTCTTCCACACGGTTGAAAATTAAAGTTTTATATTCGCGTACCTAGTCGTATCGAAACTCCATTGGACCTCTTCTATCACGCTAACTGGTCGACACATCAGGAATGATAAACCGCTTTCACGACCGTATGGTTGAATGAAGATGCATCTTTTCGTTTAGCTGATGTTAATTTTTACTTCGCCTTCATCATCATCATCATCATCATCATTACACGTTAGCTGAAGGTGGAAAACACCTCAGCTATTGTGACGCAATACAAAAGATAAGAAAAGAAACAACAAACAGTGGCACGCCCGCTGAGTCCCCAGTAACGGATGAGCATCGTTCCGGAGAGCTAACAGCTGGCTGCCGTAAAAGAGAGTCATATTACGCCTAACAAGTGAGATCGTGATTTGATGGGGATGCTAAACAGGAGGGGGATGGGCAAAGGAACTCACAACACAAGCGCCACTGGAGCCGGCTCCAAGCCATATCAGCAAGTATGTCCAACCAAACGTGTTCACCGTCCTTAGGACCCCAGCCATGCGGTCGGGATGCACCAACCGACGCCAACTTCGAAGTAAGGGTTTTTATTTTTCTTGACCAAGTCATCACTTGGCCTCCCCTCCTCCTCTTCCAACCGCACCCACAACGCGCAAACAATGCACGTCGCGGGAGTCGGTGTGCTGGCATGCGCAACACGTGGCCCAACCATCGGAGCCTGGCGCGTGATATAATGGTGCTGAGCGGTTCACTCGCTCTTCCTGTACCAAATACGCGACGTCGAACACACTCATTGCTCACGCCGTGTTCCCACCAGACATGAGCTAAGCTGCGAAGGCAGCGATGATCGAATATGACGAGCCTCTTTATGTCTGTCGACCTGATGGGCCAGGTTTCACAGCCATATAGAAGAGTTGAACTGACGGCTGCGTTGTAAACTCTGCCCTTGAGGGCGAGAGTAATGTCGCGTCTGCGCCACAGGTGGCGGAGATTGGCAAAAGCACCTCGAGCTTTTGCTATGCGGTTCGTAACCTCATCTTCAATCACACGGGTGCTAATATAGCTGCCCAGGTACTTGAATTCCTGAACGACTTCTAGCAGATCACCACCAAGCGTTGGCACAGGGTTGGGTCCCTGCCAAGCTTGGAGAAGTACTTTGCATTTCGATGAAGCAAAGCATAGCCCTTACTTCGCATTGGTGCTTTATCATATTATGTTCCGCAGTATTGGTGTGAAAGTGCTGAAAATGCGCCCATACTGGTGGGTGTGGCTTATTTTGATTTGACTTAACCTCACAATTCTACCCGCCATGGTGGCAAAGTTTTGCGTTTTGGACAGTATATACTTACGAGGGCGAATGTTGGGGGTCTTTACTTTTGGTACTCTCTGTATGGTGACCAACTGCCGATAGAGTTTTCCTACCAGGTGTGAGGTTCGAACTCATCGGAAAGCCTCTAATCTTAGTGCAGATAACGCACGTGCTTTCGCGCAATCTACCGTCAGTAGTTACGTTATCAGGAATAAATTGCAAACTAACCAACACAACTGAGTTACAAGTCCGCACCAATGATTCGCGGACAAAATTGCTAGCGCATTGGTTCATTATCCCTGGCGGGCTCTATGATTACAAGCTAAAAAGCGTTCCACAACTCCGATTGTTTTATTTACGCACGGGATTTGGCCGTCAGTAATATTTCACCAGTCAGTCACCCACAGCACTTGTGTGGTGATGAGCAATACACACTCCTGTGTACAAAATGTCTCAAGTGGGCTGGCTGCGTGACTTTCCGTTGTCAGCTGAATGAGTGACACCATTTGACGATTTGTTGGGTTGTCGCAAAGGCAGCACGTTTATTGACATCTAATGAGACATCTTTCCACTGATTGTCGGTCAGGTCCTTGAGGTGAAGAAAGGGGACCTCCCATGGAATAGAAGACAGCACTATACTCTTGAACACAGCCTCACATTTCTACACCACAACTCATTATTGTCGAACAGTGTTTGACACTGATGTGCCCTTCAAGGATATATGGACCAACTTTGACAACTCTGATAACTAGGGTATCACATGGCAATTCAGTTTGAAGCCCCGGAATATATTTTTGTCAGCTGAAAATTATTATAATGCGCTTAAGCACAGGTAAGTCAAGAAGTCTCCATTTTTACGCGTCACGAACATGAAGTTCCATCCCGCTTGTCTCTTTGATCATCCCTATTGTACACTCATGACAAACTGACCTCAAGTGAGCTTGGTTTCACCGCACGTATCCTGAATGGATACTCGTAGCCTATCCGCTGCTATAAAATGTCAAAAGCTTTGGTTATGTAAGCAGATATCACAACCCGTCTGTACAACGCAAACGTTTTTTTCTGCCCGGACTCGTTTCGTCTGGTGCGGCGAAAACGAGCCCACATTTTAACGAACAGCACTTTTAGTTGACGTGTCTACAGGTTGCAGAATCTTCGCCGGTGTAATATTTTAAAGCAAAATTAAAACAACCGATCAATCAGCTCCAAGACAATACCGTTTTATCAGTCTCAAAGAAAATCGCACGAGGTCGACGCCTGGTATTTGTAGTCTGTGGCCTTAAGAGTAATCGAACAGTGATTCCGAACAACAGTTTGTCTTGGCCGAAGGCCCCAATTTCCGCATCTCGAATACTGATGTCCATAAGTGCTGCCCGTAACGAGTGATAGGTTGTACCCCCATGCAATCTAATATCGAATGCCATACTCTAACTAGACTGTGAGCAATGAGGTCTGTGCATTCAACTGACACAATAGCATCGCTTGGCTACCGCGTGGGGACCATTCTCCATGACTTTGAAGTGTCAGCAAATTCGCTCAGTAATTTACCATCGCTCAGCCACCTTTTTCTCGAACTCTCCGTCACTCGATAATCTGTTGCTCTAAATGCCCACTTGGGCACGCAGAAGCGCAAGTCCTGTGATGCATGGAGGATGCCTTTCGCTTCAGTAATTGGACTTACCAAGGTGAACGGCGTGAGCAGATGAGTGCTCGTTGTGAAATTGCTGATGTTAGCTCACCACGTGCTTAACTTGTGCCCGCACAGTCAATGGTGTGGGTATTTCTAAGATTGTAAAACAGGGAATTTTTCAAGTTCGGCAACCAAGATGGTGGAAATGCACCGTGCATTGGAGAAAAACTATTTCTATTGCCCAACTACGCAACAATTTTATTTTCCATGCGATCACCAGCGCTATCAGCTGCGGCTGCAAACGCACTACTGTTTTATCAGCATCCCTCACACGAGTACCAAAAGGCACAGGTGATCGTGCCTAGGGACTGACACTCACATGAACCGAAGCACACGCGCCAATGCTGCGGTAGGTAGATCACCAATTGCGATGTCAATCCCTGCACCAAATCTGCATCTGAAATTCTCATAAATTGAAGTCACTCTTTCCATAAGGCATTGTTCAAATAGTTAGCAAATTCCTAAACTAGCCAGGTGTGCCAAACTATGTATGCCTGTACACGGACCTATAGTACGTTATTTGTCCCAGATTCGTCACGTTTTTGACCGCTCAAAATTTAGTCAGTCAAGTACCAGTGGATAAATTACTTCAGTGACTTTGGCACAGTCAGTGCTTTTTTAAACTACGGTTTACGCCTAACCTGCTGCAATATTATATTTCACTGATAATCCCTACACGTATTGTGTGTGTGTTGCGGCTGAATATTCACTTTTCCTGGGTGCATAAAAAACATACTTGAGTTGACTTGAGTTGCATCTGTCAGTCGTGTACTGTGCTCACATCCGCTTATATTGGCTAGTTGAACAAAATCTGAGAGAAAAATACACTCTGTAATGCATATGCAGTACCTTACTATAGAGTATAAGGTACGTGATTTTCAGCATTTACAATGGAGACATAGTGGGTGACACACTTTCTGCGTTATCCGACGATGTAGCCCATAACAATCACGGATACATGTCTTCACTCGCACACTCCATATCCAACGGAAACTCCTGGAGATAAACTGGCAGTCACACATTAGTTTCTATGATATTTCGGAGGTCAGTCCATAATCGACATGCAGCATACATGCGTGCGGGCATCATGGATATCATGAAGATCACTAGGAGCGGAAGCTAGGTGTCCGGCCGCCTTAGTAACACACCTCAGGTACCTGCTAATTCTCACTCATATGGAGCAGGGAACTGGAAGAATATGTAATGAGTATACACCATTTTCACTTTAAACTGGACATTTTGCCAACCACATTGGACATTTTGCAAACCAAACTGGACATTTTGCAAAACAAATTGGACACGTTGCAATCTAAGTAGCAACTGGCCAATTTGTTGGTAAGAAACGAGCAGTAAGACTGCTGAATGATGTTCAGAATATACATTGTGATGACGCTAATACACCGGCATTGTGTAAGCAGCGGGCTACACTGTAAAACAATGCTTGATCGTGAGCAGCGACTGAAGATCTGAACTACGCTCCCCTCTCCCCATTGACATTCGCCTAGTTGGTGTGCAGTGCCCATACGCATCAACCTGTGTAGGTGTGTGACAATTGGAAAATCGGACGTCCGAATCGTAATTGTGTATCAATCATTTTGTGAGTGGATTGCGATGCGTAATCTCAATGTGCACCGTTATTCTCATTAGAGGGAACCTTTTCCGATTCGGTCAATGGGACCATGTCGGATGAAGCAGGTAGGCGGTGTCCCAGCTTCGCCCGTCTCTCTATTAGCTTTCGCAACTGCCACGTTATTGTATCAGCGTAGGCTGTAATGACCCCCAGCAAAACCAGTCTAGATCTATAGCCTATTGTTGCAACATATCAACTACTGAGGAGTGGGCCGATTACACGATGTTCAGGCCACATTGTGGTCACGAGAATGTAACCGAACTGCGCACGTAGTCGGTGATTGTGTAAGCTCTTCTCTTGACATGAGTGCCGTTCGCCTCGGTCAAAATCGGTGACCTATTTTCCCCTACACCCCCCCCCCATAGGAATTCGTGTGTTTTGTCTGGATGTGTGAACTGACCTATGCAGCGGTACCACTATTGGAGCCGAGCATACGATAATGGTTCCACTCAACACAACTTAGCTTTATTAGCTCCGTGCCGCACGAAACGACCAAAATGAGTGACGAACAACAGGAGAGCTGGTGGCCGACGCGACGGCACTGCAGGCGAACATCATTTGCGCAAAGAGAAATTCTCACAAAACTTGTGCTGGTCGACGGCAAAACTACTCGGGAAGCCGCTGAAGTCGCCGGTGTTAACGCGAGTACGGCAAGGAACATCATTAATGCCTACAAGCGAGAAGGCTCAAATACAGAGCGCACCTGCGGTGGAAACAATAGGGAGAAGCTGACTCCCAATGTATTGCAGCGTGTCGAAGAAGCGGTTGAACGGCACTCTGAGGACACGTTGGTGCAGCTGCAGATGCGCCTGAGAGAGAATGGGATAAACCTATCAGTATCCTCTGTCTCCAACACCCTCAGAAGACTAAAGATGCCTCACAAAAAGTGTCATTACGAGCTCGACCGAGTCAACTGTGCCACGACAAGCGCTAGCCGACAGGCGTACGCTCTCGAATTCTCGGTGACCGTCCTGCTGTTACACGCTAAGCCAGCTGTTAATATTGAAAACGCACATTTTGAAATTGAAATGGCGTATTAACAAAAAATAAGGCAGTAACCATAGCAAAGATCAGTTGACGAACGGTTTTCCGGCTGTCGCTTTCGTCAGGTTCATCAACGTATTGAGAACGCAGTTCATGCAGTCCTGCTGCGTTACCATCCCAACGCTGTCCTGAATGACCGTGCTCAGCGTCTGCTCAGGTGTGGGGTTAATAAGCAGGCGTCTCGCCGACGCTTTCACCTTTGAAAAGACGTGTTCTACCGGGTTTAGCATGTACGAGTAGGGCGGCAAGAACTGCAGGTGATAAGACGAACCAAGGATCCTCCTTAGCTCATCAGGCATATGGATCCTGGCATTGTCAATGATCAGCCACGCGCCGTTCATCTCCATTATGCAGCTTATACGCGCCACCAGTTCCTCGACGAACGCTGAGAACTTCGCACCATTGCAGGTGCCATCGTTAATGATCTTTGAATGGATGACGCCTTGGTTATTCATTGCAACAATCAGGGTTACCATGCGACCTCTGACTGTGGGTAACACGACGTTCGCGTGCGTCACTCTTCTTGAGCGAGCCTGAGTTCACCTCAGATGAAGGTTGAAACCACTCTCATCTATGAAGATGCATTTCTCCTTGTTAGAAGGTGCATTTGCCTAGAACTCGAGTGCGTACGCCTGTCGGCTAGCGCTTGTCGTGGCACTGTTGACTCGGTCGAGCTCGTAATGACACTTTTGTGAGGCATCTTTAGTCTTCTGAGGGCGTTGGAGACAGAGGATACTGATAGGTTTATCCCATTCTCTCTCAGGCGCATCTGCAGCTGCACCAACGTGTCCTCAGAGTGCCGTTCAACCGCTTCTTCGACACGCTGCAATACATTGGGAGTCAGCTTCTCCCTATTGTTTCCACCGCAGGTGCGCTCTGTATTTGAGCCTTCTCGCTTGTAGGCATTAATGATGTTCCTTGCCGTACTCGCGTTAACACCGGCGACTTCAGCGGCTTCCCGAGTAGTTTTGCCGTCGACCAGCACAAGTTTTGTGAGAATTTCTCTTTGCGCAAATGATGTTCGCCTGCAGTGCCGTCGAGTCGGCCACCAGCTCTCCTGTTGTTCGTCACTCATTTTGGTCGTTTCGTGCGGCACGGAGCTAATAAAGCTAAGTTGTGTTGAGTGGAACCATTATCGTATGCTCGGCTCCAATAGTGGTACCGCTGCATAGGTCAGTCCACACATCCAGACAAAACACACGAATTCCTATGGGGGGGGGGGTGTAGGGGAAAATAGGTCATCGATTTTGACCGAGGCAAACGGCACTCATGTCAAGAGAAGAGCTTACACAATCACCCACTACGTACGCAGTTCGGTTACATTCTCGTGACCACAATGTGGCCTGAACATCGTGTAATCGGCCCACTCCTCAGTAGTTGATATGTTGCAACAATAGGCTATAGATCTAGACTGGTTTTGCTGGGGGTCATTACAGCCTACGCTGATACAATAACGTGGCAGTTGCGAAAGCTAATAGAGAGACGGGCGAAGCTGGGACACCGCCTACCTGCTTCATCCGACATGGTCCCATTGACCGAATCGGAAAAGGTTCCCTCTAATGAGAATAACGGTGCACATTGAGATTACGCATCGCAATCCACTCACAAAATGATTGATACACAATTACGATTCGGACGTCCGATTTTCCAATTGTCACACACCTACACAGGTTGATGCGTATGGGCACTGCACACCAACTAGGCGAATGTCAATGGGGAGAGGGGAGCGTAGTTCAGATCTTCAGTCGCTGCTCACGATCAAGCATTGTTTTACAGTGTAGCCCGCTGCTTACACAATGCCGGTGTATTAGCGTCATCACAATGTATATTCTGAACATCATTCAGCAGTCTTACTGCTCGTTTCTTACCAACAAATTGGCCAGTTGCTACTTAGATTGCAACGTGTCCAATTTGTTTTGCAAAATGTCCAGTTTGGTTTGCAAAATGTCCAATGTGGTTTGCAAAACGTCCAGTTTGGTTTGCAAAATGTCTAATGTGATTTGAAATATGTCCAGTTTAAAGTTAAAATGGTATATCCACCACTTTGGCCGGGTCTTAAGACTTTATGCAGCGCAACCACCATTCAAACCAGTACCACAGGGGAGGATGTGCAACTTATTTCCATCATGCTCGTGGGTTGGACTCAGGAAACTGCTGTCCGAAACAGTCACCACAAGTTGAAAGGTAAATTGTCAACCATCACATTAGGAGCAACTAATCCAGTGGACTAGCTTCGAACACCAGCTAACACCTGCATTTGCCAACGTGGTCCAGCTGCCACGGCTATGTAAAAATTCATTAAGATGCAAGCTCACCGAGTCAACTCCGTCATTGTATGTAAAACTTGGTAAACCGCATACGCCGCAAACATGGGATGTCCAAGATAAGTTCATTATTTTAATCGATCAAATCGCGTTGACGTTGCTCTGTAAAATGTGTTGTCTCCCGAGATAGGTATAACGTTGTCCGTTGACAGCCATTTCAGTGGGTGCGGTCATACCTCTAACCATCATTCTCTGTTCGTCGGAAACCCGCACGGTTGAAGCGAATGAGTCGCACTGCACAGATAGTCATCCGGTCAAGGTGGATGCTCTCCCCTTGACCGAGTGATTTCGATCCCCCATTTCAATGACAGGCAAGGAAACTAATAACGTTGCTGAGTCACACGAAACGAAAGGATAATCCAAAGTGTGTCGTTAGTATCCATATATGGCGTTGGATACAAGGAACGAACCGGATAGTCAGTGAAATAGATAAATAAATAGTTTATTCTCGATAGCGACGAGGCACGCCTTATCAGGCATGATCAAAGTTCTCACAGACAATGTTTCGCGGTAGGCACATTGTGCTGCATACACAAATGGGCAAAGTACATGTGAGGAAAACATCAAGGCTGAATTGCCAAGTGTTTGCGTCCATGTGGATGTAACGTAGTGTGAAAATTTGTAGTCTGTGACTGTATTATGGTCGGTAATTGTGTAAAATATAACATGTTGACCAGTAACCGGATCTTTTCCGGTTAAGCCCCGACACTAATGCAAAAAGAGCACGCGCAAAAAGTTAAGCCCCGCCACTAAGGCAAAAAGGGTACACCTGAAATGTCAAGCCCTACCAATAGTGCAAAAAGGGCACGTGTGAAAAGTTGAGCCCCGCCACTCTTTGCCAGCTCCAGTGTACGTAATGCATGTGAACGTGCCCCATAAAAACACTCCTTATCCGCTTCTAAGGTCATTTTTGTCCAAAAAGTTTCTGCGTTCGCACGTAAAACCTGACATGAACTTTCTGACGCTTTCAACGGTCGTTCATGACAAGGAAACAGCAATACGTTTTTTGCAAAGCCATGGAGTGATTCATCATCAACGTTTATGCAGACGAGGACACCAAATGACACTTTCAACTGTTTCTGACAGGTGGAGGTGTGATGCCCGACAGTGTCGGCAAGAAATTGGTCTTCGAAAGGGAACTTGGCTGCAGCGGTTTAGGATGGATTTCAGGACAATAATCCTATTCATTTATTGCTGGTCCAAAAATCTGATAACAATCCAATTCTGCTCAGAGGAGTTATCTATTGGCCACGCGACCGCTGTCGACTGGAAGAACTTTCTGCGTGAAATTTGCGCCTGGCAGCTTTTGCAGACTCCAACGATTGTCGGAGGCCCAGGTCTACATGTCGAGATCGATGAAACCCTAATATCACGTCGTAAAAACCATGCAAGGCCAGTCCTTCCCCAGCAGTGGATTTTCGGAGGGATTTGCCGGGAGACTAAAGAAGTGTTCTTGTATGCAGTGCCAGATCGAACTGCGGCCACTCTGCTGGACACAATCCAGGCCTGCATCGCTCCCGGCTCAATTATCATTTCCGATATATGGGCATCATACCAAGGCATTGAATCGATGATTGGCATGAGTTATACTCAGCCAACGGTTAATCATACCGAAAACTTTGTGGATCCAACGACTGGAGCTCACACACAAACCATCGAATCACTCTGGCACATTTACAAGATGCAGAATAAGCGCCAATGCGGCACACACCGATCTTTAGTTTGCAGTTACCTGTGTGAGTTCGTTTGGAGGCAAAGACACCGAAAAATGGACCTTTTCATGCAAATTATTAATGACTTGTCTCAATTTCACCCACTTCAATAGAGAGTAAAAGTTCAAGTTCCAAATCCTCCCTTTTCATAATCTTTTTTGGGTGGCGGGGCTTAACTTTTTGGCGGGGCTTAACTGGAAAAGATCCCAGTAACCTGCTGGATGTATGTGTCTGTATATATGTATGTGTCTGCGTTAGTGGGCACTGTAAGTGAAATTGTGAAGCGTGACTGAATTCGTAAATTTGTTCGCATTATTCGCCATTGCGTGAAGGGATCAATGAAACGCTTCGAATTGGATGACCTTTGTGAAGTGAGGATCCTCCGGAAACGGAAGGGGCACTGACTTTATTTAGTGGCGAGTCACCTTCGCCACGTCGCAGTGTTGTTAAACAGACCTTTGTGGCTTTTTCTAGGGAGAACGCTTGCCAGGCGAAAACCCACCACGTCCTGGAACACTGCCGTTAAACTATTCGGTGGAAAGGGATTAACCCGAACCACCTAGGTGGCACAAATTGGAGGTTGTTCGGCTAGCTAGCAACGCAGGTCGTCCGTCTACTTGACTGCACTGATTGGCTGACGCGAGTGTGCACCAGGATGGGTTCCTCGTCATTGGTTTCAGTGAAGTAATGAAGAAACCTCATCAACCCAAGGACGCTTTTGATTGGATTGGAAACACAATACATACTGAGAGGTTCGGTGGTCAAACGTGCTGTATAATACACTAGTTTACCTTTAAGGAATATACCGTTTCGCTCTGAAGGAGCAGCTGTTTGTCTTTTCATTTCTAGATATGTTTGCGTAGAACTGAGAAATCTTTCTCTACTATTCTCAGATGTCCATTGCGAAATAGGGAAGTCACGAATAAGTGAATGAATAAATAAATGTTTTATTCTCTTCAGTTCCAAACACTTCTAAAAGGCACGAGCATAGTAATATAGACGCGTATGATCGGTAATTGTACACAAATGTTACAAGTTCACCAGTACATAATGGATTTATGTTGCATGCATTCATGAATGTTGGCCCCATGCTGAGGCTGATGTTGCATTCATGATGCTTCTTCAACGCAGCTGGGCTAAACCAACTTACATGTAAACTGGATCTTTTTAAGCGGGATAAATTTCATTCAACTTTAATTGCTATGTTAAACCTACCTGAATACTCTTCTATTGAGTTGCACACGTTGCTTATGCTAACTGTGGTTATCTTCGTTAACGTTATCGCGTTTGTAGCTTTTTTGAATAACTTGTGGACAATTTGTACTTATCGCGGATTCGTTACTAACCAACTTACTTCATACGCTAATTTGGCGAAGAGTTATGTCGGCATAGCCGTATGTTTTAACAGATTTGATAATGTCATTTCAAGTGATTGACTGTTGTTTGACATCCCCAGTGTGGCTGCGCTTGATGTGCATGTTGACAAGGTGCTTACCTGTCTATTACCCACTACCTCGTCCATACTGGCTCCAGGAGACAGTTGGTCGTTGCTAGAGGGGACGGGGTGCACGGTCCTTGTGGCCGTGCTAGGCTCGAAGAGTGGTTCCATGCACTCAGTGTGGACCGCACTACGATCCAGCCACCGCCTTGTGTGCGCTTGATTCCCAACTACAGAATGCTTTTGTTTGCCTGTGAAGGAGTGTGGGCCGGCTCCGTTGATGAAATGTGGCTCCCATCCGCATGCCTCCCGGTCTTATTCCTTCGGGTTTACACTGGATATGGGGTGTGTGGTTGAACCTGTGGGTGATGCCGCGCAAGCCACCCATGCTCCCTGTGTAGGCGCAGGCGTCCTGTGGCTGTCCACAGTGACAGGCGAATCCGGAACTGCATGCCTCCAATCAGGTATGGGTGTGCCTCATGCTGAGGTTGATGTTGCATTCATGACGCTTCTTCACCGCAGTTGGACTAAGCCAGTAATCCTGCTGAGCGAATTTGTTACTATCCGACATGGGCGATTAAATTTTCACTAGTGGGTGCGCAAAATGTGCGAGCCAAATCTACAAAGTGTAATTGCGCACCCGACAATTGGAAAACGGATATTTGGGTATACAACGGGTGGATATTGCAGCAGCGAAACGGAATTACGTAAATAAGGCGAGGCGCGTGAGCAGATCAAAAGCCAAAGAACTAAACATGTGACGAAATTCAGACGCGAACATTTCTGTTTTGGGGAACGATATCACATACTGGTGGCTGGATGGTTTCAGGTGACAAAGCAGCTACGAAAATGGATCGACGAATTAGTGCGCAATCCCAGATTCTATTCTGTTTGTGTTTCAGTGAACGCCGGAATATTTTTACGCGCCTATTTCCCTGTTAAGAGGTTCTGAGTAATAGAGGTCATTCAGTGTTAACACAATGTCACACGACCAAAGTTACCTCTCGGTAGCCTCCCATCTCTCCCCATCGGTGACTCAGTCGCCCGCCGTAGTTACACAGCTTGGCGACATTTACATTTACATTGAAACAGCCACTAATTCCCGCCAAGGCTGATACCCTTAAATAACACTTCTAAGCCACGATTAGCTAGTCAACATCACGCGAAGCCGAAGTGGCCACCTGGTGTATTCTAACGTTTCGTTTCTTGAGCAACCGTGTGACGCAAAGGGGGAGGTCTGGGACACTGATGGTGGTGGCCTACGTGTCTCCCTGTGTACCGTTATGTATAAACCGAATGTCCGCTTCGATACTGTCCGTTGATCTACCTTACTGATTGCCGGATATGCACACCTCAGAAGGGATAGCAGTTGAGGAACGTTCGGAGTTATGGATTGCACAACGCCGTGCTCGAACCGAGAACCAAAATGAAGGACTTGTTTTACACTTAAAAGCGTGAACATCCAGTGCCCATTTCCACGTGCGTCTCTGAGTTGTGGAAATAATTGATTGACGTCCGCAGCGGTTTCGTGCCAAACATTATCCTCCTCTACAACGACTAATTTTCAATCAGACACCGTTTCCTATTTCTCCACAAGAACTTCGACTGTCGGGCTAATAAAACACAGCAAACTGAAGCGCCCTGTCCCCCTCTCTCTCAACACACACTGATGGGGCTAGTTTCACTTCACCCTATACTCATTTGACTTTTACATCGACACATGGCACGTAAGCAGTGATAGGTTTAAACGATGGTACTAAAGCTCTGATCAATGCGCTTTTAAGAGGTTGTACTGGGTGGGACGTTGCAGTGGCATATGTCCCGTTGCAAACATGTTAATTCATTGGTGGTTCGGTGTTGCTCCTTCCAACCCTGACACCCCATAACCGGTTTCGTCCTCCTTTGGATGCATCAGGTGGAGATAGCCTGAGCTGGGGTGCACCTCGAGGCGTAGTGTTCAAAGGTTGACACCTTGACCACTATGGCTCCTAGGTCCGCCAGCAACGCTTGGCACAGCGGTAAAGATTTCCGAGTGACATTTGGTGTACCAGCTGTGTGGTTGGATTGCGACTGGCAATCTCTATTCTGACCTCGGTCCACTTTGAAGTAGACGTCGGTCAAGTAGGCCGTCAGGCCGGTGAGCAGATGCATGTTATGAATAACTAGCAGGGACAATGATGGTCCCAGACCTCCCGTTACACATACAGTAAGAGTGAGCCTCCGCAAAACTGTGTCACGTTTGTGTGTGAACTTGCGGTGGAATTTGTTCGGGAGTCCGCCGACGTGTTTGCTCCTTGCAGTGTTCCTCCGGCTTGTAGAACCAACTGACTACATGGTCCAGTTGTCTGATGTGGTCCGTATTCGGTACAACGGAAAACTGTGATGATATATACATGAAAATTCTCCCACTTTGATTCGAACGCTACTCAGAATCGTTGCATCAGGGGACCGATAATGAAGCTGGGACAAATATTAGCTCGGTCACATCAGCGTCTTTGTTTGTACATAGCAGCCATTCTCGAAGCATATGCTGCCCAGCAAGAGTTTTTCCTTGATGTTAGACAACTGAAGAACACAATTTATTTTTGTCCAGGGCTCATTTACTTCTGTATTAACGAATCGATTTAGTCGAGGGGAATGCGGCACTATCGGCAACGCACATAGTGCAGTGGCGCTGCAATACATCCCTAGGAGGGCTTATACGGCGATAGTGAGTTTAACGGCATAGAGTATGGTTCAGTTGGCGCAAGCTCATCAAAGTGGCACCGTAGGATAGGCCTACACTTACCTGTAACACATTACTGCCCACCACTGGGACTGGGCATATCCTTCGTGTTCAGAGATCACTATAAGTCCACCTGAACGGTTCCATCCCTGAGACCATGTGCCAAGTGGATAGACTCCAGCCATGGTTCACTGCACTGTTTCAACCTTGCGTGGATTGGTCAGGTTGAGACCGTTGGAACTGGGGGAAGGTATTCGTTACTTATGGGTTCGCGGCTAACATCCTGTTCACTGTTATTGTGCACCATAATTAACACTTGGCACAGCGACTAGGAATTCGTCGCTGCCTTTGGAAGTCCCTCCGTGAAGTTCCCCGTTACGAGTTACCTTAATTTCAAGTGAATTTTACTAATTCCCATCGGTCGGACCGCATTCTAAATGATGCTCTCTGCTCAAACTGCACCATACGAGCGGCCCAACACGTGCTTGAAGACCCCAAGTGGACATAGTCGTTTACTGCTCGAAACCCGAGGGATAGTCCTTGCCACCAGTTACTGTCATCACTTCATCACCATCGAGCTCCTGGCTACGTACTTATGACTAGGACTCCGTGAAACTTTTATCTACTGGTTGGGCGTATGGATTTCGACATACAATCTCAGTCTGGACCACAGGCTCCATTGTCGCGAATTTCGATCGTTTCTACAAGTGGTTTAGTGTCTGAATTAGCATAGCGGTGGTCGGCAACCAGTATGACTTTGGCGTCGGTCCTAACATCGGCAAAATCAACCAGAAAATCCCAAAAATGAGCGGAACTGGTGGGGAAATGCAATGCATGTAGCGGGATTCGCCTTTCATTTGCCAGGCTGAGATGTAGCTCCAGTGGACGGAATGATGGATATTCAATTTAGAGTCAATCAACTTCTTATCTGAGATGGAGCATCGCAGTCCATCCACACAACATATACTTCTGATGTCCCAGCAATGATTTCCTAATCGTTGCGCCTGTCGTTGCTGGCGATGCTCAGTGACATCTTGGCAAAGGTACTAGTCGGCAATCGCTGCTCTCTTGATCCCAGTCCCCATTCGACCGTATCCATATTCAAAGTATCTATGCAGAAGAAATCATATGTGGACTGCAGCAAGGTTGCCAGAGAAAATTCATATTTCTCATTTCTGCTGATACGTTTGGATGACTTGCGTGGGACTAGCGATTCACGTTGCATCGTGTCTATTGGGAGACATCGGGGACCACCTGAATTCCATGTTAAGCAACTCGTACACCGTTTTACACACAGTAACGTCTCTGTACAAGGCCAATACTTAAAAGCATATCTAGAAAAGAATGAATCTCGACCCTATACATACGAGCTTGGCAACCAATTCTGCACATAGCAAACCATCGTGTAAGGTCATTCGGTCATCGCTCACACCCTTCATCACCACACAAAAATGAGCCTGTCGAATTACGTTCCTTCACGCATTAACTACTTCAGGTGGACAATACTTGCCCCCATGATTCACACCAGACACCTGGCTGAGGTCAGTCGAACTACTCCGCTTCATGGACAGTGCCATATCGACAGCATGCAGGACGAAGACGACCGTTCAGCCGACACTGTAGTGGGTGGGGGTGATGATAACCCAGTCAATTATCTTGTATCTGGGTTATAACGGATCTCAGGCCAGTCCACTCTATGTGGCTGGAGGACATCGCAACTGATGAGCACGGACAACTAAGAATGTTACGCTAGCTAATTGTAGAGGTAAGCACTTGACATCATGGTGTGTCAGAGCTGTCCTGAAATCCATGTGTGAATCGCGGGATGGTGACCACGGCTGAGAACGAACGGCGTGTACATGGACCAAATATTGTGCACCACCTTCAATGTCTTGTATACGAGAATTGACACAATTGTCGTAATCATCCGACTGCGAGAACGCCTCTCAAGTAGCAAACATTTAGTGGAATACGTTATGGAAATCAATGAACTTTCTTCAAATGCTTGTGTTGCCCGCGTGCGATTTTCGCAAACTGCTTTCCTTCTTATCAGCATTGTAGTTCTCTGTTATGGACTACTTCCGTGAGCTTGTGTCCTTCACCGCAGCCAACGTAAAACATCTACAGGAAGAGGGAGAACCGGCTTTTGTATTTCGATCTGCGCGAGTGAGCATAATAAATACCGTGACAAGTGTGCCCTTCTGTCAATATTGTCTTCGAGACTAGGCAGGCTAGCGCGCATCGTGTACGTTCCTTGTGCACAGAACAGTCAATACGTAGAGCAGTTTCTGAATGGTTTTGTCCAGGAAGATTTATAAATCACACTGCTTTCTGTTTAGTTGGGGCAGATACTCAATGTCCAGTCACGTTACGTACTGTACCTTGAAGCAGTGCAACTAATCCCTGAGGACCATACAGCGAGAACGATAAAAATTTGAATCCAGCACTTACTTCGGTTTGCAAATGGCACAAAATCAGTGGTTGAGGTCCTGACCCATAAAAAGAGCACACGCCGTCTGAATGCCTGAAAGTTTGCCACTGAATGGGGCTGTGAAATGCTGTTGGTCCCCCGTAACCATTGCATCGGTGTGCGCAGCAAAGGAGCATGTACTGACTTGACGTAAAGAGTCTCATGGTGTGACGACATAGGAATCCTGAAAACCCCGTCATTTCATTGCTACCTCGGTGAATGGCCGCCGTCACTCTACTGACCAGAATGTAGTGTCGACGAAGACCCACTTATGGCATTTGGTCAACTGACTGCAGGACCACCATACACAGTAACTCAAAAAGTTAGTCTGGGTCATGAACAAGCTTTTCCTCTAGACTCAATGGTTAGTGCATTCGAAAGTATCAGCAAATGCATCACAAACTCTGCTGTTCGCGCCCTTTGCTGTTTGGATATTCGTCCTTAACCTTCCCAGTGTCTCCAGAGGCAGTGTTTATACATAATCTCTCCAAATCTTGAGCATCAACCAGTGATTTGCCGTAAGCAGAACTTAATACCTCACGTTTCCACCTGGATGGTCGGATTGGTTAGCACAAAATGAAACGAAAATATTTAGCCAAGGGCACAAGATGCATGTTGTCTACAGCTACGTTGGAGGACGACTTGTTGAGAACTGCTAGGTCTTGCCATCTCGACTGCGTCAATAACCAAATGAATGGATCCGGGTTCAATCTCATGCCATTGCTGAGTATTTGTAAGGTAGTAACGGGAACAATGAACTCTGAACGATCAATTCACGGAAGAAATCTTTCGGAGAGTAAGAGGTTGTGGTCACATCGCATGTAGCTGTATGAGATTCTGATGTGAAAATGTGCTGCCGTTTTGTTTTGGACTCTCCGAGACCTGGTACACCGTTATTCCGCCATGGTGTGTACATGGACCTCGCCCATCATATATCCTATGACATTCAGCCAAAGCTAGAGTGAGATTCACAAACCCATCACATTTGTGCTCATGTTCCACTGAGTAGCCAAGAGCATGATAAAGTATTACATTCATTAAGCTATTAATTCCGCATGGAAAACTTTACCTGGGGACACATGTGTGCACAATGCTTTATGATAAAACAGTTAAGTTTCTGTCCGAAATAGGCAATGTCGCATCCAAGATTTTGACCGGTTTGATGAATTCAGAAAGGTAAATTTATCCTCATTCTGCGTACGGATTGCATCAAAGGCACTGTTCCCTGAGCTCTCCAGTATCTTTTCTCAGATTACTTACCTGAAGGACTCCGCAGTTAACAGCCCGAAAGGGATGGATTCCTCACAGAAAATTTCTATGCCATCTCCAGTTCTCTTCGTAATAGTATAACTATGACCAATAAAATGTACGTAGACAAACTAAATTAATCTGGTACAGAATCGATATTACATCGTACGGATAATTTTATTCGACCAGACTGTCACCAGATTGTGCGCATCAGGCATGTATGTATTTATTGTATAGAGGATGGATGCCAGTCCCCCTCAAGACAACACGATCTATTTCTTGACCGTAGGTCTCCCGCTGCTAAGCGGACTGATCTTGTCTCATCACATTAGAGGACTACCTTCAACTAAATGTTTCGATTAAGTAGTACGCTCTACGCAGTTCCATTCATAGGAAGCATACTTAGGAGGAATCCGGGTAAATATATGTGCTGGATGATGTGCAAAGCGTGGAGTGAGTGGTGTTTCTCTGGGTCTCCAAACCTTTTTGCCGTCATCACTGCCACTGCTGGATATTACTTCAGGCAAGACTGAACCTCAAGAGGGTCGTTCTGATTCTAATGTTTTCTTCAAACCACACTCGTTCTTTCGTTACGTTGGCAGTGTGTATACTGTTCTCTAGGTCATACTCGCTTGAGCTAACATTGGTACTTTCACTGTGGCTGTGATTGGAAGCTAATACAGTGAGCTCTCTTGCGGAGTCCTCAATACCGAAACTAATAACTCCTCCTATGCGTTTCCGCAGCCCTCATTGTGATGAATAGCTGTTTAGATGGCGGATGCATGAAGTACGTGAGTCGACAGCTTTTTCGCAAGTGAGCAATCACCACGTTGTTTCGCTTCCAGCAAGCACACACACCACCTAAACGCTATCACTCTGTCCTCGATCGTTTAGCATACTTATAAATGGGTTGTGTTTAGCTTATATCCGTGTATCGGCGTCTACCGGGACATCGTCTTGATCTTTTCAGCCTTCTAGCTGAGCAATGGAATTAACCATGCTCAATCATGCGTACGCCGTAAACGCATGTGGGACGAAAGACGACGGGGTAGGGGAAGGGGCTGTCCAAATTGGGAACATTGCTGGTATAGGTGAATGGGTAAACTAAGTGGAGCGTCAACCTGGACCGTAGCGAGTTCACTGGGCCGAAAACAGTCATCATCATCATCATTATACACATCAGCTAGAGGTGGGAAAAACACCTCCGCTATTGTGCCGCAATACATGAAGGAAATACATACATACATACATACAATACACAAAGGAGAAGTAGATACAACAGTTGCATGCCAGCTGAGCTACCAGCAACGGATAGGCATCGTTCCGGTAAGCTTCTAGCTAGCTACTAGGCAAAAAGAAAAAGAAAAAAATATTATGTTTTACCCTAGGAAATGAGATCGTAGATGGATGGGGAGGCTAAAAGGGATGGGGAGGGACAAAGAAACTCACAGCATGAACGCCACTGAGGTCGGCTCCTTGCCATGTCAGCAATTGTATCCAGCCAAACGTGTTCACCGTCTTTTGGACCCCAACCAGGGAGCCGTGAAGCTCCAACCGAGGCTAGCTCCGAGGTGAGGGACTTCATTCCCCTGGACCAAGTCATCGCTTGGCCACCTCTCCTCTTCTTCCACCCACATCCCCGGTGAGCAAACAACGCACGTCGCGGGAGTCGGTGGGCTGGCATGCGTAACACGTGGCCGAGCCATCGGAGCCTGGTGCGGGAAATAACGGTGCTGAGCGGTTCAGATCCTTTTCCTGGGCCGTAAACAATGCGTCGAACACGCTTGTTACTCACGCGGTGTTCCCACCAGATGTGAGCCAAACTGCGAAGGCACCGATGGTCGAACGTAAGTAGCCTCTTCATGTCCGCCGATCTTATGGGCCAGGTTTCGCAACCGTACAGTAAGGTCGAACGTACCGCTGCATTGTACACTCTACCCTTCAGGGCGAGAGTAATGTCGCGCCGCCGCCATAGGTGGCGAAGGTTAGCGAAAGCACTTCGAGCTTTCGCTATGCGGTTCGTGATCTCGTCTTCGATCCCAAGGGCGCTGATACAACTTCCCAGGTAATTGAATTTCTGAACGACTTCTAGCTGATCCCCACCAAGGGTCAGCGAAGGAGGCGATCCCGGCCAATCTAGGTGGAACGTTTTGCACTTCGATTGTGCAAAGCAAAGCCCGAAGCGGCTGACAGTCAGTGCTAATCTGTTCAGCGCCGCTTGGCACGTCTGGGAGCTGTCACAGATGAGGGCAATGTCATCTGCATACTCCAAGTCAAGAAGTCGTTCTCCTGGGAGTAGCTCCACACCTTCCAAGTCATGTCCTGTAAATGCAATCTCCATGACTTCGTCAATAGCGAAGTTGAATAGGAAAGGTGACAGCGGGCATCCTTGTCTCACACCACTGGAGATATTGAAGGGTGGCGACAGCTTGCCGTAAGTCCTCACTCTGCCCGTGCTACGCGCATATAATGCTTGGATAATATTTACATATTTCTCGGGCACACCTTTCCTGAGTAGACAATTCCAAAGTGCACATCGATCAACCGAATCGAAGGCACCTTTGATGTCGAGGAACACGACTAGGGTGGGCCGCCAATATGTGTGGCGGTGCTCCAACAACTGACGCAAGGTGAAGATGTGGTCAATGCAGCCACGACCACGACGAAACCCGGCTTGCTCCTCACGAATCTGGCTTTCACGAGCCCCAGTCAGTCTGTGAAGAATTATGGAGGCGAGTAATTTGGAGGCGATGGAGATCAGACTGATTCCTCTATGGTTGCCGCATTCCGAGCGCGAGCCGCCTTTGAAGATGGGAACAATAACGGAGCGGCTCCAGTCGGTTGGGACAGTCTCCTGCTCCCACAGTTTCACTAGTAATTCATGCAAAGCATCAACAAGAGCAGGGCCTCCGAATTTGAAGAGGGCTGGAGGAAGATCATCTGGTCCCTCGGCTTTGTTCAACTTCAACAGTCCGATCTCACGTTCGACTTCTGAGCGAGAGGGTGGATCCAAAGGGACAGCCCACGGAGCAGGGCGATCACTGACCGGCGAAGAATCGAACTATTCTAGCCGATTAAATTGCTTTTCAAAATGATCAGCCCAACGCTCCAAACCTTTTGACAAATTGTGGATAGGCTGTCCACTCTCATCACAAATTGTTTCACTAACACCAGGTCTCCTGCTGCCCGTTTCCCGTATCAGACGGAATAACTTACGATGGTTGCCAAGGGCAGCGGCCACTTCCATCTCTGACGCACGATGAGACCACCAAGATTCGCGGTCTCTCTTCAGGCTAGCACGGAGTTTTGCCCGGAGCTCTTTGCGAGTTTCATTGTGTTCGCTTCCAGCCGGGATATGCCGGCGAGCATCTATAAGTTCCAGAGACTGTGAAGAGACCCAATGTCCATGTTGTCTATTAGACATACCACATGAGGATTTGCCCGCTGCTAGTAAGGTCTGGCGAACATGTGACCAGTGACCATCAATTGTCTCCAGTGAGCGCTTACTCAACTCGCATGTCAGCGTACTTCGATACGCATTCAGAACAGCTGGCTTTGTCAGTTGGCTGGTGTCAATGCGCTCACAGCGTCGTCGTGGGCGTCCTCCAAAGCGCATCCGCATGTCAGCACATACAAGTGCATGATCAGTGTCCATACATGTGCTCCAAATCGAGCGACAATTCTGGATGCAGCCTCTCCAGCGGTAACTAATAGCAATGTGATCGATCTGCGTGCAAGGCTGGTTCGAGGCTGGTGGGCGCCAAGTCACCCTCCGGCGGGTGCTGTGTCGGAAATTAGTGCTCGCAAGAAATAAGCGAGCATCTTCACACAAATGAAGTAACCGCTCACCGTTATCATTACGGGAGCCTACACCGTGCTGACCGCCCAGATGAATTTCATCAGTGGACAACTTTCCAACTTGAGCGTTCATATCCCCCGCCAGAACAACAGTGTCCGTGCTTCTTCTGGGGCGAAGGAGCTGAGTCAGTTGGCGGTAGAAGTCGTTCTTTACCGAATCATCGCTACAGTTTGTGGGCGCGTAGGCAGCGATGATGAATAGACACCTGCTAGTTCCGCGCGACTTCGAAGCTTTAGAGGAGCCATCCAATCGGACCGCACACATCCGGCTACTGATTGGAATCCAATCAACCAGAGCAGCTTCAGCCCGGGGACTCAGAGCAATACCAACACCAGCTTGGCCGGTGCTCGAAGCTGCATCGTCACCGGATAGGTGCAATGAGAAAATACTGTTTGCGTCACCTGAAGGGGATCGCAGAGTGAGCACAGAGCTCGAGTCTTGCAGGCGGGTCTCTGATAAGCAGCAGATATCGATCGAGAGGGTCTCCAATGTTCGGGCAAGTGCTGCCTGTTGACCGATGTGTAGTAGTGTGCGTACATTAAGGCATGCCAATCTGAAGGAAAATCGAGGGCTCCAAATGGAAGCCGATGAACTGGAATGGACCGCTTGGTTAGACATGGGCTTGTCGACAGGAGAGGAGTGACGCTTCGCGTTCACATGTGAGTTGAAACTAGAAGATAAATGCCTAGCAAAGCATGTTAGGGGAGGGCCAAGAATCGGGGGGTTGAAAACTGGGGGGATATAAGTGAAGTTGGAATGGGACGGTAAGAGTGAAAAAGCGTAAGATGGGGAATAAGAAGACGGGAAGACTTGAGCAGTAGCATCCAAACCCCTATCCACCCTGCTCGATGCAGCAGATAGGGCACCGTTGATTATCCTCTGCGGTGGCCAGAGCATCAGCAATTTGTTTGAAGTGTGATTCATTGTATTGCGTGGGCAGGATACTGTCAGGTTGCCCAGGCTTGGACAGGAGAACGATTAGGGTTCTCAACCAAAGCCTTTGGTTCAAAAACCTGACCGCAAGGCAGCGGGTTTGGCGTTGGACTACAAGGAGTCCGTTGTAAGGAATAAGGTGCCACCCTCATTCCAACCCCCAACCTGGAGGACCAGGAGGCTGAGTTTGTCTGACCTCTAACCATTGACCAATCTGGTATGAGTGACTCTGAAGGTGCAAAAGCACCACCCAGCATAGCTCAATGGATCGCTGAGGCACACAAACCATCGCACCACGGTAAGGTCCAGCCTCATTGCGATGGGCCGAAAACAGTACGCCACAATGAAGCAGCTGTAGCCACCTTCCTCTGGATCGGTGTGCGCTGTTCCGTGAGCAACGTCTAGGCAGTCACTAGGCTAATATGGCTCACACAATGGCTTTGCTCAGTCTCACCTTGATGAGCAAGCACCTGTGGGTTTGAATGGATAGTGGGTACTGCAACGTGACTGATCCAATTCCCATGCGTAAATTGCTCCCAAACAGCCTGGGGTAACCACCGGCCCAGTAGTACTAGGACGGACCAGCTGATCTGGGTTTCTGTCACCTGGGGACACCCGCGCACGTATGAGCGGTTGGGTGTGAGTGCAAAAAGAGAGAAAATGCAGATAAACGCCGGGTTCTGTACAATCGCAACTCCACGTATCGCGACCGGTTTTATCCACATTTGAGCTCTTCTGGAAAATGTAGAAGAACACGAGCCCGGAAGCAGGGAGCTAGATGTTGCCGTGGACCTTACTTCGCAGGCTTTTCTCCACCAGAGAGAGCTTTCCAGAGAAGAACAAGCCGGTTTTCGCTACGGCTGAAGTAGCGTTGATCATATCTTCACGCTCCGACTAATTCTCGAGCTCCGCCACTTTCGACATCGAGCAACAATCGTAGTGTTCCTGGACACTCGCGCGGCATATGATTCAGTAGACAGAGCAGCTTTGCGGAATTGTCTGCTAAGGAAGGATGTGCCCGACAACTTTGTTACCATGCTGAGGAAGCTGTACAGTTATACGTCGGGCAAAATTAGGGCATTCGGCAGACTTTCCTCTTCATTTGCTGTCACCAGTGGCGCTGGGCAAGGTTGTCCCATTTCGCCTTTACTCTTCAATTTCGCCAACGATGTCGTGCAACGAAGGCTGGAAAGTGTTCCGTGTTGCTAGGTTTAGCTTCTCCCCGTCGCTAACATCGCAGACTTGGACTACGCCGATTAGATCCAATTGCTGGGTGACGATCTGCAAAACATCCGAAACACCTTGAAAGGCTTAGCGATTGAGGCATCCAATTCTGGCTTGTATTGCACCCCAACCAATTGTGAAGGGCCATTTCAGGATTGGCAGGGACCTGCCTCTGCGCTCACCATTGCTGGTGACATTCGGGAACAAGTGGATTGTTTCACTTATCTAGGGAATCGCACCATAGCTGGTGGCGGTTTGAGATGAGGTTTCACAGCGCATTGCGAAAACCCACTTTGCTTCCTCAAGCTGAGAAACCTATGGCGTCGTCGTGACGTCAGCTCAAGCTCAAGGGTAGGGTGCACAATGCTTCCGTCCGTCTGGTCCTGCTGCACGACCGTCAGACCCGGACAGTTCGCTCCTAAGACTTGAGACAACTGTCAGTTTTCGACAACCGTTGTCTCCGAAGGATCGCCTGTGTGTGGTGGTAATATCACATAAAAATATGGAGGTTTGTGAAAGAACGATTAGAGCGCACAGCCCCAATTTTCAACTCGTTTTTCTCCGACACTGTGCGCGTCAGCTGGGCCTCATACTGCGGATACCAGCCTGTCGCCTTCCCCGGCGAGAGTTATTTACGCTTCTCGGAAGCGATTGGGAAAAGTATCGCGGTGGACAACCAATGACGTGAAAAAGGAACCTACAGGAAGCAGCCGCAAGCCTAGCTTCAGTTAGATCAGTGCGCCTCCCAGGTTGGGGACCTCGTGACTAGGAATTCCTGTGGTTGCAAACGCTGGATGTGATGGTACGTAACAGATATCAGCAGCGCCAGTGTTGTACCGTTTTAGTAGTTGGTTACTCTCAAGTCCATATTTCTATATGTAAAAACCAACAAACTCAAAACGGCGTGTGTGTAACTAACAAAGAGCTCATTTTTCTTGTTTTCTTTCATGTGCCTTTGTCATCCATTTTGCCAACGTTCTAATGGCACGATGTCTCTATATAGACTTGTGAATATACATGCTGAGGCGGATGTAGCATCCATGATGCTTCTTCGGCGCAGTTGGGCTAAAGCAAATTATACTTAAACTAGGTCTTTTTAATGTCGATAAAATTCATTCCACTTTATTTGTTTCGTTCTGCTTACCTGAATAATCTATTATTAACTGGCCACCTAGCTTACGCTATTCGCGCTTATCTTCGGTAACGTTGTTGCGTTTCTAGCATTTTTGTGTAACTTGTGGGCATTTTTCACTTAGCACGGAGTGATTGCTAACCAACTTAATTCATATCCTAATTTAGGGTAGAGTTACGCCACCGCATCTGTATGCATTATTTGACTTATTTTATTTTATCTTGTTGTTTCAATGATTGGCTGTTGCTTGTTATCCCCGGTGTAGCTGCGCTCGATGTGAATGTTGCAAAGTGCCTATCTCTCTACTACCCACCACCTAATCATACTGGCTCCAGGAGACAGTTGGTCGTTGCTAGAGGGGACGTGTGCATAGTCCTTCTGGACGTGCTATGCGCGAACAGTGGTTCCATGCACCCAGTGTGGAACGAACTACGGTTCAACTACCGCCGTGTGCGTTTGATCCCCAAATACAGCGTGCTTGTGTTTGCATGTGAAGGAGTGTGTGCCGGCTCCGTTGATGAAGCGTGGCTCCCATCCACATACCTCCCGGTCTTATTCCTTCGGGTTTACACTGGATATGGGTGTGTGGATGGAGCTGTGAGTGGTGCATCGCAAGCCATCCATGGTCCCTCTGTAGGCGCAGGCGTCCTGTGGCTGTCCACAGTGACAGGCAAATCCGAAACCGGATGCCGCCAACCATAGTAGGTTGGATAAAGTGTGCGTGGTGGGTCTGTGTGTGGTACAACAAATTCCTATCTGGTATCGTCGAATACGCAAGGATTTCTAGTCTCAGTGTCAAGACACACAGAGGATGGATGGCACTAGCTACTGTTTTACGAGATACCATATGAATTTGTAAATTAAACAAGAGCTGAATATCAACATGCCACTTGACGGCATCGGTACTTTTGCGCTAAAGCTGTTAACCTCACCCATCTTTGTGTCAGCGATAGCAGTTCATCTGAGGGTCTGATGATCCATCGTGCCATCGGATTTATACCTTCTCACCCTTACCTTACTCAGCTGTTTCGTCAGAGTCGAAACAGATGGTTGTTAATGCTGCTGTTACTGCAACATTCATCTCAATGTGCTCTTCATGGGCAGGTCAACGTATAATCATTTTTTGATCCCCACGAGCGTATCCCCTATCCGGTGAAGTCCAATCAACGCTGACACATGCAAATAAAATGTGACAGTTACTAGCACCGAAAAGATGCCCTCGTACTAGTAAAACATAAGAAGATCACGAGTGTTGATGATATAGTTAATCTGAATTATGCGATCTTCAAGGGTCCGCGGAATTTGTTGTGGTCACCTCAAAAACAGCTGGAATAATCCATTCAACTCGCAGCCTGTTACAAATAGGTGCGTCTACTACGTATTGATAAGCGGACCCTGTGTGAAAGGTGCGGCTATGGCGAATGCATGAAGAAGTGCGACAGTAACAAATCCAAATTTTTGCCCCCAACGTAGTGCATTGGATGTTGGACAGATCTGTGCCTACCAGGCGACATATGAAGAAGTGGTGATGACACTCCACACATGTCTAGTAACGAATCGAACCTATCCGCATTAGGAGATTTAGGTTTGTTTCATACATTAATGGATAGTAAACACACAAGATGATTTCATGAAAATCGAGTCAGGAGCGTCAATCACACTACCTGATTACTTTCAAACATTCGTAAAAGCGAGACATCCAGTAGGTATTACAAAAGCACTGAGAGCATCGGGCTATGGGACCAACGTAAAGAATTAACTGTTATTTCACCCAGTCCTCAGCACTGATAGACCGTAGATTTTGAAATCCACATGATGGTTTACGGAGCCGTTAATGCTTACAAACGACTAATCGGATTCATTCATTCTTTTCACAATTAACTGACAGAAAATGGCAAATGTAATTATATCGCCACATCAGAACTGCTAATCTACCCGCGGTTACTGTTCAAAGGCAGCCGCATGAAGACTCGCGTTGAACAACGGTGTTCATATAGTAACGACACTCATTCCCTAAAGTTAAGTTTTACCTCTCACCCACATCAGCTGTGGGTAATTAATTGTCATCAATTATATTCAACAGTTTTCCCATTAATCCCTGTGTCTACCATTTCATTAATATCTAATGAAGCTGCTACACTCTGAGAACCGTCGTTTGTGAACCCTTTTGCCAGAAGCATACATGCAGTTCTTGCATAACCCACTGCCAGATAGCTATCATTGCGAGACGGGCTTGCGATAATGGTCAACAGATCTGCGTACACATTCTAATGCTAAAAAACACCCGAACTGCTTGAGTTTGTGAAAGTGATGGCGGTATCCTTCTATGTGGTCAAAGTATTCACTTGTCATTCATACACCGCCTAGAGTTTGTGTGTTGTGACCTCTTCGTTCGTTTGCATTTGTTCAGTTACTGGATAATATACTTAAATGATCTATATAACAGAATAGTTCCGTAGCCGGATCACAAGATTATATAATGTGTTGACGTACTCTGATAACATCCGCGTCGACCAACCCAACTGACATTGGAGATAAAAACGTTCTCTCTGCTTGCGATATTTTTACTGTTTCTATGTTGCATTAGAGCAAAGTTAACTCCAGGGCTCTTGACAATGATCCGCTTTTCGGACTCAAACTGGGTGCGTTCACAGAGAATAAAAATTACCACAGTGTAGTGTGCACGAATGACCGGTGGGGGCAGCCGGGCAACGCAAAGACGATAACTGCTCGTGCACTGCAGGCTAGCAACTCCAACCGGACGTGAAAGTGTCAATCTTCACCGCTAAGTTGCAGGTGAAAGCAACTCAATGGTCAGGCACGCACACATGAAGCGTGTACGCACGCATACAGACATCTGCTGGAGCATAGAATGCTGCGGTGAGTCTGCGCAGCATATGAAGATGAATTCGGTGTGCGAATCCCTGCAGATTGGCGGTCTATCAGTTTCAACCATCACCCAAACCGCACGTGTCACGCAGCAATGAGACGAGTATGCGGAATCAGTGAATGAGAAATAAACTGACCGAGTCAATGCTAAACAGTGTGAGGAGAGCGGAGCCAGTAAGATACCGTGAAATTTAAAGCACCTGCATGTGAACACATGCTAGTCTACTGCGACAGTTGAGTGAAATCCGATTTGTTCAACTCAAACAGCAGATGAACGTTATGATTTGTTATGATTTGTTTACCCTCCTTAGTCGCATACGCAATACATTTGAGTAATACATTGATGTATGTAGCTGTGGAAAGAAAGTACACGGGTACCTTAAAGCTAGACGATCACGACCAGAGCAATCTGATTGACTGGTTCAGTTGCTTTTGTGCGCATACTACCGGCCGGTTTACCGCAGTCAGTAATGCCTCACTGATTGTCAGCATTTTCCATTTGCAATTGATCAATAGCACTTGGGAGGCCTTTGATGGATCCACGTGATAGCAAGTCATCACAAGGTGCTTCGCAATAGACGACGTGGGGATCCGACTCTCCAGTTGATCCTTACCTCTATGTTGTCCAATGATATACCTCAGCCACTTTTGGAAGTGCTCAGCCACCCTTTGGACCAGTCACCGGCCAGTCTTGCGTATATAGACGTCTCCTCAACCGCAGGTGAACCGGTAAATAACATGCGAGGTCAAACCGACTGACAAACTGTCCACACGGTAGTTGAGCTCCAGTTTCCGTGTGGTGTGAAGGATTTGCAGACACGCGATAGTACAGGTGCGCGTTACAACAGCCCTAAGTTTTTGGGCCGTTTCATTTAAAACATGGTCTCAGTTGAACAGTGGAAATAAACAAACATGCTTTCTCCCCACCGTTTGTACTGGTAGCTTCACTTTTGTGGGTCCACTGTGGAACTGAATAAATTTCTCCTGATACCCGTTTGGCAAAAGAGTCCTAGGTAGGAACTCTTCGTTACTCTGGAGCATCTCTGGAGTTCAAATACGCCTGTCTCTAGAGAATAGGGTTCTGAAGAGAGCGCGTTTATCTGCAATCGGGGCGAAGTTGGTGCAACATATGTATTGCCCACTCCAGCTCGTGTTACGGTGGACGGTGAGTTGGTGTGTACCTCTGGCTGGCATTTTGACGTGCGTCTGAAAACAACAGGCTTCCTTGCTACGTCCTCTCATACGACACAGTGTGGTTGAGGTGAGTCGAATTCAACTGGGTGATGATTCGGTTAAAATGTTCCTCGTCGTCCACGTAACATTTATGCAGCTTAGCTTCACTAATAACGATAGCGATCTTCCTTTCAATCAGTCCCAAGTATATGTCCTCCAGAACCGAGCCTAAAGGGCTTCCCATTGTAACACCATCGACAAGCCGTTATGCGGATCCCTCAAACTCAAACAAAACATTTGCTGGGTATGTTAATATCAGGTCAATGAGATAGCCAGGAGGAAGACTCCCAGATAGGTTTTGACTCAAAAGGAAACTGTATAATTCGGCAACAGTTTCGTGCAACGGTGCGTTTGTGAAAACCGAGTCCGCATCTATTGGGTACATGCTCTCTGTATGAAGCGACGTCGGGACTAGTGTCTTGACTAATTCGAAGGAGTCCTTTAAACAATATGTGGCCAGGACTTTGCGTACTGGTTCCAGCAATTTCGCCAACAAACGAGCAAGTATGTGATATAGGGAGATGTTCATGTACCAGATTGGTTGTAGCTTCGGTGTGTCTTTAGTGCACTTTTTATTCTTTGGGTCTCCTTTCCCTTCGGCTGCAGTTGCTGACATTGTGGTGCGGAGATGTACTCATTCAACGAAAGGATTTGCAGTTTTCTTGCAACGTGCTTTTCTACCAGAAGATTGGTGTCTACAGTTTTGTGCACTTGGAACTTCGTGTATCTCCTAGACCTGACTCCATATTGGAGATACAAGTGGTTTTGTCCATCAGCACAACACAGAATCCTTATTCCGGCTGCAGATGGACCACATGTCTCATTGCTTACAACTCTTTAATCACCTTGTAATGCTCAAGTTCTAGGCAACACTACTAGCTTAGCGGTGCGTTAAGGAATTGGTTCGCGATGTCCTCCAATTTGACACGAAATTACTATGCATCACCTGGTGATTCCGATGATAGATAGCTTTACTGAGCATACAGCTACTCAAAATTCATTCGCGTGTTAATCCGGTTTACATTACTCGCTGATAGTCGATGCTTCAGTCCCAGTGAAAGAATATCTAATTGCTCTCATGTAAAGTGAACCAAGAAAAGATTGTGTACATGTTTGATGCACCCATCAAGCAATGCAGCTTTGGCCATCCTTGCAATCTGTGTAATATTTTAATCCGTATACAGCGGATAATTTAGGCCGAAAATGCTTCAGACTCGTGGCGGCAAACCAAAGACAGCTGGTTATGAATGCCCGCAAATCGCATTTGCATTTCAAGGTAATTGTGCAGATGCTCAAGGCAGGCTTCCACTTGCGAAGAAGTAATCCTATCCACCTTGGTTTTGTTTACTGGTAATTTGTTCCTTGATAGAGCTTTAGCGAACCGATATGGAAACTAACTGATTGGATACAATTCTCGTCGACGTTAACCCGTACGCGCTCCATCTTTATCCTGCAGCGCAAAAATAACAATCGATACGATACAATACAGCAAAGTAGCGAAGACGCAAATCGTACCCGGTGGTTCATTGAACTGCTGCGCATTCCTCGAGGTCAGACCCACAAGTACAACAGGATCGCGAAGGAGTGACCACAAGTTTTTGGTGTTGATGCCTCACGGTGGTCAGTTTCGTCTACCGTTGGACTCCACTGTTAAAATTAGCCAGATTTAAGACTCGAACAGGCGACGTTGTGATTTCCTGGCTTATTTATTTGGCGCTGAACCAGTGTACCTGATGCGCAATGTCCAATGTAGTGGCCAGGAATTCATCTTTGTGTTCTGGAGTGGACCCTGTGTAGCTGGATTGTAACACTTGTTCGTTGTTTAGACCATGAGATACTTCGAAGTAGGTCTCGGTCATTTCAATCACTGGAAGCACAACCGAAGTGGAAATATACTCAGCTTTTGCTGTTCCAAAAACTGAATTCTCAACCCATGTGTTATTTGCAGAACAGCAGTACACAGCAGCCTAGCGATCAAGGTGTCCAGTGAGCCATCACGCCAAGTGGGCTACGATCACGATGTCGAGCTTTTACAGTTTCATTGAAAGACTCCTCGATACTGGTAAGGACTTCGTAAAAATGAAGTAAATTACCCTTCAAGAAAAGCAAAGGGATCAACAAAGTCAGCCTATGAGAATTACTTTTATGGACGAAGCCAGTCCAAGACTGATCACGTCTCGCTTAAGTACGCTGAAATGTTTTAAGATCCATGTTCGTCCAGACCTGGACCCAGTAGATAGGGAGCAGCACAAATCTGCCATCATTGAGCTGAAAAGGAGTACTGGTGAAGAGGAAACAAATCTCCGTATCGTAAATATTCGGGTGGTTTTCAACAATCTGCGAATCAGGATAAACAGGCTGCTCACGCTTCAAGCACTCCCGGCGGCTTCTGCTGCGGCCTGCGAGTAGCCTTTACAAACGTTTGCAGTGTTATGAACAAGCTTGATGAGGTTTGTTTTTTCGTTGTGTCTGAGCGGCCAGACGTAGTGGGACTCGCAGAGACATGGCTGCATTCAGAGTTATACACCCAAGAACTTGAACTCAACGGCTACTCGTGATTCTGATGCGACAAACTAAAGAATGCCCATGATGGTGTCTTGCTTTACATCTGGTCTTCCCTGCGTGGGAGACTTGTGAGCATCTACCAAAGTGACCATGGTTTGTGTGAGCCACTGTGGTGCTCCATCCGCCTCAGGCGTGGAGAATTGTGGGCGCAGTTTATCGCGATCCCCTGAGTCGTTGTTTGGATTGGCTGTCCATTCTTCGAACCCACATGAGTCGTCCACACTTTCTACTTAAGGGCGATTTTAACTGTTCTCAAATACGATGGCCTGATGTGCATTTGATGCCTGGACCTGGTGAGATTGAAGCAAAGTTCGTGAATTTGTACTTGAAACTGGTGCCTCGCAACACATATGCCAGCCAACACGCATAACAACATGCGCAACCCAGACTTGTATCGACCTGATGTGAACGAGCTATGAACAACGAGTGCGTTATGTTCGGATCCTGGAGTCTCTGGCAACAAGCGATCACTCCGTGCTCACAGCTGATATGGAATTACCTTTTCGGTATTCACGTCCGCTGGAACCAGCTTACAACTACTGGAACACGGACATCGATGGTCAAGCTCGAGCCGCGAGCCAACTGGATTGGTTTCTGTCACAAGCTACATCTGTGGAAGATTGTTGGATATTTATAAAAGAGAGACTGACATCATTGTGTACCCAATTTGTGCCATTGAAATTTCGGAAGGATGGACCGAATAAGCCTTATTGGTTTCACAAGGAGTATGGAAACCTGGCTCGGAGGCGGCGCGGACTTTGGGATAAATTCCTCCTCTCTGGATCTGCCAATGATTATGAAGGGTATAAAACTCAACGAAACCTCTGCAACTGTGCAGAAAGGAATAAGAGCCGACATTTCACGGAGCAGTTTGCAATCGCCATGAAGACTGCCCCAAAGAGAATCTTTGCATACTTGAAGCGACACCTGAAGCCGGCAAGTGATGTGACAGTGCTGGATGGCCCGGATGGACAGCTCCTAACCTCCAGCACTGAGCGTGCCTCCGCGTTGGCGGTGCACTTCGCTTCTGTATTTACGAATAACCAGTTGTCTGTTCCGAGTTTGATGTGTACCGCTTTTATTCAAATCTCCAGTCTGGATTGCGGCGTTGAAGAGATATGGCAACTACTCTTCAACATTGACGGCACCAAACCTGCCGGACCTGATGGGCTTCACCCACTGATTCTCAAGTCGCTTTCGGCCATCATCTCTCCTGTCGTGACTGACCTTTTCAACAGGTCGCTGTCCAAATTTTCAGTGCCGAGTGACTGGAAATGTTCGGTGGTGAAGCCTATTCCGAAAGGCTGCGACACTAGCAAAATAGACAACTACAGGCCAATTTGTCTGCTACCTATTTTGACAAAGATTGTTGAGAAAATCGCGAAGAAGGGATTGCTGCAGTTTCCACACGCAATAAAAGTCCTGACGCCCGCACAGCACGGTTTTATGCAAGCCGCTCATGCATTACAAACTTGCTTGAAGGCAATAGGCAAGGGGAAGTCCGTGGACGTGATATTCCTCGATTTCAGTAAAGCTTTCGACAAGGTCAGCCATGAGGTTCTCCTTCACAAGTACAGGATGTGTGGTGCGGGGTCTCACTGCAACGGTGGATCCGCGGCTTTCTTGTTGGATGAAAGTGGAGGGTACAGGTCGAGCACCATCTAACTGACTGGTATTCCACTACAGGTGGCGTGCCTCAATGCACTGTACTGGGACCCACTCTGTTCCTGATCCACATCAACAGTCTACCTCATCTTCTCCGATCGCCGTGCCATGTTTGCGGAGGACATGAAGATGTGGAGAGAAAATGACGCTCCCGATGACTGTGGCCTGTTTCAGCAAGACCACAACCTCCTATCCACATGGTCTGCAGCAGTTCATCTCCCAGTCAACCCAGCCAAGTCTGTATTTATGGGTCTGGGGAAGGGTCATGACGGCCGAACCTACACGCTTGACGGCCTACCGCTATATCTCATACCCTCGGTGGAGGACCTATGTATATACTCGCGCTACGATTTGAAATCCGTGGATAACACGAACAGGCTATATCGTAAAGGACTGCGCATGCTTTGGGCGCTCTAACGTGGCTTCGGCACATGGTCTGAAGAGGTTGCCACTCCCCTCTTTTTTTCCGTTATTAGACCAATGCCAGAGTACGGTTCGCCCGCCTACTTTCCGATTACCCGAGACAACGCACAAAAGATCGAACCGGTCCAACACGTTGCTACCAGGCTCATCCCGAGTTTAGTTGGCGTGGAATTATGAAGACTGTTACGCGAAACTAGGACCCTACACCTTGTCCTACCGTCGGGTGCGAGTCGACCTCATTATGCCTACCGTATTCTACATCTCGGTGACTTCCCCATGCCGAGTCCAATGCTGCACTTACGAGAACCATGCAGCACACGTGGACACAGATACAAACTTGTCGTGCCGGATGTGAAGAGTGTTTCCCACCCACTGTGCTTCGAACGGGGAGTGGTAGATATTTGGAACAGTTTGCCTACACATGTGATAGAGGCAACATCTGTGCAGCAGTTCACAATGTTGTTAGATTTCTATTTTACCACTATTTGATTCAGAGAGCGATTGCACACTTACGATGACATATCACATTTGTGAGTCCTGAAATATCGTGAGTCGGATATTTTAAATGTTACATGAGAACGACAACGATATTCACGGTTGACAACTTTTATAACAATTTTCACGATATTTCGAAAGAGTTGTACAGAATTCGTTTGTACTTGCTCTATAATACAGTATTCGGTATTCAGTATTCAGTTAGCCGCCAGTCATTAAGTGCCTAGTTCTACACCAATCTCAGGCTGGCTAGCTTTACCCCCGGAGTACAAATGATGACGAAACCAGTTGCGGAATACACGGTTTGGAGCAAGCAGCTTGGTAAACTGCACTTCGAATGCGGAATGACGGAGGTGTACTTTGGTGCAACTTTTAATCCGAATACAACTCACCGATCCCAATGTAAGCAGACGTGGTCACGGATAAACTGATTACCTCTCACCGCAGGACTCAGCAATTATTTACAGAACATGTCACTTGCTTATAGAAAGAAGCACTGTTTCCTCACTTTGATAATGAGCATACTTGATCGCGTGTTAGCGCGTTGAACTCGACTCAGTGTCCCCTCCCCAGTGGACCACCACAGGGAATAATGTTTCGAGCACTGCCGGGACCCGGAGGGAGTTGCATGTACGTTTTTAGGTAGTTCCCTAACCAACTGAGCCTCATCTAAGTAGGGATTATTCAGCCCTCCAGCAGGCACCCGTGAGACATTAAGTGAATGGTTGTAACCTCGAAGGAGCAACGGGAATTGTGCTTTTATCCACGCGACCAGCAGCTGATGAGTGACCTCGTTGCTGCTGCCAAGGTAACCAAAGTGGTCGATGCAAATACGTACTCGATACCAATAAGTGACCAGCTGGTGAACAGTTTACTCAAACTAATTCCTTGTAGGCGTAGTTTCCGTCGCTCTGCTTTGCAGTATGGCAACCTGTGCCGTGCACTTTTGTGGGCACCGCCATTGCATCCGGTGTGGCACGTGTGTTGCATCGCTGCTGTAGTTGGACTAAGCTGCATTACTGGTTAAACTGGACCATCACGTACGTGACACCTGTCCCGGCTTGAGGAGCACGATACGAAGACTCAGGTGCCTGCTGGTCCAGTGTTCTCAGTGCCATTCAGAATATTACTAACCACTGTAGATGAGATGCACGATAACTCCTAGACATTCGTGCTCACCTGTGCTAGGTTTCTAAAGGAATTCCTGTGTGGAGCATGAATGGTGCAGTGCAGGTCATCTACAATCCATCCGAAGAAGCACTTGCCGCCAGGTTGTTCCCCTTGGTCACTATGGCAGACAGATCTGGAAAGGAGTTAGCCAATAGCCATAAGGAACTCACTTACACTGATTTGATCATGTATAACCAGACCTCGTCGTCAACTGCCCAAGTCTATGCAGAGAGCGCGATCGTCATCGGCTCGGTGTTAACCAGGAATGCTGATCAAGGATGAATGTCGTTGTTTGACCATGGCACTTACTCCTTTAGACGAAAGCTTTGGCACGGGACGAAGTCCGTGCCGCCCACTGGATACACGTTCCATTAGACCTAAAATAGGACATTTGTCACCGCAGTAGTAGTAGTAGTAGTAGTAGTAATAGTAGTAGTAGTAGTAGACATCGCTCGTACATGGAATCATTCGTTCAGGTATATACTGAAGACCCACACCAAGTGGGCATTAGTTGCTGCCACAGACCAATCATATTTAAGCTGCCATCACGACGGCATGAAGTGTATTGACTCCTACCTTGCGCCCTCCGTTGCGCTGGGGATCCATCTAGGTTTAAATAACTTGGTAGGGCTCCTAGGTTAGCTGCTAAATTCCGTATGACCAACTGGAACAGGCATCTCTTCCCTTATATTTCCAACCCTAGCTAAAATCATATAACCATTGAAGTAATAGAAAGTAAACACAACCAGATCAGCCAGACAACAATTAAGTAGAAATGCTATGTGATACGTCTGGAATTTCCAGAAGTTTCCGGCGAAATACTGTCACAACTCTTCCTCAAGCGTAACGAAGGATTTACCATGAAATATTTCCATTCACCGGAAGGCTTCAGTCGACGCCAACATCTCCATCTTCTTGTCAACAAATCTACCTCTGTCAGCCACAAACGCTTAATTTTAGTACAGCGATGTTATGTATCTTTCTCGCAGAACATACAATTTTTGGTGATTGAGTGATGCTGCGACGGACATTCCAGATGAGATGCACAAACAAGTTAGCACGGTTTGGTATGCTGACGCCATAAAATGGAAGATGCGCCTGCACGTAGTTTAATAATGCGGAAGATTTAAACGGTAGTCGTGGGAAATTATAATGGATTGTTAACAATTCAACAAACTTAAATTTGATAAATCTTTCATCCCAGTAGTTCACAAGCTACATAGCACAGCCTAGTCCGGAAAAGCACCAGACGCGTTTCGCCATATTGGTGCTCGTCAGTGGCGCGCATTCCCTCGGTCATCTAAGGAGGATCGAACCCATGAGCGCTAGAGGCATATGCCATCTAGCTAGCAGCTTAAGCCACTAAGCCATGGGGGACGTTGTCTGAGCTACATAATTTGAAACTAACTGGGATATAGCACCACCTATCTTCCACTGTCACTAACAGGGGTTAGCCTGCGAGGTGATGACGTCCTCTCACTAGAAGCTATATTCATAGCATTTGAAACTAGGAGAGGCTATTTTATTTTGTATGGCTACCCACACTGAGTAATTTATAATCCAGTAAACCGCTCAGTTTCTTAGAATACGGAGTGTTGCCGGAGAGGCCAACTCATCACACGTACTCAATGCTTATACTGCGATAAACACACGTCGTTGTGAACTGCAAACGATTAATCTGTCAAGCAGTATGGCAACGTTGTCCTGTAGCACGCACGAGGCGGCAAGGACGCACAGTCTTGATTGCAAATGAACGACAAGTTTACCAGGTTAGCACACACGCGTGCATGTGTAGATGATAGGTCCATTCCACAACGCACCACGCACTGTCTTCTTGCTCATCGTCACCTTCATGCAGCGAGTACGGACAATCCACGACATCATTTCGCCGATTTTTACCTCGTATCCGCTTCCGTCTGTCATACTTAGACCACAGTTGATTCCTTCTAATGCTCTAGAGTTGCTTCGAAACTGTTTGGCATCCGTAGAAGCGGTATGTGGAGTACCGCTAGATCGATCGAATATACAAACTGCAGTACCTTCGTTGTTCGGGTGTGAGCTCAAAAAGTAAGGTGTAGCTGATTGATATGCAGAACCGTAAGACGACGTCATGGAAATCGGATAGACAGAGAACGGATGTCCTGCATACGATTCATCATGGGCTCTCAATTCACGTATATGTGCTTGACCGCCTTCAGCCCGTTGGAACTCGTTATGTTTAACGGCATATAGTCCAGGAAAGTTGTGCTGTGTTTCTGAGCGAGCCAAATCCTCCATCGATCGCGTTTCACCGTAATGCATCTGGCTATAACGGAAACAATCTGATCCACTCTCACGGCTCCTACACTGAAGCGATGTCCTGGCTTGAGAGCTGGCAGGACTCACTATGCCCGTGCCGTTGTGCAAGTCTTTGCATGCGGACAGAGGGTGCTGAACACTGCGTGGGATAATGCCTTCGATCAAGTTACGGGCGGAATAATCGAGATGTACTTTCGTACCACTCTTCGGGTCCTGTATCAGTGACGAGACATCCTGATGCATACCAGAATGGCCATCCTCTTGATACTCGTTCAGCGACGACGATTCCGAGCAATTCGATACATCTGTGCTAATCGTGCGGTCCTCCAGTTCGCCCACATGAGTGCCCATGAGGCCAGATTTGCGCCTCGCGAATCCGTTGGCATCCGTGGTGTTGTTCAAGGGCGATGACCTTGAAGCGCATCGCTGGTTGTGTGCCGGTCGAGTAAGTACAGCTGGACACATCTCTATGCTGGATGGTTGCGACGTATCGGTGCAGACGATCGTCTCCTTGTCCTTTTGCGCTCGTTTGCATTTATAGCGATGGTTTTGAAACCAAATTTTCACCTAAAATTGAGCGAAATCAAAAGTTAGACACCGGATCACAAATGCATGCGCTAGGTTTTGTTAGACACCATGACACTAGGTGTCGTAGTGTTGGCTTCACTGAGTGACGGTGCAGAGTGACAGCGATATGGTTAGTTCAACTGCCGCACTGGCCCCCATGTGAAAGTTCAGATCACGCTTTGTTGTGACTTCTGTTAGTGGTGTCGGAGGAATAGTGTATGATAATGGGTAACCCGGCTACACCTACGAACTAGTTCTATCATATGGGCGTTGTGAGCGACTCACACAGTCGTCTCGACTAGCCACCTAAACTTTACTATGAAGCCGTACAATTTAGCGCGTTGTAACGAGATGGTGGGTACCTGTGATCTTGAGTAGGTTGTACTCGACAACTTCCCCAACAGAAACAACGAACACAACTTTGCTCTGCTCGGGTCATCAAGGGAGTTACTTCGGTACATGACAATTAAATCGAATGCCGCCAATCATGTACGGTTTTAACTGTTGAACAGGATGCTTCTGTTTCTATCCATTCCGCCAGGCTCATCCTACAACCCAAAGTAAAGCATGCCATTCCGTACCAGGGCTTTTCACTATATCTCTAAACAACTCGTTGCCCAGTGTTCGTAACACAGTTACTACAGTTCATCACCAATAATGAGCCAAAAACTCACCTGTGTCGGGGTCAAATTGATCATCTGAGATAAATGTTCTCGTTCCGGAGCGGATAAGTATTTCTGCTGTTTGAAGCGCCTCTCCAGTTCGTACACCTGTGCTTGGGTAAAAAGCACTCTACGTTTTCGCCGTTGGGAGAGACCACGAAATGTGGAAGGTGAGTTGTGCAAGTGATGCTGTAGCGAGTGTGGGAGTTGATGCATGCTATGAGCGATATTCATACCAGGGCTTGCGACACGATTCAAGTTCATGGATGGTTGCGGCTGTTGCTGAGGTGGCGTAGGTTGTGCTGGGGGCGCAAGAGATGAATGGTGGTGGTGATGATGATGGTGTATACCACTTGCAGCCACGGCCGCCGCTGCCGCGGCTACAGCAACGGCTTTCTGGTGCTTTTCATAAGCCAACATTGCCGCATTGTATGATGATCCGTGCAAACCTATTGCGGATGAAGATTGGCCTCCACACTCGGTAACACTATCACCAGATCGTTTCCCAACGCCGAATGATTGAAATGGCGATGACTGTGGTGGTGATACAGCACTGATGCCACCCCCACCACTTGATATACCACTTGTATGAAGGGTGGTGAAGGGGTAATTAGTCCTTCGGGTGATTCCAGAGGTGCCCACATGCCTACCGTTCGACGTGTGACTTCGAGCGTCGGTAAGCTCTGGGTACGGCGGACACGCTAGTCCATAGTTGTTGATGTAGTTCAACGAAGAAGCTCCGCCTCCAGCACCGCCGATGAAGCCAGGGTGAAAAGTTGGACTAAGGTGTCCTGGATACGAACCAGCCATGGCAGCATTTGTTGCTCCCATGAGGCGTGTAACTGGGTAGCAGAAGAGAAGAGAGGCATGATGATAAAATCCCCGTAAACAGCTAGACGTGAGTAGGAGACGTGGTACTGAAATGATTGCCCTATACATCTTCATCACGCTTTTCGGTCACCAGTAAAACAGTTGAAGGTGTAACCATAAGGCACTTTTTATGTATGCCTTATAATTGAGTATTGGACTAACAAGTACTTTGATCCTGTTGATGCCCACCTAGTGTGTAAGCCCAAACAATCCGCCAGAAGTGTCAAGCAGTGTACAGTTCCTTTAACTAGACATTGTTGATGCATGCTTACTACGCTGGAGACCTGCATGGACATCACCGAGTCTCATCCACGTGGAAGTTAAGTAGACAAAATAACCCTAGCTCTGCCCTGACACAAAATTGCTCTGCTGTGGTATCCTCGGTATTGTCTGACATAAATGTCCACGGGGCAATTATCCGAGTTCACAGTCGTTCGAGAGGTCAAGTGTGTCACAACAGGCATCGTTTAAAGCAGGGCACTGGAGGGAAAGCGCCAATTCGAAGCAATTAGCGGAGCAATTACAACCCTATAAAATTGGTGGACTGGGATTCGGTCTGACTTTGTAAACGTAATGGTGAAGAACATCTCAGCTCCGCTGCTTACCGCGTTCGTGAAGACGGGGATAGCTACAAGTGGTATAAACGCGTCATTTGCATCGGTGAAAAAGTGGAGATTGGTGACTTGGACTAGTTGTGTCATCATCCCGAAAAAATTGATCGATTGGCGGAGACATTTGACCGGGTTACGGAGGTACTCAGACCATCGCATTAGGTTAAAGTCCAATCGCATTGCTATGGGATTTTTCCCCAGCTACGTCGTTGTTGTACTGTGTCGCATCAGTCTGAGACTTGCCTCCACGTACCAGAAAAGTTTCCAATTTTGTGATACACTACGATTTATTGATGATAACAAAGGTTATTTGTCAAAAAGTTCACAATCCCTTTGACAGCAGTGCATCTGAAAGACTCAATTCTCGTAGGTAGGGTGACTATCCGCGTGTAAGGCACTGAGTACGATGACACAGCTTCTACCCCTATAGGATGGAAACGCATACCCTACAGTTCACAATCGTCGAAGGTGAAAGGCCTTCAATGGTTCGGGATGACGGGTTGTTCTGAACAAACGGAAATGATATTGCAAACTGGGAACTATTAGGTAGAACAAGCAAGTCAAGTAAGGTAATCAAAGCGGAAGTACGATGTCACTGATCTGAAGCAGACCAAACGTCTCGTTTACAAATACATTATTGGAAAGCGTAATATGCGAGATGAAAAGAGGCGGAAACACGGATATTGCTGCTTATTTGGCAATCTATTCTGAGCTACCCAAGTCATGTACGCCGCTCCTTACTGCAGTTTAGATATGACACCTAACTGAGATCATTCCTTGAAACTAGCAGAATAGCTGAACCGACCGGAGTGTTGCGGCAATCGCTTTGCTGCTACTTTATGTCGCCCCTGGAACGACCTACAACACAACCATGTTTAAGTGCGGTTGGATGACGCGGTCAGGCACTTACATGTCTTACCAACCGTGATTGGAACCATGGGGCAACGAAATGAAACGTTCCCCAGGAGCAAGCTCAGGAGAACGGCGTAACAAGGCAATCAGCGAGTGAAATGTGGGACACCCTATAAAGCACGTAACCCAACCACAGTGAGGCTGCCAAGGTGCAGGGCGCGCGATCTCACTTTGATTTGAATCACTACATCCGTCAAACGCGGGCCTCTCAACATTGCGCTCACTGAGCATGCCGCATCCCGAAACGCACAGCGGTCCACACCCTATCACCGCCCCTCCGTTGTCACTAACCCAAATTCAATGCCAGCCGAATCACGACAACGGTGTGTGAGCGACTTACTGTCATTATTCCCAACGAGCAGTTCATTCGGACTCAGTCATGTGGGTGCCTATCGGAATGCGGACAGTCCAACGATGGCGTGCGTGGAAAACCCGCGCAATCGAATTTCACGCAGAAATGCAAATGCCTTATAGGTTAGGTACAAACCACCATGATCACGCGGGACTGCTAAGCTTAGCTATGTCCCCTAGAATGCGTGTAGTTTCACTGCATCCAATCATTCCTAAATACAAGTGGCAAGCACGACTAGGCACCCGTCAAATCGCACGCACTCTGCGCCACATCCAAGCGTTCTATGAAACCCATGTCGTAAACTCGTCTGATATGCTGTGGTTTAATTGGGGTATGGTCACTCAGCGAGTGGTGCGGTTTGGGGCGTTCACGCTAGAAGGATGATATTCGATTGTCTTAAGGATGAGTCTGAGTGATATAGGGATGAGCCACATTTCCGTAAGGCTGAGTTTGAAAGCGTTATGGATGCAATTAAATGAGAAAAAGTATAGAATTTCACCAGTCTCTGAAGCATTATTGCCTAAGCATTACAGATGGCGGCTGTTCGATGTAAAAGGCGCAGCGTGCTCAAACATTCGTTATAAATGTTTGATGAACAAGCTCGGTGTTGAGTGTTTGGTTAAAAAAAGACATGCTTCATTTTCTGGGGTTTCAGTTGAGTAAATGCGTTGTACCGCGTAAAGTGAGGTCACTTTTACCCCAGACAAACAATCAGTGAGTCTGTAACCATCGCGATAAGGATGCTCGCGACTAGGAAATGTTACGGTGGGGAAGTTCCCCGACAGTCTTCAAGTTCCGAGTGCGAGTTCCAGCTCGGTTATTTCTACTTGAGGGTTCAATTTACGACTAACTCGGCCATGAAGTTCATGGCACAGGAGCCGGTAACATCAACCACGCGTGCGCAGGATATTCCGTGTTTGCACCTCTCATGCTCTCTATTCCATTGCTCGCTCAATGCACTCGTTTAGCTCACAGAGAGCTTTCTCCCAAGAAACTTGGACGTGGCAGTAGGCCATGAAGTTGATCGAATGATACTTGTCCGGTGAGCACACCGCAGACAGACGAGTGGAGAGTAACACTCCAAGCGCACACCAGCTGTCTGTTCTGTCGTATTCCATCACATCAATAACCAGGCTGAAAGTTGGCCACCGGTGTGTCGCTGTCGGTCTCTCCAATGGCACACCCTTGCTTCCGAGCAGGATGTACTCGTGCACGCGCGTGTACTTACAGGCAACGGATTCTGCCTCCCTATGTAATCAGTGAAAGGAATGTAAAGTGGAATTATTTGCGCACACCCTATCACGTATGCTTTTGTACAGTCGGGGGGGGGTGAGCACGGCACATTTGCTCTTGACGAGTTCGGACACCAAGACGAATGCTGTTGAGGCAACTGGCAGTGATGACGCCTACACGGTAGCGTTGACGAAGCAACAGGGCTCGCTGCCTGCACACGCGTCTACTTTCCAATTTTCACGGCCACGCAACGCAGCCGACACAATGCACCGACCCATGCGCAGCAAATTTTGCAGCTCCTCGCGCGCACCCAAGCCAGCATCCAGAGATTATTGATGCTGTCCGCTTTATCAAACCGAGCACAGTAGCTCACGGATGTGATCTGCTAATCCGCAACAGACCGCCCTGATCCACAGCCACGATGGAGGTAACTTGTCTCTAGTTAGGTTACGCAAAACGTCGTCTTTTTTTATCCTTCCTTCCTTTGAAACAGTTGGAGGTCGACATAGGAACGAACAGTCGACCGAAATGTATAATCTCTGTATCTGGACACATTTGAGGTTAATTGATGTGGATGGAAGCGGAGAATTATCTCTCCACACCACGCAGTTATACGAGGAACTATGCTTTTGTTTAAAGTGCATGTTCCCCAGACAATTGCATGGTCCCACATCTATCGAAGAGTATTTATCATACTCAAGGGAAGTTAGGAGGATAAAGGTGGAGTCTTAGATCAATGCACTGCTATATCCGCTGAGTTGTCTAGCGGACCCAAATATCCTTGAGATGCGGGTGGTGTCAACGGGAAAACTGACTCCACACCGGCAGCACTTACCTAACGGTGGGAAAATAACACGTTGAGCTGACATGCCCCTGAGTGGACTGAGGTAGGTAGTTACTGGTTTGCTATAAGTTTCAGGCATGTTCACCGACATCTGTCCTCTGTAGCATGCGCCCACGCACTGTTCTTCTCATACTGTATTGTTTCGTGTCTATAAGAAATGGTTAAATAGCACTCCAGACTGTGGTAAGAAATATGATGGAAACGGATTATTGCGTAGTTTTTATCTGGTAATAGTAATCAAGTTAACGGTGTTGCTGGCTCACGTCTTGCGTTGATATCCCCATAGTACTGGCTAAAGTTAGAATTGGCTAATCTCCTTCCACTAACCCTGTACATATCTGAGAGTGGGTGGCTGTGTTTACTGACACTGTGCTAACCAGACACCTGGATAATCAACCCCACATATACAACGGAGAGAACAAACTGGTTTGGCAACCAAAGAGCGGATCAGTCCAGAGCAATGGTGCTCACCCAATGTCTAACAGGTTCGGTTAAGCGGCATGCCGGGGAGCATAAGACAAGCAATGAACGAAGGTAACTGAGTAGTTGAAGTCCGATAGCGTGAAGTTTGTTAATCGGGGTTTCTAACCTCACACCTACTGGCGTAGCGACTGCTTTTGCGGCCCCGGGCAGTGGTCAAATGTTCGCCCTGAATGTGGTCGGAATAGGCTCATGAAGACCACACAATCAGCTCAGGGTAAAGTGCACATTGGTTTTCTATGAAATGGATGATGGTTTTGAAGCATTTAGGTAATGGTGGTGAAAGTGACCACAATAGGAAAAGGAAGGGAGGGCTGGGAAGGTCGTTTGCACAGGAGTGAGACATGGCACAAAGGTGTTGTTGGTCATGCAGAGTAACATTTAAATATTCAACCCTTATCTTATCCGGATATGTCCCTCTATATTTGGTATCGAAAAATCGACGGTCCGAAAAATGACGTCAGCTGTCATATGCCGCCCGTGGCGGAACGCTACTCAAGCTACACCATTGGCTACAACCCAATCACGGAGTAGTACAGGGTGACAACATTAAATAAGGCGCCGACCAAAGGTTCATGGTGATGCCGGAGTAGCTCGATCTTCAAGGTTACAGTTTGCGTACACATGGCACAATCATCACCGTGCACACTTGACATCCACGTGGCCAGATTAGCCAAACCGATTGTGATTGCTACTTGGTTGAAACATGCTTTCTCTCTTGTGATCACCCCTTGGTTCTCACTGGAATGCAAGGCCACTACAGCAAAGCCACACCTCCATGGGCGACCCGATTCCGAAGGAAGACTTGCTGCTTCCATTCGATCGGTTGACGCTCACTCACTCATGGAATCACGAAGGTGGCAATTTACCGCGTAATTAAACTTGCACTACATTCGAACAGGCATCCCTTCACCACCAGCACTCAATGAGAAGGGTACAACCGCTTGGTCGGAGAATCGGGTTGCAGGACATCCAAGAAACCTGGATCAAAGCAGTCAGGGAACTTTCAACCTGTAAACGTAGCTGCAGAGGACCGTGAAGTCCTCTTCTTAGGTGCTTTTTCGCTGCTAAACAAATCCATGCCATCCTAACCCCGAAATAATGAGGTGGACTGCAACGTGCACGGTATCAGCAGTTTTTCCTACGCTGACCTGCATTCGGGGACCATTCCACAACAACGTCGCGTAAACCGACCGAGGATACAGTTCCATCCAGTTTCATTAGACACACGCTGCTTGAGACTGCTCATGGAACAGAACTGTCCCCAACGAAAGTTGTCATCTTGAGACCCCTTAACGAACGACCAACCAGGACGGGTAGTCTTCTCGGTCGTATACTGGCACATATGGTAGCAGAATGACGCGATAAAGAAGCGTAATGCTTATGACGCGAAAACAGCTTATGCAACCACTCCTGCAGACGAACAGGTATGAGTTTTGTTTCCTTCTCACGACGCACCATATTGTCCAGAGTCCAATCGCGACACATATGTGCACCTACACAGCCTGCACCATTGAATAATTCTTGCATATTTCACCCCATATATTCACTGCTGTCTATCCCATTGTGGTCGACTAGGATTCATTCTGTAGCTCGGGATTTAGTTAGTCGTTTCTGCATAACGCTGAATAACGCTAGAAGCTCTGCTACCGGCGTATTCGTCTGATTTATTGCGCTTTCGATGAATACCTTCTCTCTTCTTCGTAGCCCACGCTACCATCGATCGCCGCTCTCGACCTGGTCTCGGCTCGTTCCATCAGTACCGCGTTGTTGTCTCATTTCATTGGTCACGTCTGCTCATAATTCCACCTGCCCTGTTTCTGTGGTTTTTCTAGCTTCCTGGTAATCCTTGCATTCAGTCTCCATACAATATCCCACGGAATCCGAAGGGGATGGACCAAGAAATTGTGTAATAGGTCATATGACTCTTGCCCCGCTGCGGTACGCTGGTAACGCTCTCTGCATGTCTTATAACCGAAGCAGTGGTGGTGAAGGACCAGGCAAATTTCCCCCATCGTGTTGACTGTAAGATGCAGCTGAATGGTGTCCATACTACACTAAACCGTAACCAAGTGAAACAAGGATAAATCAGCTAGGCGCTCATCTCAGCCATGGTGTCCACTTGATATAATCGCACTTACGAAGATGTAAAACCATTTATCCCTAGTCTGTCATCATATTTTTAGCCACGAACCTCGTGCACCATAAGGTACAAGCTCGTTAGAACCCATTTTCGACGAGTCCGACGAGTCTCGTAGTACCACATACACTCAGATCCAAGCGGATTCTCTCGGAGCGGGAAGATCACAATGGGCCTTGTTCCACTTGTCAACATCTCCAAACAAGTCCCCTTTTAGCCCACCACAATGTTGCTCACATCTCCCCATCAAACGAACTAAGCAGAAACTTCGTCAATTAACCATCCAAGTGACGAACCAATAGTCGGGGAATGGTAGGCACGGCTCCGTGATGGCAAGAGCAATATACATTGGTGTTATTTTCGTAGAAGACTCGTCATGGATTGCTAGGCAGAACTTCGGAACCAATAATCTTCCCTCTAACTCCGTTCTCACTTGTCCTAATTGCTTTCTTACCACCCTGCACATCAAGCTAGCTTGCAAGTCATCCGAAACCAAAGCTCCTAGCACAAACTGGAACTTGTAATCCCGAGTCGACCATAAGCATAACCAAACCGCGGTTATTATCGCTGCCTGGAGCTCAATGAGACCACAACATCTCCTTGAACGTCTAAGCATGACCTGCAATGCGTTATCTGCAGCCTCACTAAGACTGCATATTTCATGCTCACTAAAGACTTCAACCGCGGAGACGTGTCAGCAGGAACCGTTCTTGTAATTTTCTCAATGCATATCCCATCCCTTGGTAGAATGCAACTGATTGTACCCAAAGCCATGAGAGAGCCCCAGAGCCTGTAGGCATAGCCCTAACTGCAAGCTCATTGCTGGCCAGTCACGCGCTGCTACAAATTTTGGGAACACGTTCAGACTGAACATACCTCAGATACCGGCTCCGCCCTGGCTCATTTCTTGCTTAGACCAGCTTAGACAAGCATATTCTTTACCACTTATCCCTACCAAAGTCCCAGTAGCCTCATTCGCGATGGTGCTGGTGAACCAAGGGCTGTGCCATTAATCAATCAAGATATATAACGACGACAGGTGTTTAATCGTTTAATTCTGATCAGAAATCGGTGACCAGGCAAGGATTAAACAGCTTCAGACGAGAATCCATAACATATGCTGATAATCACTAGGGGGATTAGCTTGGGGTGCAGTTCTCCATCGGCATAACCGGCAATATTTTGGACCAGGAGTACTCTTAAGCAGTAAGAATGCGTTGGAATGCGGAGAGCATCATCTCACCAGTAACTTGATTTTAACTTCCGACGTATAAACTTACACCTAAATTCGTTGTACATGACCGCTGTCGATGGAAGCCGTGCTGCTCAAGCGTGCTGTTATAGTTTTACAGTTAGCACATCAGCGTATCGGCAAATATGGATTCCATGAAGTTGGAGAGTATAGGAAGAAGGTACAGTGGGCGGTAGTTGGAGGGCTCAGTTTTGCTACTATCGTTGGGAATCGGGCTTATTATTCCTAGCTCCCACATGGCGTGAAGTTGGTTCTGGTCTAAACAGTGCTGGTAAAACTGAGTTATACTCCTGCCAGTTGACTTACTGCTGCTTTCAGTGCCTCTGAACAAATGGTGTCGACACCCAGCGAGCTGTTTACGTAGAGACGTCAGCTTTTGCAATACAGCCTCCGCGGGCTAGTCCTTGGGCTAGTCCTAGCGAGGAAAGGACAAAACTTGGTAAATCGCTTGGTGGCAAGTCCCTCTGAAACGTGGGGGCATACTGCATCCGCAGCGCCTTTGCTGCTTCCACAGCCGTTCTTTTTTAGCCATCGGCCGTCCTAAGTGAAGGAAATCCTCGCCTCACATTTCGTAGGCTATTGACGCACTTCTACAGAAGTTTGTGGTTATTATTGAAGGTTTCTGCGATGTTCTGCCGTCATGCGGCTTTGTCTTCTCTTAGCAGTTGAGCGCAGTGGTCATGTTAGGCTACATCGTTATCCCAGCTTTCTGGTGCTAGAGCTTCCCTGTGTACTCGCCACGCTGCGCTGTGCACTGTCATCCATTTTCGAGTTTTGCTCCTAACGAAAGAAACTGATGTACACTTATTTTAAACTCTTATCTCTGAAGCCTCTGCAACCAGCTGACTGAATTTGTTGACGAACTCGAGCCAGGCGACTTCCGGGGTTCTTCGGCAAGAAACAACCATGCTGTAGCGCTGACGAGCTGGTTAATCGATCGTAGCTTGTGATGGTTTGCATAGTCTCATCGTTCTCATTCAGATATTCTGCATAACAGACGAAGTTAAAACTGATCACTGCGTGATCGCTGCGACACAACGGGCAGTCTAAAATCAACACATCAATTAAATGCTTCTTGTTGGTAGGCACAAGATCCAGCACAGATGACCTGTTACCTGTTCTGAACCGAGTGGGCAAAGTGATGTGATTGTAAAGAAGAACAGTGGTTCCGAAATCATGTAGATCAGCTTTGAATTGTTCTTCGATCGTGGCAGGAGTTTCTAAGCACTGTACGTTGAAATCATCCACGATAAGTGTGTAAGTGTACTTTCGTTGTAAACTGCATCTTAAAACCGCAGCTAGGTGGCAGTCGATTTCGGGTGTAGAGTTAGGGGGCGGTACACCACGTCCGGTCAGGTCTCCGCTGAATTAAAATCACGATTAGCACGGTGAATCAACCCTGCAACGACGCTGCCATCGAGTAGCTTTAACTCAGTGACGTCCTGCTTTATTGATCGGTCCTAGGGTACTTTGCTCCCACTCCGAAGCCTAGCTTGCACCTAAACGCATGGAAGTCATGCAGGAAAATTTCCTATGTACGTATATTATACAAATATATAGTATACGTACAGATGAGATTATCGTGCATATAGATATAATGCTGATACGGGCGGAACCGATTTAAGACAACTTGGTATGACCCATTGTTCACAATTCACGGATGGAGAATGGAGGAATCAAGCGTAAACAATCATTCTCACATGCGGGTTGACGGATAGTTGAGGCGAGTGAGAGTGATGGATAGAGCCTACACGAGTCACATCACACTGTCTACCGTTGAAAAGCGCTCATGTTCGAATGGTATGTGAAAAGCAACGTGGGATACAAGGCACGCCGCATAGCAACAGGTTCAACAGATATCTATTTGTTTGTAACAATGAAAATGTGTATCGTCAAGCCCATTCAGGTAGTTTGCTACAAAATGCAATGTATAGTGGACGTGCGACTCAATCGACATATGTGGTCTTTGGTTTCAGTATCAACAAGTAGTCGGTGCATATCCCGGTGCAGTAAACTATCTAGTTTTCTCGGACTGGGGCATCACCGCTAAATACAGTGTGCCGCAGCGTGAGGTTGGACTCATGTTGCCCTAATTTGCGCATCACAAGGAAGTGATTTGCTGCTGAGCAAAGGCTTACTTGCGCAGGACACAAACCTACTTTAAAGTAGGGTGCAACGACAACGGATAGTTCAGTTAGGCCACGTGATATTTCATCATGATCACTGCGTCATGCGCAACCGTTCTGTAATCGTTTGAGTACTGATCAACCAGTAGACTTGCGAGAGTTTCGTTTTACACCATCACCTTGTCATCTGACGAACAAGATGATCAGCGAAACAGCAAATGACCGAGAGCGCACACATGCTGAGTTGCCAGACAAAGAGGTCATTGATTGAGTGTACAGCTACCGTACTGCTGGCTTACAACGCAACTCGAAATCTTGCGTAGGCACAAAGCGTGAGCAACCGATGGGAACTTAGCATCAACACACAGTGTACGTTCAGGTTAGATGGATAGATTAGACATAAAGCAGGGTGATGAGCGTCTGGCTGGTCTTACAAAATGTTTAAGCTTGAAAAACCGCAGTATGGTTCAAACTGACGATTCCACTGGTCGGTGTCGCGTTGCTGGTCTCCATGCGGAAACAAAAATAACTAAGTTAAATTCAGTAACAATCCTGCACTAACAATGTGTATCGTGTAATTCTGCAGTGCTTGAAACGGACCATGATATTTAACATATATGTGCGTAAGTTGACAGAACTCCACGCTGGTCAGAAATGTCCAAACATATCATTATACCGGGCACAGGGCAGCAAACAAGTGACTTACCATATTCGTTGTATTCACTAGTTAATCTAGGGTCACTGGCGGCCACGGCGGCAGCAGCACCGTACCAAGTGGAGGCTGCTGCCGAGGCCACTGCCGCCGATGTCAACTGCCTCGGTTCGAACAACGATGAAGACCCTGCGTCGGGGTTGCAAGTCAATTCACTACCATGCTCCACACCGCTCCCACCACTTGTATTAGTCGCAGTGCCAGGCGTATTGTGAAAAGTCCCGAGGTTCCCTCCGGAGTGCAACGGCTCATCCAGCGGTATTTGACCTGGCCAGAAAAGCGCGGACATTCGGGAGCCGTAACCCGCGGACATATGAGAGAAAAACGGATGACTGTCACAGGGCAGAGGTGCATCGGTGTGCAGGTCGGAGTCCGTGAGCTTCAGTGCACCACGATTTAATGAGCCGTCATTCATGGAAAAGGTGTGCGCCCTGTTGGTGACAAAGAAAACATATGACGTCAGCAGGTAGGCAGTGATTTTTATGGAATCATCACATGTAGTACATGGTTTCGGAGAAGTGAATATCTAGATATAACAGTTCAACCGTTTGTGTGGTCTTTTAGTTGTTACAATGGGTTACGCGAACTGCTCGATAGGAGGGATAGTCAGTCCTTTTTGATTGATTTTTCAGACTAAAATGCAAACTGATTACCCGAATTGTCACCCCGTTGACATTTACTTCCAAAACAGGAGTCCTGACAGTAAGAGAATCTGAAATGCTCCTAGACCACTCTAATTCAACGTGGGCTTGCTGACACTTTGTATATAACTCCTATCTTCTTAACCACTTTGTAAAAGGAGCTCTTCAGTGATTGCGAAAGTAGCGGCCCGATAAACCCCGATGTTTTTTCACTCACCAAAGCAACGTAGAAGGGAGCTACTTGTGCGATCACCTTGGAAATCCGTGTTGTGTTGTCGTGCGTAATCTCTGTGGAAACATGGAGGTGCGACTGAACAAGCAGTATTCATCACCATTAAACTCTACTACAGATAGAAATTCATCACATATAGACAGACAGCCATTATATGCAACGGATAAGTACTGGATGGCCGTTTCTGTTATAACTCTCTAACAGTTTCACTGTTTCGGGAATCACCGAGAGCGTACATCCCATCTGACCACTAGGGCGCTCGAACCCGCAGTTCAACTGTTGACAGTCTGTGGTTGACAGCACTGACCTACGGTGTAGGGTAATGACCGTCCTGATTAAGTTATTCTAGGTGATATACCGCCGCTCACAATCCACTAACTTGAACCTTTACTTCGACGCAGAGGATAACGTTGTCCCCCACCAAGCGACGAACCTACCAAACGTAAGTCCCCAATTAGCATATGGCATTATAAGCAGTTTGGTCTGCTATATCTATACCAATCCACTCTCTCTTGTAAACGCTACTAGTCAGCAGCTATGAGTGTGGAAAATGGGATAGGCTCTATCCTTTCGTGGATTTCATAGCAGGAAACGAGCACTACTGCCAGTAGAGCTTGGATTGGTATAAGTAAAGCGGCCCAAACTGTTTATAATGCCATAACTTCATTGGCGGCTTAAGTTTGAAAGTGAACGGGTCAGATACCCAGATCATGTAGGCAATCTGTTTTAAGCAGCATAAAGTCAGGCAACATGGCTGATACACAATGAAATACCGGTATAACTAAATTTGGGCTCCTAAAAATTAGCCTTTAACAAGGAAATTCTTACATACTAAAATAGATTGATGCACTAAGTAATGAAATAACTTAGTTGTATCAGGTCTTTGGTATTTATCCTCGCAGATGTAACATTGCAACGGTACACAACGCGGTGGGCTTTAATTCTGAGAGAATTAGTGACTTTCTGCTAAAATTTCAAAGAATATTTTAAATAGGGAAAAGGGAAGTAAATTTTAAAGATCAGCAACTCTGAACATTTCGTTATACTGACGTTTGTTATAGCAGCACGGGTTTGTAGTACTGATCATTCTCCACCAATTTATAAGCAACTGCCGTGCAGATGTCAAATTTTCGCTATTTTCACCTACGATACAGTGGGTGTTGTGCCTACGTAGTTGAGTGGATCTGTACTTTGGCCTGAACTCCGCGAGTCTCCGAGTAGAGAGCCTGAGCTGATGCGATCAATCTCGCAGTAGCTCACATATAACCGTGGTGGCGAAACCTCTGCGAAATGCTGGTGACGGCTAGTCTAACAAAATTGGCACAGGTCATGAATTTCCCAAAAGGATGCAAAATGTAGTTGCTTTCTTGGAAGCATTAAATTACTTTTAACATCCGATATTTTATCAAGGCAGGTGGAATTAATTGTGCTTTCGTTTGCTTGGATCTTAGCATTGGATACAGGGCTGATAAGAGTCAAACCTTCATAACAAGCCTATTTGGTCGGATTAGATCAACGGTCCATCGGTGAAATCAATAATCTGGCACTGACGCATCCGTCAAGTGGAATGACACCATCACAATGACGTAGCTTGGTCAATGAGACAAGCTGAGCAGTAAATTCTGGCTGCTGTTGGGCCCATTTGGGTCGTCGCAACCAGTAGGCGGGAGAGACTGTTGTTAGGATCCGCTATGTTGAACCTGAGAGCACTTCTTTAGCTGAATGTATGCAGTTATAAATGAGGAGAACATGCCCACTAGGAAATTGTCCAACCACACCTAGTATTCCGTTAAGCATTTACTGAGTGTCCGGATAGAGACGTAGCAACTTAATGAGAGCAGTCGTGTCCTATGGGTAAAGAGCTGCTCCTTTCGCATCGGAATCGTGTAGGACATAGAACATGTGTCGCTCTCCGTTTCGTGTGTTAACACGAGGGCGGTTTATCTCGCCACCCATGCTTCGCTCTGGATTAAGCTCTAGAAAGGAACAAGGGGTATATTGTGTTTACAATTTACAACGCTTTTCGTGGTACGTGATTTCCGTGATTAAATACAACTGTGTAAAATCACTCGAAATCTTGTGTAGTAGTAGTAGTAGTAGTAGTCCTGTTAGTATTCCCTTAGGCAATCCAATGCAGACCCAGTCGGATAAACGTTATCTGCATCTACTTGCAACATGCAAAACGCATTCCATTCTTTGTAGAACAGCCTGTGGCCGACATGATACGAATGCTGCGGAGGTCTGCAATCACGGTCCTAACTCTTGTACCGCCTCGTGTGCCAAGCTTTCTGAAGTCCAGAGACCTGAGTCATTGCGTGGGTGGCTGGGGTATAATCTGCCTAGTACCCCTATTTACAACTTGTTCCTAAATAACAACTCTCCGTTTAGTCACACCGAACAATATTTATGATTCAAAACAACTATCGTAACGGCGTGAAAGTTGGGGACTAATATGTGCCCGTTGGTTTAAACCCGCTGCGACTGTGCGACCGACCGGAAACAGATTCAGGAGGGACTGTGTGACCACAATTCCGATGTGTAAACGCTTCACCATGTGGCCATCATCGAATGTAGCCGGCACACACCAAGATCCTATGGAGAAGAATGCATCTTACTATCGTAGTCAGCATCCATACCGAGCTTTGTAAGAGGGCAATTTTTATTTGAGTGGCTCAATACACGCTTCCTTATTTATAGTACAAGGGGGAATTTACAGCTCAGGGACTTCACAAGTCGGTCCCAAAACAAAAGCACATTAAAATTTCCCGCGGTGTTGGTGCATGCACTACAGCGCATTTTTGCGTGAACACCTAGTCAGTGTGAAAATCGGTTCACAACAAAGTAAAAAAACCTGTTTCAAACGATGCTTAGCTACTTATTGATTATGGTGTACTGCACTTGACTGAACTCACAGTAATTGGGGATCCATGGTCTGTTTGATCGTTCAAGGTGGGTGGGTGGATAATCGCTTCTCGCGTAGCCAATGACTATGGAGTGTTTTTCATCCAACTTGATGCAATACACTTGTTCCGTCAGAGAGATGATGTGTTCGTGTGCACGTTGACGAGTTGAGGTGAAAAGCTGTTGAGAACGTGAGTACTCTTGAAAGGAAACGCACCTTCCCCGCGGACAGAACTGTGAACCCTGAAGTAGCGGACACCACTTATGATCTTGTGGTTGATGACGCTGTCGGTGCTTCAGAGGAAGGCGTTTGAAGAGCCTGAACCAGTGAAGTGATGCTCTGGAGTGGTCAGGCCGTGATGGATTGGCTTTTCTAAAGTAGTCGGTCTCTTGCGTCAAGTGTTCCCTCTGCTTTGATCACACTGCGGTTGCCGGGTCTCCTCGAGATTACTCTCACAAATGCACTCTAGACAAAAGTTGTTATTGCGGTTGCCGATGCTGTGGAGAGGTTTGGATGAAGCAAAGCCTGAAGTACCCAGGCGTATAGTACCGGGTGTCTGCCTGCGTGCGTGTATGTGCGTGTGTGATGCACACACTCAAGTGATTCTTCCCGAAGAGTGGTTGAGCCTAAACTCACGGGACAAATTATGTGGTTGAGTGCTGCTCGAAATTTAAAGAGCCTCGTCAATGATCGACCACGAGGAGGAAGTGAAGTGTGCCTCGACAACTCCAAAAGTGCCACTTCTGCGGCTCTCCTGATTCTCGTTAACTGGTGCGTGTCTTTCTAGCCAGTGGGACGCAATGCGAGTGCGCACGTGTGGTCTTACTGTCTATTCACGATCGTTTATCTACAGGCATCTGGCCCAGAGTGGACCCCCTCCCCCTAAGTCATTTCGTTCGGGGACATGTCCGAAGTAAGCTGTCTCCACTTTCACCCCCATCAAGCTTTCATCAAGGCCAGACCACGCCACCTAGACGGGTAGAATAAGACTTCTACCCTTCAAATGCAAACAAGATTCCTATTGGTGTTCGTGCGAAATTGTTACTAACCTCACGTACCGATTGGCCAAGCTGAAGCACGGCAGCGGTAAACATTCACAATTTAATTGGCTCAAAACATTGTCGTGTGCGGATGCTGGGTACTCGCTACCATTCAGTTTGCGATTGACCCGTCATTCCAGTTGTGGTTTCGCCCAACGTGCTCGCTGCAACTGCTCGTGTAATGGGGCTAGTACAAATAACGCAATCCGTATTGTTGGACTGTGGGACTTTCGGAAGAACGCGAGTGTTGGACTTGGAGGTAAACATTTAGTGAACTCGTCAAAGTAGTCTAGCACTGGCGGCTTAAGAAGCCAGTTCAGTCGTTCGCTCATACTTAATCTAGACAGCTTGCTATGCGACCCAAGTTAAGGAGCAAGTAACCTAAACGGCGCCCAAACTGTATCTTATAACTGTGATTACTTACCTTACCAGAAAACAGCTGCATCTTTCAAATGTCTTTCAGCGAAAAAAGGGGAGGCAGATGCATGTTCTATTGAGGTCCCCGGCTTAATTCGATAAAAGTAATTGAACACCGCCGCTAACATAGGTCATTGGACTAACAACGTGTTTGAGGGGGCTATCTCCACCTATACTCATGCTAGCCCAGATATCCGCCAACGTGAAATTTTCGGCCATAGTAATTGATTACGAAGTGAAATGGTGGCGGTTAGTGTTATATTGTAATTACGATCAGGTTAACGCTATGTATTGTCACATGGAATTACTTATTCACGGAGATGGCCTACTCTCAAGCCAGTGCAATGTGCGCTTTGGACGTGGTTATTTAAGCTTGCCATCTAGTCTTCGGTACTCCCTGCGGAATAGACGTAACTTTTTTAAACCTTCGCTTGTATGGAAAGTGGCACAAGCCTAAAACATTTTCTGCTGCCTTCCGCTGATGTGCATCAGGAAGAGTAGGACAACTTTTTGCTAAATCTGCCCGGCATTGAGAGTATATTCATTGGGGTCCCCCACATACACGTCAAACACTTGAGGGAGAATTTTTTGACTTTGTGTCAGCTGTACGCCGTAACTGCGCTTTGCCGCCCCGCAACCACCACCAGCCGCGCGCGGGCTGAATATACCGCGAGGACGCCTACCTCTACGAGGATTCGAACCGGTGACCTTATGGTTCCAAACCAAAAGCGCATACCACTCGGCCACCTGCCGACTGAGGGAGAATTAGTGAAATGTATCGCCTGAATGCTTTCACAAGGGATGAAAGTGTGAGCAGATCGAGGTCGCGGTATTGCCTCTGCTGTCGAAACAAGAGTAGACCGAGCCCAATGCTTAGTGAATTCGTAGCGTGTTTCCATACAATGATCCTCAGATATTGGAGGGTCATTTTGGAGCGAACCTTTGTCACTGCGATCACTAGGACCGTAGGCTAGGTAGAAGTAAACTGGGTGTTGACCGCCCCAAGTCGCTGCAGACCACGATGCATGTCGACCTTATATGATCTCACCAGGTGAAGATAGCGGGAATCGAAACCTGACCATTGGAATCGCAGTCGAAATCTCTAGCCTTTGGCCACCGGGTCAAGATGGGAAACGCTTTTCACCATGGTAAATGACTGATTGGATGGTCATTTTGTGTGAATGGATTGCGACGCGTAATCTCAATGTAGACCACGTACAATGCGATATCGTCTAGAGGAACAATGTTCGGCTCCACTCTCAATTCATTAACCGTTTTAAGCTACTAAGTTTAAAGTCTTCTCCGATTTGGAACAGGACCCAGATGCTGCATACACTTAGCATCCAGTTCATCTTCCAGTAGTGTAGTTGCGCTATGTAGTTGCTGACCCGCAGTCTAACTGTTCTCGCCTACGTCTACCAGATGGCCACCAGACTCACCAGTTTCTTTACTGAACGCATCTACCCCAGAGTAGGTAAACTCTACTGATCGGACGCCTTCACACACCAAGATGAAGACTACTGGAGTCTAACTGTGGCCAGCTACCCGTGCCATCCGCCGGTAAGTCGACTTTCACTGATCCTTCAAGTTATCCATGGCAGTAATAAGACACAGGTAAGTATCCCACGCGGACACATAGATTCTAAAGTGACTTGCTGCTATAGTCGTTGACGTATTGGCGAAGAACTTAAGAGCAATCCATGATTGAGTCGGTGTACTAATGATCCAGTTAACATATTGTTAACAGAATACCTATTTGACATTCATATTTTTGTGAACGACCTTAATAGCCATACTGATTCTTCCTATTTGCTATCTCTTTTCTGTTGTTTAAACGCTCCACTTTGTTAGCCCGATTGGTACACATACATCATCGTTAATGGACGCTCATCTCCATGTCATCTTCAACAGTGTCGTTTGCAAGAAGACTTTTCATTGGTTTTCTCCTCAGCAGTTTTCAACTTGGGTTCCATGATGCTACTTGTAAGGACATATGCGATTTGCTCTTGATTACATGGTTATTTATTCGCCCGTTGCTGTTGACTTTGCCTTCTGTTGGTTGGCTCAAGTGTACTTTACTAGCTTCCCTTCAGTTTGCCTTCAAAACTATATAGACAAACGTGCATTCATGTATACAAGTCTCATTCCGGCTCGTCTTTGAACTTCTTCTTGTGGTCGTGGGATGAAGTCGTCAGTGGCGCCACAACAGTTATTTGACGAACTTTCAAATGTTCATACCTAGGACTGAGTGGTCAGTAGATTACTGCATTTAATCTCAACTGCATTTCACACAACGATGCAGTGATTATGGTCATTCTAAGTAGTGGGAATTACTTAAATGAGCTACGGCAGCTCCGCAACTGCGCACTAAACAAAAGAAGGTCAAGGAAGTCTCGCAATATCAGAAACAGTCGCGTGCCACCAGTCTGTTGCGCGAAAGTTCAAATTGCAAATAGGGTAAGCATAAAATAGGTTCCGAAATATAAGCATAGAATGACCCGGATCTTGCCTTAAACAATAATCTTGTGTGGTTTGATGAAACAGCTATATTTGACCTCGTTCAATATACGCATAATTAACAAAGCAGAATTTAGTCTGTGTGTGTGTGTGTGTGTGTGAAAGCAAAAAAATACTCTGTAGCAAAGACGTTTGTGATTGGTGAATGGCTGCCAATGTGAAAGACATGTATGCATACTGCTGCATATAATCAAATAAACTTATTCACCGCCTTCCTATAGCTCATATTTTAAACTACGTGCGAAAACAGTAGGTTAACCGTTATATACTAAACCCGTGAATAAGCCCAATAGCATAGAAATTTGGGGATGCTATTAATTTATTGGAAAATTACTACGGCTATTCAATAACTTTATCTATAAAAACCGTCCACTTGTTTTGCCATCCAGTAACTTTAATAAATCATCTGCTTCAATATCTCGGAATATACTTGGTACCGACTGGGATTTTATGATTTCAGAAGGCTTTGAATACAAATCAGTTTTGGTAGGGTTTTAGTATGGCATAATAAAACCCTATCAAAACCGATTTTTATTCAAAACCTTCTGAAATCATCTGCTTATTTGTCACTCAGCTGGCAGACTGGTTAAACGTTGCCGTCGGACGTTTTGTACATCGTAGGGTCACTTGCTGGTCAGTGATCGCCACAACCTTGAACTTGAGACACCAATGTTGGCAAATAGGCCGTTGGCTAGATTTGACGTAAACAGATAAACGAATAATTTTACTCGACGTTTTCCGAGCCAATTGTATTCATAGCGCCTTCAAACTTCTCCATAAAGAAAACAGGTTCCTGCATAGATCTCTCAAGATGGACCCTAACGCTACCAAATTACATCCATCAGGCGCAAACACATTTAAAAATGTGTACTGTTCGTTGAGTAAGCAAGCTCAAAACAGACCATAGTATAACAGATGAGTGAACAGTGGGAGGTGGCTGGATGATTTGGGATTGGTCACTCAGTGAATAGCAGAATTTAAGGGCGTTCGCGCCCCTTTGACGTAGTTTCATTGTGTCAAGGACCATAGTAAGAGATATATGATAGGACAAGATTGCTTTAAGGAGGCATTTGAATGGGTTATGGATGTAATCCACTGAGAAAATGTACCGGGAATCATTGATCGTCTGCAACATTCATGGTGTTCAACCAGGTACGGGCTAGGCCAGAGCGTCCGGTAACGGTGGTCAGCTGTTCCGATGTATGTAGTGCACTGCGGGCTGGCACATCACGAATTTTTCCGAATTTGATAGCTGTCAAATATGATGCATTGTGATGTGAGATGTGGGAATCCGTTTAATATTACTCGAAGCATATGGAGTTAAATTTCATGGACGCCAAATAATCCGTAGGGCAGCTGCGATGGCACTGAAACAACTGAAGATAGGTGCTTCGCTACCGAACTGAATGGCGGTGTTGCAGTGATACTTATATCGGTATAGTGAACGGATGTGAAGAATGCATTTCGAGGATACATGAGAGAATCTAAGAAACGGATACCAAGTCCGTCTTTTGGTCACACAATAACTTTGCTGGAAACTTTCTCTACCCAGGCAGTCATAAAAACACAGAAAACAAAGAAACAATGGTCTCTTATCGGGACAGAGTCCAATGTTCAAGAAAATCAGCGAATTTTGAACGTGTGAATTACGAAAACGGAATGTATGTGTTCATCAAGAAGAGCGAATGCATGTGCACCACAAATTAAGAATTAATGACGTGTTCTGATATGATTCATCAATTTGTCCCCGTTCATGACAGGATTGACATGACTCACAAAGACGTATTCAACGGTGACACAATTCGGACGACAAACTGCGAGGATATAAGTGCAATATCCAATGGTTTTTTGAAGGCAGTCAATGCGGAAACAGGAAATAATTGAGCTTGGAAGGGGCTCCATAGTTAGCAGATCTGAAAGGGAAAGGAGTTGCGACTACACACACTGTGGAAGCAATGTTGGTTTACTCCAGATGGATTAACTCCTAAATTGTCCCTGTGGTCGATTTACCGTTTCGGAAAGCATCATCAGCTGGAATTTCCTAGGTGCGATGGTGGGTTCTAAACCGCGGATCTGTTTTGTAAGCGTATGGACAAGACTATTAGCATTTTCAGAACGGTTTTCTACCCTAGCTGGGTCACTTGGTGCCATTAACTGGCGTACGCCTATTCAACAGGCTACTTCGTCCGATACACATCGACATAAGTTGTAGATCATGTGTCGTGTATGTTGGATTACATCTAAGTAGTTAGTTAGATCAGCTGCATGCAACCAGCGCCGACCAGACGTCTAATTCGATCAGTGCATCTCCAGCTCATGGCTTCGAGCCATTACACCAGGACGAAGCAATGCGCTTTGCTGGTCAGTCCCGAAGGTAAGAAAAAGGATCACTCACTGTTTTTCCACACTTTAATGGCTATCTAACTAGCTCCCTTCGGGGTTGTTGCAGTGCGCTCAGTGCTGCCTTGGAAATGGCAGAGATTGTGCAATTTTCTGTCCGTGAATTCATGAGTGTACGCCTCCCACATATTTTGAGCACATGCGCAGTGCCATGAACCTTGTCAGCTGTGCAGTTACACCAATGTGACATTGTAGTTCCTCCTCTTCTCACAGTATTCGAGTTTATGTAAACTGCCAAGACAAAAATTTTGCAGCTGACTTTTAGGTATCGAAACTGACCACCGATGGAAAGCTGACAGGCCTTGAAAATAAATTTTGGTGTGATGCTTGTACTTGGCTGCGATAGCGTGATGACCCAACACAAGTCCACCGCTCTGCGAACAAATCGTGTAACCGTCTCGAATGTGGTCCCGGTTGAACTGTTGCTCATCTATTAAGCCACTGGACAGCTTCCTTGACTCGAGTAGATAAATCGACATTTAATCATGATACTCTCGAAGGAAAATTTCGGTGTTACTCCTCCCAACACTGACACACCACAACCGCGGTTTCCTTCTGGTTCGGACTCATCAAGTGGAGATGGCCTGAGCTGGGGGTGAACTTTCCTTTCCGTTGTGCCAAGCGTTGTTCGCGGATCTCAGTTGCATAGTTTGCAGGGCGTCAGCCGTGAACCACTAGGCTCTGAGTTCACCCCAGTTCAGGCTATCTCCACCTGATGAGTTCAAACCAGGACGAAACCGCGGTTGTGGTATGCCGGTGTTGTGAGGAGCAACGCCGAAAGTTTCCATTTCGGATACGGTCCTCGCCATCGGAATGACCGAGATCTACCTCAGAGTGAACCGAAGACTCAATAGAAGTCGCGTGTCACAATCCGGCCACACAGCCGGTTTTCTAAATGCAATTTTGAACTCTCGAAGGAGTTCACACGAAATCATCAGGGGACTGTAATGTGTGTAACTTATGCTCACTTAGTGGTGTGTGCTATTCACCGTAGTTGTCTATAGTGACTGAAGCCATGTGCGCAAGGACAGAGGTTTCTTCAGGAATGTGCCTCCAAGACCAAATTGGTTGGTAAGCGAATTTTCTCTACAGCCGATAACATGAAGTTGTGAGTTGCCTTCCAGATTACTGGGATACATCGGATCAGGACACAGTTTGCCACTCACCGGTTCCTTAGCGTGGACGTATGGTGTCTGCCTAAGCCCCTTGGACGCACTCACATGCAAGATACTATCTTTCTGTGGCTTACTGGCTCAGTCCAACATGGTACTCTATCCTCGTGTTCACCGAACCGTCTGAACTCGGGTCACATGACATCAGATAAGGCCGGGGAGTACACAGAGCAGCTGGCCACAGCGCCAACCTCAAGTGGTTATGTGCACGGCATTTTTGTCTGACAATCCTAATCCACCGAAAACAGCAATCATTTTGAGCTGTTCCCCCTGTATTCCAAATCGGACCGTATCCGAGGCGTTGGTGTGTCCGTCGTGTGGGTCCGAGCTTCACCAGAATGAGATTTGATTTGGCCGTACGATCGACGACAAGAGTGGACTTGAAAGCACATTTACGGGCCTGGCAACTGCGTTAAGAAGAGGGAAAGTTGAGACGACGTGGGCGAAAATAATCCGCTGCTTCTCGCTTGACCCTGGGAGATTTTTTCACCACAGTCCACCTAATTCGACTGTACACAGGGAGTAGCTACAAGGCAGATGGAGCGAGCAGTAAGATTGAGGCTGAAAGATCTGACTAAAGCTGACTAATCACTGGAACGGTGAGGGTAGTTCAGTAAATTGTACTTGTCTGCAGCTAGTCCACTCTAGTCAATGCCAACTTCGTGACTTTGCTTGCTAATGCTGGGTTGGTTGAACCAACTAAACACGCGCTGCAGTAAGCATAATATGAGTTGCGTACAAATGAATGGTGCTGCGCCACGATTAAAACACGATGGCCTGGTAACAACATGGCAGTTTGACGCACTGCTGCCTGCTACCTACTGTGTTATGTTGGCTTGCCTCGATTTCACCTCTATAAGAACATAATCCAAGTTGAACTACAGGATTAGTTGGAGTGTGGACGAAACGCACTATTGGTTGAAATGCTGAAAAGCAAGGAAAGCACGCGAGATTTCTGTTGCGTATACCGTCGAATGGACCAAGACTGAGCTCAACGCATTTCAACGCACTTTCCGGTTATAACTGTTCGTCCAGCCACAAAACTGTGACGAACAATTCAAATTTGACAATAAATTGACAACCACGGTTAAAGGGAGTTGTTCGTTAGAGCTCAGTGAAGCTGTTCATCGTCAAATTCTACTTTCTGATGTCGAACCCCAACTGGATCACCTCTAATCGAAGAAGGAACTCGGTAATGGAACGCAGTGTTAAAAGCCACGAAAACTATTATCCATCTGCTTTATTACGGCCGAAGGGACTGATTTCGCCGAGTTTCACACCCAATCCAACAGCGAGCGAAAATAGGATTACACATCAAGATTTACGTAAACAACCAGTACTTTAAAAGCCCCACGGTTTTCTCCTATTCCTTGTGATAAACTGGGTTGGTGGTGCTTGGTGTGCCAGTGACGAGGAGGCCTGCTGCTACTTATCAAGGCCCTAATGATGATTTCACGGTACATTCCGACCGCACACTGTGCTACCCTCCAAATCAATATCTCGGAAGTGTCACTGGATCGGATGGCCGACCACGTGCACCAAGCCAAGCCGTCTCTCAGTCGGGTGGACTGGTTATGCCCCTGGGTTCTAAGTTCTAAAATGAGCCGTGTCGTGGGGTAGTAGCTCTTACTATATCCTGGAGCTGCTCTCAGTTTGGATGTGAACTAGTGAACCGAGTACACAGTGATAGTCTCCCAAATTTCCAACATGTTGATGTGTGCAGACGCAGTGTTAACATCCATACTTAGACCTTGTGGGACCACAAGTCAAGCAGCCAGTTGAAGAATAGAGCTGCGGATGAGGATGATGAAAGAAGTTGGCATAAACACTAAGACAAGTCTGGCTCCCAAATTCGAGCAGTAAATATTTATAGTAACATATACTTGCCGAACCACGGTGAGTTCAAATCGAACCAGTGAACTTCTTGAAGGCTGGACACGTACTTTGAGAAATCAATATTATGCCGGCAATGATACCACGTGAAAACGTTGGAAAATATTGCAATACAAGGCAACACTCCTTGACGGATGCAGAAAGTGGCACTACCTTCATACTAAACTGCCTAGTGATTGCCGATTAATAATCGGCAACCAATTTCTCATAAAAATTTTAAACCACCATGGCGATTTGCATGGGGTATGTAAAATATAGTTGCATTATCACCGACTTCCACGTCAGTGGTTTTTATAGGTTGGTCTTTCGGACTACCAGTTGGGCTGAAATCAATCTACTGCACGTCTTTCATACTCACGTAAACAGTGGTTCGACAACCTGGTCATCAGAATCGTTCCTACACTTACAGGCCAACATTGAATGATCAAGCAATCTATGCGCACGTAACCGAGGGACCTATAAATCAGCCGTTACTTTTTAGTGGAACATCGTCCTTACTCTTTCTGCGGATTTTTCAGTTTTCATAAGATATCATTGACATTTTCTTCGGTCAAACTATCTACAGGGTCGCTAATGCTGTTCTCCGTCGACCATTCTTGCAAAAAGACGCTGAGATACTGCACTTACTACGTGAGATTATCAAAAGACCTTTTGTCACTTGAGGAATCTTTGTCTGGACCGATTAAATGGACTTCACATTATACTGCCTGCAGGATGATGATTTGAGACAGTTTATTCGAGTGCTCCCAATGCCATTTCTTTCCATTTATACGAATTTAAATTTTTGATAGTGCTGTGTTAGAACATCCGGGTTATCTCTTGTAAAATGCGAAAAATGCACCCGCTTAGGTAAATAAAGCTTCTGCTGACTTGGCTTAAACTGGAGTATTGGCTTAGTAAAGGGAAGAACTTTTGTTAAGGAACGAGCGAAAAGCGGAATGTTGGTGCGTTTCCAGCCAATGGCATAGACGCAATCGCAACGTCTTGGTAAAAACAGCAGACCTCACCAAACACATGCGGTAGAAGACTACAACGCAGGTTGGTGACTGACGTCCTAGTAGATGCGCGCATTGAATTTGAGAATAAAGTGCAATAACTTTGATAAATTTACATATTCACAGGCTGAATGCAGACCGGAATCCTAAGTCTGTTTGCATCCCTCAACATATGCACGGGGTGGTTCCCGAAACTACTACCCGTCTGTCCCCTAGCTGAATTTACGTCGAAAGCGGCCCACGTTGTTACGTCTGTTTGTAGATAATATAGCACAGTTGGTCCTGTTTTAGTTTTTATCTGTGCATAATTACTTCTAGGGAAAACAGTCAGCTTTTTACAACTATGCGCCAAGAATCGGTGGGTTAGAGGCCGCACTAGCCTCAAGTACACTGGACACCAACAGGTACCTTGGCGTTCGGTAACAGCCGAGTAGCGATGGACCCAAACTGGCCACATTGCTGTAAGCTCCAAATGGAATGGCCCCAACATTTACTGATGCGCAGTTTCGACTACACACCTAATCGCCGACTCCCTTACAACTTTACCGTGGCGCTCAAAGCGGATGCCTCCAAATAGTGACCCAGAATTTGGCACAGCTTACGATTAGCAAGTCAATCAGCATATCATGTTTACTGGGTTGTGATCAAGTCGTATGGAGGATACCAAATTCGGGTTGAAATAGTGTTTCTGCTTGTTGTGTCGCCGCGGACGCCTTCACCCCACCGCACGACTCGTCCTGCTTTCCATGCGATCCGCCGTCCTTGATTAGCAGCTGCAAACACAAGATTGCCCACTTTGAAAATCCTTTTTCTTGCACCAAACCGCCTGTTGTACTGACGCTCCATCACTGAATTCCTTAGTTGTAGAGACGGACGCTTGGGGGTCAGCAAATCTAATGTGGTTCTCAACTTTCGACCCATAAGTGCTTCAACTGGTGATTTGCCATCGGACGCATTAGGATTCGGGGTAACTCTATAGTTCAACAGGAAACGTTCCAATATTTTGTTCAGCGATCCCTCCTCTTTCGACTTCCACAATGCTCGTTTCAGGGTATCCACAAATCTTTCCGCTTGGCCATTAGACTGCGGATGATACGGGGCCGTCCTCACATGCTCGATCCCATTCTGTGCACAAAATGCAGCAAATTGACAGGACGTAAACTGTGCCCCGTTATCTGACACGACTGTTACTGGCAATCCGTGCTGACTGAAGACAGGTCTCATCGCAATAATTGTGCTGTTGGCCGACGTGTTTTGCATAGTGATTACCTCCGGCCATTTACCGTAGGCGTCAATAATAACGAGAAAATGCACGCCTTCGACTGGTCCTGCGAAATCTACGTGTATGCGCGACCAGGGTGATTCAGAGTTTGGCCAAGCTTGTAATGTAGAACCTACCGGTAACTTGGAGGCACTGATGCATCTGGAGCACGATCGGCCAATATCTTCAATTTGGCTTTCCATCATGGGCCAAAAAACGTTGCTGCGCGCAAGCGCCTTCATGCGAGCGATTCCTGCATGGCTCTTGTGCAGTTGTCGTAACACGCGTGACCTGAGTATTTCTGGAATGACAATGCGATCTGCAAAAACAGGCAGGAATCAACTTCAAACAAAGAGTTGGGTCGTGTGAAAAACTGTGTCAATGCTTCTTTCGGGCACTTCTTTGGCCAGCCCCGTCTTGTGTAGGTTAATACCTCTTGCAGTAATGCATCATGTTCAGTGGCTTGCTTCACCATTGTGCCAGTGACCGGCAAATTACTCATGGCGTCATGTACCATGTAGCTGACATCCGTTTCAGCTGCGATGGAGGCAATGACTGCGTCTTCTGACTCACGCTTACCGGTATCGATTAATCTGGAAAGGGCGTCCGCTTGCCCTATAGAATCCGTAGACAAGTATCGCATGCTGAAATCATGACCCAAGAGCAGAGTTGCCCATCGCTTAAGTCCAATAGCCGTATATGCTGGAATCCCCTTTTCGGATCCAAAGATTGCCAGAAGCGGTTTGTGATCAGTCATCAAGGTGAACCGTCGACCATATACCATCTCACGAAACTTCTGCACGGCAAAGATGATAGCCAACGTCTCTTTCTCAATCTGACTATAATTCTTCTCGGATGCCGTCAGCGCTCGTGCAACATGTGCTATAGGTTTTTCGGATCCATTTGGAAAACGATGTGAAATGACAGCACCAATTCCATAGCTTGAAGCATCCGTGGCAACGATAATCTCCAGCTCCGGGTTATAATGCGTAAGCAACAAGTCCGACTTCAGCAAAGATTTCAGTTTCTTGAACGACTGTTGACACTGTGCAGACCATTTCCATTCGACTTCTTTCATCAGCAGATGGTTTAGAGGATGACGCAAGCGATGCAAGCATGGTAGGAATTCACTATAGTGACTCACCATCTCAAGGAATGACCGTAAAGTTGTGACATCCGATGGCGCCGGTAACCGGTCTATCACCTCGATATTTTCGGTATCGGGCCGTCGGCCGCTCTCCTTAATTACGAAACCCAGGAACTTAATTGACTTTAGGAAACTTTGCACTTTTCCGCTCGTAATCGGAAACCGTAATCTTTGATTCTTTGTAGTACATCATTCAATCGTTGAAATAACTCAGCTTGCCTCGATCACATTATGATGATATCATCCAGGTAGGCTGCCGCTCTAGTTACATTCGTCAGCATGGCATCGATGACCTGCTGAAAGATTGCCGGTGCCGTTTTGACTCCAAATGGCAAATGGTTGTACTGGTAGAGACCGCGATGCGTGTTGATTGTTAGCAGCTTTCTGCTTTCGGGTTCAACTTCTAACTGCAAATAGGCGTCTGCAAGATCAAGAGTAGCAAAATACTTGCCTCCGTTCAGTTTTGCAAACACGTCCTCAGGGAGTAGAAGCGGTTCCAGTGCAGCATTCAGGCCCGTTGAAAAATCTGCACACAAACGAATACAACCGTTCGGTTTCCTGATCACAACAATAGGCGCAGGCCATGGTGAGAAATTGACTCGCTCGTTCACTGCTGCTTGCTGCAATCGATCAAGCTCCTGTTCAACAAGGGCTTGGGAAGCATGGGGGACAGGACGTCTGGGTCGCAACACTGGTCTGGCATCCGGAAGCAGAGTAAGTTTTGCCTACATTTTCTCACAGTGTCCAAGTTCCGAATGGAATACACACGCATACTTCGTTTGAAGCTGTCCAGAGATGCTTTGACGCAGAGGAGTCGGAATGGCTGTATGGTGCACTGTGATATTCCTTTCAGCACAGACACAATTCAGTGGTACATTGAACAAGTGCAGCTTTTCAATCCAATCGATTCCGAGAAGATTGACGTCGGTGCATGAGACTAGGTAGATCGTGCCGCGGAGTTGTAGTTCCTTGAACATAACCTCACCTTCAATCTCTCCATCCAGTCTCAGCGGTTCCCCGGATGCATTCTGAGCCGTCAGATGTGTGCGCTTGAATGATGGTCTTCCAAGCTTCCTCCAAGTGGATCGCGAAACGATTGTGATGTCGGACGCCATATCTAGTTGCAGGGTGGCTGGAATATCAATGACTTTTACTGTTAAATACTTTCTCTTGCCTGCGAATTCCGTGCGAAATGCAGCGAGAACTACCTTTGTGCTCAGTCCATGAAAGTTAGCCCTTTTACGTTGATGTTTGTGCGTAATCTCAAGGAAAATGGACGTCTGAAGTTATGCACAACTCGACAGTGGTTTTCTTTATGACAAAACCGCTTGCAGTTGTGACATTGATGCCCTTTGTAGATACAGTCTCTCACAAAATGTCAAGCGCCACAATTCCAGCATGCGGTCGGGGGCTTCTGAGTTGACCGGTTCCGGTTCATCACTTTACCACGGATAGCTGTGCGACAAATCTGGGGTTCTGTCCTGTGGTCAGCAGTTTCAATCATTTTTGTGTCGTGCATCAAATTAATCAGTCGCAGGCATTCGGCTGCAACCTCTTGCAACGTCAACTGTGGTTCTTTTTCGAGTTTGCGGAGAATTCTTGTTCGAATATCGGCATCAGCGTGGGACTGGAGAGTGCACATGAGAATAGGACTCTTGAATTGATCAGGTGTCATCAGACCCAGTTTGAATCGTTCACATTCGCGATTAACGATCCCGGCATGTGTGACAAAATCAACGGCATCGGGTTTGACTAACTTCAAGCAATTGTAGCGAACACGGAACAGAGAGGCCTGCTCACTGAATATCTGCGTCAGCGTTTTCACCGTCTCATCGAAGCTGAAGTCTCTTGCATTCTTCGGCAACACGAAATTTGTGTAACGTTCATGCTCGACTGCAACAAGTTTCCTCAACAACAAACGAACCTTCAAAGCATCATCTTGGTCTGCAAGTTCCACTCGAAAAATATCTTCATACTTTAAGAACCAGGATTCAAATGTCAATCCGTTCAATCCATCGAAAATAACTTCTGTGCTTGAAGCAGCAAGGGCGTCCACAGATGGCCGTGCGGTTGTCGTCGGGGATTCGCTTTGGATGTTCAGCTTCTGAGATAACAACTCTATCAACTGTCGTTGAGATTTTTCAAACTGGAGTTGTTGCTGTCGAAGAAGCGTATGTATTTGCTCGAACGTAATCGACCTGATTACCGGAACCTCCGTCACCAGAAAATCTGTTGTGTCGCCGCTGAGACCTTCACCCCACGACCGCAAGAAGAAGTCCAAAGACGAGCCAGAAGAGACTTGTATACGTGAAATCACAGTTGCTTATATAGTTTGAAGGCAAACTGAAGGGAAGCTAGTAAATTACACTTGAGCCAACCAACTGAAGGAAAAACGTAAAATGCAACAGCGAATAAGCAACCGTGTACTCAAGAGCAAATCGCGTAGGTCCTTAAAAATAGCATCATTGGACTCCAAGCGTAAAGCGAACGTCCATTTACAGTGACGGGCACTGGCCAATCAGAATGATGAAATGAAACGTTTAAACAAAAGTCACGAAACAAACGCGAATAAGGAATGCAGACCCAAAAGTTGAAAACTAGTACAATAATTGTGTGACACTAAATATTCCTTTAACATAACCAAGTAGAACAGTGATGAGAAGAGAGAAACCAATAGAATATGTTCTTGCAAATAGCGCTGCTGAGAAAGGCATGACGAGGAGCGTCCATTAACAATGACGCGGATGTACCAATCGGGCGAACCCAGTAGAGCGTTTAAACAACAGTCAAGAAATAGAAAATGGGGAGAGTAAAGAATAGCTATCAAGCTCGTTCACAATAAATGAATGTCTAATATCTGTCCTCCTAATACTGCTATCATGCATGGTATGTTAATTGATGCTTGCGACTCTATCAATTGTCGGCGAATTGGACGTCAGATATTCTGATGGTCGGTGAACCTGCTGGAATCAGGCAGGAGTATGCTTTCCTACGCAGGGCAGGTTACAAATAAACTCGTTACTAGCTACTAGGAACGACAAGACCTGCTAGTTGACTAAGAATGCTAAAGAGCCTAATTAATGGATGGGACAAGATCGACGGAAGCACTGTAGGTTCTTCTCGTTAATCCGCTTCACTTGCCCCAGAACCTCATTCGTGATTTAGTCAAGGTCTGTAAAAAGGCCATATTTCACAACCATGAAAGCACCTGGCACCTTATGCGCACCAGTTTATGAACATTGCAGCTGGCCTTCTTCCTTTCGAGCGCTGCATCCTCGGGTGATGCGGTTTGAGCCACAACCGGTTCATCTACTGGCTCCATGCAATTCTGCAGTTTAAAATGCTTGCATATATTTTAATTGCTTCAGCGTTACTAGTTGGTAGCTCCTGTGTCCGAAGCATCTAGGAATGTTGGCGTATTCCTCTCTAAGGAAGTGACTTATTCAAATTTTGTGGGTAGGCATATTGTCTCTATCAGCTGGGGCGCGCAAACCATCATGACAGGATTCCCAACTGGAAGTTGAAATACCTGCACTAGTGCCAAGTGTAGTGTTAATTACAAACAAGTACCACGTAACGGATTTCGGTTCTCTTTCACTGCCGCCCGGTGCAACTGAAATCTCTCATAAGAGAATACTGGGCAGATTCAGGCGTTCATGTGCTCACCAACTTAAGCACTTGAGCTGCAAATATCTAAGCATCAAACGGGCCGAATCCGTCGGTGCTCACCCCTGATATTTGTATCCCAAATATCAAACTCGGAGGGCATACGGGAGTCCAAACAGTCGCCCGAGCTGCCGTAAGTTCCAACCACGTTGAGTAGATAAAATATCTACATAGACTGTGGTGATGCATTCTGACAGCCAGTAGCTGTAATGATGATTGGTAGCGGAAATGCATGTGTCCAGTTAGATCGGTCGCTGCACTCCGCCTGCTTGACTCTTAATGCGCTTCAGTGGCTCCCTTTGTCGAGGATTAAAAGGATGATTCGCTAAGATGAGTTACAGCATCTTGTTTGAATGGAATTTTTGGATCGGGTTTTCTTTAGTGTAGCGAAACAAATGCATTTTCCACCTGCCTTCGTTCCTTCTTTATCATTAAGCGAAAGCAACCGGTCCGGATTACCATTCTGAAGGGATATATCGAACCACTAATCTCTGTTTAAAATACGCCCAATCCGCTTTAGCCTGCTCGATAAATGAATTCATCCACCGGAATGAATAAGCCAAGCAGGAAATTAATCTGTTAATTCACTGTCACTCTTTCTCCAGTTAGCCGTGTTGTTTGCGATCAAACATACCGGTGCTGTCTGGAGGTATAGAGGAGTTAGCTCATAAGCAAATCACTCTCCCTCCTGTTACTGGAATCACCGTAACAGTGTCCCCTTCAAATGGGTGTCCCGCTCAATCACTCCAATGAAGCAGTTGCATGAAGTCTGGAGCGGGCCGATAGTTATCAGCTTCATCCTCTCGGGAATTGAGGTAAGCGTGTAGTCAACCAGCTTGAGGCAAGTCGCAGTGACAAGCTCTCAGACCGTGGGCCGTAAAGTGAGTTTTACCAACAGAAGTCTCCAGGTGAAGCTGGTACCGTATAATACAAATCGTGGATGTTATGTGACCAGATACATGGAACCGATCTGCTGGTATGGTGAGTCCACCACATGTTTCGATAGGGAGCTTGTTCACCATTACGTGGCCGGTGCAACTCAATTGCAGAACAACTTACGCAGTCATAATATTTCACTGAGCTTGATGACGGAACTCGTCATGTAAACGGTCAACGAGCGGTGCGTGATTGCAAAGCAACGTTGTCGCACTGAAGCAACTGAGGAATAAGGAATACCTAGAACCATTAACAACTTGCAGATGAGCTCTATGATTTTAGCCAATGTCCGTGTTGGAACTGGCGGCAAGATGTAATAAATGCAGATGGGGTCAGTTGGCATTTCCTACGATTGAGACGTTGATCACTGGCAGTTCTCTCTCGCAAAATGAATGGATGCGGCTGCAGATCACTTGGCCAGGTGAGAGCTAAGGATGCTAGGTCGATGAGTCAATTCAGACGCGCACACCATGCACCCCCGATATAGTCAGTGAACCCCACAACGCTTTGTTAGTGACCTGATAACAACTTCGGAGGACGGCCCTGCGAAAGGATCCCCAGCGACGCAGTGGTTTCCTGGACACATTTGCACGGAAAGCGCGGGAAACACAGGTCGCCCAAAACAGGCACTTGAGCCACTCCTCTTGGTTTGATTAGACGCAGAGGATCAACTGCTTATTTTGTACGGGGTTTTACTGAAACAGTGGTGGATCCTCACCGGTACTACAAACTCGCTAATATGGAATCAAGTGAGACGACCTGAAGCAGCACATCTTAGGAAATTTCGAACTTTCGCAGAATTCATCTTGTATCCTAAGTCTATGATGTTGCGATGAAAATATCACATTCTTGGTACTATGGGAGTCAATTTGGTTCCATGGGGAATATCGTGCTATAAGACAGGTATAACGCCAGTTTATTACGATCGTTCATTTTTATTGGGATGATATAATGAGAACAATGAAACAATGGTATAACAAGTATAAAAAAGTCAAGGCTTGACAAGTTCCGTAGGATGGTTTGTGGGATAGTTGGTTGGGGCTCGAGCCCTACCAGGGGCAGATGGAATGCGCACTGCTGACGATTCCCAAAAGGATGCAACGCGCGTACAGGGCTTTTCCGGGCATGTGATGGCTGTCTGTGTGAGTCTAGATCCGACGAATTTATACCCATAATGAGAAGTGTTAAGAACTTTAACTATTGATGTATTGTTTTTCTGGTTCAAGTTACTTGATGTTCCACACTCCTGTGGACAAGTATATTACTGAAGAGTAGTAGGGGGAGTTGAATGGCATGTATAGAAATTCGTCACATCTAGGCTCACTCATACAGCCGACACACGCCCGGAAAAGCACTGTATGCGCGTTTCATCCTTTCGGGAATCATCAGCAGTGCGCATTCCACCGGACCCTTGGTAGGGCTCGAACCCGCAACTCGACTGTTGCCAGTCCGTGGTTGAGACCACTGAGCTACGAGGGACGGCAACGACCATCGTGAATAAGTTATTAGATGTGATATAGCGCCGTTCACTATCCATAAGTTAATTAGCGGCTTAAGTTTCGTAAGCCCGTCGCTTCGTAAGGGGCTACCCTGTCCTCTGCACGACAGTAACGTGTAAGTCAGTGGATAGTGAGCGGCGCTATATCACATCTAGTAACTTATTCACGATGGTCGTTGCCGTCCCTCGTACCTCGGTGGTCTCAACCACGGACTGACAACAGTCGAGTTGCGGGCTCGAGCCCTACCAAGGGTCCGGCGGAATGCGCACTGCTGATGATTCCCGAAAGTATATTACTGTTGGTATTGGTTGCACAACACGCTGGTACATTCTTCGCACACAAAACTATCACGTTCAGTTTGATTGTCTTTGCACTTGATCTGGAACAAATATCACAGAGATTACGCTGTTATGGATGGCGTGCTGTGGCGATTGCGGCTTGTGTGGGCTTCTTTGGTAAAATAACGCAAATCCGCATGATACCTGTTTGGCTTGGTTTATTGTTTGGTGTAGTTCCAATCGTTTACGTAAGCAAAGTGAGACCCAGTTCATCCAACTAATTTCGCTGGTTTTTTATGTTCTCCAAAGAACGGTACATTTGGTTAGAGAAATAATAAGCGCATAAGACATGAGATCAGTCATTCTATAAAGATCTCTCTCTGGCCAAAAATTTGTTTACTTTGTCGTGATATAACAACTGCATTTGTGTTGTAACGCCCCCTACAGATTCCACACCCATGAGGTAGCAGGAGACACGAGATAAGCCGGAACCGGAGTCTATCTGTCTCAACCCTGTCTTACAGGAAGCAAAGGAATAAAGGGTAAAATTCCAATCAAGGAAACTCATAAGTGTTAGCTTCTTGAACTGAACTTAACTTGTGGTTGACATAGGCATTTCTGAAATAGTTCGATCGGGATGGATCGACACAGTTGTATGGCGAACCACAACATTCCGCTGATCGTACACAAGATTGAGTGGGATATGCAGCAGATTTAGTTTTTAGATCCAACGCCTTCAAAAAAGATCAATGTCAGCACAAGATGACGTAAAATATTTCCTGAAAATTTATATCGTTTAGCTTGATGTCACATTCCGTTTCTTGATCCAGTCTCGATGGTTCGCCGGACGCATTTTTGCCTTTCAAGTCTGCAGGTTTGATGAATGGTCTGTTGTACACCTTGTTAGGTAAACGATGTTACCGTTTGTTACGAAGGAAAACTCTAAGCGAACAACCGAGACGCCCATCGTCGTTACGGGACGAAGGCATGACAGGCGAGCCAAACTCGCCTGCATAGATTGGTGCGCTCAGATAGCCAACCGCGTGAAACAGCCAATTACTACGAGGGCGGCATTACTTGATTGACCGTAAGTTGACCCATCTGGAGTTTTCCACGGGCGCTTCAAATAGCATTCACGAATTTTCAATTTCACCTTTATTATGAACGGCATGATTAGCTAATAGAACCTTGTTCTTCTGCTCATCCGACCCAGGTTTTCTGTCTCCTACGGGGGGCCCAGCGACCTCGAGTTCCGATTGATAATCAGCCGTATAAGCGAGCGAAGGGCGGCCAATTCAATAGTAGACGCAGTGTCCGGTTGCACTACAACTGCAGCGTCACTGAAGTAACGTGTGAAGTAACCTCGCCCGGATGAAAAACCTGCACGGAAGGTTGTTAAGCAAATGTTTCCCTTCTCTTCAGGGTAACACTTCTTGCAAGTGGATCTTGCATGAACATTTAGGGCAGTTACACTTCTGAATTTGTGTATAATTAGACAGTGAGTTTCTCTGTGACCAACTCGCTTGCATTGCTGGCATAGATGATGCACCTACAAGGTGGAGTACCTCGCAGAGTTCCATTCACCACAATTTCAGCATGCAGTCCTAGACTTTTGACTAGACACATTCATGTTCCTATTTCGGCTATGAACTGCTGCACGGCAAACCTGGGGCTACGTGCCAAGACCGAAACTCTCAGTCATCCACCAACTGGGGGTCCAACTCTAACGTGTGAAGGATGCGTGTTCGCATATCAGCATGAGATTGAATTTTGTAGACAAATGCAAGGCATTTCAATGGATCGGCTGTTATCGAGGCCAGGTTTAAAAAGTTCACCTCCTCGATTTACGAATCCAGCATGTGTAGCAAAATCATACGTATCAGATTGGATCGATTTCAAAAATTAACAACGAATGACTACCATTGTATACTTAATTGATCTACAGATGGAACAAGCTCTTCACCTGTTTCGTTGTCCTTCACTGTGCGGTTTTTAGTGCAACCATATCCCGTCTTAAGCAGGGTTGCCAGACCGGCATCGTGTAATCTACATGAAGCCTCACATAGGCATTAAGTATTCGCGGGAAGATGAGAGGAGTCGAAATACCCAAATTAACTCCGCAGGATACCGAAACTTTGGTGCACTGTTTTAGACACATACGACAACTGCTTCGAACAGCTGAGGTCGTCTAGGCTATAATATTAAAGGCTGGCAGCTCAGGTTGTTCAGATGGCAGTTGAACTGTTGGCTGAGTTTGGCAATTTCGTTGCAAACATTTCGTCACCAATCGAGGTGACATCATCAGTGCGTAGTTGAGTGGCGTGCAGTATTGTAGAGTAGCCTAGAGGAGCCTCGGCGAGCGTGCGCTGAGCGTAATGTGCGTGCGTTTTTATACCGCCGTGGTTGGCCGTGGATCTGAGCAATCCTCTTGGTTGGGACTTCGATCCTCGTTCAGCTTGCTTGATGGGCAGATGACCTCTGACCTCGCCTCCTTGTGTTTCGTGGCCTTCGTCTGCTTGCACTTGCGAGCGAGTCTGCCGTCAGTTCTGGTGGCCTAGTCACACGTTCCATCGGATTCAATCGATCGAGTGGAAGGTCGTTCATCGGTAGTGTTGCGTATACTACGTCCAGTTCGACGTGTCGATTGATTGAATTAGTTGTAGAGTATTTGGCTTCCAAAAACTCCCTCGCGTTCTTTGTGCTTCTATGTGCTAGGATCTCTACATTCTCATTTTCCAGCTGCTGCAGACGAAAGATCTAATAACGCCGACACAGCACGAGTTCATGAAGTCCCGCTCGTGCACCACCAACCTGCTGTTGACTCGTCGGGAACGGAACCGTCGGGAACGGGAATGGTTTCAAGCGTTGAAACGGGGGAAGTCCGTAGATGTTATCTTCATTGATTTCGGTAAAGCTTCCAAGATAGTGAATCACGAGGTCCTGCTCCACAACCTGAGGATATGTGGTGTTGGTGGCGAACTGTACCAGTGGATCAGTGACTTCCTTATTTGAAGAAGATGGTGGGTACACCTAACGAACTGGCACCCGTCCACTAGCGGTGTACCCCAAGACATATTGTTGGGGTCAGTTTTATTCCTGACCCACATAAACGAAGTACCTTAGCTTCTTCGGTCAATTTGTACCCTGTTTGCAGACGACTTGAAGGTTTGGAGGCTTGTTGATTTTCTCGACGACCGTGACTTCCTTTAGCAGGATCTCGACTGCCTATCCCGGTGGTCTGCAGAAGTTGACCTACCGGGAAACCCGGCCAAGTCCTCTTTTATGAGCTTGGAGAGGGCTGGTTATGGGCGTGTGTACACCCTGGCCGGCAAGCCATTGACTCTCACCAGTTCCGTAAAGGATCTAGGTGTGCTCTCAGGCTGTGGTCTGAAGTCTGTCGACAACACTAACAGACTGTATGTAAAAGGACTACGCCTGCTTTGGGCACTTCGACGCAGCTACTGCACCTTTTCTGAAGAGATTGCCAACTGTCTTTTCTCTTCCATGGTAAGACACGTATGTCTCACCCATCTATTGTCCGATCACAATAAGTGAGTTGCAGTGACTGGAACTGGTCCAGCATGTCACTACCCGGCTCTTCCCCAGTTGACACGAGGACCAATGTAGTAGACTAGGGCTTTATGCCCTGTGAAATCGTCGCCTTCGAGTTGATCTCCTTATGACGCACCGGAAAAATTTACCTGGGACACTTCCCTGTGTTCAGGGCGCTGATGCCCTTTCAACTACCATGCATCATAGGCGGACACCGGTACAGACTATTGGTACCGAATTTAAAGCGCATCACTCACCGTCTATGCTTCGAGCGTCGCGTGGTAAAATTTTAGAACACTGAAGGAGGCGTAGTCGAGGCGAGATTGGTGTCCGGATTTAAGAGATTCCTTGACACCTACTTTGCGAACTACATGTATAGGGAGCGCATCGCACTCGGATAAGATGCAGTGCAGCTGCAATATGCTGCCACCGCGCAGTAATCAGCGACGTGCTTCCGGGCAGGTGCCCGATCCGCCTGTGATAAAGCAACACAGCTGCTTATCTTTTCCCTCTCTATTCTCAGTATTCAGTATCCGTCCATTGCCAGGGTTACAAATTCCGTAGGTTTACAGCTTTTGGAGTAGGATGCGAAACTCCAGATAATTGCTATCGGTTCCGGTGCCACTCACAAACGTCATCTGCAATGCTTTCGGATGAAGGCTGTTAACTTCGGCGGAGGAACTGTAAGTGTGAGGCGATAGCAGATTCCTTAAAACTGTCGCCGAACGAAAATTGAGGCTGGTACCTACTTGCGGTATGGGAAACGGGAGAGGTATGTGACCTCTGCTGATGGCGCAGCGGATTATTGTAGCCTGTCCTAACCGTAGAACCACATTCATCAGTATGGAACAAAGATGCCGGTGTAACCGGTGACAGGGGAACAGGATCAAATGGATACTTGGAGTTGACGTACGACACCGTGGTCGGGTGATGTATGAGATCCGTGTCAGTACGCAGGTGTGGATAATCCATGCCAATCAAATGAAGCCGCGCTACATAAAGAACGCAATGATATGCTACATAAAGGAACTTGCTTTTATTGAAATACTGGACAATTTCAAAGCCATAGACTTCGCCGGACAATGAACATAGACTTTGGAAAACCCGGGAAATGGAACACAGAGGAGGCCGAAAAGGAGGATCATTTGTTCGGCCATTCCAAATGGAACCCTGACGGGAACGCTACACATCCCTCAGGTAACTAAGTTTTAAGAGGGAGATGTAAGGTGATGCTCGACGGACATGTATTTATGCTACCATTCTTGCTTTCTTGACAATTGTTTAAATGCATCATCCTTTGGCTTCAATTGGCTGGCCTAAGTCGTCCATAATGGATGATAACTCAGGGGTCTACTTTCGTTAATGCCATTTCGTCGAACTTGTCTGATTGGTTCTTTCTTTTGCCACTTCTCATGCGCTCGTATTATTCCTTGTTACTTATAATGTTGGCTGGCTTCAAAGTACATTAATGGCTATGCTTCATAAACGATCGTACCCTATATAATGAAACAGTGTTCTCATGCATATAACTCGGACCTGGCTCATTTTCGTGTTCTTCTTGCGATCTTGGGGGTGTGAACAGTCAGTTGCGACACAAGAGTTTCTAGTGACGTGGAAGTTGGTGAACCATAGCCATTTCTTTTGAACAAATGTGTTCGCTACTAGAGCAGCAGCAGCAGATGCATTTCGAAAAGTCATAGCGGCAGCTAACCGAGTTGCTATCGCAAAAGCTGAGCATTCAGGAAGAATGTCCTGAACCGGCATCATGACCTCCAGTGGAATCTATTGCAGCATCGATTTCGTCTGTGTGAACTACTGATTCCAAAATATGAGCCATAAAAAACAAAAATATTGAAGCAAACGGCGCGTGACAAGAAGACAAAAATAATTTCCTATTGGTCCTTCATTACCTTTTGCTATTGTTATACATATTACTGTTCCTATTTAAATCTCCATGGTTTTGAATGACTCTATGTCTATATTATAGACTGTTGCTAACAAATAGGTATATATATATATATATATATATATATATATATATATATATCATCATCATCATCATCAACAGCAGTGCATCAGCCATTTGAACTGATCCTTCGCTGCCATACAACCATGAGGACCTATGAAATTAAGAATAAGAAGAGGGAGAGAAGGGGGAATTTCCTGAAAACCTTAATGCCCTAAGAAAACATTCTGGGTCAAAGCGCCTACACCTTGTGTAGACAACATACCGTCACAAACAGCTGGCTATCGTGCAAAGATAAGGCGGCATCGGCGAGACAGCTTCCTTGCGGCTTTCACTGCCACGCGTCATAATCAGCCATTACCCTGCAGATAACTCAGCACCAAACACACTTTAAACAGACAATCCGATTAGGAGACGGCAGCAGACGCGCCACTGGTGTCGGTTGCGAGCCATATCCTGTAAAGTCTAGAGCCAAGCACAAGGTGAGTCACGTGGACTCCAACCCGGAAGGCGAGACGGACCAACGGCACCCAGTTTGGTCGTCAGTGACTTCATTTGCCGCTGACAACTCAACTTCTGTCCACCTCGAGCCTTGCGCCATCCTACACCTGGCAGACTAAACAAGGCCCTCCTAGGTAATCGGTGACCAAACATGCGTAGCACGTGCCCGAGCCAACGCAACTTATTAAGTGCTATTTGTTGTTCCAAGAAGTTAGCATGATTATCACCACTTAATACTCGTCTACGCACATCATCGTTGCGGATACGCTGGTGCTATCCGACACCAGCAATGCTTCGCAAACAACGATGATCAAAAACCTGAAGGCGCTTCAGATCTTCAGACCGAAGGGGCCAAGTATCACTACCATGGAGCAGAACGGCCCTCACTGTGGCTTTGTATACACGGCCTTTCGGACGGAGGGAAACTCCCTTCTGTCGCCAAAGATGCCGCAGGTTCAAGAAGGTAGCTCTGGCTTTTGCAATGCGTGAGATGACGTCAGTTTCTATGCACCCATCATTGCTGATGCAGCTGCCAAGATAAGTGAAATGATCAACCACCTCGACTTCCTCGTTAGCAAGCGTCAAGGGTTCATGAAGTAGCTGGTGGTCCTGCAGCAACAATTTGCACTTTGAAGGTGTGAAGTGCATACCAAATAATGGGACCACTCTGGAGTGGCTATTCAGGGTTGATTGGGCCGCCGCAACGTCGTCGGAAAGCAAGATGATATCGTCCGCATAATCTACATCAACTAACCTTTCACCTGGCAGCACTTCAACGACTACATCGTGAGATTCCGCACGGAAACACTCCATGATAGAATCCACGACGAAAGTGAACAAAAATGGGGAAATCGGACAGCCCTGACGAACGTCACTTGTGGTCGGAAAGCCATCCGATAGGACAATCTAGACCTTGACGCTGCCTGCAGTGCTCGAGTATAGAGCTCGAAGGATGTTCACATATTTCGTTCGAACACCTTCCCGCGCAAGTATTTCGAACAGAATCGATCCATCGACTGAATCGAACGCACTCTTGAAATCGAGGAACACAGCTATTTTCGGTCTGCGGTATGTGTGGCGCTGCTCCAGCACCTGCCGCAAAGTAAATATATGGTCTATACAGCCACGTCCTGGGCGAAAACCGGCCTGCTCTTCCCTAATCCGAGATTCCCGTTCTACAGTTAGGCGACGAACGATAACCGAGGCCAGTAATTTTGTCACGACTGGCGTTAGGCTAATACCCTTTGGTTCGTACAGTCTGTGTGACTGCCCTTTTTGTATATTGCCAACATAATCGATTCGCTCCAATTAGCCGGGACACTCTTCATTCCAGATACGTTCGAATAGGGAGGTCAGTGCCCTGCAGAGGACCTCACCTCTATCCTTAAATAGTGCAGGTGGGAGGGAATCCGGGCCAGTGGCACGAAAACGATTGAGGGCTGTGATCGCGTTTCGGACCTCGGCCTCCGACGGAGGCTCTAAACTAACCGTCCATGGCACGTCCTGCATCACCTGAGTAGGAAGAGGTCCGGGAGCAGCGGACCAGCTGAACTGCTCTTCAAAGTGTTCAGCCCAACGAGCCATACGGCGCTCCTTATTGTGTATCAGCGCACCCACGCTGTCTCTGATTGTCTCACTGACGCCTGGTTTTCTGGGACCAGTGGTGCGGATTAGCGGGAAGAGCTTGCGGTATTTGCCTACTGCTCCTGCCTCCTCCATTTCTTGAGCCCGACTGGTCCACCAGGCTTCCTTGTCAGCACGTAGGCTCCACTTTAGTTCACGCCTAATAGACTGTCTGCTCACATTGTGTTCAGCACCAGCCGGGAGGTGTCTTCTAGCTTCCAACAGGTTCACGGACCTCTCGGATATCCAGTGACTGGTGCGGTGACGACTGATAGTGCCACAAACAGATGCTCCTGCGTCGTGCATAGCGGCCGAGATCCTATTGCACTGAAGTTCAGTGTCATTAGGACAAGACAGCGAGAGTTCGCTATGCAGTGTGTCTTGATAGGCTTATCTGACCGAGGACTGAGACAATTTCTCCGTTGTCAATCGGAGGAGACGCTTTGTGCGACTTCCAGTAAAGTTCATGGAGAAGCGACAGCACATCAAGGCATGATCAGAGTCGACATAGGTACTCCAGTACGAGCGGCAATCCAGAATGGAACCACGTCACCTGTAACTTATGGCTATGTGGTCAATTTGGGTCCATCGCTGGCCAGCTACAGGTGGACGCCAAGTGGCACTTCGGCGCCCACTGTGTCTAAAAGCAGTACTAGTAAGAAACAACTGGTGCTCCGCACACAGTTGCAGCAGACGCTCAGCGTTGTCAGTCCGTTCGGAGTTAAGTCCACAATTACCACCCAGCTGAGCTTCTGAAGAGCTCAGACGCCCTACTTGTGCGTTCATATCCCCTGCAACTACTATAATATCTGAACTAGTAGCACTGCGTAGTAGCGCGTTCATTTCTTCATAGAATGTGTCCTTGACTGCATTAGAAATGCAGTCGGTGGGAGCATAAACGGAAATCACAAACAAACAGCGTTTTGTTTTACTTCGTGAATTCACCTTAGCTGATGTCGTCAAACGGGGTACACATAAACGGCTGTTCACCGGAATCCAATCAACCAACGCTGGCTCAGCCATGGAGCTGAGAATGATACCTACACCAGCTTGACTCGTGAGTGCCGCATCGGCGTCTCCGGATGCGTGCAACCAATAACGAGAGGATAAGCCGGGTGCAGTCAATTCAATAACCCCGTCAGGGTCATTAATCCTAGTTTCGGACACACAACACACATCAACACCCAGTGTGTCCAAGGTGCGTGCGAGTGCAGCCTGCTGACCTGTTTGTCTTAGAGTGCGGACGTTGAATGCCGCCATGGAAACGGGACAGCGTGGCCTTATAAGGGACTTTTGCCGATAGGCGTCCGATAGGTGCTGTGGGATGGTGGGTGCAGATGGTACCACTCCAGTAGCACTTCGGTTGCTGTCAATTAAGCTGGGAATTATAGAAGGAAGGTTAGTAATGGGGGCCGGGATGGGAGTGAGAGAAAAAGGTGGAAAAGAAAGAACGGAGGCGCCAACAGTAGCATATTTTCGCTTATCCGCCCTGCTGTATGCAGCAGAAAAGGCGACCCTTGATAATCTGCGCGACGGCCGATGCAGGATGAAATTTATGTCTGAAGAAAATGTCATGGTTGTATGTTGGCTGGGATACTGCTAGGGCGCCCAGACCTAGACAGGTGGACCATTAGGGTCCTCATCCAAAGCCTTTGGCTCAAAAGCCTGTCCGCAAGGCAGCGGGGTTGCAGTGATTTAGTTTTACAGCAATGGACGCCATTCCATTTCGAACCCCCAACCTGGAGGACCAGGAGACTGAGTTTGTCTGACCTCTCACCATTGACCAACCTGGTAGGAGTAGCTCTCAAGATGCCCGGAGGCATCACCCAGTATAGCTCAATGGGTCAATGAGGTACGCAAACCGTCGCACCACGTTAAGGTCCAGTCTCGTTGCGACGGTATATATATATATATATATATATATATATATATATATATATATATATATATATATATATATATATATATATATATATGTTGTGGTGCCCCATGCTGAGGCTGATGTTGCATTCTTGATGCTTCTTCACCGCAGTTGGGCTAAACCAACTTAAACTTAAACTAGGTATTTTTAAGCTGGATAAATTTCATTCCACTTTATTTGCTTTGTCCTGCCTACCTGAATAATCTTCTATTAACTGGTCACGTTACTTACGCTGATTGCGCCTATCTTCGGTAACTGTGTTGCGTTTGTAGCATGTTTAAGTAGCTTGACTTTTTCCTTATCGCGGGTTCGTTGCTAACCAACTGACTTCATATGCTAAGTTAGCGAAGAGTTATGCCACTTTATGTGTAGCATTATTGGATTTGTTTTATTTCATCTTGTCGTGTCAAGTGATTGGCTGTTGCTTGGTATCCCCGGTGTGGCTGCGCTTGATGTGCATGTTGACAAGGTGCCCACCTGTTTATTACCCACTACCTCGTCCATACTGGCTCCAGGAGACAGTTGGTCGTTGCTGGAGGGGACGGGGTGCACGGTCCTTGTGACCGTGCTAGGCTCAAAGAGCGGTTCCATGCACTCAATGTGGAGCGGACTACGGTCCATCCACCGCCTTGAGTGCGCTTGATTCCCCAAATACACCGTGCTTGTGTTCGCCTGTGAAGGAGTGTGGGCCGGCTCCGTTGATGAAACGTGGCTCCAATCCACATGCCTGCCGGTCTTATTCCTTCGGGTTTACACTGGATATGGGGTGTGTGGTTGGAGCTGTGGATGGTGCAGCCAAGCCACCCATGGTCCCTCTGTAGGTGCAGGCGTCCTGTGGCTGGCCACATTGACAGGCAAATCCGAAACCAGATGCCGCCAACCATATATGTTGTGATGTGCGAATAGGCTATATATATGTTAGAAACAGTCTATAACATAGACATTGACCATTAAAAACCATGGGGACTTAAATAACAACAATGAGATGTACAACGATACCAAAAGTTATAGAAGAACCAATAAGAAGTTATTTTTGTCTTTCGTCACATGCCGTTTGTTTACTTTTCCCTTTTTATGGAGTTAATACTCTTTGTATCGCGAGTTCACTCAGACTTGAGTGCATTGCTTCCATTGCAACCGGTTTTGTGCCATTGTTCCGAGTGTGGTAAGCCATCGGCATTCTTCATCTTTCGATCTCCAACCGGGAAGACCTACCGAACCAGCAATTGATAATCTGGACGTGAGCGATTTGATGCTTTGACACCAGGTGTTTGGCTGGTCACCACGCGGCCTCTTCCAATGCGGCCCTTTACGCACAAATAAGGCTCGGCGTTGCACTAGCTCAGCAGGCATGCGCAGGACATAGCCAAGCCATCTCTACTAGTGGAATAGAACAGGCACTTGGAGCGGGAGATTCGTTTTGCTAAAGTCGCGTTTTCTGATATCATTATTGGGGACCCGATGTTGCCACCATACACTGGCGATCCTCCGCAGACAGCGATTGTCGAAGGCCGAAAGTTTACGCATGTCATTCACTCGAATTCGCCAAGCGTTGCATCCATACAAAAGTATCGAGCGAGCGCAAGCCTTGTACACCATACCTTGTAGCAAAAGCGAGATGTCGCGACGACTCCACAGGTGTTTCAAATTAGCAAAAGCTGAGCGAAGTTTAGCGATGCGGTGAGACACCACTTCTCCAGTGGTTCCGTCGGTAGAGATACCGCTCCCAAGGTAGCAAAACTATCCACCTGCTCAAGCCGAATATTTTCGGCGCAGAGCTGAGGAAGAGGAGTTTGCCAATTCTGTGTGAGAATAGGCTGCGCGGTTTCGTTATTGTATCCTGTTCGTCGGCGTACAGACTCTGGTGTGGGATGAGTGCTTCCAAACAATAACATACTGGACACAAAAGGGGAACGAAAGATGGTCCAACATCTTTTTCATAAATAGACAGACCCTGAAAGCGTGGTTTATCGACTCTTTTTAATAGGATATTCGGAATTGGCAGCGTACTGTGTCAGCAAAGTTATCACAGGGATAATGGACTTGTGATGCACGGTATGCGTGAGAACCACATGCGTGTGCTGGGATCACACGATTTGTCATTCATTTTGTCGAGCCAATGAGCTTCGCGCTTTGTGCAATACGTAATTCTTAGTATCCGCGAGGATTAGAGATTGCATAGAATGCAATTTCGCAGTTTCATGCTAATGGAATATTGCCTGATCAGTGAATATCTTGGAATGAACGCTCATGGTGCCGCTTGAAACAAATTAGGCAGCGTAACCACACTTGTTTCCTGCAACGGCGATCATTACTGCGACGAGAGAATAAGCTATGCGGCGGCGAGTAGTCCTAAGGCGTCATAGCTTTTCAATATTCCTTTCATAATACGTCACATTTCATAGTTGCATGGCTTAATTGTAAGAAATGCCTATTTTGCTAAGGTAGGTTGTTGGAAGGTAAATTTCAGTCTTCATTAGTGTTTCCAATAACCCTTTTGTCCTTAGTTGGGCTAACAATACGCACCTATTGCACACTCCTTGCCCAAGCCAGTTACGCCTGTCCAAGCGCCACCGCAATTCTACTGCAGTAGACTGGTAATAAAACACTATTGTTTCTAGTTTACCCGCTTGTCTCCGTTCCAAGCAGCCCGACACACCGTATGTATCGATTGCTGAAGTTGCCCTGTGGCTTGCGTAGGTTGACTCCAACTCGACCATCCGCGCCTGATCCAGGGTTTCACGATGGAAGACACTGGCAACTACACATGTACCCACATGCATGAATACGGTCGTTCTACACCCATGTTACCGGGTGAATCATTTTGAGATAGACCAACGTCTACTATTAGACACTGGGCAATTTAGTCCGCTCTAACTCACACCTGAAGGAGTGCCCCTTTAACCCGCATTAACAGAGTAGATGGACTAGACTTTTGGAACAAATGGTATATTGCTTCGCACTTCTAACTTTCCTCACCTGCTTTGATATATTCGGTTTGGTCATTCCAAACCTGTGGACCACCACTGCAGTGTTTTTCAATATCTGACGTGTGTCTGGATTGCGACACGCATTCACGATTGAGGCTAATGTTTACTCTGAATCAAATCCCTGCCATTTTTATGAATGGGACCGCAGCGGAAGCGGAGATCCTCTGAGTTACACTCTCCACACTCTGCGTAAACATTTCAAAGATAAACACCTCCTTGTTCGACGGTTGAGACCTACATTGCCGTGTTATTTTTAAGTTGTCTATTACTAAGGTAACCTGTGGGTGGTCTATATTGGCTGGCGGCATTCGGTTCCGGATTTGCTTGGTACTGTGACCTCCATTCGACAGGCACAGGACGCCTGCGCCTACAGAGGGACCATGGGTGGCTTGCGCTGCACCACCCACAGTTCCATCCACACAGCCCATATGTGGTACAAACCCCAAGGAATAAGATCAGGAGGCCCGTGGATGTGAACCAAGTTTCACCAACGGAGCCGACCCACACTCCTTCACAGGCAAACACGAGCACGCCGTATTTGGGGAATTAAGCACAGACAATGCAGTGGCTGAACCGTAGTCAGCTCCACACTGGGTGCATGGAACCACTCTTCGTCCCATCTATCAACGACCAACTGTCTCTGGGAGCCAGTATGGACGAGGTAGTGGGTAATAGACAGGTAGGCACATTGTCAACATGCACATGAAGCGCAGTCACACCGGGGATGTCAAACAACAGCCAATCACTTGAAATGAGAATAACAAATAATATATATCGGATAACGCATCCTGAAAAGCTGACATAAATCTAGGCTAAATGAGCATATGTAATAAATTGCTTAACAACGAATCCGGGCTAATTGCAAGATGTCAAAATATGTACTCTTTAAATGCCACAAACGCGAAAAGGTTAGTGAACAAAACCACAGTTAGATTAAGCAATGTATGCAAGTTCAGGTTAACCTTAAGATGAGATAAAAGTTATCCATCGGGACACGATAGCAGACCCGCCACCTGAAAAAGGAAACTCAACCCGCAAGGACGCGGTTAGTAAATCGAATGCACTGTACCTACGAACGCTGCGCCGGTTCTGCTTACTTTCTCAGGAGGACTCGTCGTCGTTTCGATGCTGACCCTGAGTGGCCTTGCTCGTGGCTAACTAAGCCTGCCTGACTCAGACCCTCGCGACCGCATGTGCTACAACTCGACGTAGACGCAGTACGTCGCGTCGGCGGCTGTCGCTTCCGCAACTGCTGCTTCTTCGCTGCATGCAGGAGGGCTTTCTCCTCAGCAACAGCCTTCGTGAGCAGATCGCGTTATGCACGCCGATCAACCGCCTTGGATTCCCAACACCTGTAATCAACCTTAGTATGTGATAGGCTCACTATGATCATATCCTGGTAACGTAACTTCGGCTTTCAACGTTCCGCTTCCCTGCGCTCAGTTGGTCATACAGCAGGTGTTTCGGTATCCGCATCAAATCAATACGGCGCACATGACCGAGCCACCTCAAGTGTCTCAGCAAAAGTATGCAGTCAACTGCATAACTTCCACTTCGGCGCAACACCTCCGTTCGTGCAACTCTGTCGCATAAATCGATGCGCAGAATCCGTCGCAAACACTGCTAATGAAACCGCTCGAGGTTTCTCACGTCTCGCCGGTACATCGTCCACGTTTCTTTGTCGTATAGAAAAACGGACAGCACCATGGATTTGTACACCATTAGTTTCTGCCAACCGCAGGCTGGTGGTTATTCCACACTCGGTACCCAAGCTCCCCGGATGCCGCCGCTGCCTTCGAGATGCGGATACGAAGCTCACTATGTAGCTGCTAGTCAGTCGACATCACACTCTCAAGGTAGCAGAAGCGGGAGGTGGTTTCCAATACTTCAGCACCAATGCTGATTCGCGGCAATATTGAAGATTGCACCTCCGGTGAAGGCTGAAAGAGACAGACAGTTTTGCTTGTGTTGATGGTGAGCCCGAATTTGGCCGCAGTCGAAGCCAGAGCACTAGTCATGTGCTGCAACTCATCCGCGCTGTGTGCAAACAACACACAGTCGTCAGCGAACAGTAACATACGGACAGTTGTCCCACAGACTAGGGTTCTCGCACCGAAACGACGAATGTTCAGCAAGCAACTATCAATACGATGCTCTACACGAAAGCTGTAAGCACAAGCAGCATCAAAGGCACCATATATCATAGCATGAAGCTGAAAATTATACAGGGCAGGAGCCAAGATATAGCCTTGCTTCACACCAGAGACAACTGTAAATTTATCCGAGGTCTGTCCACTCAGCTGCACCCTCGCCCGCTGCCACTGTGCAGACATTCAATCAAACTTACAAACTTACTCGGACAACCAAACTTACCCAACATCAGCCACAATGTCTCGCGGTTCACCGTATCAAATGCTTTGGTGAAAGCAACCAACAACGAGTAAACCGGCTGGTATCTTTCACTGCACTTCTCAAGTGGCCTATATTAGTGTCCTGTTAATCTACGCGAGTTCAAACCGGTCTTCCTGTTCCTGTCCAATCCTTCAATGATGTTCGGTACTCTTGGATAACGGACATCACATGCACTGGTCCACTTGAACTGCTGAGGCATGATGTCACACTTTGATTGGAGTAGCCGGCGACTGCTTTTTGCTTTCGTCATGGTATGTTAATAAACGGTATTTCAATGCATATTCTCGCAGTAAGTAGTACCAACAAATGCGGTTGTTGTGCATTAGACTCGGATGACCCTGCAACTTCTTGGTGTGGTTCATGCTCGAAATCTCGAATGTTTCATCCATTCAGACGCAAGACAGCGATTGCACATGCTGCTAAACAGGCATGGGGCAGTGTGTTAGGCGAGTAACCTCCTCGTCCTCTCTACCTGTCCTTTTACGTGTGACCGCCGTTTGCATTTGATCGCTACCTCTGCCATCAGCACGTCAGTCCACACGCCTTCCCACGTGATCTTTTTATGCTTACGCACGCGGATGCCGAAGCAGAAGACGTATTTCTCCATTAGACTACGGATAACAGTAACTAATTGTCCCGCTAGCAGCTGGGCAGCTTACACGTAGTCGCACCCTGGCTGGAGATTGGTAACTCCTCATAATGAAGTTCCACCGGGCGTTCCCCCAGAAAGGGCACATCCTGTTCTTTGCCGGGTTTTATAGGGAATTGGTGGTTGTGGTGCCCGAGGGTATCATGCTGGATGGAGTCACAAGGACCAACATGGATCCTCTCTGGACAATGAAGTGTCGCGGTTAAGACCGGAAATTCATATTAACGGCATTAAGCTGACCAGCTTTGGTTAAATATACGGTGAATGTAGAGGTGTATCCTTTGCAAAACATGGAAGATGCTCTGGGGGAAAGCAGAATTGTATATAGAATGCGGTTTGCAGGTGAAATCGTAGTCGAAACGGCCGTCGAGTGCTGGTGGACGATTAGCTGATCTGGATGCTGTTACGATAAACTCATAATGCAACCATTATCGATCTGCATCTGAAATGTCCGTTTTATGTAAAAATCACAACACGACCTCGATTAAATTTGTAGTGCAGCTCGGCCAGTTGGATAACATTTTAGCTCTTCGTTCCCTAGCGTCGCAATAGGCGTTGCTCACGGATTCCGATGTTGTGTTGCTTGAAGTTTCTGCTGATAGACTACAATGTCTCCAGTTGGGGTCCTAGTTCGGCTCCAAAGACTGGAAGTAAACGTGGAGGGCAATGAGGCGTGCGACACCTGGCAACTAAAATTTAGCCATACTGTAAGTTACTAACTGAGTTCGTGTTGCAGAGACTAGTGAAATTGCCACGGACCGGCGTAATTGTTAGTAACTAACAGGAAAGGAACCACACCACAATTAGCAGCGCGGACTGCTTCCGGTTCCCTCCGAAATCCTTGCCAACCATACATGCCCACCATCATTGGGTCTTGACTGTAGATTACAAACTGATGCCGACTATCATGATGAAGCCCAGCTGACAACCACAATGTTGCCCGGTAAGTGGTTGCATACGCAAATTGCGCACCGTGTATTACATAGTATATTTGAGTTCATTCACAGTATGTGACATAATTGACGCAGCATGCAGGGAAACAATTCGGGGGGCTTTTTCAATGCGCATGTGTCATCGTTAACACTGGCGGTTTCGCATCCATCCCGAAGCGTATGTGTAGCAGGAAGTGTAACGGAACAGATCCAATTGATCCATTGCGCAGATCACGCCGGTATACGAATACTTTCTCGTAATCGATCAGATGACAACCTCACGAACTGAACCTTCAATAGTAATGTGTATGCGCCACTGTAGACGACAAAGTATCGCCGGGCGCTACTCACTTAACTGCTCCCAGCATCAACACTGCAAGGATCAATCCGTAACCATGGTTGCGAAACGGTTCTACTGAGTCCGGAAGTGGTCACCACGACCATTATCCCTTGGGGAGTCCGTTTCTGGGAAGGACAGAGTGAGAGATGGACAGGCTAACCAACGGCATCGGAATCCATTTTGTACCATGCATTCGTATGTGCTCCCACCTACCTTGAGCTACATCCGATAGCGTAAGGTGATTGGTCTCGTAGAGTGATAAACTGCTGACCGCTTTGTACCAACGAAATACAGTGAAAGTTAAGTGTTAACCCATGGCGACAAAAGTTGTTGACCTTGTTTGTTTCTCGTGATGACGTTTCCGCGATGTGCGGATATGCAGACGTCTACGAGTCTGAGGAAAAATGGTACAAAATGTGCTTTCGCTTACGCAAACGTTACACCGCTAATGTGATTATGTTGTCAAGTAGTCGCTGAATTCAAGATTCACAAGCATCCACCAGAGGGGAAAGACCACACGTTGTCGGATGACCATTCACATCGAAATTATGACCATATTCACATGTTTCACCGGTGAATGATGTTATCCTGAGCAATCCCTTCTGGCGGGATTCGTTGATCGACTGACTTGGACAGATTTTGTTCTATTTTTGTCTATTATTTATGCGGTAGAATTAGTATGTCAGGTAGTCAAAGGAGAAAAGCCCGTGCTCCATGGCTAAGCATGCGAGCTCGTATTGCCAGCGTGACTAGATCACATGGCTCTGGTGTTATTAGCATATACGCAGTCCACATGTCATAATGCGCTGATGAAATAGGAGTGTGACATTGGGTGCATGGAAAACTTGGACAAGCCAGAAGTGGATGCTTTGGGATGAAGCGCAGATTAAGTGACCGGCACGAGAACGACAGATACCATCGACACGTCACATTAAGGGACTAACAGTGCATCAAATTCTCTGGCCACCATCACAATTGAGGTTACGGGATGACGCAATTAAACCTATTGGTAACACAGACAGAGAAACAAGCCTGAAGAGAGCGAGGTGGTCATTCACAGAAGTCTTGAAGAATGTCCGTAAGCTGACACGGGCCTGTCGCGCATTGCTTGTTTTTAGATCGGGTACACGAGAGCGATTGTTCAGTCAAAGAGCTCATAAGCCTTGAATATGGGATACATTGTTATTTGGGATTTCATCCTACCTCATTGGGACCAACCTCTTTGAGCCTCCCTGCTTAAGTGTTCATACTGCTTGGGAGAGAGAGACAGAAATGCGAGATAGAGTTAATTGGAGAAAATTTCAACCCGACCCAGGTGATTAGCTGTCAATTTTCAGAAAGCGATTTACCCCCGTTTCGTAATTTCGGAGTGTGTCAGTATTGCCAACTTCCATGACTTGGTTAGGGCTATAGACTCGCAGGATTTTATGCCTGTGGACACCACTGAACAACGGTAGCCGGTGTGGTAATATAACTGATTTCTTTTGTACCTCGCCACAGACTGTGCTCAGTTATCCGTTACTACGCTGAGCAGAAGAGGGCATTCCTAAAGAAAACAACTTCCAATACTTAAGTAACCAGCTAACGTTTCATGTTTTTTGAAGCATGGACTGATTGCTGTGTGTAAAGATTTGGTATGTGGCTTATACGGTGTGAATGAAATCCAGTGCAACTCAGCAAGCAGGAGGTGTAGCCTCCACTTACAAAAGTTGAGTTACTGCTTCCGGCCCTTCTGGGAGCCGAGAAAATGTGCATTGCTGAAGCAGTTCAGAGGGACCAAAAGCTTTTTGAGCCTTGGAGTCGCCCAACGGAGATAACCTAGGTACATTCATAATTACTACTTATATCTACAAGTAAAACCTGCTTCAGGAAGTTGGTCCATTGGGTGGTGCACTACTCTAATAAAACTTAATTGTACAAGCTTACTGATTAACTCAGGCGCACACTTCTTGGCAGCATTTTGTCCTGAAACCACTCTACAACTGTTATTTTCGTTGCAAACAGGAGAACAATCGTTTTCTCGAGAAGTTCATCAGAATATCTTACGTATCACTTGGACGATTTTTGCATCAAATTGTTAGAGGGGAGTATTCAGCGATTCAATACGATTCAATTTTAAGTTGGTTTGCCTTTTGTTCTCCAGGAACATTGGTTATATTATGGTAGGTGCTGGGCGAATCTAATAAATCTCATTCATGAACTCCTCCACACCACTTCACCAAAGTCCCATACAACTCGGTCGTCCACGTGTTGCTGTGTGAAATGTTGCCGTGCAAACCAACACCTCACCGCAGCTCAATATTTTCACTTGGTAAATGGAAGCAACTCCTGTTACATGTCAATCGTCGCCTCGGTTACCAGGACACCGTTGCTTTTGTGTCTGAGCCGCCAACTCAGCGCATCTGTCAATGCTTCGCCGTCGGGGTTTTGTGGCAGGTCCCGTTCGATGTCGCAGTGCGATGGATAATACGGTGAATAATGAATGTCCTCTTGCATTGAACATTTCTCATCCAGTTAACCCACAACTGATTCTCCAGCACGTAGTCTCTTCAGTTAGGGATAGGCTGGATGAGATTCATATCTTCGACCTGGAGGTTGCTAGCTAAGTCTTATGACTCCTGAGCAAATGTAGCCTTAAGCACAGCACTGATGGAAGTCTAGCACTGATCGACTGAGCACATAGCAGCATGTTTTAGCTGCAATCAGGCAATTTTAAGTACCATTCTTTAAAAATCGTCAACTAACGATACTAGTCTTCGTGCAATCCATTGTAAGAGCAGCTATGAACACAAGTCAAACATGTGTGATTGATCGTTAAGGGTTTATCGCAATGCTGGCTATCCACGATACTACTTTCTCGCTGAGGAACACTTAACCAACACCACTGCAATGAGTTAGGTACCATTTGACTAAGGTGTCACTGCTGTCCTTCAACGGCAACTGTTTCACTTATCCGGCATACTCACCACCTTGTTCCCAGGCTGGAAATCGTAATCTATATAGGATGATGTTCCCGCTCGCATCACCCTAATGCTCCCACCAATGAAGGCGTTACGTACCAGCAGGATGAAATCCCCTGATCAAATGCATCGCGCATTTCCATGGCGCATCAACTGTAGGTACTACGGTACCACGAGGCAGTAGTGTAAGAGGAACGGGCACCTCCTGGGTCCTTGCAACGCCACTGTTTCACTTAACACTCCACAGTGATTGTGTAATGTGGACCGGCTCTGAATCAATCGTGGTTCCAACTTGCTTGCCTTTGGTGTTGCTCCCCTGAGGAAACGTTTGATGCATAGTATGTTAATGCAGCTGTGCTAGGTGCATGACAAGCCACTTGGTTGCTGCTCGCTGGAGTGCGTGATGTGACCTTCGCCAAACAAAGTTGTATGCTGAACAACTTTGCCAGCTAGCTGGAATGGAACTACGAGACTACTAAATCTCTTCAACCGGTCTGGTAGCGTAGCAGTGAGACCACGAAGAACGTATCCGTTGTTAGAATATTTGACTAGTCCACTAAGACCTTCCGGGTGCAAAGTAGTAGATCAACCGTACACAATGTCGTCAATAAACCCGCGACCATGGTACACCCAGGGGAAATGCCTCCGTGTTTTAATGGATCGATCAAAAGGCAAACGCCAATGCTATTTCATGATGTCCACCCAAGTAATCCTTGTGGGAATGAGTCGTACGTTAAAGCAGTGTTTTAAACTACTTCAAAGTAGCGTTTCTGCATTGGTGTACTAAACGAATTGGATAAAATAAAACAACAACCGGACAGGGAATAACGTGTGAGCTAATGTCAGCTATGTTCCCCTCGGTTGGCAGAACTTCATATCCCTTGAAATGCGACCACAGCTGATTCTGTGAATTACGGATTAAGTGTACTATTCCAATGGTTACTGTTTACTTCCTTCTGCATTACTGCACTGCGTGCTGGTGTACCATCCGATTTAAGGAGTCAGCATACCGTGCTGTGCTAACTGGTTTGTGTACCTCGTTTGGAATATCCATCACAGAGTCATTCAATCACCAAATATTGCGTGTTCCGTTAGACACATAAGGTCGCTATTCTAAAATTAAGCGTCTGTGCCTGACGGAGATGTAGATTTGATGACGAGAAGATGGAGATGTTGGTGTCGGTTAAAACCTTCTGGTGAAAGTATATTTGTTTACAGGAAATCCATATTTCTGATTGAGGAAAATTTGTGACAGTAATTTTTTGGAAACTTCAGGAGATTCCACACGTATCCCGTGGCATTCCTACTTAATTACTGCTGTCTGGCAGATCTAGCTGTCTCAGAAATCGAAGGTTATCAGGATGGCTTTTAAATTCGGCCAGCGACTTTGTCTCTTTGTACTGCTTACTGTGCTTTGATAGCTATTTCGCTGTGTGTACGTTCTCCTAATTCAATGGTCATATGTTTTAACCATGGTTGGAAATATAAGCGATGAGATGCCAGTTCCAGTTGAAGTCATACGGAATTTAGCAGATATGCTAGTAGCCCACCGTAGTTATTTAAAGCTATTTGAATCCCCAGGGCAACAGTAGGCTCGCGTAATGACAGGTGAAATGCGAAACTTCTTTAGCAGCTACTAATATCTACTTAATGTGTGTCTTCTGGATATATCTGAATGAATGCTTTTATGTACGAGCGATGAGGTCACCTGCTGCGGAAACAATGTTGCTATTTCAAGTCTGATGTATCCAGTGAGCGGCACTGACCTGCCCCGTAGCTATAAAGCAACGCTTTCGTCTGAAGGATTAAGCTCCATGTTGAGCAAACGGCATCTATTCGTGATCAACATTTCTGGCTCACACCGATCTCCGACGACAAATGTGTTCGCTGCGTAGAGTTACAAATTTTACGACGAATTCTGGTTATACATGATCAGGTCAGTGCAAGCTTTTTCCCCTAGATAGTGGCTAACTGCACTTCCAGAGTTGTCTGGCGTAGTGACTACAAACAATCACATGGCGATTGCGTCTACGGATGGGTTGTAGATGACCTGCACCGCGTCAGTCACTTTCCATTCGAAAATCCCTCATTCCTTGTAAACTCCAAGACATGAGAGTGAGTGTGCACGAATGTCTAGAAGTGCTTGTGCATCTCATCCACAGTGGTTAACAATATCCTGAATGGGAGTCAAAACACTGGACCAGTAGACATCTTGGCAGTATTTGTATCTTGTGCCCCAAGTGAAGACAAACGTCGTAGGTGTGATAATCCATTTTAACTATTACACCATCACCACCACCACCACCACCACCACCAACAACAACAACAACCACTACTACTACTACTGCTACTACTACTACTACTACTAATAATAATAATAACGTCTATTGCTCGTACTACGGAGAAGCTGCCCACAAAGAGACGGATCGCATTAACCCAACTGCAGAGGCGCTTCCACACACGAGCCACACCGAATGCAATGTCGGTGCTCACGAAACCGCAGGACCAGGTTGTAATACTTCAAAGATAAGAGACGGAAACTACGCCTGCACGGCCGTAGTGTGGATAAACTGTGCACCAGATGGCTAGTTATTTGCGTCCACCACTTTACCTTGACAGCAGCAACGAGGTCACTGATCTGCTACTGGTCGAGTGGATGAAAGCACTCTTTCGAGGTTACAAATTTCCACTCAATGTCACACGGGTGTCTGCCGCAGGGCTGAATCAACCCTAAGTAAATGCGGCTCAGCAGGTTGGGCAACTACTTACAACCGTATATGCAACTCCCTCCAGCTACCGTTAATGCGCGAAGCAGTATCCGCTGGGGTGGTCCACTGGGTCGTTAGACGCGCCAACACGCCATGAAGTCTGATCAGTATCAAAGTGGGGGGCAGTACTTCTATTGATTTGCAAGTGACGTGTTCTACAAATAGTTGCTGAGTCCCCCCCCCCGATGACGGAGAACCTGTTTATCCACTGTTGAGTTTTGCTGTGACCACCGTCTGCTTGTATTGCGATCGATAACTTGAATTCCGATTACTAGTGACTCTGAATTACATTGTCAGTTCAATCACCCGGAAGGCATTCGAAGTGAAGCTTGACATGTTGCCTGCTCCCAACATAGTATTCGCAACCGGTTTCCTCATTATGTGAACTCTGCAGGTTGTGATAACGGGCCTGCGATTGGTGTGGAACCAAACACTTAATGGCTGGCAGCTAACACCTTGATCGCTAGTCTACTGAGCACCGTAAATAACGCTTGACATACCGGTTAGGAGTTCAGCGTTGGGAGCAGTAAACGCCGCTGGTACTTTTAGTTCGGCTGTGATTCCAGTGATTGATAAACCAAGGCCTACGTAGAACTAGCTCGTGGTCCAACAGACTAATGCGTGTCACAATCCAACGACACATGGCTCACACCAAAACACAAAATGGTATTCTTGGACGCTATATTAAACGTTGCTCATAAAGTACACTGGTTTAGCGTTAAATGTGTGAGCCAGGAAATCACAACTTCGAGTATTCCAGTTTTAACTCTGGCTAAGTTTAACAGATGAGTCCAGCTGGAGACAAATGTGACCCCCGAGTGTCATCAAGACCAAAAACTTACAGTGATTCCTTAGTTATCCTGTTGTTCTGGTGGGGCTGATCTCGACGAATGCGCGACTGTTAAACCAGATACTGGGTGTGAATGGCGTCTTCCCAAATTTGCTGTGCTGCCCGATGACCTCATGTGCCCAGCAGTGGCAAAGGACTGAGACTAATTTTAACCAGCGAACCAACTGTTCAACCCAAGGCAGATCGTAATTGTGATCCATTCGATTCCGCATGCAGCACCTCCATTAGTGACAAACACAGGTTGGAAGAACTGTGATTACCCCCTGGTTATTTGGATGCGTACATAGCGTGAATCCTTCCTTCTTACACGTGTCCGTTCTCAGGCAGCGACCAAATTTCGTGCAAAATTCAGCGGATCGTACCCGTGCAAACGATTGTAAGGCCTTCATCAGGACACAACTGAACATTTCAAGGCCGAACCCATAATCAGCGCTAGTTTTCACTCTCATCTGGTCCATTCACTGTTGTAAGAGTGGAAATCACCAACTTCGCGTACCTTAGTTCTCTGTCAAACAAATCAGATTGCGCTTAACTGTCACGATAGACTGGCAGCTGTCCACATGCAGGTGCTCTAAATTCCAGGTCTCGTACTCGCTCCGTTCCCCTCACGCTGATCAGCATCGACCTCAACTTTTGCGTTTTCCTTCACTGATTCCGCATGCTCGTCTCAGTGCTGCGTGACACGTGCGGTTTGGGTGATTGTTGAAACTGATAGACCAACAATCTGCAGGGATTCGCACACCGAATTCATCTTCATATGCTGCGCAGACTCACCGCAGCGTTTTATGCTCCAGCGGATGTCTGTATGCGTGCGTACACACTTCATGTGTGCGTGCTTGACCATTGAGTTGCTTTCACCTGCAACTTAGCAGTGAAGATTGACACTTGCACGTCCGGTTGGAGTTGCTAGCCTGCAGTGCACGAGTAGTTACCGACTTCGCATTGCCCGGCTGCACCCACCGGTCATTCGTGCACACTACACTGTGGTAATTTTTATGGTCTGTGAACTCAGTCACTGAGTCCGCAAAGCGGATCATTGTCAAGGGCCCTGGAGATTAGTTTGCTCTAATACAATATAGAAACAGTAAAAATATCGCAAGCAGCGAGAACATATTCTGCGCCAATGTCAGTGAGGTTCGACAACGCGGACGTTGTCAGCGTACATCAACCCATAGTACTAGAGTGTGGTCCGGCTACGGAAGTATTCTGATACATAGATCAATTGAGTATATTATTCAGTAGCTGAACAATTTCAAACGAACGAAGGGGTCACAACACACAAACTGTAATCGGGGTCTGAATGACAAGTGAATACTTTGAACACATAGAATGATCCCACTATCGCTTTCACAAATTCAAGCAGTTCGGGTATTTGGCGACGGTGGACTTTATACGCTGATCTGGTGACGCATGTCGTAGGCACCCTCCGCAGTGATGGTTGGAGGCATGCGGTTCCGGATTTGCCTGTCACTGTGGCCGCCGTACGACAGTCACAGGACGCCTGCGCCTACAAAGACACTATGCGTGGCTTACGCTGCGTCACCAACAGCTCCAAACACACCCCATATCTAGTGTAAACCCGAAGGAGTAAGATCGGCAGGCAAGTGTATGGGAACCATGTTTCATTAACGGAGCCGGCCCACACAATTTAAACATGCCCTGCGGCAACACTCCAGTCAATCAAATTGGGGGATCAGGCATACCAGACGTACACAAGATGGTGGCTAGGCCGTAGCCCGCTTCACACAAGATGGAAGCACTCTTTGCGTCGAGCACGGTCACAAGCACAGTGCACGCTGTCCCTACAGCAACGATTCACAGTCTCCTGGAGCAAGTGTATGATGAGGTGGAGGGTAATAGACAATTGGGCACCTTGTCGACGTTCACACTAAGCACAGCAATCAAGGACCAACACCTGAAATACAGGAGACTCAACGCGCAGTTACAGTTACAGACCAATTGCAACGATTATATGGCACACGTCGTACTACATCAACCGCATTATTGACTTGGGATAGTAAATGGAATTGAACCGGAAACATAGTAGTTACCAAGCGTTGCGTTGATGATGATTACAGCTTTGGCTTAATCTGGTGGTTTATCAAGCCAGCTTGCTGAAGCACATGTGAGGTTCATTTTCTAATCTAATTGTTGTGGACTGCGGTGTTCCACAAGGGTCGCTGTTTGGGCCGCAGTTATTCTTGTTTTTCGTTAATGATCTTGCGAGTGTCATCAAGGCAAATTTTTGCTTTTGCCCGATGACATCAAGATATGGAGAGCAACCAACTGTCATGAAGATCACGATATGTTGCAACGAGACTTAGACTGCGCTTTTGAATGGTTAAAGGAAAATATACTTCCGTTTAACATGGACAAGTGCAAAAAGGTGCATATCCGCCACAAGCCCACGTACGCATATAAGCTTGCAGACGATACGCTGAACACCGCCTCACAAGAACAAGGCCTTGGGGTGGTAATCCAAGACGACGTCGGATGTTCGGCGTAGTCTTTGAAGGCGTCCAAAACTGCGAACCAACATGTTGGTCTGTTACGGAGGGCTTTCGGGTGGTTCCATCCCTCCATCTTCCCCCAAATGCTCAATGGGTATGCGAGGCCGCATGTAGAGTACGCGATCCAGGCTTGACAACCCTGGTTAAAACGCGATCTGGTTGCACTGGAGACCGCACAGCGAAGGACAAGGAAAATGTGTGGGGTTTGTCCCATCTGCAATACCATAGGCGACTGAAAGCCCTGGGAGTATACAGCCGAATATATCGCCGTCTACAAGGTGACCTCATCCTGGCGTTCCAGATTTTGATAAACTCCGGTCACGCTTAGCCGCAACACATAATCGTGGGGTCATAACGGAGACTAGCCACCAAACATAATCGGCTTGAGTGCCGCCGGAATTACCTTTGCCTTCGAATTTGTCAACTGTGGGACGCTCTTGCTACTTTTGTCATCGCGGCGCCCACGCTACCCATTTTAAAAAAACGCCTCGACGATGCTTTATATCAGTTACATTATTTTATCTGATTTCCGTTCACTGCTTGAGGACAAGACACAGACAGACATTGTGCTCACAAACTCCACGAAATCGGGATGCACCTATGTGGTAACGTGAATAATTCGATGAGTCCACACATGATCTCACTTTTGTGTAACTTAATTAAGCTAACCTTATTCCCACGAGCGATCCCATGGGAGTTATCAAGCCTTGGCTTTTTTACCTGTGTTATTCCATGGTTCCGCATGTGCTACAGCACAATGAGCTCGATGTCGATTGGCTATCCACCATCGGCGCCTGTCGCTTCCTCAACCGACGTTTCTTTTCAGCATGCAGTACTGCTTCCTCGTGGACCTGAGCAACCACCCTCTGGGTCAGCTCACGTCATTATCGCTGAACCATGGGCATCGCTTTTCAACACCTGAAATCAAATTTAGTTCGTAATAAACTCATCTTGATCATGTGCTGGTAAAGTAACTTCCGTTTTCCCACCTGCTTCCCTGCACGCAGTTGGCCATAATGCATGTGTTTCCGTATCCACGTCGAGTCCATGCGGCTGACATGCCCCATCCACCTCAAGTGACGCAGCAGAAATACGCAGTCCAATGCAAACATGCCACTGTGGCGCAGCAGTTCCGCGTCCGCAAATCTGTCGCAACAGCCGGTGCGTAGAGTATGTCGCAGACACAGTTGATGGAACCGCTGCAGACTGCTGACATCCTTCCAGTACATTGTCCAAGTTTCTCTGTCGTATAGAATAACAGACAGTACCATAGACTTGTATGCCAACTGCTTCATTCCATTGGTAAGCTGATGGTCATTCCATACACATTTCTTCAGTTTTCCAAAACGCAGCAGTTTTCTTCAATACGCGGCCGCACAGCCCACAAACCAACGGGAGCTCGGTAGAGAGTACGCTCCGAAGATAGCAGAATCACACAGTGGTTCCTAAAACCTCAGTACCAATGTGGATCTGCAAGCAGACCCACATATTTCACTTCTAAAAATGGCTGTAAAGGAGTAACAGTCTTGTTTGTCTTGATGGTGAGCCCGAATTTGGCCGCTGTCCCAACGACAGCCGTAGTCATGTGCTGCAACTCATCCGCGCTGTGAGCAAACAACGCACATGCGTCCACAGACAACATCAAACGGATGGTTGTCTTGTTATTAGATAAAATCAATTCACATAGCTTCACTCCGGTGGAGCATTGAATTCCAGCACCCTATTTCTGAAATTGTCGATAGAGTTATGCAGGTATCTGGTGTTACCAAACAAAAGACGTAGGAACTGAGGGATCACTTGCCGACTTCCAGCTTGTTCCTGTTTCCACAATTATTTGCTTGATAGTTTCGTAGCAGACCGATGAGCTGGCCCGGTGACTTTAGTACAGCGTCGATCTTCAATCCGTCTGGCTTACTTCAATTTACACACATGCAGATCGGGTAGCAGGCTGGTCTCGCGCGCACTTTAGAATCCCTCGCCACCGATGTTTGCAGTCTTTCTGAAACCCAATTGCAAGAACCCAGTACCGTGATTGCGTTGCCATAGAAACAGAACGCGAAATAACTGCCCAAAAAACGACTGCCACCCGCAGGAGGATATACATGATCTGAAAGGTTTTAAATTATGGTCAAACACTACTGATTCGCTCGACTTGAACACATCTCAATTTTTATGCTAAGGAATGCGGAACCAATTCTGCGATGAAGTGCTCGACGACAGCATAAAGCTTAGAATTCCATCCAGCCAGACGCATTATTGGCACCATTTGTCCGTAGGCCAATCTAATCGTAAACACATTTGTAAAAGAGAATAAGTGCATTTACAGAAATGGGCTTGCACAATAGTCTATATTAGTGAAGGGTATGTTCAAAATGTTAGCCGGTGTTTGGCTTGTAGTGCAGAAACGGTCTGACGCAGTGGGTGAACATGTTCTTCAATTTTCCTCTCGTGGTTCCGCGACATTCCTTCCCAATAAGCCCTTTAAGTTGCACCAATGAATGCGGCCTTGTTTCCCACACTGTACGCTTCAGACAGCCCCATAGGAAGAAATCCAGATGGTTCAAATCTGGTGAACGGGCAGACTATTCCATTGGTCCGTCGCTTTCGATCCAACGATGACCATATTTGTCGCTGAGGTAAGCACGTACCGTTTTAGCAGAAGATGCAGGTGCACCATCCTGCTGCCACCCAATGGTCACCATCCTCATCCTCGCCATCATCATCATCATCATCATCATCATCATCATCATCATCATCATCATCATCATCATCATCATCATCATCATCCGCAACCTTCTCCTCATCGTGTTCAATACAGGTTAGACGAGGATGTGAAACACATCTTAACTAATGTGCGGCAATGCAAACAAGTAAGACAGAAAAGCTTACACTACAAAAATTTTGCAATCAGGTAATATAATTTCAGATATTTTCTTATCTAAATCGTATTAGATCGGGATTGAAGAGGGAAACTAAAAGAGAGGGGATGGACAATGAAACTCACAACACTACCATCAAATGGTACTGCATACCTCTTCGGCCTTCAGCTGTGGAAGCACAAACGTCTGCAGCATTTCCAAGTACGACGATGCTGGTAAAAGTAGGGCTTAAATACTTCAAACCAGCAATCTGCTGGTTACATTCTAGAAAAAGAAATATGGTCCAAAGAATTTCTGGCTTGTTACTCCAGCTCAAACCTTAGTTTGAGACTGTGATGGATATGGGATGCGCCATATGATCATGAGTTGCATTTAACCCAAAAAGGCTGTTTCGCTGTTTCCTGCAGACGAAACAGTGCCACCTCTGTAAAGTTGACAGAATGTATGTCTCCGTGGTCCAGAAATCCCGGCAAAATTCATGCCGCTTCTCCGGATCGCAGGAGTTCAAACCTGCACTTGAAGTTCACCGAAGTTGCTAAATTGTCCTCCCTTTAAAATGCCTTGTACCACGTACCGGGTAATGTCACAACGCTGTGCCATCCGACGATTGCTCAGATCGGGACTTTTTGATACCAATGATTACATCACAAGCTGCAAGCCGTCCGTGGTGATACGTGGCGGCGCGGTTTTCTTCAGATTGCACACACTCCCAGTTCATGTGAACTTCTTCACAAGTGTAAGTCCGTTCCGGGCGGTGATGGGACACAAACCTGCGTTCCTATACTTTTACCTCCGCACAGTAGCTGCAGCGTCTAAACCGCATTCACCATACAACTGAATAAAACGCATGCGCTAAGCAACAGGCACGTTACTTGATCCCGATTGCAGATACGTTGCCGACGGGAGTGCCTGTTCGTGCTCCATTACCTGAGGCAGTGATTCAATGGCAAAGTGATCCCCCACTTGCGGTACCTAATACCCCTCCCCACCCCATCCGAGACACACGGTTGGCTAAAATACAATCACCTGCGTTCCACGTTGCCTAAGCGGATTTGGCTGGGTAGCGTAGTGACTCACTGCCGTTTGCATTTCGCATGGCTGTTTCGTTTCATCCACCAAGACACACCAACAGCCTTCGATCATTCCAGTGCCTAGATTTGACCATGACCCTCCGCACTCAGAGCGAAGTTACCTGACTGTTAGCGATTGCTGGCTAGCGTAATGTGGCTGTCTTTCCACATTTCATTCAACCACAAAATAGGATTTAAGGTTTGCACTCAGCTGATCCATAAACTAAACCACAGGTCTGCCGAGCAATGGAACAATGGAACAATGGTTTATGACGGGTATAAAAGCAATGCTTGACAGGTCCCGTAGGATGATGAGAATTAACATCGTAAAATTAAAAATCGTATCGATGAAAGTACGTGTGAAGTGCATGACTCACCAAGGGATTGGAGATGCCCATAAACAAGTAATCCAATAGGAATTTTAAGTGGATTCCGTTCACGTTCGTTGTTCGCTAATACCATCATCCGATGGTTGCACGTTATATCACATAGTGCAATCGTGTCAGAGTTTCGTCAAGGCGTTTTTTGAAAAGGGATAGGGTGGGGGCGTTAATTACATGTTCTGGAAGGGCGTTCCAAGGTTGTGACACTCGGAGGGAGAAGAAATTGCGTCGACATTCCAGTCGACTGTACTGTGTGATCAACTTAAACTGATGACCTGTTAGGGATGCGTTTTGACGACGTTTCAAAAGGGAATGACACGTGTGGTTGGGGGTTCTCAGTATCCGGTACACCAATATGAGATCGCCTCTCAAACGACGGTAACGTCCACTGTATAAGTTAAGGGTTTTCAGCCTGAGTGGGTAGGGAAGGCTGGAAAGACCTTTGACGTATTTTGTCGCTCTGCGTTGGGCAGTATCGAGTGCAGTGAGGTGGCACTTCTGCCATGGTTGCCACGCTTGAATGGCGTATTCTGTGTGCGGTCTAACAAAAGCGCTAAGCATTTTCGGAAAGATTGAGGCGTCAAACTTCCCAAACGCTCTACGCAGAAGGCCAAAGTTTTGGTTTGCTCTCTTGGAGGCCTTTTCGGTCTGCATTAAGCACCCAAGATCTTCTTGTACAAGCACGCCAAGATCGCACTCATGAGAGGTCCGCTGTAGAATGTCAGGTCCCAAGCGGTAGTTATACGCACTCTGATGGCGTATGCTCAAGATTTTGCACTTTGTGGTGTTGAACTGTAGCAGGTTCTCGTTTGACCACTTGTATGCTTTGTCCAAATCATCCTGCAAGGCTGTGTGATCCTCTCCTGAAGCTATGGCTCGCCATATCTTTAGGTCATCTGCAAACAGCAGAAAGTTGGAAGATAGTGCAGCTGCAAGATCATTTATGAAAACAATGAACAAGCGAGGCCCGAGTACCGAGCCCTGAGGTACGCCACACTGAACTTCGATTGGTTCCGACAGGGTATTTCGAACTCTTACATTCAGGTGACGTTGAACGAGAAATTCGCCTATCCATCCTAGAATACCACAATGCTGCAGCTTGTTCAGTAAAATCCGATGGTCCAGTCGGTCGAATGCCTTAGAGAAGTCCAAGCAGGCTACATCCACTCCGACTTCGGCGTCCACAGACTCTGTCCAGTTTGAACGAGCAATCAGCAAATTAGTTGTGCAGGACCTGCCTTGGCGAAATCCGTGCTGCTCCGGAACGAGGATGTTGTTTTTCTCCAGGTACTCCATGAGGGCCTCGGATACAATAAACTACATGATCTTGGAGATTACCGGAAGAAGGGTAATCGGACGATAATTAGTTGGATCTGCACGGCTACTATTTTTGTGGATTGGAGTGGTGATCCCGTGCTTTCACATCGTTGGGACGTGCATCTCGTTAAGGCATCGCTGAAAGAATGTCGCCAAAGGTTCAGCTAAGCTCGTGGCGGAAACTTTCAGCGCTTTCGGCCGAATGCCGTCCGCACCCGGGGAGCTAAATTCGCGCAACAACATCAACCGCTTCAATACAGCTGCAGTTGTGAAGGAAATGTGGTTAAGGCCTGATGGCGGAATAAGTTACCTAGATATGGTGCAGGATGTTTGCACACACTGGAAAGTGCGGCCGAAGTGTTGTCCTAGGACGTTCGCCGCATTCTGTGCCGTATGTGCTAATCCGAAAGCTGTGCGCAGAGCCGGAATTCCGCGCTTAACGCGGCGAAGCTTATTTATGTGTTTGTATGGTAGCTTTGGGTTAACGCAGAACTTTGACACAAGATCTTGTTGGCTCTTTACCTTATCCTCCCTGACGAGTGTGACACAGTGGTTTCTTTGTGTAATATAGGTGTTCCAAGTATCCTCGCTCGGAGAGGCTATATGGACGCGCCATGCCAGATCCCTCAATCCCATGCATTTCCGGGTCCTGCTTCTGAGAAACGACTTCGCCTTGTCGGGTCGGGGGATTTTGGTTTTAGATGCCAATGCTACGAGCGTGTTGAATTTGTTGACAAATTTCCCGCATGCCACTTCTGGGGACCACTCAGTTAAGAAGGACCAGCTCGTAGCACTAATGAGTTCTGCCAGGTTATCGTAGTTGGTTACGACGTAAGATTCCACGTTGCTTTCATTAGGATAATCTGCATAACACAAGTATTGGAACAATAGTGTCGCATGATCGCTGTGGCCCAAGGGAGTGGATGTGGTTACTACGTCAACCATCAGTTCCTCATTGGTGAAAACGAGGTCCAAGATGGCCGGTTTGTTTCCTGTCCTGAATCGCGTTGGGGATGTGACATGGTTGTACAGCGCTGATCCTGCAATTAGCTCTTGTAGATCGGCTTTGAATGGTTCACTCATGGTGGCTGGGGTTTCTAGGCCTTGCAGATTGAAGTCCCCTACCAGCAAAACATGACTGTATGACCGTTCCAGTAAATTCTTCAAAGCAGAAGACAGGGCCTTGTCCATTTCTATAGTGGACATTGGTGGACGATATACGATGGCCAATAAGCATTTATCGCTGTGCTTTAGGTGTAGGCAGCACCATAAGGAGTCTACGGTTTGAATCCCAGGGTCGTTCATGAGCTCGATGAGAAGGTCTGAACGGTAGTAGAGAATTACACCGCCGCCCTTGGTGGGTCGATCGTTACGCAGTAGTGACATGCCAGGTAGTTCGATCTCAGCGTCACTAATCATGTCGTTCAGCCACGTCTCAGTTATCATGATGAGGTCCCAACACATTGAGCTATGACGAGATCGAAGTTCTGCCAATTTGCTTAGAAGCCCTTGGGCGTTTGTATAAAGGCAATTGAGAACTACGGATGTTAGAAGCGTGTTTGAACATACGTTGGTTTTCCGAGAATTTACGCCGACCCTTGTTGGGTCGGCTGAGGGTCGGCTGAGCATGCCAGGTTCTCACACCTCAGTTTCGAGAGAAATTCATACGTCTGCACTTGCGCACCATACGCAGTAAGTCAGTTTTCGAACTCCCGCCAAACGTTGGTAGCTGTTGGATGGCGGGGACAAATATCGCAAATGGCCGGCGTTCACCATAAACGCGCCACGGTGCTTCCATGCACTTTGTTACCCATACTGGATTGCATTATTCGGCCCTAATCCGTCGGACTTACGGTTGCTGGTGCTGCGGTCCAAAGGGCATCTACTTTGCCCTTCCACCGCTTTCAGTTCCACAACCTGGCTGACGAGGCGATTGAGCAGGATTCGCACAATCACCTTGCCCACACAACTCAGCAAGTTTATCCCATTAACCTATATATTTGACATGGAATGCATAGCTCGAGGGTTGAACTGTACAGCAATATGCCGAGAGGGGACAAATGTCCCGGCATAATAGGACACACTGATTGAAATAAAAACGTCAGTGATCGGAACCGCGTCAACTGTCACCACGTGTAATTGGGTGCATGTTATGTAAGGCTTCATGAAGCGCCTCGCATGGTGTCATACACCTTCAGAGTAAGAGGAGGCGTCGAAACACGAAGGTCAGAGATATCAAGTTATGTTAATCCGAGTGGAGTAAGTTGTTTGGCTGAAGTGTAGTATATCATCCTTCGATTATTGATAATAACGGAGTGGTGAATAATATTCATCGTCTCAGGAAATTCGCTTGTTTCGTTTGCCCTTGTGCTGTGGTCGTACAGGGCATCGTTCAGATCAGCTGGAACATCCTGTTCATTCCACACTCGCTGCACCAAGTGGTGCAACACATTTTCTAAATGCCATCCTTCTTGTTTCAACACTTCAGGCAACCCCATCGGAACCAGTGCCCTTGCCCTTTCGCAGCTGAGCAAGTACTCTCTTCGTCTTGTCCAGTGTTAGTGCTTCTGCAAGACACGGCTTCACTTGTTGCTATTGTAGCCCTTTTAACATCGTCCAGTATGTTTCTGGACGGTTGCTCAAAAGACAGTCAAACGGTGTCGCCAGATCTGCATTAATTCGGCAGTCTGTATGCAGGCAGCGGCTGAAATAGATTGGAGCCGCGTCCTCAGCGGCTGTAGCATCGGTCCATACACCGCTTTCGAGGAGCCACAGAATTTATTATGTTGGCGCGTTTGGCGTAGCATTCCACCTGCCTCGCCTTTCCGTCCCCCAATGCATTCTTGATGTAACTTAGCTCACGAGTCAACCGCCGAAGAATTTTGCAAAAATGACTCTTTCTAGCGGTCAGCAGGGTCATCTAAATGTGCGGCGAATGCTGCATTCTACTTCGACACCAATGCGCCAATGTTCGCATTGTTGTCCTCAAACCACTCAGGCCGCTTACAGCTTGCACGTCCGATGGCTTGCTAGGCCAAAGCAGTCACTACTGCTCTGGTAACCAATGTCGTCAGCAACTGCCGCAATGATACGTGTCTAGTAATGGTTTACATAAGGAGCACCAGTAAACGACTTGAAAAAGCGCTCAAAAACGAATGTTCTACGGGTGTATCGGCTTATATTGATATGTATGAAATGGTAGACACAGAGAATGAAGTAAATCGCTGCTAGATAGAATTGATGGCAGGTAATTTCTTGCAAATTTTGTGGGTGGGAGGCAAAATTTGCCATTCGGGAATGCGTGTCTTTACTACTGAACACAATTGTTCCACGCGTGCCTACATGCGGCTGCCTTCAGAAGGTAGACTAGCAGTTCTGATGTAGCAAAATATTTTGATTTGACATTTTCTGTCGGTTTTTGGTAAAGTAGGATGACCGCACATGGTTGGTCGTTTTTAAGCTCTATGTGTTTCGCAAACTATTGTGTCGATTTCACAAACTTCGGGCTGTCGTTACTGAGGACTTGGTTAAATAATTCATCTAATTCGTTATGTTGATCTCACATAGCCCGAAGCTCGTAGTAGTTTCGTAATGTTTACTGAATGCCACGTTTTTCGAATCATTTCAGAGTAATCAGTTGATGTGATTAAGGGGCAGAGTTTCGCTCCTGATTCAAGATTTGCATAGTCATCATATCTAGTTACTATCCGTTCATGTAGGATGTACACCCAGATACTTTGAGTCGAATATGTTCGATTTGTTATGTGACGAGTAGACCGAGCTACCATTAAATCTGTGGTGATCATAAGCTAGTAACTAAATATCGCCGGTAGGGAGAGAGTTATCGGAAACCCAATGCATAACTTGAGGATAAAAAAATTGAATTCGTTTCTAGTGTTCTGCTTCATACACTCTTTATAGTCACACCAGTCACATAGAGTCCGCTTTTCCATAATTCGTAGTGGCAACTAATTGAGTCAGACCTTGAGCATACTGGAGTCTCCTGGCTGTTTTCGACTTCATCACAAAGGACTCCGCGGACCCTTGAGAACCGCATATTTCAGACTAACTATACCTTATCAGCAAACTCGTGATCTTCGTATTTTCTACTAGGACAAGTGCATCCTTTCGGTCCTGGTAGCTGTCATACCTTTTATCAGCATGTGTCTGGACTTAACTGAATATGGGAAACACTCGTGTGAGTCGAAGTGTGGTTAAATGGTGTCCTGCCCATGAAGAGAACATTGTGATGCTTGTTGCAGTAACAGCAGCATCAAAAACCATCTGTCTGGACTCTGTCCAAACAGTTGAGTGAGATAGGGGAGAGAAAGTATAACGCAGGTAACACGATAGAAAAGCAGACCATCAGAAGAACTGTTATCGGTGACACAAAGATAAGTGAGGTTAACAGCTTTAGTGTAAGCACACTGACGTCGTCTGGTGGTAAGTAGAAGTCCAAGGTTTGTTTAAGTTAAAGGTCAATAGTGTTGCGCGGCGTATCAGTAGCCAATATCTTCTAACCACCGGTGGGCTTGATAATGCGATCAGGAATCCTTGTGTATTCAACGATACCTGTGAGGAATATATCGCATGACTCACGGATCCATTCAAGCACCAGATATCCGGATTGATCTAGATGAATTAAGGTTGAGAACCATGGCAACCTCCAGTTTCTTAGTCCTTGTTCGTGACTGCTTACATGCACTCGAAGAGTTCAAGTGAAGGTAAGATCGGTCGCAACACACAGAGTTGTGACAACAAGATTTGGCGTCTATCTGCAGATTTTCTCTTAATACAAGCACGCCCAACCGCTCACACGTACGCGGGTGTTCCCAGGTGGTAGAATCTCAGATCAGGTGGTCCATCCTGCTAATATTGAGTCGGTGGTTACCCCAGGCTGTTTTGGAGCAATATACGCAGCAGAGCTGGATCAGACGCGTTGCAGTACCTACTACGCATTCAAACCCACAAGTGGTTGCTCCCCACGGTGAGACTGAGCAAAGACATTGCACCAGCCACACTAACCTAGTGACTGGCTAGACATTGCTCACTGAACAGCCCACACCCACTGAGAGGATGGTGGTTATAGCTGCTTCGTAGTGGCGTACTGTTTTCGGTCTAGTGAACTCGCCACGGTCCAATTTGACGCTTCACTTAGTGTGCCCATTCACCAATTCCCGCAGCGTTCCCACTTTGCAACAGCCTTCTTCCAATATCCTGTTGTCTTTTTCCTCACCTATGGTTACCGCGTACGCACGATTGAGCATGGTTAATTCAATTGCTTCACCAGAAGACTGAAAAGATCAAGACGGTGTTCCGGTATGCACCGATATACGGAAGTTAGCCAAAAATAACCCCATCTATATGTATACTAAACGATCGAAGATAGAATGATAGCATTGAGGTGGTGTGTGTGCGTGCTAGACACGAAACGACGTGGAGATTGCTCACTTGAGAAAAGCTGCCGACTCACGTGCTTCATGCCTCCGCCGTCTAAACATCTATTCACCTCAATGAGGGGTGCAGAAACGCATAGGAGGGGTTATTGATTTCGGTATTGAGGACACCGCAAGATAGGTCACTGTACTGTTGTCCATTCCCAACCACAATGAAATTACCAACGTTAGCTCAGGCGACTGTGACCGAACGAACAGTACACACATTGTAAATATAACGAAAGAACTAGTGCGGTTTAATGGAAAACTTAGAATCGGGATGGCCATCTTGAGGTTCAGTCTTGCCTGAATTAATGTCCAGCAGTTTCCAAAACTGCTGTGAGTTGAACGCAGTACAGCAACCAAAGTTTGGAGGACGTAGCCAACTTCACATCCTGCAGTCGTCCAGTACACAAGTCGACGGACCCACTTAAAGTTCCCTAGAATGTGCGTCCATTGACTGAATATGCCTAGGGCTGGCTACTTAATTGAAACATTTAATTCTATAAACTGAGCTAATCAGATGAGACAAAACCAGTTTTAAGCCCATTACTTGCGCGCCATCCATTAGCAGATGGAGGCCTGAAGCCATGGATAGACCATATTTTCTTTGGATGGATTTACATCCATGTTGTGTACAACGACTACACATGTGCCTGAAGCACAATGTCCGGTGACAGTCAGATCCAGTGAAATGAGCCATATGATTAAATACCGAGTCAGTACTAGTAGCTAGGGTTTATCTGCGGGCTTTGTTTTGTGTGTGACAGTTATATTGCTGCGACCTGGGGATGACTTATAAATTATCTGTAACGACTCCATTCCATTTCGGTCTGTCGACTTCGGATAAGTAATCTGAAGAATGATGATGGGGAGCTCAGGGACCGGTGTCTTTACAACGATCCGCACGTTGAACGGAGATAAACTTCACTCTCTGAAGTCATCAGACCTGTCGAAAGCCTGAATGCAGCACCGCCTATTTCGTACGGAACTTTAACTCTTGTACCATAAAGCATAATGCACACAGTTGTCCACAGGTAAAGTTTTCCATTCGGAACTAGTAGCTTAGTGAAGGTACTATTTTATCACACTATTGGTTAGTCAGTGGAGCGGGAATATACTTGTGATGGGTTTATGCCTCTCACTCCAGCGTCGGTTGAATGTCATGGGGCTATATGATGGGCGAGACCGATGCACACACTAGAGTGAAATAACGGTGTGACAGCTCACGAAGAGTCTAAAACAAACGGCAGCAGATTTTCACATCAGAATCGCATACAACTAAATGCGATGTGGCCATAACATCTTACTCTCCGGAACGTGTCTTCTATGAATTGCTCGTTCAGAGTTAGTTGTTTCCGTCACTACCTTACAAACGCTTAACAATGGCTTGAGATTGAACCCGGATCCATTCATATGGCAATACCTAGCGGTTTCCAAGAAGCTGTCCTCCAACTTGGCCATGGGCAACACGCATCTTGTGCCCTTGGTTAAATAGCCGTTTTCATGCTGTGCTAACCATTCCGACCATCCAAGTGGATGCGTGACGTATTAACTTTTCTGCTCACGGAAATCCCCTGGTTAATTCTCAAGATGTGGAGAAATTATGTATAAACACTGCCTCTCGAGAAACTGGAAAGGTTGAGGACGGATAGCCAAACAGTAAAGGGAGCGAACGACATCGTTTGTGATGCATTTGATGATACTTTCAAACGCACTAACAGTTGAGTCTAGACGAAAAGCTTGCTCATGACCCATACCAACTTTTCGAGTTACTGAGTATGGTGCTCCTGCAGTCAGTTAACCAACTGCCATAAGTTGTTATTCGTCGACAATGCACTCTGCTGAGTGGAGTGACGACGGCTATCCACCGAGGTAGCATTGAAATGACGACCTTTTCAGGATTCGTATGTCATCACACCATAAGACTCTTTACAAGTCAAGTCAGTACACGCTCCATTGCTGCGTGCACTTTTGCAATGGTTACAGAGGACCAACAGCTCTTTATAGCCTCATGCAGTGGCAAATTTTCAGGCATTTAGATGGCGTGTGCTCTTGTGATGTCCTGCTTTGTCCACCAAAGATCTGTGACACTGCAAGCCGAAGTAATGGTTGGATTCAACTTCCTATTGTTCTCCCTATATGGTCCCCAAGAATTAGGTGTACTGCTTCAAAGTACAGTAGGCAAGGTGATTGGGCATTGGGCCTATGCCACAACTAAACAGAAACGAGTATGAAATTGATGTATAAATCTTCCTGGACAAAAGCCATTCAGAAACTGCTCCACGTATTAACCATTCTGTACACAAGGAGCGTACACAATGCGCGTTGTCCTGCCTAGTCTCAAGGATACTGTTGAAGCAGGGACACACTTGTCAAGATACTCGTTATGTTTACTGCCGCGGTTCGAAGTGCATAAGCCGATTTTCCCTCTTGCTGTAGACGCTTTACGCTGGATGCGGGGGAAGTACACAGGGTTGGGGAAAACTTGGATGTTGCTCAGCACGAAAGTAGTTTACGAAAAGAGTGCGCGGACAAAGCAAGAAGTTAAGAAAACATCATTGCTTCCCATATCGTATTCCATTACTTGTTTGTTACTTGAGATGCACACCAGCAGTCAGCTAATTACCTCACTTATGTTGCCTCTTCTAAGTAAAACAACTAAGGTAGTGCATAATATTTGGTGCGTGTGCACCCCGTTCGTTCTCAGCCGTGGTCTCGATCCTGCAGGTCACACAGATTTCAGGACAGCTTTGACACACCTTAATGTCAAGTGCTTACCTCTTCAATCAGGCAGCGTAGCGTCATCGGTTGTCTGTGCTCAGCAATTGCGAAGTCCTCCAGCCACATTGAGTGGACTAACCTGAGATACGATTCAACCTAGATGCAAGCAACTGACCGGGTTTCATTCATGCTTACCCACTGCAGTGTCCGTTGCACGGTCGTCTTCTTCATGGTTGATGTCGATGTGGCACTGTCCATGAAGTGGAGTAGCTCGACTGACCTCAGCCAGGTGTCTGGTGTGAATTATGGGGGCATGTATTGTCCTCCTGAAGAGGTTGATGAGTGAAGGAAAGTAATTCGACAGGTTCATTTTTGAGTAGTGAATAAGGTGTGTGAGCGATGGCCAAATGACCTCACACAAGTGTGCGCTTTTTGCAGAGTTGGTTACCAAGCTCGTGTGTATAGGATTGAGCTTCGATCATTGCTATATATATCTTTACATATTGGCCTTGGATAGAGATGTTACTATGTACAAAAGGAAGTGTGTGAGTTGCTTAACATGGAAAGCAAGTGGTCTCCGGTGTATCCCAGTAGACACGAAGTAACGTGAATCACAACTCCAACACAAGTCATGCATAAGTATCAACAGGAATGCTAAGTGTGAATTTTCGCTGGCGGCCGTACCGCAGTGCACATATGATTTCCTCTGCATAGATACTTTGAATATGGATACGGTCGAACTGGGACTGGGACAAAGAGAGCAGCGATTGCCGACTCGTACGTTTGCCAAGATGTCACTGAGCATCGCGAGCAACGACAGGTGTAGCAAATGGGAAATCATTGCTGGGATATCCGAAGTATCTGTTGTGTAGATTGACTGCGACGCTCCATCTCCGATTGGAATGTGGTTCATTATAAATTGGACCTCCATCATTCCGTCCGCTAGGGCTACATTTGAGCCCAATAAATTTAGCGTGATTTCCGTTCCATGTATTGCATTTCCCCACCGGTTCCGATCATTTTTG
>OX104065.1:34288089-34356924 GCA_944474145.2 Dicrocoelium dendriticum
TCCATTACAATTGTCATGTAACAGATTTACAAACACACTTCTCGTGGTTTGCTTGAGGCAAAATTACCCGTAACAATAACCATATTTAGTCCATTGGCAAGTCACTTCTCTATGGAGAGAACTGCAAAAATCGTAAGCCTTGTCTGGTTTACTGCTGACTGAAGTTAGTTGTTTATAAGCTGGGATTTTGCGAAAGCGCTCATAGCTGGTAGTGTTAATAACTCAAGTGAGAAAGATGTGCAGCACGATCACAACTTTTGGTGTAGATTCCCCAAGGTGGTATCTCTGCATGAAACACAAAAGTTCAATGGGCCCATTGGTTTTGCTGTATCCTGAAGCTTTCACAAAATACTGCAATCGTTTCCCTTCCACAACAAATGCTCATTTAACTATTTCTTCGCCAAGCGAACAATCAAATTAATTGTCAAGCAACTTCAACTTTGTAAGGAAAGCACAGTTGTATTCGAGGTTATGAAATTGTTGAAATCCACGACATATTTTGTCAGCAAGCCTGTGTTACTTGAATCCAGACGTTCCATTGTTAAGTAGGGGAACGAAAGAACAAGGCTAACCTGTTACTTGTATCCAAAAGGTAACAAATTGAGCCGTCGCCGATGCTGCCTATACACAAATTGTCTTGTTGCCATCCCGGAAGCAAGAAGACTGGGCCACGATTAGGAAGTCGTTTATTAAGATTATGCTTGAATATTTATAGAATATGTGGAGTATTTACAACAGTCCTTTTCAATGGCTCATCCCTGTTATTTGCATTGTGTCGCTGGCCCCTTTTCCATTGGTTTATGCCTGCTCGCCACGTTCAGTCTGTCTAAAATCACCTTGACTTTCTTGGTGGATGTACGATTGGCGGGATTGGGCCCGCGCGCTTCTTCCCTCGGTCCAATGTCACAAACCTTGGCTCGATGGTTCACGAGTATGCGCTCCTTCACCTGCTGGCGCCTAATTGGTCACTTGCACTTTCAGTGGATGGTTGCAGGCTGGACGCGATCACGGGCCAACTATTTCCTGTTTGACTGACCAATCTGCCTCCGGCAACATGCTCACTCCCTATCGGTCTGGCCTGTGACGTTCGATCGGCATTACAGCATTTCCAATCACCAGCATTTTCAGCCCCCATCACACAAGGCAGATTCAGGGAGTGACTTTTGCATGGCACAAATGGATTTTTGCGTTAATTTCTCAGATGCGTCTCTGGACACCCCATCGGTGGCCAGCCGTAATAGCAGCATTGTCAAATTCCTAGCCACGCCAATCATTAATCTGTATTCCATCCCTCTCCGGTTCGCTTAAAATCAGTCCAGTAATATCCTCCGCGCTTTTGCAGTTGGTCTCCCTGGAGCGGAGAGACGACTTGTTGTGTAGTAAACCCGCGACTGCTTCCACCCACTAACGGTAATGAGAACAGGAACATCCATGGACAAGGATTCAAGGGTAATTTTACATTAGAAAACCACTTTGTTATATAGCTTGATAAACAAGCGTGAAAGCCAACCAGAGTACGTCAAGCGTAAGGACAAGTAAAGTCAATAAATTCCTGAACAAATAAGGAACTAATCAGGTGCACACAACGAACGGAAAATGAGTGTGTAAGCGTCGGAGTAGAGCTACGATCTGAAGGCCAAACTAATGACTCCAAATGGCCTAGAGGGATAGCGAAATGATGCGTTAAAACAAGCATCCATAGGTCAGCAGGGCAAAAACAGTCTTCAGTAATGAAAGGCCACGCAGGTATACCTATAACTTTATTGCTTCACTAACTCTACTCCACAACCTGCGCTTGATTTTCATCCATCTTTTCTTAGCGCAACATCTCACTCATCTGATTTATGTGTGCCATCGAAATTAAACAAAAGTGGTTGCTTCCCTTAACCGGATTTATGATATTCCTACTCACTTGCTTTGTGAAATGCTTACCAATTTAGTTTGAAATTTGGAGACAAATGAGAACTGCTGATTCACTTTCTCAGATGATCCGTCACCAACTATTCATGAAAAACAGGATCATACTTGACCAATAAACGTACGAATTCTGAGAAATTCCCTTAATTGTTCTGGTTTAATTTATCCTTCTGGATATCTTCTCGGTGTCAACGCAGTGAAATGTGCTGCTTGAGGAGAAATCAGACGAAATCTAATAAGTTAGTGTTAGAAATACAACAGCCTTATTCGAAGGAAATCTGTCCGTCTGAGAACTAAGGAGAGTTTGAACCACTGATTCACGCCGAATCTTGTAACGCGTGGAAAAACAGCATCCGAGACAGATCCAAGTTAACTGCGCACAGAAGTGAAACAAGCTGACTTGTTCGGGAAGGTAAGTGCACAATTTTCCACAAGCAACTGTATGCGTTTTAGCAGAACAGACACAGCTATAATCAAATCAGCGTTTTTCCGTGTTATGGCACCTTTGTTACTGCCATTTGTTTCACACTACATAAATCCCTTGATTCTTCGAGACTTATAAATTCAAACAAGCACATAATTGCCATTTGCACGGTGGTGGAGTGTTTCCGTCCAGCGTCGACCCGTTTTGTGTTCGCCAACACACTACATATCCGGTTCCTTGCCCTGTAGCTCTCGAGGTGCAATTTAGGAAGTTGCTAAGTCGTTACTCTGAAGACAAAACAGTTAGCTAGCAGTTAACGCCACCACTTTGTTTTCCTTTCCATAAGTGCTTGCTTTATTTTTTCAATTGCCCTACCTTCAAATAGCCCGATCTCCAGCCTCTTCCAGTTGGGGAATGCCTGAGCAAAACAATTTACTAGGTTCGTGTTCAAATACATTTGGATTTAATTTTCACCAATTTTTGAAACCTGCAGCAGTGGAAAACTAGCCTAGTCCTTTGAGAATAGTCAGCCTACCTGGAAGCAGAATACACCATCCATGTTCGTAGTATTTGCTCTAATTTTGGCAAAACCCGAAAATCGAGCTCGTTGGTAACTTCACCTTCTTGAGTAGTTCCAGGTCCCAATACTTCTTCGAACACATCATGGAGTTACTACAGAGTAGTAGATCCCAGCAGGAAGTGCCTGTATGCGGATTTCATAGCTGATCTTAACATGGCACAGTCCGGCATTCGTAAAATCAGCTGATGTTCGTGTTATCGTGCTAGCTGTTCGTTGCCTTCCTAATTAGCGCGAATCTTCCGCATTGGCATTATAGACTTTTCTTATTGTAGCGATATTGTCAAACTCACTCTCTGTTGCCTAAGTATCAAAGTTTGCAGTATCAATTTTATATTCAGTCTCAGTATGGTTATCGCCTTTCAATCCTGCGCCATCGGGTATGGAAGCATTTTTGATGAAGTTACACCAGGTATCGAACAATTTACTTCACTAAAAGTACCGCCCTTGTCACATGCCGCCACTCGTCACTGCCGCCCGGGAAGCACCGTATCCCTATCCTGCGCCTCAGTTGCCGAGCTCCAATACGAACTTTCGCTACTGCAGACACCACGGTGCCACCAGACGTCTCCATCATCAAACTAGCTTCGATCGCGGATCGATTGTTTGAACGTAAGTCGCAGGTGGCTTTGTAGTGTTCGGAATTAAGGGTCACACTTTTCAAATTTAGTCGAAACCGACTATGCATTCTTGTATGTGACCATTCATGTGTTTCGGTTGATCACCCAAGACCAAACAAGTTTAACTTGACACGTGCGGCGGATTAAAGTAAAATGACAGCAGGAAAAATTCAAACTGAACAGGCAGTTCCCTCGAGTCAACTTTAAGGTGAAATTTCCAGAAGAACCTGAGCGGTATGTCCATAACATTTCGTCATTGCCAGTAGATAGAACTACGCTTGAAGTAATGTGGTTAGGTTCAAAATTTTGTTTCGCTGAGTCAGGACACAAGCAGATTGGTCTAATAATGCCGTTCGAAAATCTTTACGCAAGGGTGGCTGTATGCGCGCCTACAAACAAATTAAAGTTTGAAAGGTTTGAAACCAACTTGGTTCACTCCTGTTACCAGTATCTGCCCCAATCAATGCGAACCAGGAAGTTGCTGACAAGAGAGCACTTAGACGAGCCAGAAACACAGAAGAAAAAGAGGAGATTATGCTCTTGCGGCCCAAAGACTGTTTCCGCCCACTAACGCTAGTGAGAACACGAACGGCAACCAAGGTACAAAACAATATTGCTAACTGCTAGCCGAACCGGTGGCTAAGCGTGTTTGAGTACGAATCAGCCGAATCATTCAAATCAGGGTGTATACACAGGCTAAGCAGAAAGATTGGCATTCGGTAAAAGAAGGATAGTGAGTTCAAAAGCGAAAGATCGATACTACGCCTAATGAACGAGTGAAATACCCGGCGCACGAGCAAAGCTAATAAGCATGATATTCAGTGTCAATATAAACTAAGGAAAAATGTGAGGCGAACAGAAGCCACGTATGCGGGGAATCAAAAAAGAGGACGGGATGAATAGGAGTGAGTGGGGAAAACTCACAAAACAAAGGGGAGTGGTGGAGTTTTCTTACCACCGTTGTAACACCTCACCACTACCATATGCCACTGACTCCAGATTGCCGACATTTGACCGCTTTCCTCACGCAAGACCCTTTGCAACAATAAAAAGTGCTACCAATGAGCCTTATTAGTACCCCAGCACGTTGGCAGAAATCTATTACTCCATGGCTAGCAGATCTCAAAGGATGTGTTGTGTATATGGATGATATTTGTGTCTTTAGTAGTAATCCCTTCGAACATCGGGAACACCTTCATAATGTGCCGCATAGACTGGATGAACTAAATCTCCTCCTGAATAGCAGCAAATGCCAATTAGTTGCAACGGAGGTCGAGTTTATTAAACATGTTATTTCTGCCTCTGGTATTAAGTCTAATGTGCAGAACACCAGAGCCATTCCCGATTGTCCAAACCCATGCAATGTTACACAAACGAAACATTTCTTGGGTTTGTGTACTTATTACCTTCGACCTTTGCCACATTTTGCAAATGTTGCCGAACCTTTGTGGAGGCTGACGTTCCAAAACCATGAGTTTCGTTGGGCCACTGAACAAGACAATGCTTACTTAACCATACGAGCGATGATTGAATGCACTCCCACGGTAGTGATCTTCAATCAGCACTGTCCAACGTTTGCTTCAACCGATGCTTCAGATGTTCGCTTGGGTGCAGTTCTGTTCCAGCTGCACGATGACAAGGAGAGTGTGACTGCGTACACATCGTGCACCTTGTCTGATACTGAAAGAAATTTTGCCACCGGCATGCGTCTGGGCTTGTGAGAAATGGCACTTTTACTTATTCGGACCTCGATTCACTTTGCGCACCGATCGTTCTGCTCATACAACCATACTGAGTCGCGTTAACAAAGGCCAAAAGCCGGTACGCTTGAGTCGTTTTTACTCACGTTTATTGGACCATGAGTATGAAATAAAATGCGAGCCACGGTGCTTTAACCAACTTGCTGATGCCCTGTCGAGACTCCCACTGTCCAAAGAAGGGAAAACGAGGGTTTAGAGGAAGTAAAAATCATATCGTAGCTCTCAGGCGGAACACCTACAATAACATTTGACCTGATAGGAGACCACACTGACAAAGATCCTGTCCAAGGAAAGCTTCGACTTATCCACTTCATGACCCAGTCGTACCAAGATCCAACCTGAGTTACTTCCATACGGCACAAGCTTTCTACTGTGAGTAACTGCATTATTAGAGGCGAGCACTTTGTGGTCCCTGCAACCCTTATTCCTCTGGCGGTTGCATGTGCGTATGAAGGTCATCCAGGGATCGTGCGAACAAAACCTCGGATACGACAATACTATTGGTGGACGAAGTTGAATTCCAACGTTGAGGCGGTTATTCGGGAATGTTACGCCTGTCCACAATCCGATAAGACTGCGAGGTCCCTAAATGCTCCAGTCCAACCTATCGTGTACCCAATGAAAAGTCACTGATAACGGCCCACAGTTTCGAAGTAACGAGTATGCTGAATTCCTAAAGCTCAATGGCATCAGACACACGAGGACTGTACCTTGTAATCCTGTGGCGAATAGACTCGTTGAACGACTTAATTGTACTTCGGAAGAATCTCTACTAGTCCTTCGGCTTTCGGGAAAATCCTGAGATTACGTGTTGGTATCAACATTGGAGGTATACAGAACCACTCCACATACAGCAACGGTAACGGCCCCCTCGGAGCTAATGCTAGGGCGAACAACTTGAACTCGATTAAATGCAGCTTTTACACCCGAAGAACCCGCCGAGCCAAGAGAATACAACGCGTTGGGAGAACGTATCATCCAGGTACAGTTGTTCGTTAGAGGCTACCCTATTCCCGGAAAGGAGGTAATGTGTTCGGACCTCCGACTCGTGTGGAATTTGTGTGCACGCCAGGAACTTACAAGTTGGCTGATGCGTGCAAGATGGTTGCGTGCAGCACTTTCCCGACGTGTTATTGAACAGACAAACACCCGTACAACACAGCGCTCGGTAGAAACTAATACGAACCTACGACGTTCCGGTCGGATACGCCACCCTCTCTACCGATACGCTTTCACGGGTAACCACGTGACAATTCTTCGGGGTGCTGCCATTAAATTAGATCTTTCATGGACATGTAGGGCTTATATATATACGAACAGAGGAGGGGCAAATCTCGTATTCAAATACTCTGCGTTGTTTTTGCCCTCGGTTCGCTTATCTGACTCACACTTCTATTTAGCACTGGTTGGCCAATCTCGTGACCTTGCATTTGATTGATTGCAGTTTGAACGTCTATCGATTTAATTGTAACGCGCGTATGGGCAGACAGTACTTCCATACATACGTTCCGGTGCTGCTCTGGTCTGCTACTTTTTCGGGATACAACAGTCTCATATACCCACAACGCTTGCAAATATATCGTCTGAATGCACAAATTCGAGCGAAATGCCACTGACCACGGGGCCAACCAACACCAGGCAGATAGCCGCAGCGTGTGAAGTCGGAGAGACCTACTGAATTGTGTCATGGCCTGGGGTGTGTAGGTTTAGTATGAACATCCACCACACAAAACTCGTCCTACGTTTGGAACGTTGCTGTGTCACCTTGACTGAATCACAGGGAATGCTGAGGTTCAGCAATCCAAAAATTCCCATTTATTAGAATGAATCAAATGAGGCAGAATCTGAGTAAAGAATGCTTTCCCGTAATTCTCATCTGACTCAAACAGTACATGATGACGGCAAAGTGCTAAATGTGCCGGATTGGGCGGTGTATTGATCAGAATGGTTAATTCCAACAGGAACAAATATACAAACCACGGGGTCATTGAAGGTGGCGAAGTATGTACAGGGGAAATCACAGCCAGTTTTATGTCACGGTAGAAGTAAAGGACGTACAAACTGTTTTTGTACGCACAATCCTGGCTTGAAGTGGCGGAGTAGATAGCTTCCGCAATAGACAGGAGATACTTCCGGAATCCGCGTGAGAAACGTTCAGAGATAGTAGAGATGACCCTGAGCTGGTTTTCTGTCCCTGCGTGAATGCACTCTAGAAGGTGAGACAAGATAGAGCTTTTACTAGACCGCGCTTCACCTTTGCAAAATCACTTCGGGATGTGTTCGCGAATTCTATGAGATAGGCGCCTCTTACTACGACCCACGTATCGTGCACCAAAGAAGCATGAGTATAAACAAGCATTAATCAATTCACCAACGGCAATCTGTCTTGCAAAAGTTTTGAGAATATAGGCTTGTTGTAAAATATTGTGTGTAGGTGAGCCGCGAAATAGATCGTTTCAACAGCGTCTTTCAGGCGTTTGGACAGGGCATCAGTGGCACTGTCACCTTTGAAAGGAATATGCACAATTAGTTCTTTCTTGGATACGTTCATCCGCGGTGGTTTTATCTTGCTATCTTTCAAATGTTTGAGGAGGAATTTAGCTGGATACACATTCGCTCTTAGCGCGTCGCTGATCATCTGCAATTCTTTGGTGATTGTGTCCGGTGTGCAAATTCTACATCCTTGTGCACATTAATTGAAACAAACTACGATTGTGTCTCTTTTTCTATGAATATCATGTTTTTATACATGAAAGCTGCCGTTTTGCATTTATGTTTTTATTTTATTTTGGCAATAGATATTTCTACATTGTTTGTGAATCAGACGATGTAATAACTGCGCATGTCTAGTCGTTACATCACCCAAGATTGCATCATACTTTTTATGGTTAGTAAGGTTTTTGTTTCAGCTTCTTGTTTTTTGTGATTCAGTCATTGTTTGAGATGGACGTGACTCCCAGAAGGCGCATGAAGATGGTGACCTTGCACGAACACACAGACAAGACCTACAGGGACATAGCAAGAATAGTAGGCGTCAGTCCGGCAACCGTCAGCCGTGTGGTCAAAAGAAAAAGGAAACGGGATGCATTTCGCCAAAACGAAAAGGGAACTGTGGTCCTAAGAGGAAAACCACTGCCAGGGATGACGCTTACCTAATACGGGAAAGTGTTAAAGATCCTCGAAAGACTAGTGACGCATTAAAACGTGATTTGGGGGAGAAACGAATAGAAATCAGTTCTCCAACGGTTCGCAGGCGACTCCTGGAAGTTGGTCGGAAAGCCAGACGGCCTGTGAAAAAACAACTTCTGACAAAAGTTATGAAAGTTAAGCTTTACAAATGGGGACTAAAATACAAAAACTGGACAAAAGAAGATTGGAGAAAAGTCCTTTTCAGCGATGAAAGCCATTTCTATGTTCATGGTCAGCGAAGTCAGTATGTTCGGAGGTCAGAGGGAGAAAAGGTTCGTGATTCCCACATTGACCACTTTGTGAAACACCCACAAAAGCAGATGTTTTGGGGGTTCTTTAGTTAGTACGGCGTCGGCGCCTTGCATCCAGTCCAGGGCATGATGCGCTCTCCACAATATATAGAAGTTCTCCAAAGAAGAGCTGTTCCAGAACTAAAAATGACATTTCCTGACGGATCTTGCGTATTTCTACACGATCTGGCCCCGTGCCACACATCAAAAATGGTCAAGACTTTTTTCAATACTACTCAAATAACCATCTTGGACTGGCCTGGGAATTCACCAGATTTAAACCCCATTGAAAATATGTGGTCCATTTGTAAGCAACGCCTTCGTGGCATGGACTGTACGACAAAGGAGAAACTTAATCAAGCTTTAGTTCAAGTTTGGTACAGGAACCCAAGATGGGCTAAAGTTTGTTCAAATTTAGTGGATTCCATGCCAAACCGTATTAAAATGCTACTCAAAAGTCGAGGAGGTCATGTTGTGTATTGATGTGAGTATATTAGTGCAATTTATTATAACAATTTTGAAAAAAGGTTTTTCAGTGTTTTCGCAGTTTGTTTCAATTAACGTGCACAAGGATGTATGTGCCCGGAAGCCAAGAGTGGCGACTAGATTTCGTTTGTACTGTAGGCCTACCGCACTATAGAAGTTGCGGTACTGTCTAGTCCAAGTTGGTTTTTTATACACCGCTCTGCTGCACGATCCATCGGCGTTTCTGAAGATAGCAACGTCCAGGAACGGTAGTCGGTTTCCAGACTCGTGCTTACATGTGAATTGTAGATCTTGATGCGCATCATTAAAGGATTCCAACAGTTTCACAGCCTGCGCTTTCGATTTGCAAGGCGTAAATGTGTCGTCTACATAATGTATACACATCACAACTTCGTTGCCATAAAGACATCTGCTAGAAAGGGTCCCAATGGTGATCCCACGGCAACTCCATCAATTTGACGATACATCTCCCCGTTAAAGGTAAACTGAACGTTTAAAGTGCATCTGGGTAACAATTCCCCCAGAAGGTTTTACGGGAGATTTATAGGAAAATTCAGTTGTAATACTAGTTCGCAAACATATTCCACTGTTTCCAACCACGGAATCTTCGTAAATAACGACTGCGCATCAAATGATGACATCCATTTATTGTTAAGTTTGACGCCGCTTATCTTCTCAATGAACTCGAAAGTGCCTTTCCCGCAGTAAGTGAAGACGGTTTTACGCAGCGGTTCCAGCTTCCCAACCATCCAATGAGCTATCAGATGTTGCGGAGAGCTAACCATTTCGAGTATGGGACGCACTGGAGCGCCCTTCTTGGGTACTTTAGAGAGGCCGTACAACCGTGGTAGATGTCCGCCTGAAGGTCTCAGCTTTTCGAATTCGCACTTTGTGATAATATTCGCTTTCATCATTCGTCGAAGCAAATCGGTCCATTGTTTTTCTAACTCTTCTGTATTCTCCTTTTCTACTGTTAGCCTTTGAAACTTACTTTCATCACTAAGAATTTGTTGCATCTCACTAACATAATCAGTTCTATCCATTAGAACTATACCAGGACCTCTACCCGGCTTAGAGATAATTAATGCATTGTTTAGCCATAACTCTCTAAGTGACTGCATATGTTCACTTGTAAGAACACCACTACTGGCTGGTCTAGCCTTTATATAATCGTGACAGGTCCTTACTAAGCTGGATAACATGTTTTCAACGTCCCCTGGTGAATTTGTTAAAAGATCGCGCGCCAAATTTAGGGCCTGATGATAAAATATTTAGTTATGTTTGGCTAAGCACAATACTAGAAAGGTTAAACAAATACCGCTCCGGGTTACTCGGAAAGTTCAGCTGCAGCACTTGGCTATTTAGCGAGCTAAACAACTTATTTCTTTTCTGTGTACCCCTTTGCTTTTTAACCTGTTCTACGTAGACTTCAAAAGGTCTTCGTAACTCTTCCGATAGGCCCATGACAGCATGCATCCTTTGTGAGATGAATCTTTCCAGCTCCGATAGATTCGTGTGAATAGGATCCATATAGTTGAGCGTGTGCCGCCTCAAATTGCGCACCTTAGGAAAGAGACGACGTCGGCGTATATCGCTTCAAAGGTGTTTCGGATACCGGCATGACGCCAAGCACGCGTTGAAGAAATTCAATTCAACCTCAACCTCTTCATCTCGAGCACTGAACTTTAGATACTCATCCAAAAGCTTGTCTGAATCACGGGGAATGCTGATCATCGGCAATCCAAAAAATTCCCATTCACTAAAATGAATCAAGCGAGGTAGAAGCTAAGCGCAGGATTATTTTCGGAAATTCTCATCTGACTCAAACATTGCATGATGAGGACAAAATGGTAAATGCGTCGGGTTGGGCAGCATATTTATCAAAATGTTTGATTTCAACAGGAACATATCAACAAATCGTGGGGTCAATGAAGATGGCTTCAGTGTCAACATACGTTCACATTCATGTACCATCTCCTGTAGTGGGACTTCTGGATTAGAATTCTAACGAGATAACAAACTTGCTCCAATCTCCGCATTTTTGGAGAACGTAATCCACAAACAAAACGTTGTGGAACAATCAGGTCGTCTAGTGTATTCTTCTCTACCCCAGACATGAGAAAGACCATTGATACTAAGGTTTAGAGTAACGTTCCCAAACAACGTATGAACAGCAATGTCCTTTAGAATAAACACCGTTGAACCAAGAGCAGTTTGATTACCTGTCCCAAATGGCATCATTCATGACCTGTCTTGTCCCCATTTGGGTTGGTCAGTTGGAGGTAACCGGAGCCTTGTGCGCACACGCCTTCTCTATCAGACCGCCGAGATCCAGAGGTAATGCACATTGCAGCAGCTAGAAATTCTTGCTATAGGTTCGGGTTGCCCTTGTGTGGACCGAGTGCGTCAGGCAATCTCAATGGTTCTTGAAACAAATATTGTTAGTTTAAGCACTGGACCTGCTTAGATCGCCAAATGTCTACGCCCGATCACTTCCAGATAACAATGACCGAAGCTTCTATCTCTGCGGGTACAGATTGCAGCACCGTTCCTCACCCCATACAATTGCACTTTTCTGTAACCCAATCCACTGTCAGCCACTTGCTCATTCAGGTCTGGTTGGAATCAATTACAACGAGCTGTTTGATGAAGTTACTGATGGGCGTAGGTTTACATCAGCCGATAAAATTTCCGCTTGGAACCGTAAACAAATAAATGTTTACAGGTAGTGTGTGTAAGTGTTCTCCAAGTTCCAAGCCAACTCGATCCCATGTGAACAAATACAAAATCGTGTTCAATTTGCCCTCTCCCTGGAACTAATGCACCTATTGGAAGGATCTCTCACACATGAATACTGTATGGACAAGCGAGAAAACGCAGCTTCGCGATCAAACACTGAAAGGGATGCGCGTGAGGAAATGCAACTTTGTAAATAAAAGCACCAGGTATCTTTGCGAACGACTTCACGACATGCTATTGCAGCGCCCAGATCCACTACGTAAAATGCATTCATGTGAGAATGATTACCCTACAATTGTAGTTGCAGATGATACCATTTCACGCATCACACATACTTCAGTGGCGCAACCATTGCACTAACTAATGACGTGAGCTTCATCCCGGACGACAACTTGATGCATGAACAGGTAATGAGGAGATTCTGCACGAACCGCAAACACTTACACACGCATGTTAATGGCCTCCGTAAGGTGCAACGCCGAATTCCTGCATTGATCATGACTGACGGGTGCACGCGATCAGCAAAGAAAGCAGTCGATCTCATACGACTCCATTACTCACAAACGTTCCAGAGAGTAACGGGCTCAACGGTTATCCTTCCTTCTATTTTCTCACCCTCAGCTTTATCTAATATTATTCTTGCAGCAATGTGTCAAAGGAACTTTGGTCTATGCGTATCCACAGCTCTCCTGGTGTCGACAACATTCGACTGGAGACTTTACAAGCAGTAGCCAGTGATCTGGCGGAACCTCTGGCTATATTCCATCAGCGCTGTATGGAGGAGAACAACATTCCAACAACACGGAAGCGAGGGGTCATCACTCCTATACACAAGGAAGGTATTTACACCGACCCTACTAATTACTGTCCTAGCACGCTACTCACTGTGCTTTCCAAGATTATGCAATCTACTACCGCTGATGCATTAATGCAGTATCTATGAAATCACAAGATGTTAGAACCAGAGCAACATGGCTTCCGACAAAAGCGCTCATGCACTACGAACCCGCTCTTTGTACACAATAGCTGGACTAAAGCTGTTAATGGTGGAGCAAGAGTCGATGTCATTTAGTTGGACTTCTCAAAATCGTTTGATCGCTTAAACCACCGAATTCTCCTCCATAAACTTCCGCTCTATGACATTGGTGACCCAGAACAATATAGTCGTTTTAAGTGCCGCAGAAATTTCTTTTCCATTCGTGTCTGTCACCCGTAGAATGCTCTCCCAGAATCGGTCGTCTCTGCACCAATATTAACAGTATTTAAAAGACGGGTGGACGAAGTACTCGCCCAGTTACATTTTGTTACTTAACACTACGTCTCCATCCCACACCTGTAGTTTACCATGGAATTATTTGTTGTTAACTGTGGGTGCTGTGAATCTAAGAGGATCGCAGGACTACAGCGAAGCAAACGGTAAGTCTTTATTTTCATATTTAAAGTATTAACTATGTTACTATCCTTATTATCATTATTGTTATGTTGATATCCCCTGCAACTATCCAACGGGACTTGTAAAGCAACGCTTGTTAATCCGTATAAATTCATTGTTCATTGTTGCTGCGTTGTATACGCAAGTTCCTGCACGAATCTCAGTTGGAAGTGAGAGTACGAGAATCCCTGTAAGACACAGTTAAGATGGAGTGCGGCGTACCACAAGGCTCGGTGCTCCGGTCCCGTCAATTCTTGATTTTCATAAACGATCTGGCGATGGAAATCACTTATGAATTCCTATTCTTCGCGGATGACATCAAGTTATGGCGAGTGATCAGAGAACCGAACGACCACGAAGAGCTCCAGCGTGACTTCAACACGATTTCATAATGGTCAGTTCTGAATACACTGCCCTTCAATGTGGAAAAATGTCACGCTGTTCAATTGCGCCATATGTCTCACTACGTGTATAGGTTTGGGTCACATGTATTGCAAACAACTTACCAAGAACCCGACCTTGGTGTGCTCATTCAAAGTGAACTTAACTGTTCAAAGCAGTCAGATGCAGATGCGAAGAGAGCCAACAAGTACGTCGGTTCGCTGCGGAGAGCATGCGGAAGATTCGACCCATCCATGTTGCCCATGATGCACAATTCTTACGTGCGCCCTCACGTTGAATCCGTCATCCAAGCTTGGTAACCTTGGTTAAAGTGTGACTTAGAAGTACTAGAGAAACCCCGACCCAGGGCCATAAAGAACGTCAAGGATGTACGAAATCTGTCCTACCATCAAAGGCTGAAATCACTGGGAATTTTCAGTGGCCGCTACCGAAGGCTACTTGGCTATCTTATATTAATGTACCAAATACTGAGTGACCCAACATGCCGTCACTTGCTGAAACTCAGCCATAACACCAATCTCAGAGGTAACCCTCTGAAATTGAGTGAACAATATAGCCGCCTGGAATGCCGGCGGAATTATTTTTCTCCTCGGGTTTGCCCACGCTGGAAAACTTTCCCAAACTTCATTGTTTCCTCCTTATTTTGGATATTTTCCAAAAGCGATTGGATCTTGCCTTTGGCCTCCATCACTTCGTTGCCTAAACTGTGCAACTTTGGAACATATTAATTATCCCTCCAAACCGGATTAACATGTCACATAAACCTGAGGATGCGGGATCGAAATGAGTATTCGCGTTTTAATTTCATACTATTCGCACAATACAACAACTACCACTGTCCTCATTTTGTCTTATGGTTCGCATTCACTTCCCACTTACACTAATATTATTCAGCAGCGTATCTGCTAGATAAACGCTCAAACAGACAACTGACATAGCTTTTGATAATGTAGTTTTACCCTCACCATCCTACGGGACTTGTCAAGCAACTGCTTTTTTACCCGACATAAATCATTGATCATTGTTCATTGTAGTCTGGCAGCGAAACGTCTGCAAAAGGTTCATTCAGCTCGGAGAGCAGTGCAAAACCAACATCCACATCCCCAGCTACAGAGATTCCCTACTATATATGTGCCGTCAAACACTATCGCTTGGTGTCACTTCGTACTTCAACCGCGCTTGACGTCTCGGCATGTGTCTCCGACAGTCTGGCTTGGGCTGATCCGTAACCGTTTGAACTTGGACCCACCAGTTGCAAACGCACGATGTTCAGTTTCGCACGATCCACATTTGGCCACGTGACCGCTTCCGTGTACACTGGTGTGGCGAACGAGTTGCGCTCAAGAGACGGGATCATTGTATGTTATCACAACTGCTGACGCGTGAGGCGTACGCCGTGTGTGCACGCAGGAAAGTAGTTCGGTGTTCACTGTCAAATGCAACATGCCATGTGGAAAGCGCTTTCCCACTTATGTGACATTGAACGTCAGCAATACTGACAGTTATATCCCCTGCCGTGCGACTGCCACACAGATCTTTCTGAAAATCATGCGACTGTAAGAAATGCTGTTTGATGTGGATTTGATTTCAACTCGTGCGTGATCACTTCACCTGTCCACCTGGTGCCATAAATGCATTTCTCTTAAGCTGGAGACATTGCAAAACTATCTTACACAAACAGGTGCCAGTGTGTTAAACTTGAAGCGGTTGTGTTCATCGAGGTGAAACGAAGCACAGCTGTTATCAGCCAATATGGCTACGCACTGAGACATTATCTCACCGCCTTCCTGGTCGCCTAAGTTCGGCTAAATGATAAACAAACCGAATCAATGCTTTACTTACTCACTTCAAATGTCAATACTTTTTAAATAGACGGACGAGGAAAGGGTAATTTCCCTGATGTGCAGATCAAATATTGCAAAGCAGCGGTTCGCCAACGTGTGCCCCGATTTTGTTAAGCTATGACCGAGCTACAATTATGTAGGATCCGCGGTGGGTCATGCGTATGCAGGTGCGACATCGATTCGTTTGTCTAGATGACCCAGCCGTTTCTGCGCTTCTCGATGAACGTATTGGAAGCCTTTAATGCTCTTGGTTTTGGGCATTGCCCTTTATCTGGGATTTCATCTGCAGGTGGTCTTTTCAAGTAGCAGTTGCGGTGGCCTTATTGCAGAGGTTGTCAACCTAGGGATAATAACACCCAAGGGGATAAAATAAAGGTTATGGGAGATACATATAAATATCATCTGGGTCAATACTGTCTCAAATCATGTGACTAACAACCTAATCGCTGTAGATTAACAACCAGTGAATAATCATTAGTGAGTGGTCGGTGAATTCCATCGCAATGAGGCTGGACATTACCGTGGTGCGATGGTTCACGTGCATCGGAGATCCATTGAGCTATGCTGGGTGGTGCTTTTGCACCTTCAGAGCCACTCACACCAGATTGGTCAATGGTTAGAGGCCAGACAAACTTAGCCTCATGGTCCTCCAGTTTGGGGGTTGGAATGAGGGTGGCACCTTAATCCTAAACCCGACACCTTGTAGCCCAACGTCAAACCCCTTGCCTTGCGGACAGGTTTTTAAACCAAAGGCTATGGTTGAGAACCCTAATCGTTCTCCTGTCTAGGCCTGGGTCATCTGACCGTATCCTGCCCACGCAACACTATGAATCTTTCCTCAAACAATTTCTTGATGCTCTGGCCACCGAAGAGGATAATCAACGGTGCCCTATCTGCTGCATCGAGCAGGGTGGATTAGGGTATGGATACTACTGCTCATGCCTACCCAACTTCTTATTCCACCTCTTACGCATTTTCACTCTTACCGTCCCGTTCCAGCTTCACTTTTCCCCCTTGTTTTTAATCCCCCAATTCTTGGCCCTCCCCCATCTTGCTTTGATAGGCTTTTACCTTTTAGTTTCAACTCACATGTGAACGCGGAGCGTAATTCCTGCCCGGTCGACAAGCCCATGTCCAAGCAAGCGGCCAAACTCAGTGCATCGGCTTCCATTTGGAGTCTTCGATCACCCTTTAGATTAGCATGCCTCAATGTACGCACGTTGCTACAGATCAGTCAACAGGCAGCAATTCCGCGAACATTAGACACCTTCTCCATTGATATCTGCCGCTTATCAGAGACATGCCTGCAAGAGTCAAGCTCACTGCTCACTCTGCCATCCCCTTCAGGTGACACCAGCAGCACTTTCTCGTTGCGCCCATCCCGTGACGATGCAGCTTCGAGCACCTGCCAAGCCGGTGTTGGTATTGCCCTGAGTCCCCGGGCTGAAGCTGCTCTGTTTGACTGGATTCCAATCAGTAGCCGGATGTGTGCGGTTCGATTGGTTGGCTCGTTTAAAGCTTCGAAGCTCTGCTGGACTAGCAGGTGTCTATTCGTCATCGCCGCCTATGCACCCACAAACTCTAGCTTTGATTCGATAAAAGACGACTTCTATCGCCAACTGAAAGAGCTACTTCGTCACAGAAGAAGCTCGGACACTGTTGGCTGGCTGTGGATCTGAACGCTCAAGTTGGAAAATTATCTACTGACGAACTGAATCTGGGCGGTCAGCAGGATGTAGACTCCGGTAATGATGACGGTGAGCGGTTACTTCATTTGTGTGAGAATGCTAGATTATTTATTGCGAGCACTCATTTCCGACACAGCACCAATCTCAGAGGTAAACCTCTGAAATCGAGAGAACAATATAGCCACATGGAATGCCGGAGGAATTATTTTTCTCTTCGGTTTTGCCTACGCTGGAAAACTTTCCCAAACCTCGTTTTCTCCCCATCTTGGATATTTTCAAAAGAACGGTTGGATCTGGCTTTGTCCCTCATCACTTTGTTGCCTTAACTGTGCAACTTTGGCATATATTAATTATCCATCCCAACCGGATTAACATGTGACATAAACCTGAGGAGGCGGTACAGTATTGAGTATTCGCGTTCCTATATTTTATTCTATTTTTTTATTATCTTTTGTCACGGTGTACATCGACTATAACCGCTCCTATGTTGCCTCGTCGTTCGTATTGAATGCCCACTTACACCAGTATTATTCAGCGGCGTATCTGCTAGATAATCGCTCAAACAGACAACTGACATAGCTTTTGATAATGTAGTTTTACCCCCACTGTCCTGTGGGACTTGTCAAGCAACTGCTTTTACCCGACATAAATCATTGTTCATTGTTCAAGTACTCTTTGTTAGTACGGTGAACTAATACATGTAGATAAGTAGTTTTTCTATTTTTGGTATAGTCTGCATTTGCTGTAACATTTGGGGGATAAGTTAAGCGTCCCGCTTTGGCCCGCGAGAAACCTGGCCACTTTATTGACGCCACAAGCGAAGCGCGAGTGAATTACCTTTCCATGGGCATTCCATTGGGCTGGTGATTCTGTTTGTTATTGGGACGGAAGCGATGGTGGTACGCCTCACCGCAACTATAAGCAATCACGAATGAGGCGCTGGTTCACCGGCACTCGATAGAGTTTATAACATTCAACACTGTGCAACTTAGTTGCGGCTCCGACTCAGGTCAGGTTAAGCAAATATTGGAAGAGAAACTGTAACTTAAGGGGGCGTTGTACCCGATAAGCTGATAACCGAGCATTGTGTGTCTTCTAATGTGGTTGTATTGGGTTTTTACACCAAAATATCACTATGGAGCATCTAGGTACAATTGTGGTCTGAGCATTAGTAGTACATGTGGAACGTGTGAGGCCCAAAGGTTGCGCTGGCCCAAGGGGAGTGACGACAATGTCCACCGGATCATTCGTATACTGAAAATTATCTATGCCCTCTGGTCAATCAGACCAGCCCATAGGGTCATTACAAATGATATTAGATATAGGAACCACTACACCTCTAACGATGCATATACTGCACAATGATGAGACCGGGAATTTCGTCATTATCGTCGCTCACTCAGTCGGAGACTGGGTTGGTAGAATTAAGTTTACTCTGCTTCCTTAACCTCTTTTTGTCTATTTTGATTCAGCGAATTTTCCCACTGGGCGACAGGTTGCCTGTCAGTTCGCTCCTGGCCAGTGGTTTGGCAACTACGTTCGCAGCTCGGGGCTGTGGTAAAATTTTCGCCCTGAGTAAAGACAGAAGAGATCCAAAAAGTCCACGCAATCGGCTCAGTTAAAGTACACATTAATTTTCCATGAAATTGATGATCGTTTAGGGCGCAGGTATATGTGATGAAAGTGACCGCAATGGGACAATTAAGGGGATTGATGGGAAGAATGTTTGCACAGATGTGATACGTGGCGCAAAGGTCTTGTTGGTCATACAGTGTAACAATAACATCTTCAACCCTCATCTTATCGGAATATTTTGTCTTTTTAGTTGGTATCGAACAGTCGACAGTACTAAAAGTCCCGCACCTGTCATATGCCGCCCGGGGCGGATCGCCCCTCCACCCGCCCCACTATGCTACGCCTCTGCTTCTGGTATCCTACGGCTGGACATGAGCGCTTTGTGTCATGTACCGGCAATTGTACTTGGAACAAATACAGTGTGCAGTTGGGTCTATTCTGCCTGTTTATTGCAGTATAGATGGGGAGGTAATCTAGCCAGTTGTATACAGTAATTTCGATTTGCTGTGTATTTCAAACGGTTTCACGGCTCATTTCGTGGTCAGCGCAGTTTGTCCAGCACTGACACAGGCCAACTGTTGGTCCACTCTGCCTTAACTAACTAGACATGTGCTTCAGATATGTTGCTGTTTCCAGTGCAGCACAACTTGAGCGCAACCATGTCTGCTGTCATATATTCACCAGTGCTCAGTAACTATACCTCACGTCAACTGATTGCTTCGAAGAATGACACCAAATAGCTGCGACGAACAGGACTCGGTGTGTTTCCGTTTTAGTGAATCCTCAAACCTGTACAACCTGACGAGGAAAGAACCTACGTTGTTTTCGTTGAAATTCTATATTTGATTCTTAACCCGAAGAGTAGTCGTAATTGCTCAGTCTAACAATACCTCATGATTCATACACATCACTGATTGTGAACAAGAGAGCAATATGTCGACCACCTTTATTGACAACTCGAGGTACCTGTGCCTCAAATGACCTGCTAGATAACGTGTGTCTCCAAGTTAACCGAAGAAAATGGACGCACCTCGCGAAGCTACATTCTCTGGAAATGTGTTATGGTCATGCTCATGCATGAGTCATTCACTTCATGCTCTGCAAGTGCTCCATCTTAGATTCACTTTCCTCACCGCCATTGTGGAAGAATTTCACTATAGTTGCCAAAGTGACCCATCTCGTGATCCCTTTATTGACGTCTGGTTAAAAGCAATACGGGAGTTTAATCGTGTTACGTGTTCGCTGCCGCTAATGAAGTTGGTTGCACATACTCGTCCGGTGACAATATGTTGCATGTCGTGAGAACCGCAAAACTGTTCACATCCTTTTATTTAGGAAGGCTTTGGCACATTGTTTTAACTGACAGGTTGGGTGCTACCAGAAATTGCCCAGTTGTGGTTCAAATGTGTGTCACCGAAACCGCTAACGGCAGTGAAGCTCCAACGGATACCAAATGGAACGTTCAGACAACTATGAGCAGGAGACAGCTCAGTGTAAGGTTCACTAGAGATAGCTAAATTCATTTCGCGTAGTGAACCTGTCCAACAGTAAAAGTGCAACCAAACGAGGAGCATCCGGAGTAGTCCACGTTCATCGTGCGCAACTCTGACCAAAAGTATTGCTTCGTTACGCAATCAAGAGGCCAGCTTGTTATGCTGAGCAATCTGCTGTAACCATCTATCTGAATTGTGGCTGCACACGCGCGTACGAAGAGCCACAGGTGGATCTCAAAAGCATCCGCGACAACTAGCCTAATAGTGGACGTCAGGCTATTTAACGTGTGGAACTATTTTGTCAGTAAAGGATTGTTTCGACACAAAGTCCGCCTCCGGATAATCCATGGATACGGAATTCGATGAGATGCGCTATACAGAAAGTGTAGTAGAACGAGTCAGCCAATCCAATGGAGCAGGACGAACGTCGAATGTTACGTGGCTTACACTAGGTTTACGGCAAGCTCTCCACTTCTTTTGTTGCCCCCAGCGGCTTTCGCCTAGGCTGCACTGGCTTTATTCCCTCTTTACTTTCTCCATCGAAGTGATGGTTCGACGATCACTAGATGGTCAGCGCTGCAGTGTCTTACTTCTTCCTCTTGACATATTCGCGGACTTGGATCAAGGCAATGATATTGCTTTGCGGGGGAGATCAAAAGGCCATCCAAAACACTTTAGAGAAAGTAACGATGCGGGCATCCAAGTACGGCATGTAATACACTCCAGCTAAATGTAAACACTGCTTCAGGATTGGCAGATGTCTGTGCCCATGTCGCTTACTTTATTTATCCAGGAATCATTGGCAGTCTGCAGCAACAACGCTACCAAAACAAGAAATGCTTCAGCTAAATTAACGAAAGGACAAGCAGCATTAGCTGTTTGCTCTGCCAATAGAGTTGATTTATTACCTGAAATGCAAAACCGCATCATTGCTCTTGAGGAATAAATTACATTACTAAAAACCGAACTGCTGCGCTTTAGCGCAAAATACGATCAAGTGTTGGCTTTCTGCGAATTACTTGAACGTTCAAAGGATGTGAATTTAGACACACTACATAAGGCTGGCTCTATTCTATACAGTTAGAACTGAGACTCAGGAAGGTCTACGCAGAGCAAAGAACGTGTTTATGTTTAACACACCTGACCGACTGAGCATAGATAAAGTCAAAAATATTTTGCTCGTCGCGTGCAATATTAGTTGCTCTAACTGTCTATGCCTCAGACTCCCAAAGAAGGCGAAGATGAAAGCATGTCCCATACTCTTTAATCTCGCGGTTGAGGCGATGGCTGAACGTGTTATACGCAGCAAACGGCTCATTGTAACACAAACTGGCTTACAGTACATCTTGATCAGAAGCGACCAAATGCCACTACAAAGGCGGTTTTCCCATAAGACGAATCATTCAGACGCTCCTATTTCTTGCACCGACGCCAATCAAACTAGCAAAGATATGGACATTGACAGTTTGCCGACACCACCCCTATCTAAACATACTCACCAGCAACCAGTTCACCAACCCACGCACAAGGTGTTATTGCACGATAATGTGGACCCGGTCTAACCAGAAGATACTGGACAAGGGCATGATGTAAGCACCATTAAAAATTCCGCAGAAATTAGTGACATATCATGTGTCCTGCTGCAAGCAAGGACCCCGTACATTATTTGACACCAAATCAGAACCAAAAAGCAGTGTAAAACTAAGTTAATTATAAATTTGATTGAACTACCCCTTACTGAATATTAAAACTATCCCACGTCCCAAGTAAGCATAGATGGCATCGCCGAACGCCGTATCCCTACAATATTCCATATAAATGCCTAATAACGGATAACACCTAAATAACCTCCATCAGAAGATAAGAACTGCCCATTAAATCAGATAAGGAAAACTGTACGCTGTCACACCTCAAGATAAGATTTTGGAACCGATTCTGGGGTAAATAATAACCACTCGACCTACCACCAACCATCACAAAAGTTTTTGCTACCTACCTCTACGAACCCGGGATGGGCAAATCCTAACCTGAATAAGACAGTAACTCATGGCAGACTTAAAGATAGCTATGGGAGCATACGCCCTCATACCTCTACTACCTCCCAATGGCAGCTTCCGTTTCTAGTTTACACTCCACCGCCACTTCTTCCTACAGAATATCCTCAAAACTTGGCAAGTGACCCATTTTTAGGCCGACATCCCTCCCCACCAATAGGGTCTCCATATACGACCATAAAAACCCAATGATGACCCTACTGTACCAGCATTTCCATCACTGGAGCCAGTAGATCGTAACACACGACATAGCCCGCTTGTTTCACCACGGTGCACCACCCACGTCGATGAAGACAGTGGGTGGGAAATAAGCAAATGTTTGTACCCAACCTCATTCATTTTACTTAGATCCGGTATTATAAATATTCTTTCGTTATTACCAAAACTAGATATGCTTACAATGTTTTTATTCCTTAAAACTCCTCCCACCGTTTGTATCACGGAAACATTATGCACCTCAGTGATATGTGACTTTCAACTGGATATTTTGGCTAATCAACTGTTTCGGAAGGATCGTTTGCACTAACACGGCGGTAGATATACCATCTACATACGCAATGGCATAACAGCAAGCTCAACTGACCAGTTGGCCTTCAATGACTTGAATGCATGATTATGATTGATTATCCCGGCCTATGATCTGCCACTGGACTGTATTTATAGACCTCCTGATACCACTCTCTAGGAATCTCTGCAGTTAATGTCTGCCATTAACGTTACTCCCAGCGCTCCACACAAGTACAAATTCCTGTGTGGTGGTTTCAAACAGCCAAATATAAATTGGACGGCGCACAGACCTACAACAACTGAGGAACTTGAGGATATGATACGCTGTGTCTGTATCAATGTTTGGACTCAACACCTTAAACAACCTACCAGGTTCTCCAAACACTGGCACACCAAGTCCGTGGTTTCCTCCTGGTTTGGACCCATCAGATGACGATTGTCTGAGCTTCGGTAAGACTCAGGGCCTAGTAGTTCAAGGTTGACCCCCTGAACACTACGCTACTGAGATCGGCGAGCAACGCTTGACACAGCGGAAAGGAATTGAAAGTTGAACTTGGGGAACCCGCTGTGTGGTTGGGTTGCGACACGCAACCTCTATTGAGACCTCGGTTCAGTTTGAGGTAAACCTCGGTCATTCCGATCGCGAGGACCGTATCCGAAATAGAAATATATTGGTGTTGCTCCTCCCAACACTGGCACCTCACGATCGCAGTTTCGTCCTGGTTTGGAGTAATCAGGTGGGGATAGCCTGAGCTGCGTGGAACCCAGAGCCTAGTAGTGCCAGTGTTGGGAGGAGCTACACCCATATATTTCCATTTCGGATACGGTCCTCGCGATCGGAATGACCGAGGTTTACCTCAAAGTGAACCGAGGTCTCAATAGAGGTTGCGTGTCGCAACCCAACCACACAGCGGGTTCCCCAAATTTAACTTTGAACCTACTTGGTAGGATATCATTCTAGATCTAGTTTTCACCATTGGCATTCCATCCATTTGTGTATTCGTTGAACACCCATTAATAGGATGTGACCACAATACGGTGCTCTGCAGTATGAATATCAGGCTATCTATAAAGACCGGAAAAATAAGAAGCTAATACCCCGAATACACCTTACTGATTGGATCACATTTGACAAGCTGTTATGGAGCATGCATTGGGACCGATTGTTCTCCACATCAGATTCAGCCACAGCTGCAAGCGAATCCACATGAACGGACATTCTTGCATCTACGACGAAGGTAAACACAGACTCCGTTGACGGACGAAACCAAAACTCATCCATGGTCGATCCAAATCTTGAGATCACTACTCTGCCAAAACAAAGATATCGCCAAATTAATCAAAAAACACGTTAAAACCTTACAGAAACTTGAACACTAAACTCAACCGTCTAGGATTGCCGAGGAAATCCCAGTAATCACTTGTACAGACAAATCTCGCACCCTGATGCAATTACTCAGAAGCAAAAATCTGTAAGAGCGCCACGAAATTTCCAGCCTAGTTTTAAATGACAGTACGGCAACAGACGATTTAGTCCAACTGGGTGATGCGATGAATTCCTACTTTGCAGCCTCGTTCACCATTACACCATCTGCTTCCTCTCCTCACCTTCCAAGAAAAACGGAAAAGGTAGTATGTAACATTCCTCTAAATGTAAAGGACTTACAGATGACTGTAACATCAACCAAACCGATTTTTCAAACAGGACCTGTTGGTATTCCTCCTGCGGCTATAAGGCTAGGTGCTAAAAATATATCCCTCCCATGTTGAATATTATTACACTGTCACTAAACAATAGTTGCTTCCGGCCTCAGTGGAAAAACTATAATTTTACCGAAAGGCAGAGGTGGTCCACCAGATAGAAAGTCAAAGTATTGACCGATAAACCATACCTCCGCTGCTTCTGAGACTTTAAAGAGAATCATCAAGACTGGGGTAACACAGCTTCTGACAAGACAAAACCTACTCAGCAGTTCTCAACATGGGTTCACCACAAAACGTTCTTGTGTCACATGTCAATTACAATTCCTCGACCGTGCTACAGCAAACTTAGATGACGGCATCATCATCATCCTTCTGGATATGCAAAAAGCTTTTGAATGTGTACTGCACAAACGATTGTTGACTGTGCTGGAGTTATATGGAATCAGCAACCCTCTCTTGAGCTGATTCGAATCATATCTCCACGGCTGAACACAAAGAGGACCGATTGGTCCATGTCAAGAACGATGTTGTTCAGGGCAGTGTATTGGGCCTACTACTTTTCCTCATTAACAATACTTGAGATTTCATTAAACACGGGCGTCTATCTGTATTTGCAGAGGACATCAAACTAGTGTACTCATTCCTACCTGACCATCCGGAACTGTGACTAAAAATATAAGCGGGGAGTTATCATCCCTAAACAAGTGGAGCGAAAGCAGGTCAATAAGGTTTTTTGTAGATAAATCTCAGATACTCTGTCACAGAAGCAGTATACCAGAAGGATCTGTCACTCTCACTGGCATCACGATCCCAGCTGCTTAATCCGTTCGAGACCTAAGCATTCGATTATCGAGCAGCTGCAACTTTGCCGAACACATCCTATATAAAGTAGCGAAAGCGAAACAACTAACAAGCTACATCACCAAAAACGTTTCCCTATCCCAAACACGCCTTGAATCATTCAAACTAATTGTGCGACCTACTCTAGAGTTTTGCACCATCATACACGGTCACTTACGGAAAAAAGATAGAATTGCTTTGGAAAACGTCCAGCGCTCATTTACCAAAATGCTCATAGGGCGCTCATAAACGCTTACATATAAGGAGCGATGTTCTCACCTCCAGCTCGATTCACTTTGGTTTCGACGGCTGAAAATCGATCTCACTCTTCCCTACAGCATAATCTTATTGCCAGTTTACTCAGCCAGCACGACCGTCAAATTACTTAATGGCTCAACCTCTCCCACCCATAATGGGAAATGTCCATTGATCTTACAGAGGACTAAGAAAAATATCCGCCTAAAAATTTTGCTTTGTGAGGTACGCCTATCTGTGGAATAAACTCCCATTGCAATTAAGGATCTGCAGAGCTTGCCTATTATTAAAACTATTCTAACAACTTTACTTTCGACTTAACGTGTGGTCAAACGTTTCGACCTTCAACAATCCGCGAGCACGCTCAAAAGATTTGTCCCGAACAACATGTGACAATAGTAACTATCAAATAATGTTGCTAATTACGTACGTAGCAAAACATTGCATAAGTGTTTCATATTGAATGGTGTTCATAAACGAAGATGACGAAATCTGCTGTACAAATTATGATTCCACAAAAGGGGAACATATCCCGCTTGTCAGGAACTATACCTATTCATTTATTTAGGTTGTACGACCGCTGACGGCAATGTTGAAGAGAGTTCTCACAACGGATTCCGTAGGCTCTCCTTGCTTACAACAAAATGAAACATCTGGCGCCGACAGGACAGTAGACTCGAGCTCAAGGACTGGCTATACAATGATTCCGTCCGTGCACTCTTGTTGTACTACTGTAAGACCTGGCCTCTTTGCTAGGGAGACATGAAAGGATTGCTAGTTTTTGACAACCTTTGGCTGCGAAGCACTGCTCGTATGTGGTGGCAACATCATGCAAGCAATACAGCAGTCCGAGACCGGGTGCTTGGAGCTAACGAGCGCTGCCTTCAAAACGTTATTTTCCGACACTGCTTGCTTTGGTTAAACTACGTATTGCGCAAGCTTACATATCGCCTTCTCCGTGTAGTGTTATTTACACTTCCCGGAACTGACTGGAGAAGGGGCCGCGGTGAACAACAAGTGAGATAGAAAGAGACTATGAAGAAGGCAACGGCAGCCTTTACATCACGTAGATCAATACATCTTCTAGGATAATTCAATTGGTTGGAAATGTTCAGCGTAGTGGACCACAGCAGATATTTGTGCCAACTAAGCTATTTTGCTGTGACTTCAATAACGATACAAAACCATTCAAAACGGTGTACGTGAAACATGCAGCTGATTCTTTTCTTCTGTCGCGGTCTTCCACTTTTGGGATGGCTCTGATGGCTCACTGCATACAGACTGTGTACAAACTGTATAAACTGAAAATAAATGAAATACATATATATATATATATATATCCATCATTTACCCAACCATGGCATCCCGTATTGTGATATGATACAACTTTACATTCCTGACTTTTCAGCTCATTTACAGTTAATTTACATTCATGTGAATAGGTGTGAAACAAAAATGCCTTTGCAAGGAAAGAAATGCTCTGGGTGTAAATCAGCATGTGTGAAAGACCCTCCGCCCCGTTAGTGGTCGGAACCGAAAGCAGAGCAGGAATTTAGTCATGTCAGAGCAGCTACAACACCTTTAAATCAAGCATGGTGAAATAAGGATCTGTCCTCCTCAGGTGTAGTCTCATGTTCGACGAGCTGCTAGAAAGTCTTGACTTCATTTTCCTCGAATGACTTACTGCTCTCCTCGGTCATTTCTTCCCGACACGCCAACACGTCTCACTTAACCAACTTATCCATGCCATGATTACAGGGCATTCACAGTACCCCATAGTGCAAATAAGAACCCTGATCAGGTTGTTGTATTTTTGGACTGCCACACGCAGTTACCCACACAATCACAAAAGGCTCGCTAATGTGGCCTCAGGAACTCAGTTACTTCATACAGCGGTTTTCTTCATGTGTCCTAATCTTTCTTTACAAGTGTCCAACAATGGAGTCCCAGTCTTGTGACCCACGTTCCCAGCGCAGTCCGGTGGTAATGTAATGGCAAAGAATTCATCCAGCAATTTGCGCATGCTTAGTTCAGTTTCAAGCTGAGCGATCACTATCCGATGTGTCGTAAGCGAAAGCGGTTTTGCACCAATTTCCCCAGACTCGTACATGTCTGCATTTTCCGCGTAGAAACATAAGAAAGAGCTTAAAATTTGTGCGACCTTGGCACGAAATTCCATGTGAACCCAAAATGTACTTTAATTAAGCTGTCCTAGACGGCTCAGTATCGCCGCAAGTGGTTCCGAATCAAGACATCACCACGAAAAATCGCAAAATGAACAATTTCTTTCACACGGTTATCCCTTTCTTTCACTGCATGTCGTTGGTACATAGCGGTCAAAACTCTGGCGCCTCTGTGACATCAGTTACTTTACAACGAGGGATTTAGCTCAAGGTAGGTGGGAACACAACTCCAACGAATACATGGGACAAATTGTATTCGGATGCCGATAGTTGGCATGGCGTGGTCCCACTCCGTCCTTTCCGGAAACCAGCTCCCCAAGGGAAACCGTTCGTGGTGACCTTTTCCGAACTCACTAACAGTTTGGCACTCATGGTGACGCGATGATCCTTGCAGTGCTGACGCTGGGACCAGTTTAGTGAGTAGCTCGCGTCGATCCTTTGTCGTCTACTGTGACGATAGTGCACCAGCTTTACTCTTGAAGGTACGGTTCGTGAAGTTATTACCTATTCTATCCCAAGACATTATCCATATACCCACCTGATGTGCGCAATGGTCGCACTAACTCTACTACTTTGCATTTCCTGCTACATACCATTCGTGATGGACGCAAAATCTTCAGTTGGATACCTCAATGATGACATTCGCGTTGCGGAACCCCCTGTGTGCTGCGTTGATTTTGTTACCTGTTATACATAAACCCAAACATGCTATGTAGTACACGGCGCGCAATTTGCGTATGCAAGCACTGACGCGGGGAACACTGTGGTTGTCAGCAGATGCTTCTTCATAATAATCGAAAGCTGGTACCGTGGAACCGCCTCCCCTATACATGATCCGGAAACTTTAGTCAAGACACACTGATGGTGGGCATGTATGGTTGGCGAGTCTTTCGGAGGCAATCAGAAACAATCCGCCTTGGTACTTGTGGTGCGGTTCCCTTCCTCACGGATCTATGACACTGTCGCTAGTCTCTGCAACACGAACTCAGGTAGTATCTCATAGCAAAGCTAGATTTTAAATGTCCGGTGTGTCGCAGGCCCCACTGTCCCCCTCGTTTGCTTCCAGATAAGGTAACCGAACTAGGACCCCAATCGACGACGTTGTAGTTTATCAGCCGAAATATTTGTCACCACATCATCGGAATCGGTGAACAACACCTAATGCGAAGCTTAGGAACGCAGTCCTGAATCTTTAATCCAACTGGTCGAGGTTCACTACAAAGTTAATCAATGTCAATTGTTGTGATACGTACAGAAAACAGACATTCCAGGTGCAGTCCGATAAGGATTGCGTAATCATTTATCGCAGCAGCTTCCAACTCAGCTACTCATCCACATACCCGGAACAGCACTCGACGGCAGTTTCATTTGTAATCTGTATTATTTCTACCTTTTATTTTACCTTTGCCCAGAGTACATTCCATGTATTTCATGAACTGCATCTCTACACTCACCGCACAGTTAACCAAAGCTGATCATCCTAATACCGTTAAGTCAAGTCAAGTCAAGGTAAGCTCCATGTACCCGGATGGGTGCATCTTCAACACTTTACAGTATCAACTACGAATGAAGCAAAATGACATGGTCAAAATTGCAAAATTTTATCAAGGAAGAAAAGAAAGAAAAGGAACCAATAAAATGGTCTTAACCACGCCATCGTTATTGTCCAGAGAGGATAACTGCTGGTTCCCACGCCCTCATCCAGCATGTTACCTTCGGGCACCACAAACTATCTTTCCTCATCAAACCCGGCGCAGAACAGGACGTGCCATTTCCGATGGAACACTCTGTGGAAGTTCATTGTGATAAGTTACCAACCTCCCGCTAGGATGCGACTACGCGAAAGCTGCCCAGCTGCTAGCGTGACAAGCAATTACGGTTTCCTGTAGTTCAACAGAGACAATATGCCTTCTGTTTAGGCATCGGCGTGAGTAAACATAAAAGGACCAAATGAAGAAGCGTATGGACTGACGTGCTGATGGCAGAGGTAGCGATCAAATGCAAACGGCGGTCACACGTAAAAGGGCAGGAGGAGAGGACGAGGAGGTTACTCGCCTAACACACTGCCCCATGCCTGCTTAGCAGGATGTCTACTCGCCGTCCTGCGTCTGAATGAATGAAATCTCTGATATTCCGAGCATAAAACACACCAGGAAGTTGCAAGATTATCCGAGCCTAGTGCACAGCATTCGCATTTGTTGGTACTACTTACTGCAAGAATATGCTGTGAAACATGGTTAATCAACATACTGCGACGAAGGCAAAAACGCATTCGCCGGGAACTCCGAGCATAGAATGACATCCTGCCTAACCAATTCAAATGAAACTATCCCTCCGGTCTCCACACTCAAGAGTATCGGGCATCGGGGGGATTTCGGACACTAGAACGAGGACTGGTTTGGACGCTCGTGGATTAAAAAAGCACTAATCTAAGACACTTGGTGACCAGAAGAAAGCGCACACGAAGGAATCGCATACGAAAGTCGCACACAGCAAAAAGCGCGCATACATAGAGGTGCACACGATGATAGAGCACCTGGAAGAATGCGCACCTAGAAGATTGCGTACACGGAAGATTGCGCAACCGAAATATTGCACGCACTGAAGATTGTGCACATGGAAACTTGCCATATTTGCGTATAAGCGGCATCCACCTCATCACGACTTAGTTGTTGGTAACTTGTTTTCGCAACCAGTTTGAGTTATAAAGTTGAGCTCCCACGCATACGACACTTCTGAGATCAGTCGTGAGTCGGGGAACTTGTGTATTGGACGTGAGATTGCGCCCACCGCTGATAGGTCGGTCAACAATCGTTTGTTCCCTGTTATACAGGTGACTGAGTTTGTGTCCTTCCAGGCGGATATTACCAATGAACAATGTAAGTGTGTTTAAGGAATGAGGTTTGATCGTCATTTTCGCAGGCTGGCTGAAGGATGCCATCTGAATTGTCCACCTTACGAGGCGCGACTCAGTTTTGCCGTGTATGGAGGACGCCGGCTTGAACCAGAGCACAGAAAGTAGTCTGTTACTAAGTTCATAACAGCGTTCTAATGATCGCCCTTACGTCTGGCTTGATTGAAGCACCACCTTCATTTTCCTTGGACCAAATCATTTGTATCTTGGTGAGCTAGGTGGTGGAGCGGAAATATACGGCCTAATCATAACATCGAACTAAGTGTTGGAGATGTGTCCAAGTATTCCCCCCGGATGCAAAGTTGTATGAGCGGGTGTGGAGTGACAGTTATTCCGGTGACGTACAGGTCTTAAGGTCACGCGGTCACTACCAGGAAGATTGTCCAGTAGATCGTTTTTAGCAATGAAAATTCCTAACGAGTATTGATTGAACTAAAGCGATTGCCCTAGGTTGCTTGGCAACAGTACATCGAGAGGTATGTGGGCACCGCTTTGCATGTTACTTCATTTGAAAATGTTGCGCAAAAATCCTCAAACACCATTTAGAACAACGATCGGGAGAGGGGTCAGGGCAGCCAGAGGCTTACGTTGGAATTTCTGGCTGACACCAATTTCAAAGGAAGTCTTGAAGCTCAAGCTGTCAGCATTCCTTACGAAGCTCTGAACCAGGTGAAGATAGCCACCTTTGATTTCAGCGTCTGCAAACGGAAGGCAAGGGAAGGCAGAACATTAACTCGCCCTGCTGACACACAGTCGGTTTCAGTCGCCGATTCGTTGAGGCCTCGAATAACTCCAGTAGGCGAGCAATGCTCCGTCTGTGTAGCTTTTACACGGTGTTGCAACGCTGCGCAGTACGGTACGTGTCCAGCGGTCGAACTAACTGGCGACTTGGGTGTGAATGTCATTATTGTCACCATTTGCTACTTTTGGAGGCATACGTCAAAAATGGTATCTTGTTAGGGCCATAAATAGAAAATATGGAAGCATGTGACAAGGTGAGCAGGTTGCTAAAATGCCTTTACTTTCAGTGTGCGTAACGTTCCGTGTGCGCTTCCTTCGTGTGCGTTTTCATCATGGAACCCGGACAACCATAGGTTATCTCAGAAGAAGACCTTAACAAAACAAGGGCACGATACTGCAAGTCTCAACCGATAAAATGACAGCGACACCAGTCGAACAAGAAAGTGCTTATGTTTAAAAGGTTTACACTATGTTGCGAGAGAGAGCAAATCAGAAGTTCTCAACTTCGGATATGGTCCCACTGATCAAAATGGCATGGATTTGCTTCAAAGCCACAATCGAGATGGCGTGTCGCAATCCAGACACATGGCGGGTATTGCAAAACCTAACAAAGGTGTTTGGAATGGTCACACCGAATATATCGAACCTGAAGACGGTGAAGGCTGAAAGCGCGACGTAATATATTACCATCGCTGTCATTTTCATCATTAGTGGTAAGGAAGAAGGATAAATGGACAACTGTTGAAGGGAGATTAGACCATATAGTGCTCGTGTGCAAGGAAACAGCCGAGGTCCAAAGTGAATGGGTAACACACTCTCAACACTTAGTTCCGAGACTCGGTTGGCCCTAGGTTAGACACTTCAAGTTTGGAGCTGCGTTGCGCTGCACAGGCCAGTCATAGCGCTTTCCATGGATTAGATATCCCTTGGCTGCCGAAGCTACATGTAACTCCGGAAACCACTCTCACCAGTTACGCAATCAAGTATCTTTGTTCCCTACTAATGGATTTCGTTCTACGGTTAGAATGCACCACAATAATCTAACGCGCCATCAGTAAGCGTTACATACCTGTCCCATTCCCGGGTCATCAGTATCTATCCGCGGCACTTTTAGTTTGGCGACAGTTTTAAGGAAGCGCTATCGCTTCGCTGTCATAGATTCTTCGCCGAATTTAACAGCGTTCATCCGAAAGCACTGCAGGCGACAGCTCTGAGTGCCACTGGAACCGAGGTCAGTTATCTGGACTTTGTGTCCTACTCCAAAATCTTTAAAGCTGCGGAATTTGGAACCCCGTCTTTGGATGGATAGGAAACTTCTCTCCTCAGCGGCGATCGCGTGCGCGACTTGGGACTCATTGTCCGTTCAGACTGTGGAAAGAGGTGTCTAACAAGGACCAGTGCTGGGGTGCGCTTATTCCTATTTTCCATCAACGACCCAGCGCATGTCATCGAGTCGAACTTGTTACAGTTCGCCAATGACATCAAGCTATGGCTGCCGACCGATAATCAGGAGGATCACGACCTTTACAGCAAGACCTAGGACGTGCTTCCGTATAGCTAAAGCCAAATCCACTTCCGTTCAACGGGGAAAGTGCGAAATTGTACCTGTACGTCACAAGCCCATTAACACACATTAGCCGGGAGGCCACATCTTGAAGATAGTCTCACAGGAACGCGACCTTGGGATGGTGATGCAAGACGTCTTCGGCTGATCGCAGCAGTGTCCAAAACAGCGAACCAAAATGTTTGTCTCCTACGGTGTGCGTTCGGGTGGTTCGACTCTTCCATCTTTTGGCAAATGTTCCATGCGTAGGTGGGGCCCCATGTGGAGTACGCGATTCAGACCTAGCAACTTGTTTCATCTACATACCAACTGCGGCTGAAAGACCTTTGAGTGTGCAATGGTATTTATACATTGTAAGTTACTGAAATTGGTATTAGGTGACACTGATGATTTTGTCACAAGTGCTGGAAAAGTGAACCGTGAATATAAACGTTTCAGATCGGATCCTATGACAGTCGATCCTACTAATTGCCTCGTATACTTTTACGGGCTTCAATCTCATGCTGATGTTGATGTGCGAACACGTCTTCTTTACCCATTGTAGCAGGAACCCCAGTAGGCAAATTATTAAGAATTCTGGTCCCAACATGTAACCCCAGGTTTGCCACGAATCAGCTCATAGTTAAAATGAGAACCTGAACGTGCTTAGTCAAAAACCAACGACTGAATGCTGAAATAGTGGTGAATGACACTTTGCGACGTACTGCATCTACCAGCGGCACCAGTGTCAGCAATGCAGGCGAGTTGGTCACAGAGAAGCCCCCTATCGGATCACACACAAAGTCCGACGTGTGTCTACCCAAATTTGCATACATGATCCGCTTCCAAGCAGAGGAGATTTTGTAGAACGAAAATAAACGTTGTTCTTGCAACCTTCCAAAAATGTTTTTCGTCCAGGAGAAAGTACTTAACAATCCTCTTCAGAGACGTCACATTTCCATTGTAACTAGACACTGCATCCGATATTTTCATACTTTATCGGACAGTGCGTACAAAATTGGTAAACTATCAATTGAATCTACGGAATAAACCGCCTAAAATGCAGCCGGCGAACAAATGAAGCTGCATCGAGAAAACCTATGTGACAGCAAGCTCAACGGTGTACATCTTTTGGGAACAGTATACATCATTCCTAGTGTTCACAGTGACCGCTTTGGAATGGATTGGATCGAAAGGCTACATTTGCCCAATTTTCCCATCAATCTTTTGTGTACTGAACAACATGTTGCTGTTCACTATACGGTTGTGCCGCCACGTCCCGATCGCAATATTTCAGAACATATTGGATGATTATTTTGAAGTGCTCGTTGTGTGAATTGATTTTGACGCGCAATCGCAATGTGGACCGCCAATGATATAGTGTAGGCAGACGCCTGATCATTACTGAGCGGTGAGACCAAATACGAGTCAGACGATGCAGTGATTGTAGTCATTTTGAGAGGCGAAAATAATCCACTAATAACTTGACACCGGCTGTTGCTAATCTCTGTTAAAGCCTATCATACCAATCAACATAATGACATCCTGCACGATCTGAGACAGGCTATTCGTTCCATTATTTCCTTGCTATATGAATTCTTTTTATCTGCACTAGGTTCTTTTTGTTTCGTTTCTTCTTTGTTGTTGGTCACGACTGGGCTGGTCTGCTGAGTTGACGGAAGGAAGCTTCCAAGCATTTAACCAACAGAGGGCAGACAGCCGATAAGTGGTGAACAAAAACGTGTGCTGAAAAAAACAGTCGGAACTGTTGAACGCACACCCAGTGGGATATGCCGCCATATCTTGTGGAATTCGGTCAGCATGTGTAAACAAACCACAAATGACGCACGGGCTGACTGGTTGAGTGGCCTACTTCTAGAAAGTAACCCCATTGATAGCAAAAGTCGGTGGCGGATAGGCCGCTTCTAAGCCACACCGACTCACGACCAGATGGGGTGTGGATGTGCGGGTGAAACCTCTCGAGGGACTAGCCCGCATGGAAGCAGATCCCCAGGAGACAGTCCCAGTGGTGATCGTATTACTTCTTTTGATGTTGCTTACCATACTTCCCTTTCTGTGCCATGAATCTCTTTAGTTCTTTTTCCTGGTTACTTCATTGGAACACTTATTTTTCTGATCTACAATAACCATTAATTTATTCCTGAGACTACTTTCTTGATTTTGTTGCAGTGCCTTTCCTTTCCTCATTAAATCTATGCCAAAGGCCGGTTAATTAGCTGTATGCTTTCCTAATCACCCTGTTTTCGATATTTTCTACATGACGTAATTTGTTGACTATGCCTTGATGGGCGTGCCTAGCATTGAAAACAACACACTTTTATTCACTTATTTATTAAGGTAGCTACTTCTTCCACCACAACATCAAATCTTCGGATGTACGGCTAAGTAAGCCATAAATCTTTACCTGCAAGTGAAGAAGGAAAGAAAAGCAACTGAGTCCACTTAGTCTCAAAACAACCCCGTAACACCCATTACATCTTGTTTGATCAGGTCAATCCAAGATGTGGTTTTGGAAATGTCCAGGTACTTCACTCTGCCTTGCCATGACCCAATGTGCTTACTACCTTACATTACTGGGCCAACGAAGCTGTAGCTCTGAAGATTCATAGGCAGCTACATTGATATAATAATCCCAACTTTCTATCTTCTTTCGCATATGAGCGGAACTGCACCAAGTATAGATAGCTTGCCCTCTATTACTCTAGAACATTATCTAGGACTATGTGATACTCGTCGATTTTGGTTGTTGGCTCCTGTTGCTTTCACGTTCCTTCCCTTCTCATGAGCATGCCGCCTCCATGGCATCCTCGATCTGCGCCGGAAAGATAAGGAGATTGCTCCTGCTTTGATAGGAAACGAAAATGAAAACCACGAGAAGTTTTCTCAGACGTTACTATTGCATCGCTGTCTAACCCCCAAACAGTGACAACCTTGCATGTGTGAGCATGTTGCACATGTAAATACTTCAAACAGCTCAGGTGAAAGGTGAACCATGTAAATACCATCCGTTTCTTTGTGGTCACGGTTTTTCGATAAAATGAGAGATATACATTAGTATTATTATTGTAAGTCCAGCTTCACACAGGACTTGATTCCCAGGACAAAAGGAGAAAATCTCGATGTGGCGGAAATTGCAAAATGTGGTCCTTTAACAAATTTCGTAAATGTACAGAAATAATTTACGGCTAGGTTTGTAGGCGCAGCCTCAATGTTTCTGAGCAGTGAGCCGAACCAATTCCTACACTCCGTACTCCGGGTCAAGGATGAGACGGACATCAGCACGTCAGCATGTCAACATGAATTGCGTGTTATTGATTCACAAAACCGGTGCATCATTTAACCACATTGATGCGGATAAGCAAGTGTCAAGGTCTCGTTTTATAATCCACGTGGTGATGCACAAAGGGCATAATGAAGTCAGCGGAAAATATATACATATGCGGACGAATAGGAAAGAAAGGATGCAAATTGCAACTTGCAATTTGTGTGTTTGGAATTCACATCCGGAGTACGCCAAATCCGAGTACAGAAAAAGAGAAGTCACTTGCTAAAATACTGACGGGTTTGAAGGTAAAAGCCATCTTGGATTTGTTGGCTCGTAAACGTCCATGGATGCACCACACAAATTCTGTGATGGAAAACCAGTACAACAAGCGGCATGGAGCACTGTTCAGAAATTTTAACTTATAAACCTATGGTTTGATGCATCTCCTCGAGGGGTATCGTATCAACTGGATGCCGGACCAAGTCCTGCGGCGAGGTGGCAGGGTGATATACCATGTTCGTGTTGGTACACATTCATGGGTCCTCCATGCCAACCAACTGAGACCGTATTTTACAGGGTTCCCAAAGACCCACGATATTAACGGATTTGATTTCGACGAATTGCTACGCACTTCGGAGCCAAGCATCTCTACCAGCCTGGGTGTTCAACCCTCGGAACGGACCGGAATTAAGACCAGAACGGTCAACTCCTGACGAAGAACTTATACGACTCCAGACAACCCAACATAAACCAGGTTGCAATGTTAGAGAAACTAATCAATCGATGCAGTCAATTCAAGCCAAATGCGTAAGTCTATCAAACGTTAGTGAAACTCACTGCGATTTAGTGCAGACCAACATCCCTCACAAGTTAAGTTCAGCTCAGTATACTAACACATTTGCATTGTACTGAGCAGTATTTTACACTTTCCTCATTTGCTTCCTATAAGACACAATGGCTTATTGAGAGATATAGACTCCAATTCCGGCTCCTCTCGTGGTTCTCACTACCGCAGTGAAGTGGAATCTGTCGGGGACGTTATAAAACAAATGCAGTTGTCACATCATGAAAAGGAAAACAAATTTTCGGCTAAAGAAAGTTCTTTATAGAATGATTGACAGCATGCCTTAAGGACGCTTATTGATTCTTACGAAATGTGTCATGCTTTGGAGAACTTGGACAAACCATGAAAGATTTTGAAGGAACTGGCTCTCATTTTACTTACGTAAACGACTGGAAGTACACAAAACATGACAACATATCAAACAGGTCATTCGTATTTGCGTCATTTTACCAGAGGAGCGTACACAAGCCGCAACGGTGGCATTCATGACAACATAAGCGATGTGATGTTTGTTCCTGATAAAGCGACGATGCAACCAAGTTGAGCGCAACAGCTTTGTGTGAGAAGAACATACCAGACTGTTGTGCAACCACTGCCAATAATAATATGCTTGTCCACAGTATGGTAAACTATGCGGAAACTCGAATGTGAAGAGCAATACAACATTAGCAAGATTTCTTGGCCCCTTGTCAGCTTGTTATTGGTATTAATAAACTGGTGTCATACTGGCATTATAGTAGGTTTTCCCCATGGGGTCAAATTGACCCCATCGTACCATGAATGTGATATTTTCATCGCACTATAACATATTTAGTATGAAAGACGAATTCTGCGAAAGTACAAATTTCCTCAGATATGCTACTTCAGATCACCTCACTCGGTTCAACATTAGCGAGTTTACTCTACCGAAGAGGTTCACCAATGTTTCAGTAAAGCAAGGTACAAGATAAGCACTTGATCCTCGGAGCCTAATCAAACCAAGAGGAGTATTTCAAGGGCTTGTTTTTGGGCTGCTTGTGTTACTGGCATTTCTCGTGCAAATGTGTCGCTGGTGATGGTTTTCCAGGGCCGTCGTCCGACGTTAGTATACGGTCACTAATTGATAACTACCGGTCCGCTCCGGATTTCGGGCAACTGTTTACGTTGTTCCGCAAAACGCATTGGGGTGATTGAGACCGGCCAATATTTTAAGGGGACACTGTGGGAATGGTTCCAGGAACAGGATGGAGACAGATTTGCTTGTGAGCTAACTTTTCCATACCTGCAGACAGCATCGATATGTCTGATGGCAAACCACACGGCTAGTTGAATGATGAGTGACAGTGAACTAACAGATTAATCTCCTGCACGACTCATTCGTTCCGGTGGATTTCATTTGTCGAGCGGATCAGGTGTATTGTAAACGGAGATCAGTGGTTAAATAGATCCCTTCAGAATGGGAATCCGAATCGGTTGCTTTTGCTTAATGATAAAGGATGAACGAACGAATGTGGTAAATGCGCTTATTTCACTCTACTAAAGAAAACTCGATTCATAATTTCCATTCAAACGATAAGCTGTAAATCATCTTAGTGAACCATCCTTTTAATCCTTGAGTGAGAGAGTCACTGAAGCGCATGGAGAATCCAGCAGGTGCATTGTAGCTCCCGATCTAACTGGACATATGCATTTCCGCTACCCGTCTTAGTACAGCTACTGGCTGCCAGAATGCATCACCACAGTCGATGCGGAAATGCTCTCGATTTCACATGACTGGGACTACTTGCAGCCCGGGCAACTGTTTGAACTCCTGTATGCCCTCCAAGCATGGTATTTGGGGTACACATATCAGCTGTAAGCTCCTTTGATGCTTAAACGTTTGCAACTCAAGTTTTGAAGTTGGTGAAGATATTGACGCATGAATCTGCCCATTATTCTCTTATCAGTGTTTCCGAATTCATCGTGGGACAATAAACTAGTGATTCGTAACCTCCCCTTAGTTAAATTCCCATACCTTTTCCAGGTGCGGATATTTCACCTGTCGCTCGAGAATCTCGTCATTATGGTCTGCTCGCTCCAGCTGAGCGAGATAATTTTGCTACCCTACACCTTTCGAATAAAAGAGTAAATTCCTTACATAGGAATTCACCAGCACTCCTAAGTGATTCGAGCACATGTGACTCCAACCAGTAACGTTGAAACAGTTGGAAGATAAGAACGTATTTCAAACTGCGGGCTTACCTGCAGTCTGTAGTTCGACCGGCCGTACCTCCGTCCGCATTATCCGAGCATGGAGCGCTCGAAGGATAGAAGGCAGACAGAATTGTTAATGGATCGATGGAAAATGGTTTTATACGGGTAAAAAAGCTAAAGCTCAACAGGACCGTAGGATGGTCATTATAAATCCAGACAAATATGGAACAATAGTCAGCAAAATTGTGTTCAAACCAGTGGACTCGCCGAAGTATGGTTATCAAAAACTGTAAATCGACGGTACATTCATTAGCAGTGACGACAAACGGGACGTTGGTAAACATCGTGCCTCCTACTTGTGAACACAGTGAAGGTGAAAAAGTTTTAACGTAATCTGGGAGTTGACGGCGAGTAAAATATCTAACGGATACTCACGTTTAGCCGTGGACAATGGAGTCGAGTGTACGGTCAACTGGCAAACACGTGTCATACGCTTCTCATTCTTGTTAAGTATGGCGCGCGTATGAATCCTAACTGCTTCACTGATGATTTATTGTGGCCATTGAAGAGAATTAGCGGGAAGAATCTACATTGGTTCCAAATCGATCTTGACCTTTGTTAGTCCACTAGGAATCTTTGTCCACTAGCAAGTGGCTGGTAAACCATTTATTTGCACTCTGCTCTGCACCGGATTGGATTCTCCCTTTGATTTCCAGGAAGTTCCCTGACTATTCGGCTATCCGGTGTTCAGTGCATCGACAACGGATTGTGGCGCAGGCATTAGCAACCACACCATGCATGTAGTGGAAACACTATTCTACCGAAACTCGGTATCCGCCTGGTGACTTGATGAATGCATAGGGTGCATGATTGACTTGCCTAATCGTTGTCTGAGAAAAGTTCTGGGTCAATAATCGAGAACAACCGTTTTGTGCTCCCCGGTAAACCTGAATGAGAATCGGCCATGGGATGTGCACTCTAAACTGCATTCTAAACCGCAAGGTGACCAGTTTTGATGAGTCGCTATTCATCCGTTACCGAACCCCAATTTACCTGTCGGCGTCCAATGTATCTAAGGCTAGCACTACCGCTAACTGACCGATTCTCGGCGCACAGTTGCAACAAAAGCTGACCCTATTCCCTAATTAGCGAACTAATACGGGACCGGTAGCAGTCTGTTACCCACTGAGACATGTAACCAACAAAGTGGACCGCATTCAGTAACATAGTAGAGGACAGACAGGTAGCAGGCTTAGGAATCAGCATCCAAGTGACATCCTATGCAAATGAGGTTTCCAAAAACAAACTTAGCATTTCAGTCTGTATTGCCTCTGTGGTAGTGTAAATTTATCCACAACTCGTTCTATGTTGTGCTGAGCTTCACTGTGCTTACCAACTAGATTTTCAGTCGCCAGCTTGCATTATCGCTTGTTTTCGATGCGCCTTTAGTGAGACTGCAGGCTTTACATGGATATTTTGCTTGAGCTCATGCTGTTGGTTGGGTACGCACAAGCATTTCGTTATTTCACCCATTCCACGCCAGAAGTTTCTCCCTACACTAAACAACCAATCTGGTTGTGTGATGATTAGAATCTGGTCATGGTTAGGCACCTTTCTGGTTGATTACACGTCAACTGTTCAAATGCCACCCCAAAGTCCCTACCCATCATACCACTGCTAAGATTAATAATAATAATAATAGCACCGTTGATACAGCGCAACTGTCGTCAGTACTGCGACCAGACCAATGGTACTGTATTTAACGCAACTACTATCGTTCTCCCGGTCAGTTGAACGCCTACTGAAACGCCCACTTATTTGTTTTCCAATTACAGGTAGCCGAACTGCTGGGTTTTAAGGTCACACCGGTTTATTACGTAGGGTTTGTTGTTGTTGTTTGAATGCCGATTTTCTGTGACATGCGAGTCACAGCATGGTTAAGCTAAGTCAAACCACTGGTTCAGTGGGAGCATTTACCAGAGGCACAAATTTCCGAAGCATTTTTCGGGTTTGCAGATGGATTAGACTTAATATGGTTGCACCTAAGTGGTCTATGGTTCGCTTTCGGTGGATAGCCCTACATTGGCCCGATTCGCGGTTTATTATCAAAAGCAGATTGTACAACGGCCACCGGAATTTTTTAACTATCATTACTCATGGTTTTATTTGCCTGGCTTTATGTGCATCGACTTCTCAAACACGATTATGCCTCGAGCGTGTAGTCAGCATCCTGAGCTAACCTAGTTCTTTTATGGAACTTACCACAGGTTATCAGTTTCACTCGGTCGAATCGGTATATTCTTTTTCCCCTTAGACATTCTTTTCAAGATTGAATTCTAGAGATGAATATATTATTGTAGGCCGGCGGAAGCCAACGATTATTCGTGAAGCGGAAAGAATAAAAACGGAATAGTAGGCAACTACCAACGGGCCCAATGGATGAGACAAGACAAGGCATTGCGAACGTTGCCGATCGAGCCGACGGCGGATTACGAGCAGCATCTGGTAACAAGCCTGGGCCCAGAACATCGGTGGAGGTATTTGTTTGGAATGTAACGAATCGGACAAATACGCGAATAGCGAAGCCCACAGGACTGAACGCGGTCCGAGTGATGAAGTCACGAGATGGTAACTCGCGAGCTTTCGAACGGCTTCTGGATGGTCAGCATCGGATATAGCGAAGTATGAACAATAAACAATGATTTTATACTTGTAAAAAAGCCGACGCTTTGCAGGTCCCGTTGGATGGTTATGGTGAAAATTCCAAATATTTAAAAAAGTTAGCCAAATTGCGTTTACTCCAATGAACTCGCTGAAGTGTACGTAGTATCCTAGGTAAATCCATGGGGGGTTGATGGCAAATGGTTTGTAAAAATCGTGTCTCCTTTTGGTGTAGACTTAGAGGAGATGAAAAACGTGCAACAAAATCTGCGACTCGACCGCCGGTGAGAGACACTTGTGTTTACCCATGGGTAATGTGTCACGTAAGATGGTGCAACGAAATAAGTGCACGGTCAACTCTGAATTAGAGCTGTGCCAACGTAGAAACACATATGACAGATTCCGGTAGGGTATTCCACGTTCTGCAAACATGTGCGGAAAAGAAATTCTGATGGCATTGAAAAACGACTGTACTTCTCTGCCACTTTGAAGTAGTGGCCTCTCAAATTGCTGTTGTTACTGAGCTCTAGCAAGTAGCGGAACGTGTGGTTGGTGTCTCCAAACATTTGGTATATCAAAATGAGGTGCCCGCACAAGCGTCGAGATTGTCCGCTGAAGACCTCGAGCGCTTGATGCCTTCGTACATACACTAATTTATACAGACCATTTACCTTTAGGGTTTCCTGGCATTGGGGTAGCTCCAAGGTGGTCAGATCTCTCTTCAGACATGGCTGACAGACCTGTATTGCGTAATCTACATGTAGCCGTAGAAATGAGGCGAGAAGTTGTGGAAACATCGTAGAGTCGAATCGTCCGAATGCAAGCTTCAGGAAGCCCACCATTTGGATTCTCCTCCTAGATGCAGTTTCAGCTTGCTTCGGACATCCAAGGTCGACCTGCAGCAAAACTCCGCGATCCCTCTAATAGAGACTTAAGCGGAGCTAAATTGGGGAAGTGTGAGAAAATTGATCGACCCGCAAACACCGGAGTCAGAATTAAGGACGCGACGGTAAGAATCAATGGCAGTCAGATTACGCAGATGAATAGACGCCACGAAGCAATGTTCCAACCTGGTCCAGAATGCTGCAGAATCAGCAGTGCTGCCCTGAATCACAAGCCAGTCACCAAACCAGTATCCAGAGCAAAGCGCGTTGCGTCAAGCAGGAAAGAAAAACATTCCAGTTGTCATGAGGGGAAAAGCGGACAGACCATGCATCATTTCCAAATTGGGTACATGGTGTATGCGCGAGACTTCCGTGGACCGAAGATGTGGTCGGCAAATATAGCTATCCACAGAAACTGTTGGGTCATCCACGACCTAATGGTAGGAAATGAGAAATGGGTCAGGCAAGCCAATCAGCTGAGGCCGAATCACGGCAAGATTCAAAGTTCCCCATAACCGGCATCCATAACATGGGACATCCTGACAGACACCTTTCGTTTGGAAGACAAAGCTGAGCGGCTACGTGGATCACAACATAAGATGCAAGCAGTAGGTGACGCAAAATGCGGGCCGACCCAAAAGCGGAGACGACCACCGTGGCTACAGGTTGATCCCAAAGCAAAAACCTATGAACGAAGTCGAGTTCGAACGGTACGCTGGCATACTCAGCTCGAAAGAAGAGGTAATAAAGAGGTAAGCGGAGCTAAAGTTATTAATCGTGTGAAAATTGATCAACCAGCAAATGCCAGCATGTCAAAGGAATCGAACTATTCGGTCAATATGCTAATCTCGTGGAGCGGAGCTCGCTCACGCTGGCTGGAAACCAAACGCAGAGTCGTGCGCGACCTTGACTCCTAAATTATCATATTTTGGTTAACGATAAATAAGTAAATGAATAAATTGTATATTCCTCGACGATGCAAGAAGCTGTTCCCTAGAAGGAACAGTGGTACAATGGTACAATCTTTGCTACAATGGTACGATGGTACAATCTTTCCATGACATTGCATTAATACCTTTTCAGAAATTAACGTGGACGCAATTTCAAATTAGTTGACACAAAGTAATCAGAATAGTTCTGCTTTTTTTCTTGTTATTTAACCAGGATTCTTCACAATTACATGCCAAATATTTGGGCCGAGAAAAAATGAATGAACTGAAAGGGGCTGTTATCCGAAATGTTGTGTATGTGTTTCCAAAGTTTATTCCGACACCATCGATACCGTTTTCAAAAGCGTTATCCAAGTACTGCGAGGTCCCGAAATTATTAATCACGTTTTGGACGGTTAACTTCTTACTAATCGTAAGGTTAAACTTGAAAAGTGGATGACATGTTTTGATATCACTTGGAAGTTTGTGCCAAATCTTTGATTAGTGGGTTAGAAAGAAACGTTCAATGATTCTCGCTGTAAATTTTGGAATCATAACCTTTATCTCTTTGTTACGGATTGGATATGTGCTGTTTAAAATATGTGAACACCGTTATCAATGCTGTGAATTCGACAGGTCATGATTCTGCAAAGAAAACCTAGGTTCTGCTTCATTCTCCGAAGCCGAAATGGGTCAAATTCAAGTTTATCACATCACACTCTGTATGTCAAATTTGAGGAATATCCACATAGCTTTTTCATGAACCGTCTCTGGACCCTTTCAAAAGCATGGTTGTCAGATTTCAGCAGATTAGACTGGGCCACTTTACAATATTCCATACACAGCAGTACATATGTTTTGTAAAGCGATATGCGAGTTTCCTTGAGGGGAAAATGAGGGCAGATGTAACCGCTGGTCTTCATGGTTTTGGAAGCTTGAAAGTCACAATGCTCAGAGAAGTTAAGTGACTGCGTATCGCAGGCCCAAGTCGCGAACTGCCCTGCATTACGAGATATTCACCTTGTAGTAATAAACTGTCTGGTGCTACTTGGCACTTGTACGACAAAATATTCCACTTGTTCACGGCAAATGACATCTGCCAGTTGGCACCAGGAGTCAAGGGCAGATAGGTCATCCTGAATGTGACGTACGGCTTCCTAGGTATTTGCAGTGGTTGGGAGTAGACAACTTTAATGGCATCAGCAAAGATAAATGTAACACCGTATCTTGTTCTATGGAATATATTATTAATATTTATTAGAAAAAGAAGAGGACCAAGAACATCCCTTCGAACCACTCTACTGGTGATTACTTTCGGTTGACAGAAATGATCGCCGATGCGCTTCACCTGATGTCTACCAAATCGATATGAAGACAGTCAAGAAAACATCGGTTCACCAATGCCTATAGCCTTCAGTTTGTTTAGTAACCTTCTGTGAAGATCTATACCACAGGCTTTTGCATATCCAGAACAGGATTACAACACCGTTTCCGTTGTCTATGGTAGCTGTTGTGTGGTTTAAATAGTCTGCTTAGCCTGTTGTGCAGAATCGACCTTGCATAAAGCCGTGCTGCGAATTGTTGATGATGTTGGCCCTGACCAAGAATACAATTAGTTCATCTTTCACTACCCTTTTCATTATTCTAGATAAGAAGGGTGTGTGATTCATGGGACGGAAGTTGTAACTTTGTGGGCGGCGCCATATTTGTGTCGCGGGAAAGTGACAGAAGGTTTCCATCGAGTAGGGTGTAAAGATGTTTAGCAGAAGCAGAAGGAAGTCACTATCACTACTTTTTACTAAACATGGGGAATCCCATCAGAACCTGCGCAAGTTGAGGAGTATAAGCGAGAGACTTGACCGGTGACTTTTGCTATAGTGAATTCCACTATGTATAGACTTGCGTTATTGTGCAGGGTGATAAGTGCTAGTGTGTCTGCTGATTCATTGACAATTGATTCGGCAAAATAAGCACTGAAAGCTTTGCAGATATCAGCTGGTGCGTCGTATTATGTTCCAACAGGCGTGGTGATAAAATTGTAATCGTTGCTGCAACGCGAACCCCGGGCTCACAATAGTTTGGCTACCTCAGTTATTTTGCAAGTGTTACGTGTTCAACCAATGATCGCTCACTATGACCGTGAACCTGATTGGCCCTACACACACGTAGGTAAGCACGCACACACGCACTCAATGACACACCCTAACGTTCCGTGCTCACACTAAGTGTGAGTTAAGTGTTCAGTACACTGTGCGCCAGACTGACGCGTCTTCTTGCTCCTTCGCTACGAGATGAAATACGTACTTGCGGTTAGAGTCCAGTTGTGATAGCAAGGACCGTTCAGAACTTTATGCTTTTCTAGAATGAGAGTTTGCCATTTTGATGCGTGTTTTTGCCGAGCATGGACTGCTGGAATAATAGCGCATAATCAGCAGTTAACCTAAATTTCTTCAAAAAGTTATGAAGCTTTTTGCTTCCTTCAACGTCTTGCCATCGGATTTATGTGTAGTTTGGTAAGCACATGTTACTGGTACTGCCGAATCTAAGGTAGAAGTCAATTATATTATAAAACAGGTCTGTCGCTTGTTGAGCACCTGAAGAGAGAAAGTAGTTATTCCAATTCATCGAAGGAACCAGGTTCTTGAAAGAGTTCCAGTTGACGGAGCTGAACAGATAATAATGCATAGTGTTCTATACATCGGCCATGCGTAGTCTTAGGCGGCATTTGATCACGCGATGATCCATCCCCGGAAATTCATCAAGAACCTTAACACTGGTTGCAGGTATGTCCAGTGAAAAAGTGAGATCCAAAGTACTTTCACCTCTGGTAGGTTGGGAGACGTGTTGCTGCCAACCATTCATTTGGATACAGGAGATAAGGTTTTGGCATTTCAAAGGAGCCGTTCACATCGGCCCTGAAATCGAAGGCAGATTGCAATTATCTCCAATATTCTTATGTATAAATGGTAGCCTAGCGGCGCGTTCAAATGCAAGCGCAAAACGTTCTAGGTCTTCTTGGCTGTAGTTTGGATCACTGTATATACATCCCAAAAGCAGCTGCTTCCGAAAAACAGATATTGTAAGCCATAGTGATTCCTGGACATGGTTCACCACTGGGTTCACGAAGGTGGTTACTGCGAGCGAATTTTTCAGATAAACTACAGATCCACCACTTCGACAACTAGACCTATTTCTCATAGACATGTCTTATCCGAAAATAGTTAACTGATTCTCAGACATGTCATCATGGTACCAAGATTCAGTTATAAATCTTAGATCAGGAGTACGCACTAAAACAAATGTGGGACCTTAGAGTGAAGAGAATGACTGTTTATCAAAAATACTGAGATAGATGTGGGGTATGAAGAACACTGTTTAGATTATGTTATGAACACTGGGGTTTCAAGCCTTGCGCCTGGACCCAGGCACGAAAATGTTAAAAAAGTACGTGCGTTGCCAACGGAGGTGGCCACAACCAAGCAGGTTGCGACTGAGTATGCCTCTCTAGATAATGGTTCGAGGAAAAGTGTCCATGATAATTGTAATAGCTTGTGGGAGCTGGAGACTTAAGTTGTGTCCTCTGCATCGTATCACTAATAGGCTGTTGATTACGCAAGGTATTGATGGGAGTCAGTGGAGAGCTGTTATTTCCATCCATGGGTCAAATCCGCTTACTTGAACTCGATATACAAGGCTTCATTATGCGCGGTGGAGGCACACTGATGTCAATCCACACACCACCATCAGCATAATCCGTGTGGTTCATTAATGGAATCGGAAAATCGTGGTACCCAATTACATCGTGTATGAGGTGCAAAGATAATGGCACTTTTTCTATAAATTTCTGACCAATGGATGTACGTCTACCCAAACAAAATGACGATACAGAGTTGCCCAATGACGCTTGCGAGAAACCTAGGTCAACCCTCCCTTTACTATCGATCAAGCTGACCGGATCCATTGATTTTCTTGATGAGCTTGGACATTGGTCAGAGCAGACTTTAGGTGGGACATGACAGCTCGAGGCTTAAGGTAGCGGTTTCGCATACAATTGGGATTTAGCAGATAATGCAATTGTTAATCGCTGATCCAGATTGTTGTCATTTTGCATGCAGGAAACAGCATTACGAAACCCTATTAGACTGCCAGAACTGGTTATCCGAGAGGAAGCACCATTCACATCACTAATTTCGTGGATTCTAGTCGTTTTGGGCTTGATCGGCTTATCATGCTTAGCCATGAAACTGCATCCTGGTGGAGGTCTTACATTAACCAATTTCGCATCTGACGTTGATCTTAACTCCGAAGTCCGAGAATCAGTTGTTCCACCGGACACAGCATCTAATGTAATAGAGCGACCCGCATACTCAAGTGATTCTTCGTTAATTTCAAAAGGCACTTTATTATCCACCGCTTCGTCCCTATTTGCAGCAAGCGGAGTATTATCCTCAAAGTTTTTGGTGGCCACTAGGTGAGGCAATATCAAATGGCTGTTTGGTATTCTGGTTTGCCATAGACTTCCTCTCCTTATCACTCGTTGTAGCGGGGTTTTATCCTCCATAATTTTCAGACGTTTTAAAGTGGTATTAAGCACAATGAGATTGCGCTTTTGTGTAAATAGATTTAACCTATCCTGTAGAGATACACTCTCCGTCTACCGAGTTCTGGCCTTTTGTATTCCTTCGGTTGGCTGGGCGCATAACTGAGCCATCAGACCGACGCAGTCTCACAGGGCAGCAAATCAGCAGTAAAACAGTTGTCAGTGACATACAGCAGAGGAAAAATTAGCATTACAGCACCTTCTCGCTAGAAGACGTTTGAACCTCCTAGCTGCCGAGTTTCTAAGGGTGCAACGACTTGTGTCGTAGGTACAGCACTCTACATTTGTCCACATTGAATCGAAGTAGATTCTGAATTGATCCCGCGTATACCCTATCCTGATCGGCTTGAAGTACTGTGACATCATCTGGTCTATTGATCGCCCACCACATCATGATGTCATCGGTATACAGCAGTCATTCTGAGATTATGAGGTGTGTGGTGCCGTTAATATACGTCAAAAATAATCGCGGTCCCAATACCGATCCTTATGGTACTCCGCATTGAACTCGGATGGAATCTGACAAGGATTTAGGAGCGCGTACTTCCAGGTGCCGGTGTAGAAAAAAGCTTCTAATGCATGCTACGAGAGGATCACCAATAACAGAGGTCTGGAGTTTGAAGAGCAGTATGTTGTGATCTAACTGCTCGAACGCCTTTGGGAAGTCAATAAAGGCTACATCAATTCCTGTGCAGTAGTCTACTGCTTCAGTCCAGCTGGATCGTGTTAGTAGTAGATTTGTAGTGCACGGTCGATTTCGTCGGAAGCGATGCTGTTCGGTTTCGACGTAGTTAAATTCTTCCAAGTAGGCCGTTAACGCATCGGTAATAATAACTTCCATGACCTTCGAAAGTACCGATAGTAAGGAGGTAGTTGGCCGGATTGGAACGACTACCACCCTTGTGAATTGGAACAATCATCCCATATTTCCACATGTCTGGTACGTACAGTTTATCAAAACACTGTTGGAAGAATCAACCAAGTGTGCCAACACGGCGCTCATCACAGTTTTTCTTCCACCATTGCGTAGATTAGCTGGACAATGCTCGCGTATTCTCTCAGACATCCTCCTAGTAGTTCTTCCAATGTATCTTGCTAGACATGAACAAGAGAAGGAATATACACAATAAGAAGTACATGACCAGAGAAGTCTGTCTTTGAGTTGGGGCCTCACGATTGGTGTTGAAGTAAAACTTAGCCGCAAGCTCGCTGCGTAGTATGTATGACTCATAGCGTCGGATAATCATCTAAATGTTGCCTGCGCTATGCCATCCCCCTTGAACGGCAACGACAAATAAACCAGTTTCTTTTCTACCAAAGCTGGCTTAGCTCTCATTTCCCTGCAGTCCATATATTTCCGAACAAATTTTTCTGGATAGCCGTTCCTCTCGAAAACGCTACTTAAGAAACTGAGCTCGTCCGCAAGTGTGTCCTCACTACAAATCCTTCTGACCCTTTCGGTTAGACATCTAATCAAGTTGCGTTTCTGATTTATTAAGACAAAACTGGCAAAATGTACATATTGTCCGTTCCACGTCGTTTTTCTATGCACGCTCCGTTGGACCGATCCACCTGGTCTTCTACTAAACTGAAAGTCTAGGAAGGACATCGTGTAATAAAAACGCGCCCGCTGCTTGAATATGGCTCCATCACCTACTGTAATTCTAGAGTGAGTGATCGTATGGCATTGGAACGTGTTCAACGATCATTTACTAAGCGTCTTCTAGGCTATTCCTCCACCCTATCTTACATGGATTGTTGCGTTGCCTTAAAACTTGATCCACTGTGGCTGCGAAGAATGAAACTTAACCTTTTCATCTTCTTTGACACAATTACCCAAAAAATACATTCTTCACGCCCATCGGTACAACGAGCAGAATTATCAAATTATCGCACCCGAAATAGCAATCACAATAAAGTAAAAGTGAAAAGATCACGAACGAAACTGTCTGACAACTTTTTCCTAAATCGATACTCCATATTGTGGAACAGGCTTCCATCTGAGATACGTGCAATCCAGTCAGGGATGAAGTTCCGACACGTTATACATTCCTTTCTAAACGTCGAAACAGCGATCGGTATATTGCAACCTACCTTGACAAGTGAATCCCCATACGAAATAGGAGCAAGATGGATATAGTATCAATATCAGGGGATCTTTTTATTCTCCTGTTGCCCGATCTTACTGCCCTCCCCAAATTTATCAGTAGCAATAACGTGTTTTCTAAAGGCAAAATATCCTGATTAACAATGAAGTTCACACTCACCAAGACGGAAATGTGCCCTAGAGTTCCTCTCGAGCAAATTATTTTGCGTTTGTTCTGCAATGCTAATTATCTTCTACTTATCTTTTCCCCTGGACCCCTCCCCTAGGTACGAGCTGCCGTGTTCCGTGCTCAGCGAAATCAATGTTGATTTAATCCTTCTGCTTCTGGACTGAATCCATCTGATAACACCTTCCGAAAACCTACCATGATCTTCCACGCTTACGTTCACTCTGAACAAATCCCCTCATCGAAATCAGCTTCTCCTCTTACCGCACACAGCTGAACAGTTGGAACGACGGTTAACTTACTTTACTTTGCGTACAGTCTTCTCTCCCTCCCTGAAAAATACCATGCGTACATACAACATTTTCCAGTACCATACAAAATTATTTCGCATCACCAATTTTCCCATTTTGATCTCCGACAACTGCTGGAGCTATCTTACTATTTCCTCCGAAAATTCTTCTCCTTTTCTGTAAAAAACATGTATATTCCTGAGGTTGTCAGTTACCAGTGAAACTTGTACAATCTGAATCGAACAACGTCGGACAAAAATCTAGCATTTCACGTTACTGTACGTCCACCCACTTTTATTTGTGCACTACCCGACTTTCTTGTACCACATGATCAGGCTCGTAGTCTGCCTGTGTCTCGCATGTCGAGAAATATATCATTTATTTATTTATTTATTTATTTATTTATAATTACCTTCAGTTTTTAGGGTGAACTTGGCATTAGGGTGCTCTGAGTTAAACTGGGATAAAATTGTCTCTGGGCAACAGTGCCTGTTTGTCACGCAAAATATATCATCCACATATCGTCCGTAATATGGTAGACTGGTAATGACTCCGCTCAGATAGGTATTCTCTAATCTGTTCATGAACACATCCGCCAGTAGCGTTCCAAGTGGCGAGCCCATTGCTACTCCATCTCTTTGTCTGTATATGGCCCCGTTAAACTGAAATTGTGTGTTACTCGTACACAGCAGGAGTAGCTGTTTCAATCGATCAGTTTAAAGGCCGATACCCAAATGATGGTCTCGAATGGTGTCACATATATAGCCAATCGTCTCTTCTAACAGAATATTGGTGAAGAGCGACACCACATCCAACGAAAACATCTTTCTTCCGGTTAGCTGAAGCTCTCTTATGGAGTCTAAGAAACTGAATGTGTCTCGTAGGCTGTATCTGAACATAGTATTTCTCACTGGTTCTAGAAGCTTAGCTAACCACTTGGCTGTTGCGTAATACGGTGAATTGCACATGTCTAGTATGGGCCTTAGTGGAAGTCCTTCCTTATGCACCTTCGGTAAGCCGTAGAGTCTCGGGATCACCGTCCCTGTGGGACGAATGTATTCGAACGTGGCGGAGTCAATCATGTTTTCCTGTTTCAAGCTACGTAGAAGCTTAGTAACTGTCTTTTCTATTGCTGCAGTTTTGTCCTTTTCATTCTTCATTTTCCGGAACTTCGAGCAACCGCTAAGGATGACGTACATCTTGTCGATGTAATCTGCTTTCTGCATCAACACGATCCCTGTCCCCTTATCATGCCTTAAAAGGAGCACATTCTCATTTTGTTTGAGAGCTTTGAGAGCATCTAAGTGGTCTTTTTCAGCAAATACCTAAGCTTAGGTTTGTATTTCAGATATTGGTAACAAGTATTGATCAGGGTAGACTTAAAATGCTCAGACGCTAATGCTGATCACGGCGTATGCATAGAAACTTGGGCATACAAATTTTCAAAATGCACTTCTAATTCTAATTGTCTTGAATAACTGCGGGGACAGCAAAAGTTTGGACCAAGTGAGAGCACCGCAAGCAATGTCTTATCCAAGTGCAACGACGTAAAATTGTGAACATACCTTTTTGGTTCGGGGGGGGGGGAATAAAGTATTTGCCTTAGTTGTGCAAACCTGCCGCCGCAATGAGGCTAGGCGTTTCTCCTCTTGCTTTGTGACCATTCGTTGAACAAAGGTATCGAATTGTTTACGCTCCACTGCGTCCAGTTTGTCCAATGTGACGGAATACGCGCAGCGATTACATTCCAGCTCATCAAGTCTCGAGGCAATGGTATCACGTTCATTCAACGTATGCCGTTTCAGCGCCACATTAGTTGGGTTAATCCGATTTCTACGGAGTATTTTGTAAAAGTGTTTAGGATATTCACAACGCGAAACACATTCATCAAAGAACCGCATAGTCACTTTCGCTAACGCAACTTTTGTGCAGAACTTAACGTACTGATTAAGCTATTTGAGCACAACAGGATCCTTGGATCGTTTCAAGTGAAAAAATATCCCAGGCGTGGACGTGTTGGAAGAATCGAGACAGAGGCTCAGCCAAGGTCTCTACTACCGCCGCTAGCGATTTCGGGGTTACATTATCAACTCCAGGAGAGCTGTGCTTGCGCATACTCAACAGCTTTTTAGTACTGCTTTTGCCGTGAAGCAAATGTGAGTGAGTTTTAGGGGTGAAACAACCGTTGTCATAGGGTTATGTGGCCATTGATCGCACTGAAATGTCGCAGCATATTGTGGGCGCAGCGTATTCACCGCCTCTTTCAGTGTCTCTTTGGATCCGTCCGCTGTTTGAAGAGGAGGAATTCCCCTTTCACGTTACATAGACTGTTGACGTATTGATGCAGAAGCTTGTGATTTGATGCATTGCACTCTCCCAACTTCTGCTGGTACGCTATGCTATCCTCGCGAACAAGCTAAGTACGGGTCGCATAGGTCTAGTTTTCGGTGTTCGGAGAGAGCTGGTAGATGTGCCAGGCTGAGTTTCGCACCACTATACACTTGCATGTCATGCTTTGCAGAAACAAGACCAAGTTTCACGGGCGGAAGGTCTTAGTCGCTAACGCTTAGGCAACCAGAGAGTTTAACTGGCTGACGAAAATGTTCCCATGCATTAGCTGGTTTCTACGCTGCCAGAAAGGTTCAGTTGGCTGTCTCAGCTTGTCGAGCCAATATGTCGTAGCGTACATCCTTTCTCATTTCCTTAGCAATTTTCAAGGGATATACTGCGTCACAAATGTATTCGCAGTGCGGGACTGCATGATCACCGCGACCCAGCGAAGCGTTGAAGTTCACCCTTTCACCCACTTGTTCTTCGTTGCTGAATATCCGACCCAGTATCGAAGGTTTATCTTTTTCTCGGAATCAGGTGGGTGTATTGATGTGGCCATACAACGGGTAAGTGGAGACTAACTCTTGTAGATCGGAGTAAAACGGTTCTCCAGGAACTGCTTGGGATTCAAGACCGTGGATGCTGAAATCGCCAGTAATGCGGACGTGACTGTATGTTGTGTTCATCACCCTCCCTATTGTGGATGCCAGATAGGAGCCCATCTCGGGCGTGGAGGAAGGCCGGCGGTAAATGACCGCCACTAAGCAAGTGTCATCGCCTTTTAAACTTAGACGGCACCAAAGTGAATTGCTTACCGTGCTGACCTAATTATCTCTGAGCTCACATTTAAAGTCATTGCGGAAGTACAGAGCCACCTCTCCACCTTTGTTGGGTCGGTCGTGCCGAACAACGGACGCGTGTGGTAGTGCGATCTCCATGTCACTTTTGTTAGAGCGTAACCATGTCTCCGTTATAGCGACGAGGTTGCAGGCTTTTGATCCTATAAGTAGCCGCATTTTGGAAAGTTAAGTGAGTAAGCATTGAGAGTTGGTTTACACACACGAAGGCTTCGCTGAGGTCAAAGATTGTTGGTTAGAAGCACATGAATGATGTGGATTTGTGCCGACCGATGCAGTGGCTACAGACCCCTGTCTCACTTGTTAGTCCCACGGAACACGCTTTATGCTGTGGTCCGGAGGGTAGAACAAGATGCGGTAAGCTTAAAGTTAGATCCTCCCATACGAGATAGAAGTGCACTCAGTGGTCCAGCAACTACTTTTGCCGCCCGGTAAGGACGTAAACTTGTCTCTCCCTGACTGTTATAATTTCGTAACCCACCACAAATTCGAATTGCCACATTATTTTTTCACACAACAACCATCAACGCCCTACTTTCAGAGGGCTGCCGTAAATACAATATTTGTATTGTTACAATGCTCGTGCACAAGGCTTACCGATAAACTTTTCGTGCATTGTTTGATGTAATAGTATTGATTACCCTAGCAAGTCGTCTTTGTATGAGGAGAAGTGTTCATCCGTGAGTCTTAGCTGGTTTATTGATGATTGAAAGTAGTTCGTTATAAGTTTGAGCTTTCCGAATGTACTCTCAAAGCTAGCAGTTCTAATACCTCTAGTGGAAGATGCTCAACCTATTTTCCAAACTGGAACTTCTGTGTAAAGCTTAAAAGTTCACAAGGTTCATTAATTTTGTCGTTATCTGAAGCTTTTACAAATACTACAAGCTTCTTTCGGCAGGGAATTACTACTTTCTATATCTTTCTCAACTGCGCTAAGGGGACAACCATAATTTTCATCAAGCAGATTTGACGGCGTAATAAAAGCCAATTGGTTTGCGAGGTCATGAACTTGCTAAAATCCATGGCGTTTCATTAGTCAGTTGGTCTATGACAGACGGCATTTCCCGTCTCAACACAGCATCAAGTCACATCGATATATCAGTCGATTGTTCTCCGTCAATTCGTTCCTCTTAGCGGCTTCAACACTGCATGCTTGTCACCAATTTAGCGAAGTGCTTTTTGTATTTATCCATCGCAATGTCCATCATTTTCCCTCTCTTCTGAAGAAGGCCAACTCTTAACTTGGTAAGCTTGACGAAGCTTTGCTTCAGATCCAGCCCTTGTGTTTATACATAGCTATGTATCGTTGATTTCTATGCGAACAGATCTCCAAAAGCTCAGACACAAAATAAACGGAAGCGTCAATGCCGAGGTGAGAACTAACGATGTATCTAGTCTTATGGCTGAATTTTCTCCATATTCTGTGAAATGCTTCCGAGAAGTGGAGTTTCCTGTATTTATGCACCAGAACAACAACAACTTCTGCTCGACTACTCCATACAGGTTTTGCAGCTATTTTAGACTAGTGACTTGAATCAAGACATTCCAGCAAGACCTAAATGAAACAAGAATGAGAATCTCTGGTCCATAGTACCAAAAGTGTAACAGAATGAAGTGTCGTAGTGGCGCCATGAACACAAGCCGGATTCAGGAAATAGTTTGTGCATGACACAAATGCACCCTTCGGTTGATTTCGCAGATGTCTTTGCACACCCGATTGGTAGCTCACCATGACAGCAGCATTGTCAATTGCCTGGCTACGACAGTCATCAATATGAATCCAAGCTTTCTCCGGATCTCCCAAAACCCACCAGATATTTTCTCCGTGCTTTCGCTGTTGGTTTCAATGAAGCTAATAATTGAGCACCCCTGCCGTCACTTCATTTTCACTCATCTGATATTTGTGTAGTGCCATCAAACATTGAGCAAACATACTTGTTTTACTTGACCTAATCTACGATTTTCCTTCTCACTTTTTATACCAAAATATTCATTAATTCATTTGGACGTGTGGCAGCATAGAACAAGTGCCGATTTTCTTTCCCGACTGAACCGTCACAGAAGGGTCGAGATGAACAAGTGCATAGTTGGCTAACAAATGTAGAAATTTTGAAAAATTCCATCTACTTTCCTGGCTGCCTTTGTCATCCTAGATGTCTTCCCCGTGACTACACAGTATCAAGTTTTGCCGGAAGAGTAACCTGACGATATCAAATAATCCGGCTCGAAATTCATGCTAACTCTTTTCTACATGTGATAGCTACATATTTTATCAATCGCCTTTCCTTCAAGTAGCCGGATCGAGAGCTCCTCTGTGTGTTAAGGATTGACTGACCAAGCGATAAACTGTATTCGTGTTCACATGCTTTTGGATTTAGTTTCTACCAGTTTCTGAAACCTCCACGAGTTGAAAAATTAGACCATCCTGTTGAAAACATCCTGCAGTCGAAATAAAATGGTGTCTCTTTCGAAAGAGAATACATCATCTGTGTCCGCAAGCTTTGCTCACCGTTTCGCAAGCCCAGAATTAATCCAATTAGGTGTTAGCTTCTTAGTCCCAGCTTTTGTGCTCATCCCAGGTATAAGCACTTATTGAATTCATGATCGACATGCTAGGCAATATATATCCCCACCGGACAAGCAAAGAGTGAAATTTTTGGCTGTAAGGAAGAAATACACGATGCGAATAAGCCAGGACCCCATCCCGGCGGCAGCCGATCCAAACTCACCCGCCCTGATTGGGGCAAACAGAGAGTCAACCAAGAGAAGCGGCCAATTAACGGGAGGGCGGCGTTCCTTGATTTGCTGTAAGTTGACCTTTCCAGAGCTTCCCACTTTCGCTTTAAATACCATACATGAACTTTCCGTTTCACTTTTCCAATGAACGGTGTGATTTGCTAATACATCCCTGATGTTCTGCTCGTCCGATCCGGTCTTCTTTCTGTCCTGTGGGGAGCCAGCGACTTCGGGTTTTGATTGGAAATCAAGCGTCCATTCAGGCGAGGGATGAACACTTCAATGGTCTATTTTAACAGGCAACCGAGAGGCACCCATAAAATCGGTTGAAGTGTGTGTTATCGGGCCAAATGGTGTTTTCATTTCCAATTCTTCAACTTCGCACGCATCTTCTGCACCAGCATTACAAAAGCTCCCCGCTGCATCCACTCAGCCAATATCGCTTTCTGTTACTCGAATATTAACGTTCGCAGTACCAACTTCCTCTTCCGTCTCAACATGATTATCGCCGTTCGTCTGCTGCAATCAATCATCAGTAATAAAAGTGCCGCCCTCTGTCACACGCCTCCAGAGGCGGACTGCCCCCCGCCCCTCTGTGCTACTCCTCTGAGTGTACTACGAGTTATCGATTAGAGCACAACACCAGTGGGTGATAACTTTACAAAACCACCACTGAAATACAATTGGTCCCCGTGCTGAACACGGGTGTGACAAGCAAAATGCAAAATTATCCCTCCTTTTCTTGTAATCCGCAATGTTTGTTTTCATCAGCAAATGCATGGCGATCGATTTCAACTAATCAAGTTAATAACTAAAGCAAATTGCGTCATGGACTAATTCTGATAGTTCGTTGCATGGTGCAGTTAGAAATTCATTACATCCAGTCTCAATCAGTCAGACATTATGAAATGAAGCAGCCGTATAATTTGGGTAAAGAAAACTAAGGCTTAATAAGTCCTGTAGGATAGTCCGCATAAAATACACAAAGTCAGAAGAACGAAATCACCTGCTAGTTCAACAGAGTATCTGAGTGTATCATCATACTATCCACGTTAACCCAATTGCAAATCCCTCCCCTTGATCACTGCCGCTGGTGAACGCAAGGTTTTCTCGTCACCAGATGAGCGAGAGTCAAGTTACGCGGTGTAAGTTGTGTACTGTATCGTGTCGTTGTCTTTTGGAAATGCACAATGTGGGCGCAGAAAGGACATAAGTTGGAAAAGCGTTCCAAGAATGACAAAATCGCATGGGGGAGAAATTGCAACGGCATTCCAAACGGCTGTATTGAGTTACCAGTTTCAGCTGGTAGCCTCTTAGCTTTGTTTTGCAGTTACCTTTCAGGTAACGTGAAGAGTTTTATGGACGGATAAGTCAGGTAGACGACGATAACTTACACTGCTCACTTTCATTGCCATCAGTCGCAGCTAGCATGACATATGAAACAAGCTTACCGCTCGATGTGGGGTTTCGAAAGCAGCCAGATTACGTTAGAACCAGTGTCACCAGGTCCGAATCTCTTACTTCACATAGGACCTCGCATACTATTTGAGCAACCACAGGAAGAGAGAGAGGTCGTACCGCTCAAATATCCACCGTGAGCTCTCCACATGTTGTTCCACGGTTCTGGACACTATCCTAGATTATTTCGAACAGTTGAGGTCATCTTGAGTCACCTCCTCCCCAAGGTCGTGTTCATATGAGGAGCTCTTCGAAATATGCTGTCCCACCCTGTATATGTTAGGTGGCCTGTGCCTTCAGTTATTTTCTTACAGTCGTCCACGTTGCACGGCAGCAGAATCCTACTTGATCATTCAGAAGCACAGTCCAGATCTCGTTGAAGCAGATCGCGATCTTGCCGAGTACCGATCGCCCACCATATTTTGATGTCCTCTGCAAAAGCAAAAGGTTAAACGGGACGACATGCGCTGGGTCGTTAATGGAAACCAGTAATAAGCACACCCTCAACACTGATTCCTGTGGATCACCGCATTCGCACTCAGTCTGATTGGACAATGAGCTCCGAGCCCGAACATGTGAACGCCGCTGATGAATGGAGCTACCAATCCATCTAAATACCAAGTTGAAATTTCCGCATATTTGCAAGTCTTGGTGAAAATGCGCTAATCAAAGCAGTTGAGTAATTTAGAAAAATATGGGTAGTGGCATTTATTCTAGTCTTACTATCAGCCACTTCGATCAAACTAGTACGCACAATCAGTAGATTGGTTGCACATCATAGTTGACGGAAGCCGCATTGCTCCGATGCTATGATTCTGCGTCTACCAAGAAAGTACCTCTGAAAAACACTAAATGACCGTTTCCACCTTTCTGGAATCGTCAGTAATTCGCATTCCATCTGACCCCTGTGAGGCTGGAAGCAGCAACACGACTGTTAACAGTCTGGTTAAGACCACTGAGCCACGGGCGACGCCAGCGACCGACGTTCCTAGATGTGATATTCCACTGTTCACTATCCACCGACTTTTAAGTAACTGTCGTGCAGGGGACAAGGTATCCCCCTCACTAAGCGACAAACTTACCGTCATTACGGTGCTTTACAGACGTTTGATGCGGAGGTGGATCGGGGTGGCGGTCCCCCCGGGCAGTGTGTGGCAAGGGGTGACAATTTTGTACTGTTGAGTGTTAGGTGCTAAATGTAAGAGACAAAAGTTCCAGTTAGACTGAAGGTTGAATATTTTAGTGCTACGCTGTGTGACGAACAACATCTTTAAGCCATATTTCACACCTGTGCAAACGTTCTTCCTAGCGACATCCCAGTTTGTCCCCCTGTAGTCACTTGCACCACCTTTACCTCAATGTCCCAAAAATCATCCATTTCATCGGAACTAGTGTGCACTTTATCCTGAACTGATTGTGTAGCCATCACGCGGCTATGCTGCGCCCATTCAGGGCGAAAATTTGACCACTGCCCCCGGGCGGCAAACGCAGTTGCTACGCCACTGCTGTGATGGCTGTCTGACTGAGATGTAATGAATTGTTGCCTATACCATTCCAACCCTATACTACACCCTTATACTTCTTTGCCTCTCTCGCACAGTTGTTTGGAAGTGTTTCTAACCCACTGTCCAGCCGTGGTGAGCCACCATGAGATCGGACCACTTCTCCGGATATCGTTGTTCCGCTGCCGGGAAACCTTAATGAAAACCTTCGCCATGTTCATCAGTAACCATATCGTATTGTCTGGGAAGAACTCTAGAAGGAATGACCAAAGCGGATGCTTATCGATATATAACTGCTTCAGCTTATCTGCTACTGGTTTCGTTGGGCTTTGTGACCCGAGGTTTCCAGAATCGTTTATATACACTAGTTTAATGATATGCCAAGCTTGTTTCACATGACCTTATAGTGTTGCTGAAGTGATCAGCTTTGAATAGCTTTCAAATCTGAGGGCTTGCATAACTCTCTCTTTAAGCTTCCCTTCCTGCAGTGAAGGACATTTTTCATGCTGCCATCGGAATGCTGGAGAACACCAATCCATGGCTTCACGAAGTTCATCATACCTGTTTTGATGTGTAGGAGTGATAGCTGCAATTTTTGGGCCTAGACTAGAGCCGAGTGATGGATATTTTTCTCGTGAACACTAAGTTTGTCTGCGAGTCCATTCCTTTTTAATCAGTGCGGAGTGCTTGCTCGGATATCCAACAAACAACAGAAACAGAGAATTTTGTGTAACCTGTAACGCTCTAAAGCTAATTGCTATCTTTTGTGTACAGTTTGTTCTCCAACTGTACATTATTCTCACGTGTTTTAATCTTCGTTCCATCCGGCTGGACACTTTTCTGCTCTGTAACTTGTTGCGCCACCTCATTTCATCCGTCCGGGTCTTTTTGGGGTCCATCAAATATATTCTACTGTGTCCGACCACAACTGCCTTCTGATATCCGAGCTCGATTACGAGCACCGTCTCAGAATAGTATTTACTAGTCCTACAAATTCATGACTCCGCTTTGCACGCGCAAAGTTAAACTTTTTCGTCGTTTGTATTTTTTGGTTTATTCCTTTTCTCAAGTTAATACATGCATCTCTTTGTTTCTTGCTCAATTGCAGTAGTTTCCTTGCGTTTTTTCATTTTTGATCTCGAGTAACAACTCGAAAGTGGTATCCGAGTTATTTCGCAGCTTAGCCATGATGGCTCTGGCTGTTTCAATTTCATGGAAAGCAGCCCAGAGGTTTGGTTTGTCATATTTGAGATTGAATTCACAAGTAAGCGCATTCAGCCGGACCGGTCGAGCTACAATCAGCTCGTCCTAGGCCTTCCTTCGGCGGTTATGTCTCTGGTTTAAGACATTCTACGCTATCCATCGAATAAGCCAAAGTATGAAACGATGAAGCAAGCGATTTTAAAGAAGCTACATCCCAGTACACGCGCTTGGTTTGAGCAGCTCAGTGGTTTCAAGCTGGGAAATCGCCGGCCGTCCACTTTGCTCTGGGAAATGCAGTGCATCGTTGGTCCTTTATTCTTGAATGAAGAAGGAATAAAGGAGCTGTGGCTTGCACATTAACCAGAGCCATTGTCAGTAATGCTGTCCATGTTTCTAGATACGCTGGTGAAAGAACTAGCTACCAAATCAGATGCTGCGTTCCAACGTCTTCCGCAGCAAACGACCAGTATCTTGGGCGATGTATTTTTGCTGATGCAAATTGAGTCTCACCTTTGCTCCAAGTCGTCAGGCGGACATGCCCCAAAAAATGAGGAAATTGCGCAACTTCGCAGTAAGATAGCAACAACGAAGCCTTTGAAGCAGCTTGTGCCATGGTCAGATGCTGCCTACGTTATAGCTACCGTTCATTGCGGCTCGTCTGCTCCTGCGCCGAGTACATGTAGTTTGACAAGAAATCGGAACATGTTCTCCGCACGTTCTCAGTCAGATAGTATCAAACTCATCGAAAACTAAGTTGGTATCACCGCCAATATGGTGGGAAAGCTGGACGTTGTCGAGCTTCCTGCAGTAGGCAGTACGCGGCTGCTACAGCGCAAGTGAACAGACCGCATACTAACATGACCAACCCAACAATAATGAACAAAACAGAGCGCCTGTTTTACCTTAAGGATAGACGTTTTTCCATCACTTTCATCGTTGACACTGGAGAGGAGGTCAGTGTCATCCCTGCGAACGCGGACGGCAAGCACTCAAAGCTCACGCCCAACCTACGTGCGGCCAAGGTTTCTCCAATAGCTCCATTCAGTCAGCGCATAATGAACATGGACCTCAGTCTTCACCGGGATTTTCAGTGAGTCTTCATGGGTGCGTCTGTACCCTTCACAATTATCGGTACCAACTTCCTCCGAGATTTTGGGTTGCTTATTGATGCTGATTGCAGCAACCTTTTAGACGACCATACTAAAGTAGGTGTTGAAAGCTTTCTTACGGACGTCCTGATAATCAGTCCCGTTTTCCGAATCGTCGATGTACCTTCAGATTACTCGAACCTTCTGTCTGTATACCCGCGACTGGTACGACCAGCTGCAGTGCTTCCACCATTCACGACAAAGGTCGCTCATTGTCACGTGCGCTCCGCTAACGAGTTCCCGATCAAGATGGCTCAGACAAGTTACTTGACGCAACAGCTGAATTCGACCACATGCTTCAGCTCGGTATCATACGACAATCCAACAGTCCATAGGCATCACCTATCCACATGGTACCGAAGAAGACCATGGGGACTGGCGTCCTTGCTGCGACTATCGTGCCTCAAATAGGGTTGCCACGCCCGATCGCCTTCCCATCCTACATATCGTGGATCTCATCGCCAGTTTGGCGGGTATGAACGTTTGTGGCAAAATTGACTTTATGCGCGATTACAACCAAATTGCGCTAACCGAAGCAGAGATCGTTAAACTGCCGTGACAAGCCCGAACAAGCTTGTCGCTGGTTATACTTCGCTTATGCTTATCTCGACCAAGTCATAATCGAGAGCTCTTCACAAGAACTGCATTTGCGCCATGTTCGAAAACTTTTTGAATCTTTATCTCAACAAGGGGTGACGATCAACGAAAAAAGTTTTCGTTTTACATCGACTTGGTCAGTTTTCTCGGCCCTCATATCTCCCCTGCGTGCATCGTGCCACTACAAGCAAAAACTAAGGCCATCATCGACTAACTCAAGCCTCATTCTTGCAAGCAACTAAGATGTTTTGACGGACTGGTCAGCTATTATCGCTGTCGCATACCTAGTTGCGATTTGCTTATGCAGTCCATCACGGACTTACTCCGATGGATGCCTAGGAAATTCGATTTTGCTGCCGCAACTCGCGCCGCTTTCCAGGCTTTAAAAGTAGCCAGGATCAACATAGTTTTTATAGCGCTTCACGACCCCACAGCTCCGCTGTCACTTAGTACGGACGCTTCTGAGGTGAAAGTAGGTGCCATTTTACAGCAACAAGTAGGTGATGCACGGCAACCGCTGGCGTTCTTTTCCAAACGCTTGCAACCTGCCGAATCTCTTTACAGTACGTTCGGTAAAGAATTATCAGCCGTCTGCGTAAGCATACGTCATTTACGACACTTTTTAGAAAGCCGCAACTTTAGCATTTTTACCGACCGCAAACCCTTAACTTATGTGTTTGGCTCGACGACCAAACGATCCTCTCCTAGGGAGTCTCGCCACCTAGACTATACCGCTCAGTTTACGACCGACATACGACATGTTTTAGGTGTGTACAACGCCGTCGCCGACGCACTTTTCCGAATTCAAGCAGTCTCCGCTGACGCCGGCCTGCTATCGATCTGACAGCCATGTCCGCAACGCAACTCAATTATTCCGAGGTTGATCTACTACGCAGGTCTCCCCCACTGGACATACGACCTGTGCCGATGACAGCATCAGACGGAACTACACTTTGCGATTTATCTCTGGGCACTCCGCTCCCAGTCGTCCCACACCAGGTTCGGCAGACCATGTTCGGCACATTGCACTGCTTGTCGTAACCAGGCTTTCTTGCATCGGTTCAACTTGTAATCGCCAGATTCGTCGGACGCAATGTTAATCGTGACGTTCGTACTTGGGCAGCTGGTTGCCTTCCGTGGCAAGTCGCGTGGGTACACAAGCACACCAAAAGCCCACTAGGCACGTTTCTGACTCCAGCCACAGGATTTCACCATGTACACATCGAATTAGTATGTACCCTGCCGCCTTCGAAAGGTTTGGTATACCTGCTGACTTGCATCGATACTTTCACCAGAAAGCCAGAGTTTACTGCGATTCCGAACTGCTCTTCGGAAACAGTAGCAAAGTCATTTTAGTGTGCTGGGTAGCTCAGTACGGCTGTCACACCATCGTGATCCCCGGTAGAGGGTCACATTTCTCTTCCTCTTTTGCCAAGTTGTATGAGGCTGTCGCAACGTCTAGGCGACGGCGTATCATCCGGCCGCTAACGACATGTAGCATTTTCATCGCCACCTGAAGGTAGCGCACCAAGTGCACGTTGATTCTTCATGGTCTGAAACAATTCCTCTCGTCCTCCTAGGCCTAAGAAACACGGTTACAACGGATTTCGACACAAAAGCAGCGTGGCTAGTCTAACTCTGCACGCTGCTGTTGCCCGGACAGCTAGTAGCACTAACACCGTCCAATTCCTCCTCCGACTACGGAATTTACACCGATCACCAGATGTTTGAGTTGAGCCCACCCGTTTCACGTTTGCAGAAGACACTGGTGTATGTGCCCAGAAAAGTGTCTACTTTCTCACACCTACTGCTTCGCGTAGACTGTGTTTGCCAGTCTCGACAGTCGCCGTACATCGGACCCTTTAAATTAAGATGCCGAACAAATAAGACGTTCACGACTGACCGCGGTGGCCGACTCAAAATCTAAAACCAGCTTTTATGGAAGAAACGACCTCGCATCCATCGTCTAGCAAGACTTCGTGCAACGTTACAACTAACTGCACCTAATTTCAGTATCGCCAAATCAGACAACGATCCTGGTCTGCAAACAGTAACTGTCCCTATATCTTCCGAATCTAGCCTTTCGCAAACGACGATCAACCGCCGTGGTCGGGACGTTCGTAATCCCGTTCGCTTTTCCGACCAGGTACGGTGTAAATACTTTGGGGTCTGCAAACGTTGTAATCATTTGCCCCGCTTTTGATCAATTAACGTTCTGAAAGCACAAGATTAAAAACTACCGTAAAACTTAAAAATGTTCAAAAACCAACATACCTAAACAGTTTTGCAAGTAAGTCATGCGTTTGTTTCTTTCGGCGTGTTCTGCGTGTTTCTCTGTTTGCTCCTCTTTACATGACCCAACCCTTCTCTTCGATCGACTGACCCTCACGCGCAACGTCTTCGAGGATGGCTGCAGTCGACAAGGAGCCGAACGCAAACGCTGGCTGTGGGACGAAGTTGGTTTCTTCATGGGACGGCGGTTCTTTCTTCATGGGACGAAGTTCATTATGGCGCGTGGCGGGATGTGGTGGGGGAGAGTCCAATCCCAACTGCACCGTTTGGCAGCAGCGAAGGTTGAGATGCAATCCGCATGTTTTTCTGTGCTGGCGTTGATTCTGACGTCCAACAAACCCGCTCCAACGGCTCTCCGAAATGCACTCTGCCCTACAATCAGTAAAAATAAATAACAAACGGCAAAGTGGACTCCAATTTCCGACGAATCCCCATTTGACATGAATGCTCACTCATCCTTACGCGGCACGATGTGCCCTACCAACGTCGATACAGCCATCATTTTCGAGACCAAAGATTTCCTATGTGCAGTCTGTTAGGGGGAACCTTGCAGCCCCAAAAAGATAACTACTCTATTTTATTTGCATTTTCATTGCTGATCAAGTATACATTATCCTTTCTTGTTTTACTCTTCCTTACACCCTGCTCGTCATTCAACTGTTCTGTTACTTGTCGTGCTAAGGTTTGCTCCTTCCTAGTGTCGTCCGACCACGTCTTTTGTAGGCCGTCGAATGTATTTCGCTGTGTCCTACTTCACTTACCTTCTGATATCAACGCTCAATTATGCCCACCGCCTCGGACTAGCATTTATTAGTTCTACAAACCCAGCTACAGTCAAATAATAAGCGGATCGTCTGTAACTCATGGTAGAGATGCCAGTCGTACTCCCTATCATCAGTGAACTTCAGTAGCTGCTTTAAGCTTCTGTACGTCCCATTTATGTGGACCGTAAGAAAGACAGGTTTAGATAACAGATATTTTCCATTGTTTCTTGGCATCATCTTAAGGCTAAGTTTGGAGCAGTCTTCAACTAATCTCGATGCATGTGGTTTATCAGTTAGATATACTGCATCATCAGAAGAGCACATTAGGTTGCTTCTTTTCTCTAGGATGGCTCCAACTACTCTTAGCACTTTCAATCTTCAATAGTTCCGTCGAACGAGACTGGATATTGACGTGGTGCGACGGTTTGCGTACTTCATTGACCCATTGAGCTATACTGGGTGATGCTTCCGGGCACCTTGAGAGCTATTCCTACCAGGTGGGTCACTGCTGAGAGGTAAGACAAACTCAGTCTCCGAGTCCTCTAGGTTGTGTTTTGAAATGGGATGGCGACTGTTTCTGTAAAACTAAATCATTGCTACCTCCCCGCTGCCTTGCGAACCAAATTTTGAGCCAAAGGCTTTGGATGAGGACCCTAATGGTCCACCTGTCTAGGTCTGGCCGTCATGACGGTATCTCAGCCCAAATACAACCATGATATTTTCTTCAAAAATAAACTTCATCCTGCATCGGCCGGCGCGCAGCTTATCGAGGGTCGCCTTACCTGCTGCATACAGCAGGGCGGATAAGCGAAAACATGCTACTTCTGGCGCCTCCGTTCTTTCTTTTCCACCTTTTTCTCTTACTCCAATCCCGACTCCCATTACTAAACTTCCTGCTATAATTTCCAACTTAATTGACAGCAACCGAAGTGCCACTGGAGTAGAACCATCTGCAGCCACCATCCCACCGTACCTATCGGATGCCTATCGGCAAAAGTCCCTTATAAGGCTACGCCATCCCGTTTCCATGACGACTTTCAACGTTCGCACTCTAAGACAAACAGGTCAACAGGCTGCACTCGCAAGCAAATTGGACATACTGGGTATTGATGTGTGTTGTGTGTCCGAAGGCGGGAGAGCCTATGGTGAGCTGAGGCTGGTGGTGGCTAGATCCTGACAGATGGTCTACCCACTGCTGCTACTGTTGCGCCATAGTCTCATGTCCTGGGCGCCTCCACGTGGCGACCGCTGGGTGGGAGTTGGGTTTCGCCCTTCTCCCTGCTAAGATCCAGGACACCAATCCGCATGAGTCGGCTAACTGACCATGTGCTAGACCCGCGGCCTTTCGGGTGTTCATTTAATCGAAGGCTTTGGCTGAGGACCCGAGTCGTTCTCCTGTCAGGTGTGGGCGCCCTGGCAGTATCCTAGTCCATCCTCTCCGGAGGTTAGGAAGTGGTCGATGGCCCTCTTCCCGTAAAACCTAGCCCTGGCAGACAACAGGTTTACGGGTTATAATCTCACAGCTCGATTGGCGTAGAGCACGAGGGCCACGCATTGTCTCTGACGGTGGGAGGACACCTCCGGGTGTTCAATGGTTTGCTACTGCCCGCCTCAAGCCAGGCAACCCCTGGTCAAATTGGTGCAAACCCGCCAAAAACCCACCTGCGTCTGGCCGTGGTCGCAGGTGCGTTTCCAATTACGGTCGCAAAACATATGATAATTGTTCCAGAACCTCAAAGGCTGCGTGTGATGGCCGTCAAGCAGATCCCAATCTGTCTCTGCAATCACATTCCCGAGCTGGATCTGCTCTCCACTGCCTTGTGGGTAAGGCTATTGAGCCAAAGGCTCCGGGCGTAGTCCCTCAAGCAAACCTCCAAACCACCCACTGCCTTGTGGGTCAGGCTATTGAGCCAAAGGCTCCGGGTGGAGTCCCTCAAGCAAACCTCCGAAGCACAACGACCACCTCGTGTGCGATTGCCCACCAATGCAATCGTATGCCTGCGCGCAAAGCACTCAGCATCGGGTGCTGAAACGTGCGCACACTACTGGACCGGAACTCCAGCGAGCGCCCGGAGCGACGCACTGCACTGGTCGCAATGGAGCTGGCGCGCTACCACATCGATATTGCGGCGCTCAGTGAAACTCGGCTCGCTGAGCAAGGTAAGTTACATGAAGCAGGTGCTGGCTACACATTCTACTGGGTGGGGAACGCCGCCTCAGCACCACGTGAACATGGGTCGGATTTGCAATATCCGATCGCCTCCATGGCCAGCTGGTGGGTGAACCAACGGGCATCAGCGCGCGACTGATGACTGTTCGCCTACGACTCGGAAGAGGTAAGTTTGTTACTTTTATAAGCACGTACGGTCCGACCATGTGTTATCCTGATAACACGCGTGATCAATTCTACACTCAGCTATCCTCCGTGCTACGGTCTGTGCCGAGGAGCGACCGACTATTTCTGCTGGGTGGTTTCAACGCGCGCGTTGGGCGTGATGCACCGATGTGGACAGATGTTGTCGGTTCGCATGGCATTGGTTTAGCGAATGCGAACGGTGACAGGCTGCTCTCACTGTGTGCCACTCACGGCCTGACGATCACGAACACTCGGTTTGCACTGAGTGCGAGTGATATAGCAACTTGGACGCACCCACGGAGTGGTCACGCTCATCTGCTCGACTATGTCATCGTACGTCAGCGTGATATGCGTGAAGTGCGCATGACACGTGTACTGCGTGGAGCTGAGTGTGGCACTGCTCACAAATTGGTTATGACCAAACTGTACATATATTTTCGTAAATCGATGTATTTCACTCCCACCGTGAATCGGC
>OX104065.1:34357423-34393024 GCA_944474145.2 Dicrocoelium dendriticum
TGAAGGAAAAACGTCAAATGCAACGGCGAATAAGCAACCGTGTACTCAAGAGCGAATCGCGTAAATCCCTAAAAATAGCATCATTGGACTCCAAGCGTAAAGCGAATGACCATTTACAGTGACGGGCACTGGCCAATCAGAATGACGAAATGAAACGCTTAAACATAAGTCACGAAACCAACGCGAATAAGGAATGTAGACCCAAAAGTTGAAAACTAGTACAATAATTGTGTGACACTAAATAATCCTTCAACATAACTAAGTAGAGCAGTGATGAGAAGAAAAAACCAATAGAATATGCTCATGCAAACAGCGCTGCTGAGAAGGGCATGACGATGAGCGTCCATTAACAATGACGCGCATGTACCAATCGGGCTAATGCAGTAGAGCGTTTAAACAACAGTCAAGAAATAGAAAATAGGAAGAGTAAAGAATAGCTATCGAGCTCGGTCACAATAGATCAATGTCCAATAGCTGTTCTCCTAATACCTCCCTCTCCTTAAAAAATACGGGTTACCTGGGGCTCACATAGCTTTTTCGACGCGGATCCACTTGGAGAGGCTGCACGAATCTTCTTGTTCGCTTCGGCCTGTAGCGAGCTCCGTTTTCCATGCATTCCACTGGACGAACGTCACCACCTGCAGGAGTACTAGGCTTGCCAGTGTCCAGCAATTCATTGACGTCAAGTTCGTTGGCTTTCGGAACGGCGGCACCATGTGTATAACGTGACCTCAACTGATTTACGTGGCGTCTCCACACCTATGTACCCACTTGAACATCATACATCACGATGCCTCGGCGCCGCACGACTCGTCCTGGTATCCATGCGAACCGCCGTCCTTGATTCGCAACTGCAAACACAAGATCGCCCACTTTGAAAATCCTTTTTCTTGCACCATACCGCCTGTTGTACTGACGCTCCATCACTGAATTCCTTAGTTGTAGAGACGGGCGCTTGGGGGTCAGCAAATCTAGTGTGGTTCTCAACCTACGACCCATAAGTGCTTCAGCTGGTGATTTGCCATCTGGTGTATTAGGATTCGGGGTAAATCTATATGTCAACAGAAAACGTTCCAATCTTTCGTTCAGCGATCCCTCCTCTTTTGACTTCCACAATGCTCGTTTCAGGGTATCCACAAATCTTTCCGCTTGGCCATTAGACCGCGGATGATCCGAGGCCGTCCTCACATGCTCGATCCCATTCTATGCACAAAATGCAGCAAATTGACAGGACGTAAACGGTGCCCCGTTATCTGACACGACTGTTACTGGCAATCCGTGCTGACTGAAGACATGTCTCATCGCAAAAATTGTGCTGTTGGCCGACGTGTTTTGCATAGTGATTACCTCCGGCCATTTACCGTAGGCGTCAATAATAACGAGGAAATGCACTCCTTCGACTGGTCTTGCGAAATCTACGTGTATGCGCGACCAGGGTGATTCAGAGTTTGGCCAAGCTTGTAATGTAGAACCTACCGGTAACTTGGAGGCACTGATGCATCTGGAGCACGATCGGCCAATATCTTCAATTTGGCTATCCATCATGGGCCAAAAAACGTTGCTGCGCGCAAGCGCCTTCATGCGAGCGATTCCTGGATGGCTCTTGTGCAGTTGACGTAACACGCGTGACCTGAGTATTTCTGGAATGACAGTGCGATCTGCAAAAACAGGCAGGAATCAACTTCAGACAAAGAGTTGCGTCGTGTGAAAAACTGTGTCAATGCTTCTTTCGGACACTTCTTTGGCCAGCCCCGTCTTGTGTAGGTTAATACCTCTTGCAGCAATGCATCCTGTTCAGTGGCTTACTTCACCATTGTGCCAGTGACCGGCAAATTACTCACGGCGTCATGTACCATGTAGCTGACATCCGTTTCAGCTGCGATGGAGGCAATGACTGCGTCTTCTGACTCACGCTTACCGGTATCGATTAATCTGGAAAGGGCGTCCGCTTGCCCTATAGAATCCGTAGACAAGTATCGCATGCTGAAATCATAACCCAAGAGCAGAGTTGCCCATCGCTGAAGTCGACTGGCCGTATATGCCGGAATCCCCTTTGTGGATCCAAAGATTGTCCGATGCGGTTTGTGATCAGTCAGCAACGTGAACTGTCGGCCACATACCATCTTATGAAACTTCTGCACTGCAAAGATGATAGCCAACGCCTCTTTCCCAATCTGACTATAATTCTTCTCGGATGCCGTTAGCAATCGTGCAACATGTGCTATAGGTTTTTCGGATCCATCTGGAAAACGATGTGAAATGACAGCACCAATTCCATAGCTTGAAGCGTCCGTGGCAACGATAATCTCCAGCTCCGGGTTATAATGCGTAAATAGTAAGTCCGACTTCAGCAGAGATTTCAGCTGCTCTAACGACTGTTGACACTGTGCAGACCATTTCCATTCGATATCTTTCATCAGCAAATGGTTTAGAGGATGACGCAAGCGATGCATGCATGGTAGAAATTCACTATAGTGACTCACCATCCCAAATAATGACCGTAACGTTGTGACATCTGATGGCGCTGGTAACCGGTCTATCACCTCGATATTTTTGGGGTCGGGTCGTCGGCCCTTCTCGTTAATTACGAAACCCAGGAACTTAATTGACTTCAGGAAAAATTTGCACTTGTCCGCTCGTAATCGGAAACCATAATTTTTGTTTCTTTGTAGCACGTCATCCAATCGTTGAAATAGCTCATCTTGCGTCGATCCCATTATGAAGATGTCATCCAGGTAGGCTGCCGCTCCGGTTACACTCGTCAGCATAGCATCCATGACTTTCTGAAAGATTGCCTGTGCCGTTTTGACTCCAAATGGCAAACGGTTGTACTGTTAGAGACCGCGATGCGTGTTGATTGTTAGAAGCTTTCTGCTTTTGGGTTCAACTTCTAACTGCAAATAGGCGTCTGCAAGATCAAGGGTAGCAAAATACTTGCCTCCGTTCAGTTTTGCAAACACGTCCTCAGGGAGTGGAAGCGGATATTGATGGGGTTCCAGTGCAGCATTCAGGCCCGTTGAAAAATCTGCACACAAACGAATAGAACCATTCGATTTCCTGAGCACAACAATAGGTGCAGCCCACGGTGAAAAATTGACTCGCTCAGTCACTCCGGCCTGCTGCAATCGATCAAGCTCCTGTTCAACAAGTGTATGGGAAGCATAAGGGACAGGACGCCTGAGTCGGAACACTGGTCTGGCATCCGGAAGCAGAGTAAGTTTTGCCTGCATTTTCTTACAGTGTTCAAGTTCCGACTGGAATACACACGTATACTTCGTTTGAAGCTGTTCAGAGATGCCTTGACCCAGAGGAGTCGGTATGGCTGTATAGTGCACCGTGACATTTCTTTCAGCACGGACACGATTCAGTGGTACGTTAAACACGTTTAGCTTTTCAATCCAATCGATTCCGAGAAGATTGACGTCGGTGCATGAGACTAGGTAGATTGTGCCGCGGAGTTGTAGTTCCTTGAAGTTGACCTCACATTCAATCTCTCCATCCAATCTCAGCGGTCCCCCGGATGCATTTTGAGCCGTCAGAGTTGTGCGCTTGAATGCCGGTCTTCCAAGCTTCCTCCAAGTGGATCGCGAAATGATTGTGATGTCGGACGCCGTATCTAGTTGCAGGGTGGCTGGAATATCAATGACTTTTACTGTTAAATACTTTCTCTTGCCTGCGAATTCCGTGCGAAATGCAGCGAGAACTACCTTTGTGGACGGTCCATGTAATTTCGCCCTTCTGAAGTTGATGTTTGTGCGCAACCTCGAGGGAAATGAACGTCTAAAGTTGTGCGCAACTCGACAGTGGGTTTCCTTATGACCAAACCGCTTGCACTTGTGACATTGATGTCCTTTGTAGATACAGTCTCTCACAAAATGCCAAGCGCCACAATTCCAGCATGCGGTCGGAGGGCTTCTGAGTTGACCGATTCTGGTTCATCACTTTACCACGGATAGCTGTGCGACAAACCTGGGGTTCTGTCCTGTGGTCAGCAGTTTCAATCATTTTTGTGTCGTGCTTCAAGTTAATCAGTCGCTGACATTCGGCTGTAATCTCTTGCAGCGTCAACTGTGGTTCTTGTTCGAGCTTGTGGAGAATACGTGTTCGAATATCGGCATCAGCGTGGGATTGGAGAGTGCACACGAAAATAGGACTCTTGAATTGATCAGGTGTCATCAGACCCAGTTTGAATTGTTCACATTCGCGATTTACTATCCCGGCATGTGTGACAAAATCAACGGCATCGCGTTTGACTAACTTCAAACAATTGTAGCGAACACTGAACAGAGAGGCCTGCTCACCGAATATCTGCGTAAGAGTTTTCACCGTCTCATCGAAGCTGAAGTCTCTTGCATTCTTCGGCAATACGAAATTTGTGTAACGTTCATGTTCGACTGCGCCAAGTTTCCTCAACAACAAACGAACTTTCCAGGCATCGTCTTGGTCTGTAAGTTCCACTCGAAAAATATCTTCACACTTTAAGAACCAGGATTCAAATGTCAATCCGCTTGATCCATCGAAAACAAATTTTGTGATTGAAGCGGCAAGGGCGTCCACCGATGGCCGTGCGGTTGTCGTCGGGGATTCGCTTTGGATGTTCAGCTTCTGAGATAACAACTCGATCAACTCTCGTTGAGATTTTTCAAACTGGAGTTGTTGCTGTTGAAGAAGCGTCTGCATTTGCTCGAACGAAATCGACATGATTACCGGAACCTCCGTCGCCAGAAAATCTGTTGTGTCGCCGCTGACGCCTTCACCCCACGACCGCAAGAAGAAGTCCAAGACGAGCCAGAAGGAGACTTGTATACATGAAATCACAGTTGCTTATATAGTTTGAAGGCAAAATGAAGGGAAGCTACTAAAGTACACTTGAGCCAACCAACTGAAGGAAAAACGTCAAATGCAACGGCGAATAAGCAACCGTGTACTCAAGAGCGAATCGCGTAAATCCCTAAAAATAGCATCATTGGACTCCAAGCGTAAAGCGAATGACCATTTACAGTGACGGGCACTGGCCAATCAGAATGACGAAATGAAACGCTTAAACATAAGTCACGAAACCAACGCGAATAAGGAATGTAGACCCAAAAGTTGAAAACTAGTACAATAATTGTGTGACACTAAATAATCCTTCAACATAACTAAGTAGAGCAGTGATGAGAAGAAAAAACCAATAGAATATGCTCATGCAAACAGCGCTGCTGAGAAGGGCATGACGATGAGCGTCCATTAACAATGACGCGCATGTACCAATCGGGCTAATGCAGTAGAGCGTTTAAACAACAGTCAAGAAATAGAAAATAGGAAGAGTAAAGAATAGCTATCGAGCTCGGTCACAATAGATCAATGTCCAATAGCTGTTCTCCTAATAAACACCAAACTTTTATCATCATATGCGTCACGTATAACTTGTTTTGCAGACTCGAAGTGGCTTAACCGATCCGACCAATATAGGGATAAACCTAGATGTAGAAGTTGATTTCCGGGATACGAACAATCGACAACCATGGATGATGCAGCCGAGGAAAGTTTTTCATCTTCGGTGTCAATCGTCTGACGATTGGCTAAACTGACACCCTGACTGACCTACATAGAAACCCAGAAACCTAGGATGTTGAGAAGTGTAGAAGACCAAGTAAAGCGAAAGTCAAAAAGTGCCCACCTGAGGCTACGGTTAAGGCCGGTTATCTGGAATAACGCTGCGATAAATCAGTGGCAACAAGATTGGCAGCTACTTTACACAGTCAGCATCATTGAGGATATCCTCGGTATGAAGGTCATCAAAAGCATGCCTATACAAACATGAACCAGAGCAGGTAGGCGGGTGTAAGATGTAGTGACGAATAGTTAAGAGAGGAATTGTTGGGATTTTTCGGTTAGGGGTCGAAGAACGTGAGAACTGGGAAATGTGTTTGCAACCGCTGCTATTTGCCAAGGTAAACAGGGCGAGCTACCGACTGAATCCAAGCCTAGTGGACAATGAAGTGGGAACACTAACTCCCTAAAACGCCAGGCGTTGGAACAGAGAGGAACTGACCTTACGTATGTTCGCATAGTCCTCCTGGTTGCTTTTCAAGTTGCTTCCTCAGGTTGCATCTCGACTCGTTTTAGTATACCAATGAATTGATCGCGGTGGACACGTGCGTTTCAACATTCGCGGTTGCGTAAGTTGTGCGTGGCTTCACTAGGTGAGGAAGTTGACGGAGGAAGAAGGCGCGCAAGTGGCACACGTTTCAGAAATGTGGTAGGAAGTTACGTCCTTAGTTCGGATTCAAGATAGTCTGTTAAAAGGAAAATGCCTTTATCCGAGAATGAGCGGTGAAATTAGCGGGAGAGTGGCTGTTGTAGTGCGCTACGAAGTGGACCTGAGCTGTTGAGAAAAACCAGATGGACAAGGACCAGAATCCCCAGGGGACTAGGTTGAGTAAACTGAAGGGGGTTTTGACTTTCGGTGAAGTAGACAATCCGGAAACTGGGTGACTATACTTCGGTGGCTGGAGATTTCACGTTGGGGTAAGTGTAGGCGAAATATTCTGTAGCCCTACGCTTATCAAGGAAGCACAGTGTTGCGAGTGTTTGGTCATTCACAAAAATGGCAATTGGTCTTCTGCTCAATGGTTTAATACTCCTTTGCCAACTCTTTATTCGGTACTAGGGAGTTTGCCCGACGGGGTGCACTATCGGACAACACGCCACACAGAACCAGTCGACCAACGTGGAAGACCGCAAGTTGGCCGTTGAAAACGCAACCGGCACAGATATTAACCAAAGGTCCCTGCGAATTGCTGTAGAGTCGGTGGAAAATACCGCATAGGCAACGGGTTAACTCATTCGGTCATTTATCCGGATGAGACCGTGCGGCGCAGTCACTGGTATTCAAAGATGAGCACTAGTTTAATGCCACTGTTCCAACCAGCAAAAGGGATCGCATGATGCTATCATAAACTTTACCCAACACCCACGAACTATTATCCCACTGTCAAAGTAGCAGCGTCGGTTCCACGGAATACTTCACAAACGGGCAAGAACTTCGACGATGCGGACCAGCTCAGTCAACAAGGTGGGGTCAGTCCGGATGTCACGACACGTGTCTCCATGGTAAGAGTAACAGTGGGGCAAAGTGAGATACAATGAAAAGTGATTAAGACTAAAGTTAAATAAAAGTAAGTTGTAGGTCATTTTGAAGTAGTTATTATGTGAGTGGATTACGGCAAGCAATCGCAGTCTGGACCGTGAATCATAGCCATTCCAACCATTGGCAGTGTATCTGAAATGAATAAATGTTGCTTGTTAGTCACCTGCAGCGTTATCACTCAAATGTTGGGATGCCAAACTAAGCGTTTGAACCTGTGCCACCAAGCCGCGGGCAATGCATCGTCTGGCATCTCAGGGTCTCGAGTTCGGGTGACAGTACTGATATCTCTACCTGCCTAGGGCAAATGAATAGAGAAATGTTCGGATGGGTAACCACAGACATTTATAAGTAAAACTAATCCAGTTTGGATAATGATAGCTATCTGCAAGGAGCAGAATGCAAGAACGCTACCTTGCGAATGCAGCGATGGTCTGTCCATCTGATGGGTCTGATTTCGCAGGTGTGCAGTAGAGTGAAACGCGCGTTTGCCTTTCGAACTCTGCACTTTCTGACGACAGTGATGTCGCACCGAGGACACAGCTAGTGGAGATTGAGAACTGACCTCGGGCTTTTGTCATAGTTTGCGATCTCATCTTCTACCCCACTGGCGCTAATATAGCTGCCAAGTTACTTGATTTTCATGCACGATTCCTAGTTGATAGCCAACAAGTTTCAGCGCGGAAGTGGGTCCCAGGAAATTTTGGAGGAGGATTTTGCGTTTCAAGGACGCAAAGCATAGCCCGAAACGATAGACAGGCAATGATAATTTGTCCAGTACAGTTTGGAAAGATTGTCAGCTGTCCCATATTAAGGCAATATCATCGGCTTACTCCAACTCAAGAAGTCGATCACCTGGGAGCAGCTGCACATCTTGTAGATCATGTCCAGTGAATGCAATCCCCACGACTTCGTCGATGTGGAAGTTAAAAAGTAACGGTGGCAGAGGGTGTCCTTGTGTCGCACCGCTGGAGATATTAAGTGATGGTGGCGGTTTGCCATAAGCCGTCACTTTGCCAGAACTAGTGGCGTACAGCGCAGTGTTAGTGATTGTATATTTGTCGGACACACATTTCCTGAGCAGATGGTCCCAAGCGACACATCGATTCACCGCATCAAGGAACTAGACTACGGTGGGTCGCTAATAAATATGACATGTTCAAACAATTGATGTAAAGTGAAGATGTGGTCAATACGCACGGAATTTTGACGAAAGTTAGCTTGCTCTCCACACATCTGACTTTCATGGGTACTAATTAGTCCATGAAGAGCGTTAGAGGCAAGGAAGTTAGAGTCAGTGGAGATCAGACTGTTCCCCTCATGACTGCAGCATTCCGAATGTGAGCTTTCCATGGAAATTGGGACTATAACGGAGCGCCTCCAGTCTATTGGAACAGTCTTCTGCCCCCACACTTTCACTAATAACTTGTGCAAATTATCCAGAATTGCTTATTCTCTCAATCTGAAAAGCATTGGAGGAAGTATGTTCTCAGCTTCGACTTCTGCGATAGAGGGGGATCCAAGTGGAAAGCCCACGGCGAAGGGAGAACAATGACCTCTAAAGAAGATGGCAACTGTGCTCTTCAAAGTGTTCGGCCCAATGCTGCTGGCGTTTTGACAAGCTGTGGATTGACTCTTTACTCTCGTCGCATATAGTCTCGCTAACACCAGGTCCCCCGCCACCCGCTTCCCGTATCGAATGAAATAACGTACGATGGTTACCAACGGAATCGGCTGTCGCCACCTCCGAGGCACGATGAGACCACGAGGTTTCGCGGTCTCACCTCAAACTAGTACGCCGTATGGTAAGGAAGTCCTTGCGAGTCTCGATGTGTTCGCTTCCAGCCGGAATGTGTCAGCACGCATCGAGGAATTCCCTAGACTGCGTAGAGAACCAATTTACGGTTTGGCGATTTAATTTACCGCATAAATATATGCCAACTACTAATAAATTTTGGAGCAAATGTGAGCATAGATTTTCAACTCTGTTCAGTGAGCGACTGCACAGTCCGCATAACAGCGTACTTTGATACGCATTCAGAACATCGGGCTTTTTTTGCTGGCAGTTATCTATGCGTTTACAGTGTCGTTGCGGAGGTCCGCCGGAAGGCACCAGCAGATAAGCGTACACATGGGCGTGATCGGAGCTCGCGCTCGTGCCTCAAATCGAGCGACAGTCTTTGAAACAGCCTCACCAGGAATAACTGTGCGATGTGATTGACGTGCGTCCATGGCTGTTCCTAGGATGTTAGGCATCATAAAACTCTTCTTCGGATGCTGTGTCAGGAATTAGTACTCCCGAGATATAGATGAGCATCTTCCCACAGGAGCAGCAACTGCTTACGTTTATTTTTACGGGAGCCTACACCTAGTTTTCCGCCCAAATGCAGTATGTCAGAGGGCAGTCTTCCAACATGGTCGTTGAAATCACAAGCAAGAACCACAGTATCCGTACTTTTCCCGTAAGGATAGTACCCATTAATTTCGTGATAGAATTCATATTTTACCGAGTCAGGGCTAAAGTTTGTGGGGGCGTGGGCCGCAATGACAAACTGGCACTAGTTAACCCCCTGCGACTTAGTAGTTGTGAACTAGCTAGCAGATCTGACAACGCACCTCCAGTTGTTGATTGGGATCCAGTCGAACAGCACATCTGCCAGATTGCGCAAAGCATTGCTCACACCGACTTGATCGACATTTGAAGCTACGTCATCTCATGACAAACGTATTGAGAAGTTACCGCCGGTATCATATGTGGGTATCACAGGGTAAACTCAGAGCAAGGGTATTCTTACCTTAGTTATTTGTTCCGAATGAGATCATTATGAAACTGATACATCTGTAGCGAAGCTTGACTCTAGCGAATAAGTTCACTTCGAGTCAAGTAACTCTCGGAGGAATTCCTTAAAACGCTAGTCATTTACATAACGTGATGTTCTGCCATCATCGCTTAGACGGTTTATGGTGGTTTTGTTAACGGATATCAACACAGTGGCGTCCCACTAGTGGGCACTTTCGTCATAGCAGGCTGCAGTGTCTTGAACTAGATGCACACATGGACGATCATCACTTCACAAACCGTCCCCAAGACCAGAATGATCGGTAGCCGAATTTCCTCCATAGCCGATCGTACGAAGCCGTGAGTCACTTTTCGGAGCAGTTGAGACACACCAGATCAGGACGCACCTTGCCACTCATTGGTTTCTTACGCGTGAACGTGTGGTATCTTCCTAAGCCGATGGACTCACTCGCATGTAAGATGCTATCTGTTTGAGTCTTACTGGCACAGCCCAACGTCGTACTTCAAAAACTCTGTCCAGAAAATACTCTGAACTCGGGTCGTATGGCATCAGATAAGGCCAGGAAACATTCGGGGCATCTGGACACAGCGTAACCCTGCCAATCTCAAGCGGTCATGTGCATGGAATTTTTGTCCGGCAATCCTAATCCAAGGAAAACAGCAGTTGTTTTGTGCTGCTCCCTCCTGCCTACTAAATCTGACCAAACCTCGAGGCGTTGCTGTGCCGGCCGTATGGGCCCGGTCTGAACCAAAATGATTTGGCCATAAAATCGAGGGCGAGCGTGGACTAGCAGGACTGTCGTAAGCCGCACTTTTATCGGCACAGCAACTATGTTATGGAGGGGGATGTGGTGACAAGACAAAAGCGATTCTCCGTTCAGCCTTGGCATTTCGTGACGTTCCTTTTTTTAACGTTGTCGACGATGCACGGAGGGTCGATCGTGACCGCTTCGGTGGGGCAGCTGGATGAAACAGCAAGAAAGTGACAGCAACATCTAACCAAAAGTAGCCAATCACTGGAACAGTGAGGACAGTTCGGTAAGTAGGGCTTGTCCGCCACTAGTCCGTTCTACTCGACAGCATTTCTATGACTTATCGACAATGCTGAATTGATTGAACCGCCAAGTACATGTTCCGTCTAGTGCACTACCAGTTACGTCTCAGTGAGTGTTACTGTTGTGATAGGAAACCAGTGGAATTACAAAGTCATCTGGAACTGATACGATGGTTCAGTGGAACAATGGAACAATGGTATAATACAGATAAAACAGCCAAGGCTTGTCAAGTCCCGTGAGATGGTTTGTGGGAATAACGTTAGTTCAATTAAGTTACACAAAAGTGAAAAACACATCTGTGGACTCACCAAATTATCCACCTTAACACTTAGGTACATCCCGATTTCTTGGGGTTTGTGAGCACAGTGTTTGTCTGCGTCTTGTCGTCACTCAATGAATAGAAATTAGAGCAAGTTATGCAAATGATGCAAAGCATCGTCAATTCGTTTTTAAAAATGGGTAGCGTGGGCGCTGAAATGACAAGTCGAAAGAGCTTTCTACGGTTGACAAACTCGAAGCGAAAAGTAATTCCGGTGGCACTCCAGCCGACTGTATTGGGTGACAAGTTTCAGCTTATGACCCCTCAATGCTGTGTTGCAGCTAAGCTTCAGAAGGTGCCGGCGATCGTGACCAGGGTTTTTCAAAATCTGGAACGCCAGGATGAGGTCACCTCGTCGACGGCGATATCTTCCACTGTATGCTCCCAGGGCTTTCCGTCGCCTATTGTATTGCACGTGGGACAAACGCGTCACATTTTTGTTGCCCGTCGCTGTGCGGTCTCCAGTGCAAGCAGGTCGCGTTTTAAGCAGCGTTGCCAAGCCCGGATCACGTACTCTACATGGAGCTTCAAATAAGCATTGAGCATTTGGATGAAGATGACGGGATCGAACCTCCCGAAAATCCTCCGAAGACCCTCCAGCTGTCAGGGCTAGGATCCGCTCTATACACATGCCACGCAACGTCTGTTACTGTCATGTTTTTTCAGGTTCTCATCCGAATGAATGATTTTGCCCTTGCGGAACCTAGGGGTTTGTTGACTGATGCAGATTTAATCAGATCACTGAACTTGTCAGTAAAATCCAACAAAGCACCGCCAATGGAGCAGTCGTCCGGAAACTCTCAGCTTGCATCTCCCACAAGTTTTGCCAGTATGTCGTAGTGGGTGATTGTTGGAAACAAGTTAGTATGTTCTTGTGGATACTTCGCATAAAACACGAAGTCGTAAATTATTGTTACGTGGTCATTTCGCCCCAGAGGGCTCTCTAGACTTAGTTTCTCAATCACGCTCTTCGTTCGGGAGCACTAAATTGAGCACAGATGGTTTATTTCTGACTCTGAATCGGATGAGTGCACTGACATCACTGAAGAGCGGAATGCTTGCAATATACTCTTGCAGGTCTGCAGGTCGTCGCATTGCTGCCTGTAAGACGACTTTATGCTTCTTTACCTTGTGGTCTTTGATTAGGACAGAACCGTGGCACTAAGAATCCAACTGAAACTGGGCTAATCCAAAGGGGTCGATTCGGTTGGGGATGAAACCTGGTATTTAGTGCAATGCTAGGAAGCAATGACATCAGTTACGATCGCAAAGACCAAGAATTAGTTTAAAGTAGGTTATACTCCTAACTGTGATTATTTATCGAATCTCGAAACAACAGTGTACAGCCTCAACTCGGTGATCACCTCTACTTAAAGAGCGAATTCTGTCGTAGGCTTCAGTGTTAAGAATTACCGGCAGTGAACATCGACCTGCTTCCAATATGGGAGAGGAGAGCGAACTGGCCGAGCTTCCCTTCTAAGCGTTTAGCGACAAAATTGGGATTACAAATCACGATCTAGGTATCCAACGGATACTACAAAAAACGTTACAGTTGTTTCCTATCCATTGTAACAAGGGGAATGTCAGAGCTCAGTGTCTCGGTAGTGAGAGCGCCTCTTGTTTACACGGGTCAACTATGAAATGTGTACTGAATTGGATACCTCCCAAAGTGTAGTGCTGTTAAGATGTGTATGACCATAAGCGATTTTTATTGACCTTCGTTTTGACGATACATCAATAAGTTACCATACACTTTTTCAGTTGGACTATAAAAGCAATCTACATAAGTGCAAGTGGATGTAGTATTGGATCACATTATGTGCTACCATCATGCAAACATCCTCCATGGTTTATTGAAAAATTTCGCCATGTGTTGCAATACTACTGCCATGCTGCTACCGAAGTAAGCTGACATCCGCACTATACTATTTGATGCTTAGTGTGAAAGGTAGAGTATTTAGAATAACTTACTCCAGATGGGATACCGTTTGAGCTGCTATTACATAACCTTTCGTTGCTAAATTTTTAGTATAGTCACAATGCAATTACGGCTGGAAAGTACGTTAATACGGTGCATACTTTTTGCTACATTTAAGAGGGGAGTGAAATTCGTCAGTCAGAAGAAAAGCACCACTACTTAAGCTAGGTGGACATACCATCTTTCCTTCGGATGCGAGATTGGCGACCAAGACAGGCGATTGCCCTTGCGCATATACTGCGCTAGATGTGTGACATATTTTGTACGGTGATTGAATGATTAATGACCAGCGTTGATATTTGCAGTTCCCATGGTGTGGAGAGAGCCAGACAACCATGCCAACGACTCTTACTTCTGCGAGAAAACGAAACAAAGGAATTAGTGTAGCCTACATGTTAACCTTCTGTCTGCGCTGCGATTACTTCTACATGGTGAAAGATTTCCAATTTCAGAACCGCAGCTGAATATTTACCGGATTCAGTTAATGAGGATGAGAATGATTTTACTTGTTCTTCTACTGATCGGTCTGCATGCGGTGATCCAGATTGCTACCATGCTGAATAATCAACCCCAAACAGAGGAAGACATGAATGATCTTGCTCGTAATTCGAACTTATTCAAGGACACTGACGAAATGCTAGGCTCAGGATGCCAGCTATGGCGCCTGCTAGAAAACATCAGATTACTTCATATTGTAAGCACTAACAGTAGATGAAACCTTACTATAGCAAATAAGAAGATCTAATATACTATACTGATGGTGAGGGTCTCGCTAATACATTTGAAATAACTGATAAACCACACGCATCGAGATTATTTGAAGACTGTTCCAAACTTAGCCGTAAGAGGATGTCAAGAAACAGTGGAAATTGTCTGTTATCTTAACCAATATTTCTTGCGGTCCACATAAATTGGACGTACAGAAACTTAAAGCAGCTATTAAAGTTCACTGAGGATGGAGAGTACGACTGGCATCTCTACCATGAGTTAAAGACGATCCGTTTATTATTTAACTATAGCTGGGTTTGTACAAGTAGTAAATGCCAGTCCGAGGCGGTGCGCGTAATTAGGCGCTGATATCAGAAGGTAAGTGAAGTAAGACAGAGAAATCCATTCGATGGCATACAAAAGACGTGGACGGACGAAACGAAGCAGGAGCAAACCTTAGCGCGACAAGTAACAGAGCGGTATAGTGACGAGCCGGGTGTAAGAAAGATTAAAACAAGGAAGTATAATGTATACTTGATCAGCAATGAAAATGCACATAAAATAGAGTAATTATCTTTTTGGGCTGCAATGTTCCCCTTAGCAAACTGCACATAGGAAATCTTTGGTCTCGAAATTGTTGGCTGTATCGACGTTGGTAGGGCAAATCGTGCCGCGTAAGGATGAGTGCGCGTTCATGTCAAATGGGGTTCGTCGGAAATCGGAGCCCGCTGTGCCGTTTATTATTTATTTTTACTGATTGTAGAGCAGAGTGCATTTCGGAGAGCCGTTGGTGCGGGCTTGTCGAACGTCAGAATCAAGGCCAGCGCAGAAAAAACATGCCGAGTGGATCTCAACCTCCGCTGCTGCCAAACGGTGCAGTTGGGATTTGACTCTCTCCCGCCACATCCCGTCACGCGCCATAATGAACTTCGTCCCATGTAGAAACTAACGTCGTCCCACAGCCCGCGTTCTCATTCGGCTCCTTGTCGACTGCAGCCATCCTCGAAAACGTTGCGTGTGAGGGTCAGTCGCTCGAAGGGGGGTTGAGTGATGTAAAGAGGAGCAAACAGAAAAACACGCAGAACACGCCAAAAGAAACGAACGTATGACTTTCTTGCAAAACTGTTTAGATATGCTGGTTTTTGAATATTTTTAAGTTTTACGGTAGTTTTTAATATTGTGCTTTCAGAACGTTAATTGATGAAAAACGGGGGCAATGATTACAATGTTTGCAGACCCAAAAGTATTTACACCGTACATAGTCGGAAAATCGAACCGGATTACAAACGTCCCGACCACGGCGGTTGGTCGTGTGTGGCGACAGGCTAGAATCTGAAGATATCGGGACGGTTGATGCTTGCAGACCGGGATCGTGGTCTAGTTTGACGATATTAGGATGTTGAAATTAGGTGCGGTTAGTTGTAACGTTGCACGAAGCATTGCTAGGCGATGGATGCGAGGTAGTTTCCTCCATAAAGGCTGATTTTAGACAATCGATGGTGACGATTTTGCGTCGGCCACCGCGGTCGATCGTAAAGGTCTTACTTGTTCGGTTACTTGATTTGAAGGGTCCGATGTACGGCGAATGCAGAGACTGGCGAACAACGTCTACGCGAAGCAGTAGCTGGGAGCAAGTAGACATTTTCCGGGCACATACACCGGTATCTTCTGCAATCGTGAAACGGGTGGGCTCAGCTCAGACATCTGGTGAGTTAACTGATCTGTGTAACTACCGTAGTCGGAGGAGGAATTGGACGGTTCTAGTGCTACTAGCTGTCTGGGCAACAGCAGCGTGCAGCCTTAGACTAGCTGCTATGCTGTTGTGTCGAAATCCTTTTTAACCGTGTTTCTTAGGCCTAGGAGGACGAGAGGAATTGTTTCAGACAATGAAGAATTAGCGTGCGCCTGGAGCGCTACCTTCAGTTGGCGATGAAAATGCTACATGCCGCTAGCGGCCGGATGATACGCCGTCGTCTGGATGTTGCAACAGCCATAATTAATGTGGCAAAAGTGAAGGAGAAATGTGACCCTCTAACGGGGATCAAAATGGCGGGACAGCCGTACTGAGCTACCCAGCACACTAAACTGACTTTTCTACTGTTTCCGAAGAGCAGTTCGAAATCGCAGTAGTCTCTGGCTATCTGGTAAAACGATCGATGCAAGTCAGCAGGTATACTGAACCTTTCGAAGGCGGCAGAATACCTACTAATTCGATGTGCACATGGTGAAATCCTGTGTCTGGAGTCAGAAACGTGCCTAGTGGGCTTCTCGTGTGCTTATGTACCTACGCTATTTGACACGGAAGGCAAGCAGCTGCCAAAGCACGAACGTCACGATTAACATTTCGCCAGACGAATCTGGCGGTTACAAGTTTAACCGATGCAGGAAAGCCTGGTTGGGACTAGCCGTGCAATGCGTCGAACAAGGTCTGCCGAACCTGATGTGGGACGACTGGGCGCGGAGTGCCCAGAGATAAATCGCAAAGTATAGTTCCGTCTGACGCTGTAATCGGCACGGGTCGTGTATCCAGTGAGGGAGACGTGCGTAGTAGATCAACCTCGGAATAGTGGAGTTGTGCTGCGGACATGGCTGGCAGGTCGATAGCAGGCCGGCGTCAGCGGAGATTGCTTGAATTCGGGAAAGCGCGTCGGCGACGCCGTTCTACACACCTGAAACTGTCTTATGTCGGTCATAAACTGAGCGGTATAGTCTAGGTGGCGAGACTCTCTAGGGGAGTATCGTTTGGTTGTTGAGCCGAGCACACAAGTTAGGGGTTTGCGGTCGGTGAAGATGCTAAAGTTGCGGCTTTCTGAAAGATTTCGTAAATGACGTATGCTTACGCAGACGGCTGATAATACTTTACCGAACGTACTGTAAAGAGATTCGGCAGGTTGCAAGCGTTTGGAAAAGAACGCCAGCTGTTGCCGTGCATCACCTACTTGTTGCTGTAAAATGGCACCTACATCCACCTCAGAAGCTTCCGTACTTAGTGACAGCGAAGCTGTGGGGTCGTGATGTGCTATAGAAACTATGTTGACTATGGCTTCTTTCAAAGCCTGGAAAGCGGCGCGAGCTGGGGCAGGAAAATCGAATTTCCTAAGCATCCATCGGAGAAAGTGCGTGAGGGACTGCCTGAGTAACTCGCAACTAGGTATGCGACGGCGATAATAGCTGACGAGTCCGTCAAAGCAGCTTAGTTGCTTGCAAGAATGAGGCTGGAGTTAATCGATGATGGCCTTAATTTTCTCTTATAGTGGCACGACGCACGCAGGGGAGATATGATGGCCGAGAAAACTGACCAAGTCGATGTAAAACGAAAACTTTTTTCGTTGATCGTCACCGCTTGTTGAGATGAACGTTCAAAAAGTTTTTGGACATGACGCGAATGCAGTTCTCGTGAAGAGCTCTCGATTATGATGTCGTCGAGGTTAGCATGAGCGAAGTATAAGCAGTGACAAACTTGTTCGGGATTGTCACGGCAGTTTTAACAATGTCTGTTTCCGTTAGCGCAGTTTGGTTGTAATCGCGCACCAAGTCGATGTTGCCACAAACGTTCATACCCGCCAAATTGGCGATGAGATCCACGATATGTAGGATGGGATAGCGATCGTGCGTAGTAACCCTATTTGAGGCACGATAGTCCCAGCGAGGACGCCAGTCCCCATGGTCTTCTTCGGTACCATGTGGATAGGTTTATGCTTATGGACTCTTGGATTGTCGGATGATACCGAGCTGAAGCATGTGATCGAATTCAGCTGTTGCGGCAAGTAACTTGTCTGAGCCGTCTTGATCGGGAACTCGTTGGCGAAGCGTGCGTGACAATGAGCAACCTCTGTCGTGAATGGTGGAAGCTCTGCAGCTGGTCGTACCAGTCGCGGGTATACAGGCAGCAGGTTCGAATAATCTAAAGGTACATCGGCGATTCAGAAAACGGGACTGATTATCAGGACATCCTTAAGAAAGCCTTCAATATCTAGTTTACTATGGTCGTCTAAAAGGTTGTTGCGACCAACATTAATAAGCAACCCAAAATATCGGAGGAAGTCGATACCGATAATTGCGAAGGGTACAGACGCAACCATGAAGACCCACTGAAAATCCCGGTGAAGATTGAGGTCCATGTTCATCATGCGCTGACCGAATGGAGCTATCGGAGAGGCCTTGGCCGCACATAGGGTTGCGTGAGCTTTGAGTGCTTGTCGTTCGCGTTCGTAAGGATGACGCGGACTTCCGCTCCCGTAACAACGAGGAAAGTGATGGAAGGACTTCGATCCTTAAGGTAAAACAGGCGCTCTGTTTTCTTAATTATGGTTGGGTTGGTCATGCTATTATGCGGTCTTTTCGCTTACCGCGGCAGCGTCGTGCCTAATGCAGGGAGCACGACAACGTCCAGCTTTCACACCATATTGGCGGTGATACCAACATAATGCTTCGATGGGTTTGATACTATCTGACTGAGAACGTGCAGAGAAAATGTTGCGATTTTGTGTAAAACTACACACACTCGATGCAGGAGCAGACGAGCCGCAAAGAACGGTAGCCACAACGTGGTCAGCATCTGACCATGGCACATGCTGCTTCAAAGCCTTCATTGTTGCTCGCTTGCTGCGAAGTAGCGCAATTCCCTCACTTTTAGGGGCATGTCCGCCTGACGACTTGGAGCAGATGTGAGCCTCGATTTGTATCAGCGAAAGCACTGCACCGAAGACACTGTTCGTTTGCTGCGGAAGACGTTGGAACGCCGTATCAGCTTTGGTAGCTAGTTCTTTCACCAGCGTATCTAGAAACATGGACAGCATTACCGACAATGGCTCTGGGTGACGTGAAAGCCACAGCTGTTTTATCCCTTCCTTGCTCAAGAATAAAGGACCGGAGTTGCACTGAATTTCCCAGAGCAAAGTGGACGGCCTGCGATTTCCCAGCTTGAAACCACTGAGCTTCTCAAATCAAGCGCATGTGCTAGGCTGTAGCTTCTATAAAATCGCTTGCTTCATCGTTTCATACTTTGGCTTATTCGACAGACAACGTAGAATGTCGTAAACCAGAGACATAACCGCCGAAGGAAGGCATAAGACGAGCTGATTGTACCTCGACCGGTTCGGCTGAATGCCCTTATTTGTGAGTTCAATCTCAGATATGACAAACCAAACATCTGGGCTGCGTTCCATGAAATTGAAACAGCCAGAGCCAGCAAGGCTAAGCTGTGAAATGACTCAGATACCACTTTCGAGTTGTGAATCGAGATCAAAGATGAACAAAAACGCAAGGAAACTACTGCAATTGGGCAAGAAACAAAGAGATACATGTATTAACTTGAGCAAAGGAACGAACTCATCAAAAAATACAAACGACGAAAAAGTGTGTCTTTGCGCGTACAAAGCGGTGTCATGAATTTGTAGGACTAGTAAATACTATTCCGAGACGGTGCTCGCAATCGAGCGCGGATATCAGAAGGCAGTTGAGGTCGGACACGGCAGAATATATTTGATGGGCCCCAAAAAGACCCGGACGGATGAAATGAGGTGGCGCAACAAGTTACAGAGCAGATAACCGCGCAGCCGGATGGAACGAAGATTAAGACACGTGCGGATAATGTACAGTTGGACAACAAACAAATTGTACACAAAAGATAGTAATTAGCTTTAGGGCGTTACAGGTTACACAAAATTTTCTGTTTCTGTTATTTGTTGGATATCCGAGCAAGCATTCCGCACTGATTAAAAAGGAATGGACTCGCAGACAAACTTAGTGTTCACAAGAAAAATATCCATCACTCGGCTCTAGTCTGGACCCACAAACTCCAGCTATCACTCCTACACATCAAAACAGGTTTGATGAAATTCGTGAAGCCATGGATTGGTGTTCGCCAGCATTCCGACGGTTGCATGAAAAATACCCTTCACTGCAGGAAGTGAAGATTAAAGTGAGAGTTATGCAAGCCCTCAGATTTGAAAGCTATTCAAAGCTGATCACTAGAGTAACACTATAAGGTTATGTGAAACAAGCTTGGCATATCATTGGACTAGTGTATACAAACGATTCTGGAAACCTCGGGTCACGAAGCTCAACGAAACCAGTAGCAGATAAGCTGAAGCAGTAACATATCGATAAGCACCCGCTTTGGTCATACCTTCTAGAGTTCTTCCCAGACATTACGAAATGGTTTCTGATGAATATAGCGAAGGTTTTCATCAAGTTTTCCCGGCAGTGGAACAGCGATATCAGGAGAAGTGGTCCGATCTCATGGTGGCTCACTACGGCTGGACAGTAGGCCAGAGGCACTCCCAAACAACTATGCGAGAGAGGCGAAGAAGTACAAGGATGTAATATAGGGTTGGAATGGTATAGACAACAATTCATTAGATCTCAGTCAGACAGCCACCACAGCAGTAGCGTAGCAACCGCTTTTGCCGCCCGGGGCAGTGGTCAAATTTTCGCCCTGAAAGAGGGCAGCATAGCCGAGTGATGGCCACACAATCAGCTCAGGGTAAAGTGCACACTAGTTTCGATGAAATGGATGATCTTTTGGGACATTGAGGTAAAGGTGGTGCAAATGACTGCAATGGGACAAACTAGGATATCGCTAGGAAGAACGTTTGCACAGGTGTGAAACAAGGCTTAAAGCTGTTGTTCGTCGCACAGAGTAGCACTAAAATATTCAACCTTCAGTCTAACTGGATCTTTTGTCTTTTGCATTTAGCATCTAACACTCAACAGTACAAAAATTGCCACCCCTTGCCACATGCCGCCCGGGGGGACTGCCACCCCTCTCTACCTCTGCAGCAAACGTCTGTAAAACACCGTAATGGCGGTAAGTTTGTCGCTTAGTGAGAGGGCTACCTTGTCCCCTGCACGACAGTAACATAAAAGTCAGTGGATAGTGAGCAGTGGAATATCACATCTAGGAACGTCGGTTGCTGGCATCGCCCTTGGCTCAGTGGTCTTAACCGGACTGTTAACAGTCGTGTTGCGGCTGCCAGCCTCACAGGGGTCAGATGGAATGCGAATTATTGACAATTCCAGCAAGGAGGAACCGGTCGTACAGTGTTTTTCGGAGGTGTTTTCTTGGTATATCCAGAATCATAGCATCGGAGCAATGCGGCTTCCGTCAACATCAACCATGTGCAACCAATCTACTGATCGCGCGTACTAGTTTGATCGAAGCGGCTGATAGTAAGACTAGAATAAATGCCACTACCCATATTTTTCTAAATTACTCAACTGCTTTGATTATCGCATTTTCCCAAGACTTGCAAACATGCGAAAATTTCAACTTGGCATTTGGATGGATTGGTAGCTCCATTCATCAGCGGCGTTCACAGGTTCGGGCTCGGAGCTCATTGTCCGATCAGACTGAATGGGAATGCGGCGATCCACAGCGATCAGTTTTGAAGGTGTGATTATTCTTGGTTTTCATTAACGACCCAGCGCATGTCGTCGAGTCGAATTTTTGCTTTCTGTAGTGGACATCAAAATATGGTGGGCGATCGGTACTCAGCAAGATCACGATCTGCTTCAACGAGATCTGGACTGTGTTTCTGAATGGTCAAGTAGGATTCTGCTGCCGTTCAACGTGGACGACTGTAAGAAAATAACTGAAGGCACAGGCCACCTAACATATACAGGGTGGGACAGCACATTTTGAAGAGCTCCTCATATGAGCGCGACCTTGGGGAGGAGGTGATTCAAGATGATCTCAACTGTTCCAAATAACTTAGGATGGTGTCCAGGACCGCGAAACAACATGTTGAGCGCTTACGGTGGATATTTGAGCGGTAAGACCTCTCCCTCTTCCTGTGGTTGCTCAAATCGTATGCAAGGTTCTATGTGGAGTAACAGATTCGGACCTGGTGACAATGGTTCTAACGTGATCTGACTGCTTTCGGAACCCCACAGCGAACGGTAAGCTTGTTCCATATGTCATGCTAGCTGCGATTGATAGCAATGAGAGTGGGCAGTGTAAATTATCGTCGTCTACCTGACTTATCCGTCCATAAAAACGCGTCACTTTACCTGAAAGGTAACCGCAAATCAAAGCTAAAAGACTACCAGCTGAAGCTGGCAACTCAATCCAGCCGGTTGGAATGCCGCTGCAATTTCTCCCTCATCCGATTTTGTCATCCTTGGAACGCTTTTCCGACTTATGTCCTTTCTGCGCCCACGTTGTGCGTTTCCAAAAGACCACTACACGATGCAGTACACGATTTACACCGCGTAACTTGACTCCCGCTCATCTTTAATCAGAAAACATTACGTTCACCAGCCCCAGCCATCACGGGGGAGGGATTTGCAAGTGTGTTAACGTGGATATTATGATGATACCCTCAGGTACTCTGTTGAACTAGAAAGTGATTTGGTTATTTTAATTTGTGTATTTCATGCGGACTATCCTACGGGTCTTGTTAAGCCTTAGTTTACTTTACCCATATTATACGGCTGCTCTATTAACTGATGTCTGACTGATTGAGACTGGATGTAATGAATTTCTAACTACACCATGCAACGAATTCTGAGAAGTGATCCATGACGCAATTTTTACAGTTGTTAACTTTGTTATACGAAATCGATCGCTATGCATTCGCTGATGCAAACAAACATTGCGGGTTACAAGAAAAGGAGGGATAATTTCGCGTTTTGCTTGTCACACCCGTGTTCAGCACGGGGACAAATTGTATTTCAGTTGTAGCCGGTCCGCGGGCGTCACGGTAACAGGTTAACAGGTAAGAGGTCGATCGGTTTTGCTTCCTGTTATCATTACCCTAATATTCCTCTCCGGCACTTTTCTCTTCTCTTCCGTGCTACCTTAGCTGCTTACTTTACATTGGCCTCTTACTAGGCGGCTCGAGCGTAAAGCTGTCTACGAGGTATTTATTTTGCATTGCAGCTTGTCGCACTACTTGGACACGGAAGAGTTCAGAACGCCGGACCGAAGGAATATTACAAATATGGCGACCCTGCCAGTTCCCGACAGCAGTCCACCCTAGCTAGATTGTAGCCCTTGAGGCAAAAATTAACTTTCTACTATCATGCTGCTTGTCGTTGAATCTCCCGAGCCTACTATACCGCGCTCAATGCCTCTTGCTGGTACATAAATTGACGCCGGTATGGGTCATTATGGGCGCTGAGGACTGCGCCTGCTAAAAGGGGGGATAATGTAGCCGGTCCGCGGGCGTCACGGTAACAGGTTAATAGGTAAGAGGCCGATCGGTTTTGCTTCCTGTTATCATTACCCTAATATTCCTCTCCGGCACTTTCCTCTCCTCTTCCGTGCTACCTTAGCTGCTTACTTTACATTGGCCTCTTACTAGGCGGCTCGAGCGTAAAGCCGTCTACGAGGTATTTATTTTGCATTGCAGCTTGTCGCACTACTTGGACACGGAAGAGCCCAGAACGCCGGACCGAAGGAATATTACACAGTGATGGTTTTGTAAAGTGTTATCACCCAATGGCGTTGGGCCCTAATCGATGTATCTTAGTACACTCAGAGCCGTAGCATAGAGGGGCGGGGGCGGTCCGCCCCGGGAGGCGTGTGACAGAGGGCGGCAATTTTATTACTGATGACTGATTGATACTGAGTGTACATTCGTCAGACTGATGCAAAGGAAGGGCGATAATCATATTGAGATCGAAGAGGAAGTTGGTACTGCAAACGTTGATATCTGAGTAACAGAAAGCGATATTGGCAAAATGGATGCAGCGGGGAGCGTTTGTAATGCGAAGTTGAAGAATTGGAAATGTAAACACAATTTGGCCCGATAACACGCACTTCAACCTATTTTGTGGGTGTCTGTCGATTGCCTGTTAAGATTGGCCATAAAATTCACACTAAGTTTGTCCGGTTGGGATATATATTGCGTAGCACGTCGATTATGAATTCAATAAGTGTTTATACCTGAGGTGAGTACAAAAGCTGGGATTAAGAAGCTAACACCCAATTGAATTATTGTTGGATTTGTGAAACGGTGAGCAAAGATTGCGGACACAGATGATGTATTCTCATTAGAAAGAGGCTCCGTTTTGTTTCGACTGCAGGATGTTTTCAACGGGATAGTCTAATTTTTTGACTGATGGAGGTTTCAGAAACTGGTGGCAACTAAATCCAAAAGCATGTGAACACGAATACAATATATCGCGTGTTCAGTCACTTTTCAACATTAAGGAGCTAGCGATCCGGCTAGTTGAAGGAAAGGCAATTGATTAACTATGTAGCTAACACATGTAGAACAGAGTTGGCGTGAAATTATAGCCTGACTATTTGATATCGTCAGGTTTCTCTTCCAGCAAAACATGAGACTGTGTAAGCACCGAGAAGAGATCCAGGATGATAAAGGAGGCCAGGAAAACAAAGGAAAATTTTCAGAATTTCTACATTTGTTAGCCAAGTATGAACTTGTTCATCTCTACCCTTCTGTGACGGTTCAGTCGGGAAGGAAAATCGGCACTTGTTTTATGCCGCCACACGTTCAAAAGAAATTAATGAGTATTTTGGTATAGCAAGTGAGAAGGAAAATTGTAGATCAGGTCAAGTAAAACAAGTATGTTTGCCTTATGTTTGATGGCACTACACAATTATCAAATGAGTGAAAATGAAGCTACGGCAGTGGACTCGATTTTTAGCTTTATTGAAACCAACAGCAAAGGTGCGGCGAAAACATCTGGTGGGTTTTGGGAGAACCGAAGAAAACTTGGATTCATATTGTTGACTGCCGTAACCAGGCATGCTGCTGTTATGGTGAGCTACCAACCGGGTGTGCAGAGACGCATCTGCGAAATCAACCGAAAGGTGCATTTGGGCCATGCACGTACTATTTCCTGAACCCGGCTTGTGTTCATGGAGCCACTACTACGACGGTTCATTCTGTTATACTTTTGGTACTATGGACCAGAGATTCGCATTCTTTTTTTCATTTAAGTCTTGCTGGAATGTCTTGGTTCAAGTCACTAGTCTAAGTATAGAGTAGCTGCAAAACCTAGATGGAGCAGTCGAGCAGGTGTTGTTTTTGTTCTGGTGCAAAAATACAGGAAACACCACTTCTCAGAAACATTTCACTGAATATGGAGAAAATTCATCCATAAGATTAGATACATCTTTAGTTCTCAACTCGGCATTGTCGCTTCCGTTTATTTTGTGTCTGAGCTTTTGGAGATCTGTTCTCATAGGAATCAACGATACATAGCTATGTATAAACAAAAGGGCTGGATCTGCAGCAAAGCTACGTCAAGCTTGCCAAGTTAAAAGTTTGCCCTCTTCAGAAGAGATGGAAATGATGGACATTGCAATGGATAAATACAAAAAGCATTACGCTGAATTGGGGACAAGCATGCAGTGTTGAAACCGCCAAAAAGAACGAATGGACGGAGAACAATCGATTGATATATCGATGTGACTTAATGCTGCGTTGAAACGGGAAATGCTGTCTGTCATAGGCAAATTGACTGATGAAATGTCTAGGATTTTAGCCAGTTCATGACCACGCAAACCAATTGGCATTTATTACGCCGTCAAATCTGCTTGATGATAACTATGGTTGTCCGCTCAGTGAAGTTGATAAGGATATAGAACGCAGTAATTCCCTGCCGAAAGAAGATTGTAGTATGTTGTAAAAGCTTCAACTAACGACAAAATTAATGAACCTTGTGAACCTTTGAGATTTACACAGAACTACCAGTTTGGGAAATAGGTTGAGCATCTTTCACTAGACCTATTATTATTGCCAGCTTTGAAAGCGCATTCGAAAAGCTCAAACTTACAACGAACTACCTTCAATCATTAATGAACCAGATAAGGCTTACGGATGAGCAATTCTCCTCATACTAAGAGAACTTGCTAGTGTAATCAATACTATTGCATCAAACAATGCACGAAATCGTATCGATAAGCCTTGTACGCGAATATTGTAACAACACAAATACTTGTATTTACGGCAGCACTCTGAAAGTAGAGCTTTGATTGTGGTTGTATGAAAAAATAATGTGACCATTTTCATTTGTGGTGGGTTACAAAATTATAACAGTCAGGGGGCGGCAAAAGTAGTTGCTAGGCCTCTGAGTACACTTCTATCTGGTATAGAAGGATCCAACATTAAGCTAACCGCGCCTTGTTCTACCCTCCGGACCACAGCGTAAAGCGTGGTCCGTGGGACCAACAAGTGAGACATGGGTCTGTAGCCATTACATCGGTCGGCACAAATCCACATCATTCATGTGCTTCTAGCCAACAATCTTTGACATCAGCGAAGTTTTCGTGTATGTAAACCAACGTGCAATGCTTACTGACTTAACTTTCCGAAATGCGGCTGCGTATGGCGTCAAAAACCTGCAACCTCGTCGCTAGAACGGAGATATGGTTACGCTCTAACAAAAGTGACATGGAGATCGCATTGCCACACGTGTCCATTGTTCGGCACGACCGACCCAACAAAGTTGGAGAGGTGGCTCTGTACTTCCGCAATGACTTTCAATGTGAGCTCAGAGATAATTAGGTCAGCACGGTAAGCAATTCACTTTGGTGCCGTCTAAGTTTAAAAGGCGACGACACTTGCTTAGTGGCGGTCATTTACCGCCAACCTTCCTCCACCCCCGAGATGGACTGCCGTCTGGCATCCACAATAGAGAGGGTGATAAACACAACGCACAGTCACATTCTCATTACTGGCGATTTCAACACCTACGGTCTGGAATCCCAAGCAGTTCCCGGAGAACCGTTTTACTCCGATCTACAAGAGTTACTCTCCAGTTACCCGTTGCATGGACACATCAATACACCCACCTGATTCTGAGAAAAAGATAAGCCTTCCATACTGGATCGGATATTCACCAACGAAGCACTAATGGGCGAGAGGGTGAACTTCAGCGCCTCGCTGAGTCGCGGTGATCATGCAGTCCCGCTCTAAGAATACATTTGTGACGCAGAATATCCCTTGAAAATTGCTGAGGCAATGAGAAAGTACGTACGCTACGACATATTGGCTCGACAAGCTGAGACAGCCAACTGGACCTTTCTGCCAGAGGAGGAACCAGCTAGTGAATAGGAACATTCATCAGCCAGTTTAACTCTCTGGTTGCCTAAGCGTCAGCGACTAAGACCTTCCGCCCGAGAGACGTGGTCTTGTTTCTGCGAAGCAGGACACACAAGCGTATAGCGGTGCGAAACTCAGCCTGGCATATTTACAGACTGTCCCCGAGCGCGGAGAATTGGACGGCCTATGCGACCCAACCTAGCCACTGTGTCCAGCTTGTTCGCGAGGATAGAATGGCGTACCAGCAGAAGTTGGCAGTGTGTAATGCATCAAAGCACAAGCTTCTGTATCAATACGTCAACTGTATACGTAAGGGGAAAGGGGAATCCTTCCTCTTCAAACAGCGGACGGACCCAAAGAGACACTGAAAAAGGCGGCGAATACGCTGTGCCCACAATATGCTGCAACATTTCAGTGCGATCAATGGCCACATAATCCTGTGACAATAGTTGTTTCACCGCTAAAACTCACTCACATAGCCTTCACAGCAAAAGCTGCACTAAAAAAGCTGTTGAGTATGCGCATGCACAGCTCTCCTGGAGTTGATCATATACACACGAAATCCCTAGCGGCGGTAGTAGAGATCTTGGCTGAGCCTCTGTCTCGATTCTTCCAAGACTGTTTTGATAAACTGTACGTACCAGACATGTGGAAACACGGGATGATTGTTCCGATTCACAAGGGATGTAGTCCTTCCAATTCGGCCAACTACCGCCTTACTACCGGTTCTTTCGATGGTCATGGAAGCTATTATTGCCGATGCGCTAACGGCCTACTTGGAAGAATTTAACTACCTCGCAACGGAACAGCATGGCTTCCGACGAAATCGACCGTGCACTACAAATCTACTACTAGCAGGATCCAGCTGGACTGAAGCAGTAGACTCCTGCACAGGAATTGATGTAGTCTTTATTGACTTCCAAAAGACGTTCGAGCAGTTAGATCATAACATACTGCTCTTCAAACTCCAGACCTTTGTTATTGGTGATCCTCTCCTAGGATGGGTTAGAAGCTTCATTCTGCACCGGCGCCTGGATGCACATGTGTGTGAATCGCTGTCAGATCCCATCTGAGTTGAATGCGGAGTACCACAAGGATGGGTATTGGGAGCGAGATTATTTTTGACGTATATTAACGATATCACACACCTCATAAGCTCGAACTGACTGCTTTATACCGATGAGATTAAGGTGGGGAGGGCAATCAATACCCCAGATGATATCGCAGTACTTCACGCTGATCTGGATAGGGCATACGCGTGATCAATTCAGAATCTACTTGATTCAATGTGGACAAATGTAGAGTGCTGTACCTACGACACAAGTTGGTGCACCCCTACAAACTCGGCAACCAGGAGCATCAAACGTCTTCTGGCGAGAAGCTGATGTAACGCTAAGTTTTCCTCTGCTGTCTGCAAAAGACAACTGTTGTAGTGTTGATTTGCTACCTTGTGAGACTGCGTCGGTCTGACTGCTCAGTCATGCGCCCAGCCAACCGAAGGAATACAAAAGGCCAGAACTCCGTAGACGGAGAGTGTATCTCTACAGGTAGGTTAACTCTATTCAAAAGCGCAATCTCTTTGTGCTTAATACGACTTTAAAACGTCTGAAAATTATGGAGGATAAAACCCCCCTACAACGAGTGATAAGGAGACGAAAGTATGTGGCAAACCAGAATACCAAACAGCCAGTTGGTATTGCTGCACTTAGTGGTCACCAAAAAATTGAGGATAATACTCCGCTTGCTGCAAATAGGGGCGAAGCGGTGGATAATAAATTGCTTTTTGCAATTAACAAAGAATCACTTGAATATGCGGGTCGCTCTATTACATTAGGTGCTGTGTCCAGTAGAACAACTAATTTTCGGACTTTGGAGTTAAGATCAATGTCAGATGCGAAATTGGTTAATGTAAGACCTCCACCAGTACGCAGTTTCACGGCTAAGCATGATAAGCCGACCAAGCCCAAAACGACTACAATCTACAAAACTAGTGATGTGGATGGTGTCTCTTCTTGGATAACCAGTTCTGGCAGTCAAACAGGGTTCCGTAATGCTGTTTCATGCATACAAGGTGCCAACAATGTGGATCAGCAAATAAAAACTGTATTACCTGCTAAATCCCAATTGCATGCCAAACCGCTACCTTAAGACTCGAACTGTCATGTCTCGCCTAAATTCTGCTCTAGCCAGTGTCCAAGCTCATCGAGAAAATCCTTGGATCCGGTCAACTTGATCGATAGTAAAAGGAGAGATGAGCTATATTTCTCGCAAGCGTCATTGGGCAACTCTGTATCGTCATTTTGTTTGGATAAATGTACGTCCATTGGTCATAAAGTTATGGAAGATGTGCCACCATCTTTGCACCTTGCACACGGTGTAATTGCGTACCACGACTTTTTTATTCCATTAACGAACCACACGGATTATGCTGATGGTGGTGTGTGGATTGACATCAGTATGCCTTCACCGCGTATAATAAAGCCTTGTATAACGAACGTAAGTAAGCGGATTTTATCCATGGATGGAAATGATAACTACCCACTGACTTCCATCAATACGTTACGTAATCAACAGCCTGTTAATGACATGATGCAGAAGACACAACTTAAGTCTCCAGCTTCCACAAGCTAGTACAACTATCATGGACTCTTTTCCTTGAACCATTTTCTAGAGGGCAATAGTCAGTTGCAACCTGCTCGGTTGTACCCACCTCCAAATCATTTTCCACCGTTGGCAATACGCGCACTTTTTCAACAATTTCTAGCCTGGATCCAGACACACGGCTTGAAATCCCCGTGCTTATAACACAACCTAAACAGTGTTCCTCATATCTCACATCTATCTTAGTATTTTTGATAAAAATTCATCCTCTTTACTCTAATATTCACACATAACGCTCATTTGTTTTCGTGAGTACTCCTGATCTAATATTTATAACTGCATCTTGGTGCTATGATGACATATCTGACAAACAGTTAACTATTTTCGGATATGATATGTCTATGAGAAATAGGCCTAGTCGTCGAAGTGGTGGCTGTGTAGTTTATCTGAAAATTTCGCTCACAGCAGCAACGTTCGAGAACCCAGTGCTGAACAATGTCGAGGATTCACTATGGCTTACGATATCTGTTAATCAGCAGCAGCTGCTTATGGGATGTATATACACCGCGCCAAACTACAGCCAAGAAGACCTAGAACTTTTGACGCTTGCATTTGAACGCGCCGCTAGGCTACCATTTATACATAAGATTATTGGAGATAATTTCAATCTGCCTTCGATTACATGACCGATGGGAACCGCTCCTTTGAAATGCCAAAATCTTATCCCCTGTATCCAAACGAATGGCTGACAACAACACGTCTCTCAACCTACCAGAGGTGAAACTACTTTGGATCTCATTTTTTCATTTGACATACCTGCAACCAGTGTTAAGGTTCTTGATGAATTTCCGGGGAGCGATCATTGCATGATCAAATGCCGCCTAAGACTATGCATGGCGGGTGTACAGAACACAATGCATTATCGTCCGTTCAGTTCCGTCAAGTGGAACTCTTTCAAGGACCTGGTTCGTTCGATGAATTGAAATAAATGTTTTCTCTTTTCATGTCCTCCACAAGCGACAGACCTGTTTTATAATACAATGGGCTTCTACGTCGATTCAGCAGTACCACTAAAATGTGCTTACCAAACTAAACATAAATCCGATCGCAAGACGTTGAAGAAAGCACGAAAGCTTCATAAGTTTCGGCAGAAAATCAGGTTAACAGCTGACTTTGCGCTGTTATTACAGCAGTCCAAGCTCGGCGAAGAACAGAGGCATCAAAATGACAAAACTCTCATTCTAGTAGAGTATAAAGCTCTGAAGGGCCTTTGCAAAACAGCTGAGCTAGCCAAACTATTCCGTGCCCGGGGTTTGTGTTGCAGCAACAATTTTATCATCACGCTTGATGGAACATACTACGACGCACCAAGTGATATTTGCAAAGCTTTCAGAGCTTATTTTGCCGAATCAATTGTCAATGAATCAGCAAACACACTAGCACTTATCATGCCGCACAACGATGAAGGTCTATACACAGTGGAAATCACTATAGCAAAAATCACTGGTCAAATCTCTCGCTTATGCTCCTCAACTTGCGCAGGTCCTGATGGGATCCCCTTATTTACTAAAAAGCAGTGATAGTGACTTCCTTCTGCTTTTGCTAAACATCGTTACACCCTCTTTTAACATCGGAGTATACCCTACTCGATGGAGAACTTCTGTCATTTTCCTGCGACACAAATATGGTGCCGCCCACGAGGTTACAACTTTCGTCCTATCAATCAAACACTCATCTTAACTAGAATAAGGTAAGGTATAGTGAAAGATGAACTATTTGTATTCTTGGACAAAGCCAACATCATCAACACTTGGCAGCACGGTTTCATGTAAGGTCGATTTTGCGCAACAAGCCGGGCAGACTTCTTAAACCACACAACAGCTGCCATAGACACCGGAAATGGTTTTGTAATCCTGTTCTGGATTTGCAAAAAGCCTTAGATAGAGTGCCTCAGAGAAGCTTACTGAACAACCTGAAGGCTATAGGCATTGGAGAACCGATGTTTTCTTGACTGTCTTCATATCTAATTGGTAGACAGCAGGTGGTGCGCATCGGCGATCATTTCTCAAAACCGAAAGTAATCACCAGTGGAGTGATTCAAGGGAGTATTCCTGGTCCGCTTCTTTTTCTAATATATATTAATGATATATGCCAGCGAATAAGATAAGGTGTTCCATTTATCTTTGCTGATGACATTAGTTATCTAATCACAACCACGTGCAAATACCTAGGAGGCCGTAAGTCTCATTCAGGGTGACTTATCTGCCCTTGACTCCTGGTGCCAACTGTGGCAGAGGTCATTTTCCGTGGACAAGTGTAATATTTTGTTGTACAAATCCCAAGTAACACCAGACAGTTTATTACTACAAGGTGCCTATATCTCGCAATGTAGGACAATTCGCGACTTGGGCGTGCGATATTCAGTTACGTTTAACTTTTCTGAACACTGTGACTTTCAAGTTTCGAAAGCCTTGCAGATCATCGGTTACATATGCCCTCAATTTCACGGAACCTCGCATATCGCCTTATAAAACGTATGTACTGCCGTGTATGGAATACTGTTCAATGGTCCAGTCTAATCTGCTGAAATCTGACCAGCATGCTCTTGAGAGGGTCCAGAGACGGTTCACGAAAAAGCTATGGGGATATTCCTCAAAGTTGACGTACAGAGAGCGATGTGATAAACTTGGACTTGACCCATTTCGGCTTCGGAGAATGAAGCTGAACCTACGTTTTCTTTGCAGAATCATAACCTGTCAAATTCACAGCATTGATAACGGTGTTCACATATTTTAAACAGCACATATCCAATCCGTAACAAAGAGATAAAGATTATGATTCCAAAATGTACAGCGAGAATCATTGAACTTTTCTTTCTAACCCACTAAGCAAAGATTTAGCGTAAACTTCCAAGTGAATTAAAAAAATGCCATACACTTTTCAAGTTTAACCTTACGATTAGTAAGCAGTTAACCGTCCAAAACGTGTTTAATAACTTCGGGACATCACAGTGCCTAGATAACGCTTTCGAAAATGGTATCGATGGTGTCGGAATAAACTTTGGAAGCACATACACATAACATTTCGGATAACAGCAGCTTTCATTTCATTTTTTCTCTACCCAAACATCTGACATTTGATTGGAAAGAATCCCGGTTCAATGACAAGAAAAAAAAGCAGAACTATTCTGATGACTTTGTGTCAACTGATTTGAATTTGCGTCCATGTTTATTTCTGAAAAGTATTAATGCAATGTCATGGAAAGATTGTACCATTGTTCGATCTGTTACTTCTAGAGAACAGCTTCTCGCATCGTCGAGGAATATACAATTTATTTATTTACTTATTTATTGTTAACCAAAACATGCTAATTTAGGAGTCAAGGTCACTCACGATTCTGCGTTTGGTTTCCAGCCAGTGTGAGCGAGTTCCGCTCCACGAGTTTATCATATTGACCGAATAGTTCGATTACTTTGACACATGCTGGCATTTGCTGGTTGATCAATTTTCATACGAGTCCTAACTTCAGCTCCGCTTACCTCTTTATTACCTCTTCTTTCGAGCTGAGTATGCCAGCGTACCGTTCGAACTCGACTTCATGCATAGGTTTCCGCTCTGGGATCAACCTGTAGCCACGGTGGTCGTCTCCGCTTTTGCGTCGGCCTGCATTGTGCGTCATCTGCTGCTTGCATCTTATGTTGTGATCCACGTAGCCGCTCAGCTTCGTCTTCCAAACACAACATGTCTAGCAGGATGTCCTATGTTAGGGATGGCGGTTCTGGGGAACTTTGAGTCTTGCCGTGATTCGGCCTCAGCTGATTGGTGTGTCTGACCCATTTCTCATTTCCTACCATTAACTCGTGGATGACCCAACCGTTTCTGTGGATACCCCTTTCTACCGACCACGTCCTCGGTCCACGGAAGTCTCGTGTATACACCATGTTCCCAATTTGGAAATGACGCACGGTCAGCCACTTTTCCCCTCATGACAATTGGAATGCTTTTCTTTCCTGCTTGACACAACGCGCTTTGCTCTGGATACTGGTTTAGTGGCTGGCTTGTGGTTCTGGGCAGCACTGCTGATTCTACAGCATTCTGGACCAGGTTGGAGCATTGCTTCGTGGCGTCTACTCACCTGCGTAATCTGACGGCCATTGATTCTTACCGACGCATCCTTAATTCTGATGGGCACATCAGATTTTGAACTGGCAGTGTGGCAGAAATGGTCATCCTCCATGGCTTCCGAATTTGCAACCATATTTGTAACAGGAATCAAGTTGAGCAATCTCCGACATTCTGAATCAATTTGTTGAGATGTCAGCTTCCGTTCCGGTTCCCATTCTACTTGAATGTTTAATTTTTATGATAGCAGTTCGATCAACTGCCTCTGTGAATTTTCGAACTGCGACTGTTGCTGCTGCAAAAGTGCCTGCAATTGTTCGAAGCTGACTGCCATTTTGGGTTCGATAGAATCTCGCATCACCGCTGTTGTAACTCTTACCTCGTTGCTTCTGCTCTCTGCAACTAACAACTGTTGTACTGCTGCTTTCGTGTCGTGTGAGACTGTGACTGTCTGACTGCTTAGTCAGGCGCCAAGCCAACCGAAGGAATATAAAAGTCCAGAACTCGGTAGACAGAGAGAGAGTATCTACAGGATAGATTTACTCTATTTATTGGTAACTGAAATGTGGTACTTTAGAGGTCATATTCACTCACGATTCTGCTTCTGATTTTCAGCCAGTGTGAGTGAGCTCCGCTCCACGGGTTTATCAAATTGGCCAAATAGTTTGACTCCTTTGACACGAGCAGGTGTTTGAGGGTCGATCAGTCTTCTCACACTTCCCCAATTTAGCTCCGCTTACGTCTCTATTAGAAGGATCGCGGAGTTTTGGTCCAGGTCGACGTTGGATGTTCGAAGCAGGCTGAGACGTCATCTAGTAGGTGCATCCAAATTGTGGGCTTCCTGAAGCGTGCATTCGGCTGATTCGACCCTTCGATATTTCCACAACGTCTCGCCTCCTTTATATGGCCACATGTGGATTACGCCGTACAGGTCTGGCAAACATGGCTGAAGAGAGATCTTACCACCTTGGAGATAACCCAATGCCGGGAAACCAAAAATGTAAATGGTCTGTATAAATTGCCGTATGTACGAAGGCATCAAGCGCTCGACGTCTTCAGCGGACAATATCGACGATTGTACGGGCACCTCATTTTGATATACCAAATGTTGGGAGATCCCAACCACACGTTCCTCTATTTGTTAGAGCTCAGTCACAACAGCAATTTGAGAGACCATTACCTCAAACTAGCAGAGCAGCACAGTCGATTTTCAATGCCGTCGGAATTTCTTTCCCGTAAGTGTTTGCAGGACGTGGAATACTCTACCGGAATCTGTCATATGTGGTTCTACGCTGGCACTGCTCTAATCCAGAGTTGACCATGCACTTATTTCGTTGCACCATCTTACATGACCCATTACCCATGGATAAACACAAGCGTCTGTCACTGGCGGTCAAATCGCAGATTTCGTTGCACGTTTTTCACCTTCTCTAAGTGTACACCAAAAGGAGACACGATTTTTACATACTACTTGACATCAATCCCTATGGATTTACCTAGGATACTATGTATATTTCAGGCGGGAGAGCCTATGGTGCGCTGAGGCTGGTGGTGGCTAGATCCTGACAGATGGTCTACCCACTGCTGCTACTGTTGCGCCATAGTCTCATGTCCTGGGCGCCTCCACGTGGCGACCGCTGGGTGGGAGTCAGGTTTCGCCCTTCTCCCTGCTAAGATCCAGGACACCAATCCGCATGAGTCAGCTAACTGACCATGTGCTAGACCTGCTGCCTTTCGGGTGTTCATTTAATCGAAGGCTTTGGCTGAGCACCGGAGTCGTTCTCCTGTCAGGATTGAGCGCCTTGGCAGTATCCTAGTCCATCCTCTCCGGAGGTTAGGAAGTAGGTCGATGGCCCAATTCCCGTAA